>CM034141.1:4960000-6160000 GCA_019914995.1 Acanthochlamys bracteata
AGAAGTCTTAAAAAAACCGGCTACAGCAGAAGCTAAAAGATAGCAAGTAGATACATAAAAGTTTCTAAAAAAATAAAATTTTAAAATAAATTATTCAAGATGGAATTTATAAAAATAAATATAAAAGCTTCTTTAAAAATATTTGTTTTGTTTCGAAAAAATTATTTTGGGATTCTTTTACGATGAACTACATACTCTATTATATACATTTTTGAGAGAATATAGTACAATCTGAAATATTTAAGAGCTTGTTTCAAATATATTAAATTTTATTTTTTTCAAATTTTAAATTTAATTATTTTACGTGTTTTAATTATTATTCTGAATTTTACTTTTTATTAAATTTTATTTTTATGAAATTCAATTTCGTAAAATTTATTTACCCTTATTTGAAACATGTACTAAAGCCAAAGCCAAACTGTCGACCGAGAGTTCGTTCGGCGTTGCATTTGAAAAAAATATTTTTAATTTTTAATTTAATATTTTTTAATATATATTTTATAAATATATAAAAAATTTAGTTAAAAATTTAAAAATATAGCAGTGAAATTTTTATATTATATATTTTTATTATTTTTTAAAAATAAAAATATTTTTATTTTAAAAATATTTATTTTGTAAACACTCTTAAACGCCCAAGTGTCCCTTGGTACTTTCACATCAAAATGGTTGTTTACCTTCGTTGCATCAACAATAGCTTCGGGTGTGTCAGCAATAATGACCACATTCCTATCCGCAAGCAGGGCTCCTGCGTGTACTTCACTCCATTACTGATTGCTAGGTCTTAATGTAGTAATTTTTGGCAACGTCCGAAAATACTTTAAATAAAGTTTTTGTTAGAATCGAATTTATTTTAATTTTTTTAAAAATTGTTTGATTTATAAAAAATAAATTTATATATATATATAAATTATGAAAAAAATAATTCGTCTGAAATTTTTAAATTTTTTACAAATAATTTTTTAAATACTATTAAAAGAATTTAGAATACAAAGTAGTAATATAAGCACCCGTCAAATATATGCACAAATTGTTCAATAATTTACTTAATCTTGGATCAAGCAAAAGGGTACAAGTTACCATTACCAATGTTGGCTCATGATGCTAATGTAGACACAACCTTTACAAAAAGCAGGAAGGTTTATCTATTCATGATCAGCACTAACGTTTTTGGGATATTTAAATTGCTTTTAAGAAAAAAAATTTTAAAATAAAAATATTTGTTATTTTAAAATAAGTTATATTTTTTAATTTTTAAATAAATTTTATAAAAAATTATAAAAATTTATTGAAAAATTTAAAATAAATAGAAGTTTTAGAATGGAACGAAATGAAATACCAAACGTTAACGTAATGGTTTGGCTCAGCGTTTTTTGAATACTGCTTTTAATTTTTTAATTTTATATTTTTAAAAATATTTTATAAATATATAAAAAATTTATTTAAAAATTTAAAAAATAAAAATTATTTTTTAAAATAAATAAAATATTTTTTATTTCAAAATTTTTTTATTTTATAAGCATTTTTCAATATTCCGTATTGGCAAATTGCCAAATTCAATCGTTCAACCATGGGCTGAGGCTACAACTTGGTGTTCCAAGGTAACCTATAGGAAGGGTGATGCATTGGTAATCAAAATGTTTCCTACAAACCGTACTGCACCGAGCACAATATCACCCCTAATACCAATGTGGAATCTGCTAATGTAGCTTTCCATTAACCAGATCTTCCTAGGATGAGTGAACGTTGCAATTCAACACCTCCAAATTAGAATACGAGATCTCATTATCTCATCTTTTCAGCAAATTTATTTACCTGATTGAAATATACTAAATGAAAACATATACCGATAAATAATTGTTACATTGATAAAAAATAATTAAGAAATATAGACTTATTTGATTTAGATATATTTTATATAGATCTGAAAATACTGTAATTTATATAATCGATTCTAGTCGAGTGGAATAAAAATTTAGTATGTGTTATTGTATTTACCTGGATTGAGATGGCAAGGTACTTAGGTAATTAAGGAGACAAGTATCCTCCTTGACCATTTGATTAGTGTGCACGAATATGTGATCGAGCAAAACAAATTATCTCACACATACATTTGAACTTACCAAACGATTACTTCGGGTATCCGATTTTGCGAAACTCTTTACTTAAAAAATTTTGTTGTGCATGGGCATGGCAGCTAGCTAGCATGAACATTGCATCCTGTGCAGTATTGATTTCAGTTAGATGGGATGTTTCTTAAAAGATTTTATAGATTCTTTTCAATACCATACGCCAATAATTCATGTTACCCCGACGAAGATCTCAAATCCTCTATAAATAGCCCTTCATTCGTCTCTTCCTATACCTCACAACACCATCTTCATCTTTTTTTTCAGCTCTTCTTGTTTAGCACTCGCAAGAATATATACTTAACATCTAAAGGCTCTTCAATCTCTAATACATTTGATTTACATGGCCACTGTTGAGGTATAATTTGAGATTTCTATTTGTAGAATGTAAAGTTTGAAAAAAATCAAGGTATAGATTTTGTACTAAAGTTATTATATGATCCTCAAGTATAGGTTCAATCTGCAGCAACTGCGTTGCCTGAAAAGCAGGTCTCAGCAGAGGAGCAACAAGTGAAGAAGCCTCAAGAACTCACTCCTGATGAAGAAGAAAAACCAACTGAAGACATCACAACATTGAAGACACCTGTAGACGAAGATCAGAAGCAGGAAGAGTTGGTTTCTGACAACACTGCTGATAATTCTCCAAAAGATGAAGAAGATTTAGAGAAAGCAGTGGAGCAGTTGACCATTGATGAAAAGAAACCAGCTGATAGCACTGCAACTGATGATCATGATGCTATTGAACCTTATGAAACTGTTGTTGAAGAAAAGAAAGACAATGAAGAAACTGCTCCTACATCAGAGCAAGAAGTAGCTGATGTTGATGAAAAGGTTAATGCCAAAGAGGCCGAGGTGGAGAAGGAGGAGCCCATTGGGTCTGCGGCTTTATCTGAAGATGTTGCAGAAGAAGCGAAGAGTAGTGGTGTGGTTGTTGTCAGCGAAGAAGCTCCTGCTAGTGTTGTTGCTGCTGATGCTGATGAGAAGAGTGATGAGTAGATGCGTGATGTTGAATAAGGAATTAGCCCAAAATGCTGTATGTTAGAGAGGTTTGGGTAATTTTCTAGTAGTTTAAGTTACAGTTGTGTTGTTATTGTTGTTGTTTGGAGTCTAGAATAAGTTTTAATTTGGTTCAATTATGTGTGTTTTATGATGTCGTTTGTAATATGAATGTAAGGATTACTATTAATTAGTAATGTTTGTTATGTGCCTTCTTCAAATATGTGATCTCTTTTTCTTCAAGTATTAGAAAAGTTCCACAATAACATTAATAGAATCGAAAAGTAACATACAGGTTACAAACTTTTTTTAGCTCTAAAGATTAATGTTTACAAATTGTTGGCATCCATATTTCTTATATTTCTGATTTCTGTCTTCTAGTTTCACTGACTTCTTCAGTAGATGGAACTTGCTAAGGGTAATGTGTCTTTTACATGTATGTTAACCTACTTGTATTTGCTTCAAGAGAAGGAAGGTTGGAAGCAAGTTTTGTAGAAAGCCTTAGTCGCATGACGATGATCCGCCTCTGACATTAACAAGTGAACATGTATAATTTATTGCAGGAACTCCTCTGTGCCGCAGGCGGATATCTCTAAGGAATAAGTGTTCCTAATCGCGATGGAGATTGACAGAAATTGGAGATGCAGATGTGTTCCTGATTTTCACCTTAGATTTTGATTGGATCCATCCTGCCTTCAGGAAACCACTCATCATGCGGATATCCTAATGAATACATGTTCCTGATTTTCACCTTAGATGGATACTGAAAGGCATTAGGAGAAAAAAATATAAAATAATCAAAATGGAAACTGGAATTGAGACTTGGCAATGGTTAAGTAACAAGGTTTACCTTTAAATCTGCATAAACCATTTGGGCAATACTTTTGATCGATGGTTATAGGATTGCGCACATTGTTCATTATCTCATCATCGAAGATAATATTGCTAGTGTATTGCTCGGTGAAGATTCCCTTGACTTGATCCTCAAATCAATCCATTATCAGTGCCAGAAAGCCTACAATTCCTGACTACCACATTGGTAAGTTTCCTTCATGTGTATCTTTGCCAGTGCTTCCTATGTTGATTCCGTGCCCTGGGCTGCAGGACACACCATGGATTTTAATGTTAGAGCTACGTGGACAGATTGGAACACAATCACCTCCAGCAGCAATAAACAATCCCACCATGACGCTTTTGTTGGAATTCCGTAGCCTATATGGATGCAATCCGTGTTTGGGATATAAGCGGGCAAGAAGCTTACATTGTTTGAATTCACTACTTTTATATGGAAGAACTTGCTGTCAATGAAAGTATCTATTTTGAAACATGAAGAAGGAAAATCAAATCAAAGCCTTTACTTATTTGAATTGAAGTAAACAATAATGTTAGTGAAGTTCTGTTTTACCACTGGAAGTGGCTTGCAATGAAGATCTTTAGAACATCTGTTAAACTGCCTGGAATGAGCTTCCTGGCCATCGAATTTCCGCTTCCGGGATACTCAATCCATTAAAGTTTTGAAGTTCAATCCATTCCATGCTGTAAGATTTGTCCATGATGATATATTTTCACGGGATTTTGTGAACGTGATTCCCTTGCAGATCCTCCAAATGTTATAGGACCAAGAAGGTACTGTCCCCTGATTACAATCCCTGCTTACTTTCCATGTTCACAAGCATCCTTCCCTGCCAACTCAGTGCCTTATTGCTATCCGTTTTTCGTGCCATCAGGAACTGCTCCATAATTTCTTGTAAACTTCAAAGCATCAACAGTGTGAGAAATAGCCAATCTAACCATGTCTTCAAGAAAAGATTCTTTTGCAACTTGTAGCATTGAAATTCCAGCAAATGCTTTACACATTTATGCGGAAAACTGTAACATGAGCACTAAATCCACTGTAATGTATCTTCTTCTAACTTCGAAAAATTTGAACACATGAATGTCATGAATATTAACATCCATCCATCGCGATTTCTGTGTTCAGCCCAAATTTGATTCGTCTAATTACAGCCCAAACAAGTCCAAATTTCATATAATCAACTCGCAGACAACAATGAAAGACTTTGTTTCCAGCTAATTTGATGAAGCGCCAAAGATTATTGGTTGATAGAAAACAGTTTTGTAAATGTACAGCTTAATGAATTAAATTGAATTTATTGTCGGTAATAAGGTTGAAAATTCTCATTCTGGAAACCATGAAGCAAACGTGGTATACAGAAGAGCAAAAGAAAATCAACTTATGAGTGTTTATTTAGAGATATTTTAAAAAATAAGTTCTAAATTTTAACTACAAAAATAAGAAGATTACATATATATATATATATATATAATTTTTTTATAAATTTGTTTTGAATATATTTTATAAAATAATATAAAAAATTTATTGTAAATTTTAGAAATAAAAATTAGAAAGAAAATTAAGTTGAAAAGCAAAACTAGACGTCCCCTTAGCAACAAAGTGAATCTAATCTTCCTCTTCTCAAGTTTCTCAAATTCTTCACTTCTTTTCTTGCTCTTCACACTACATACTTTGAAACCAAGCTAGAATCTCTGTTTTTCTCAATATTTTAAAGAAAGTTGGAATCTTTTGTTGTTGGTTCCTGTGAAAAGATTTGGGAAAAATGTGTGGAAGAAGAACTGGTGAGAGTTGGTTTTGTGCCAACTTTGATGAAATTGTGTTTCTGATTCTGTTGATGGCTGTGGTCAATTGCCAGAAACCAACTTTTTGGAAGACATTGAATGTAAAAGGTTTGCAAAGAAAACTTGATCATCTTAGAAACCGATTGTTTCAGTTTGTTCATATGTTCTTTAGGATCTCAACTGGGTAGGTTTGATGGAATTGTTTGTATTTTGAAGTTTATATATGCAACTTTGCTGCCTCACAACCTTTATTTGTTAGAGTTCGTAAAGCAGTGCTTATTTTCTTTTTTTATTCTAATTTTTATTTCTTATTTTTTAATAAACTTTCTTAAATATTTTACATTTTTTTAAATTTAAAAAATATTAAAAAATTTTACGTAAGATTTTGTTATTACTTTTTTAAGTATTTAGATAAAAAAATAGAATTCGCTTTCTAAAAATTCTAAAAATATTTTCATTTTAGAAAAACTCTTTTACAAAAATTAATCCAAACATCCCCTTAATTATTATTATTGTTTGTGAGACATCATGATAAAAAAATAAATCATACTTCAACAGGCTTTCACAAAGCTTAGGGCGTGTTTTAATTTGTAAGAATGAGTTTCGTGAAATTGAGTTCGATATAACTTGAGTTCGATAAAAAGTGGATTAAAGATAGATTTAGTTAGTGTGGGATAAACTAAAGTATAAGAAATAAGTTCAAACTCAAAATCTAGCTGGAAAAGTGAGTTCTCTGAAACTGAAACAAGCTTTTAGAGGATTGAGTGCAGTTAGTTAAATATGCTTTAAAATTCACAAATATGGACTTCATACTGAATATGCATTCATGCATCTTTATACTGCAAAAAGGACATCCGCAAGTAGGTTCAAAGATCGTTCTGCATATAAGTTTTTGGCTTATATTCGTAACATCTAGTTAAACTTAAAGGCCTTGACAATGATTGCCAATTACATTTGGTGTATTTTGAAATATATCATTCTCTATTGTTGCTTACTGTAGATAGTTCTTTTATGATTTATTATATGGTCCAGCAACTGTTTATGACAACAATCTGCAGGTAATACACCAGCTTATTTCCTGGTTCAACTTCTTATGCATATCAATGGAGTTACGTGGATAGTTCAACTGATGTAATTTCATGGTACTTTGCGATCTGAGATTGAAGTATTTGTCTACTGGAGCTGTTGCTTAATAATGGTACCACTATCTGAGAAGCATATCATCATAGACAGACTGCAGAGTACTTCGTCAAATACGTCAGGGTATTCACAATTTGGAAACATATGTAAAATCTTAGTTGAAAGCATGATATTTCTATCAATTTCTATGTTAAAATTCGATAACAACCAATCTGTTGTAGTCGCTTGAAGATATTACTGAAGTTTCCAGTGGAGCAATTTGGCTGAATGTACAGGTAAGGTAACTGAAAAACTCAAGTTGCATTTTGTTTGCTTAAGACATTTACCTTGATCAAAATTATTTTAGTAAATATGATGTTGTCCTGTGATGCAGCATGATATGTTCTATAGGCAGCATAATTTGAGCATGAAGAGTCACTTATATTCTTCGTGAAAGCACAACAAGATAAGCTATATCTCATCTATGGAAGTTAGTTTGCTTAGAGATAAGATTGGCACTTATAGAAAGGAAGACTAAACTCATTTTTTGTTTTCTTGAGGAAGATTTAGCTGAGCCTTCCACCAACATAACATATAGTTCGCTGTTGAAAAATCTAACACTTAGCAAATCATTGCTTCATGCACTCTTTTTCCTAAGCATTATATTTGGCATGATCTATATCTTCAGCCTTATACCTCAGTTGTGCTGATGCTCACGGAGAAGGGCTATTGGTTTTCGCATCTGATTTTGCAGATGACGCACATTTTAGTTACAATTACAGCATGGATCTAATTGCAGAATATCTTTCTTTTATTGATAATGGCATATTCTCAGTTAATGAATTCTGACTGACTTTCCTGTCGCTGTGAAAGAGGCAAGAGATGGTACATTACACTTTTTATCATCATACAACAAATCAGAGATTTCAACTTTTTTCCTTAAAATTGTAACATTTTTCTAATGCATACTCATCAAAGCTACTCTCAGATACCTTATCACATTCAGTGTGCATTCATTTCACTGTAAGTCCTGAGTATCATCACTATATATTTATTTGATCACTAAAACAAAGAATTCATACAGAAAGAACCTTTTCTGTTGTAAGAAATTAGAAGTTTGTTAGAGTACTAGAGGGTGAAAATGGCAGCTTCCAGAAAGCCCCTTTTGTTCATTGTTTTAGTAGCTGTTTTTTGTGATGTTTGCAGCATCGCCACACTGGTAGGAACTTATTTTTCCGTTCATATTTCTAAAACATACTAACTAAATCTTTGATAAACCGATAATAACTGTCTTCTTGTTTTCTATGTATACAGAGTGCCTGGGAGATGAATCAAAGCACAACGTTGTAAGGCTTCATCTTGATAAAAATGCTCATTTCTCCAACATAATTGTGTTATGATCTTTGGTCTTTAACATCTATCTCATTGCTTGTGTTGTTGCTAGGCGTAAGAATGGCGCATTGTGAATTTTCAAGCAAACCATTCAAACCTGCAGAAAGGTTTGGGTTACATCTGCGGTACGGTGAACTGCAGCTCTATCAAACTGTGGTGGCTCTTCTTTTTTTACCCAATACACTTCTGAGCCTTTGCCGCAGTTGTACACAATCTCTTCCATCACACCAAACTCCTGCCTGTTTGGTGGTGATTCTTTATTTACACAATCTCTCTGTTTGTAATTCCTACTGTTAAATTTTTTTCTGAAAACAACTCTTACTGATCTAGATTCTTGTTCTTTTCATTTTTGCAACGCTGGTGAAATGCATCTACAACTAATATTGGCTTCCGTAATAATAAAACGGCCTCTGCAGGGGTAACTGTCATATATTGGTTTTCCATTTGTAGTACAATGTTTCTATGATCTTTTGATAGTATCAAAAGAATCATAGACTGAATTGAAGTATCGAGTTTCTTGTTTCTGATTGAAGAATTAAAGTGAGACAGTGTTACTTGTAGAAGGACAAACTTAACTCCTCTAACAAATGTTTTCCTTACAAATCCTTAGCATGTGTTACGCTTCTGCATTTCATCCCTTCATTCCATATTCATCGAACAAATACCAGACCTTCACTGACTTAAAAATGACATTCTCATCCAGAATTACGTTCGACATATTGGTCTTAACTTGGTTTGTCTCAAGTGCAATGCTCAATGTTGTCCCAACTACAAACTACTGCAAAGACCTGCTTACTTGAGAGCTTCGCTATATTAACCACCAACATTGCATACACTACCCAACTGACAAGTTATGCCAACAATAGCTGGATTATTGGGGAATGACACTAAGGGCTTGTATGCTTCACCATAAGTGATCCGGAAGTTATTCTCTTCCTAAAAAATAACTTTTACATGACTTTGCATGTTGACTTTCGTAAAGTTACTCTCACAAATTCACTTTCCAACAACTCACTTTTTACATACTTTTTAGGAACTCACTTGTAAACAAGTAACCCATGCCCCTTCAGCCTAATCATGTTTGGGGAGAAGGGAGGAGAAGTGTTTGGGATGATGTTCCAAGGATTCATTCATAGATTTTCAGAACTAGAAACGCATCGGAACAAAAACTATGAAGAAATTTAAATGGAAATTTGAATGAAAAATGTGATGCATTTTGAGTATATGTGGCGTGTAACATGTGATCGTTCATGAATCATGTATTATATGTGAGTTTCATTGTTATTTGCTAAGGCTTCTAAAGTACTTTTAGCTTCTTGAATTCAGAAATTTCTTTTACTGAATCTTCAAAGACGGCAAGTTTCTTGTGATTAATTGGATACAACTTCTCTTAAATATCACAATAACTGTATAAATGTTCGAAAATTTTTGCTGTTTTTCATACGAAAGACGTCATAAAAGTTTGATAAAATGGCAGTTTCAGATACTTCCGCACAGATACATTTTTTTGCAAGTACTACAGACAGGAAAATTCTGTACCTGATAAAATTTCCTAGTTCTTATTATTGAAACATGCATGTTGGTATCTTGTTCATCTACATTCCAATTCATCAAATAGTTATATGTACTATAAAACACAATAGAACAACATGTAAAAATAATTGATGGTGTTAACTAGCTACTAGCTTTCAAAGTCATAGAACGGGTTAGGGAAATATCTGCATACCATAATGTTCATACAATTTTTTGATCAAATTTAGTTTCTCTAGCAATCGAAAGATACCCAAAAACAAAAGAAAAAATGCTATTGATTGATGATTTAATAGTTAGTGAAATCTGTTCGATTCATCTGTTCGCCTTTTATCGCTGGATAATTCATGAAGAAGAAATTTTTGAAAGGTAAGAATTAGTTAGGACTTTTTTTTAGAGTTTCCAAGTTCTTGTCAGTTCAACGAACATGAAGATAAGGAAATCTTTTTATAAAAAAAGAAAAAAGGAGATTCATAACTTTTTATCTCAACAATCATATAGAAAGAAACACAAGCAAGAGAAAAGATTTCAATCTTAATCATACAAAAAGGAGGGGGCCGGAAAACATTTTCAAAGTTAAAAGAGTGGAAGTTGAAATGAATACAAATATCAGTTACTAACTGAAAATGTTTTCGCGGAAAAAAATACTAAAGAAAGTAGGGAGGCTCATGCAAAGAAACACAAACCAGTTTGTTTCAAGTTTCAGGTGTTGGAAGGTTGAAAATCCTATCTAGAAAATCTAGGAGAAGAAGGTTAGAATTTTAGGATGAAGGTTTTCTTCTATATAAGGCGCCGCAGAGTGATAACAATGACATCAAGCAGCTGCTCGGAGGAAGAACAAAATGATAAGATCAAAATCAGGAGTTAGAAGTAAATGCTTGGAAATTTTTATCTTGCTGTTCTTCTTCGATCTACAAATATTCTCCATTGCTGATACTGACAGCACTGATACTCCCACGGACGATGATAATGGATACGTCAAAATTAATGTAATGGATTTCGGCGCAATCAGTGATGGCGAAACAGATAGCACAAGAGTAAGTAAAAAAATACATTAAATTCCTATATATGTTTTATAATATTTCAAATTTATTTGGTTTTTGTAGGCATTTATGAGGGCATGGGAGAAGGCATGCTCAAATGAAGGGAAGCAACGCATTGTAATACCAGAGGGTTCGTTCCTAGTTGGTCCATTAGAGTTCAAAGGACCCTGTAATGGAACCAGCATTGCAATGCAAATTAAAGGAGAGCTCAAGGCTTCGACCGATCTCTCCATCTTTCATAATGATCAATGGATTTCTTTTGATCATGTCGATAACCTGAAGATCACCGGAACAGGTAAACTCAACGGTCAGGGAGCTTCGGCGTGGCCTTTCAACCAGTGTTCTAAGAAGAAAGACTGCGAAGTCCTCCCTACAGTAAGTGTAATAGCTACCATTTTCTTGTCCTTCATATAACAAGCTGTCACCGGACACGTTGCGAATTTAATTTTTAAAAATTTTAAAAGTTTCCTACGGACTGCAGTCGCTGAAGTTGAACTACGTCAGTAACGCCACTGTCAGCCACATCTCATCGGTGGACAGCAAATCATTCCACATAGTAATCTTCGAGTCAACTGACGTAACGTTACACCATATCAAAATCACTGCTGACCGTGACAGCCCCAACACGGACGGAATCCACATAGGCGATTCAACGAACGTCAAGATTTCGCAATCCATCATCGGAACAGGTGACGATTGCGTCTCCATAGGTCCTGGCAGCACCAACGTAGATATCTCAGACATCTATTGCGGTCCTGGCCATGGCATTAGTGTAGGAAGTTTAGGAAGGTACGCGATTGAAGACAATGTCCGTGGTCTCACAGTGACCAACTGCACGCTCACCGGAACAACTAACGGCGTCAGAGTAAAGACGTGGCAGTCGTCTACGTCGAGCTCCGCTTCAGATTTGATGTTCAAGGGTATAGTCATGCGTAATGTTACAAATCCAATCATCATTGATCAAGAGTACTGCCCTTACGCCTCTTGTGCGGACAAGGTAATTAATATAATCAAGCACTTTTTTTCCGTTCGTTTTTTAAAAGGAAAAAGAACAAAGAATCATTACAGGTGAAAATATGTTTTTACAGACGCCGTCAATGGTGAAGATAAGCAATATAAAGTTCGAGAACATAAGAGGGACGTCAGCGTCGAAGGTGGCGGTGAACCTTGTGTGCAGCAAGGCAGTGCCTTGCAAAGACGTCGAGCTGAACGAAATTGATTTGAAGTACGTAGAGCAAGGAGTGATAACTTCATCTCTTTGTTCTAATGTTGATGGCATTGCCAAAGGCAGTGTTACTCCTCCACCTTGCTTCTGAATTATTACAAAATTTTCATTTTTATTTTCGTTTTTCTTGAGTTATGTATAGAAATGTGAAGATTAATTACATTTTTAAAGTTATGATTGATAAACATAAAAATGGGCCAAATAAATATTTGAACATTTGTGAATGTGTTAGGTTTGTAATATCAATTGAATTTATGTTTTTATCACCAAATATAAAGGGTGTTTGGCATTGCTTACCCTAAGAAAAGTTTTTTAATTTTTAATTTCATATTTTTTAATATATTTTTTATAAATATTTAAAAATTTAGAAAGTATAAAAAAATTATACGTAGTAAGATCTTTTTATTGCATATTATTATTATTATTTTTTTTAGATAAAAAAAAACTCATTTTTAAAAAAAAATAAAAATATATATCTTTCATTTCAGAAATTTTTATTTCAAAATTATTCCCAAACGCTCCTTAAATTAAAAGATGCATTATATAATCCTTTACTATTATTTTGTTTACAATCCAAGAAGTAGGTCACCAACTTATAATACAATTAGTTCTTAATGAACAAACCAAACAGTTGAATTTGTAATTAATAAAATTAAAGTGTGAAAATTGCTCTAAAAACATGATTGTTATGATTTTTCAAAAAAAAGAAAACGATATAATTTAATTCGTTGAGATTCGTAAAGATGAGATACCGTGAATTTGTACATAATAATCTTAATTTTATGTAACAATTAATTCACATAAATCCTAATCATAAATTTAGAAATTTAATAATTTTCACAAAATTTTAAACAAGAAAAAAAAGTTTCTTGATCTATTAGTATTTTTTTGGATCAATTATGTCTTTTGAGAATGTTGATTTCTCTCTTTAATTTCATCTTAATTTCGAAAAAAAATAGCTCATAAAAATTTCAAATATAGATTGGAATAAAGAGAGAACAAAAATCTACTTTTCTTTAGGATATATTTAATAGCGTAATCGGTACACCAACAAAAGTTTATCTAACAAGATGTTAATTTCGTGCTCTGTCACTCTTGTCATCATCACCTTGGTCAACGTCGAACCAGACCCCTTGCTTTACAATAGTCAAAACTGAACCAAACCCCTCTGTGGACAATAGTCAACGCCGAACCAAACCCCTCGGTGTTTTCTCATCATCACCAAAATTCACCGAACTTCGCACCAAACCATTTGTATGATTCTTTACCAACTGCATATTGTAGAACTGCCAACCTTCTAATGTCTTCTTTCAAACCTTATAAATACCGCACTCCTACCTCTCTTCGCCTGCACCGACTGTGAGCTCTCAAGTGTCAGCACTTTAAAAGCAATGAACTTCGCAGTGAAGAAAGTGTCTGAATCTTTTGTTAAGCCATTTGAGTCGACGCCATCCGGCAAGCTTTCCCTCTCATGGCAAGACAGGCTTCCCACGAACAGATTCCTAACCGACATTCTATTTGTTTACAAGAATGGCTCATCTGAAACTGTCCAAGTCATACGAGATGCTTTATCTAAAGCATTAGTTCCTTACTACCCTATAGCTGGAATACTTTCCTATTCTGAACATGGAGAGTTGCAAGTGGATTGCACCGGTGACGGAGTCTGGTTCGTCGAAGCGGTTGCCGATTGCACGTTGGTGGACGTCAATTATCTTGACTACCCTCTTAAAATCCCCAAGGAAGAACTCTTCCCACAAGCACCTTCTGATCCAATGCTTGTCATTACGATGGTTCAGGTGATTTGCATGCGAAACATATATTATTGTTTTCATTTTCATCGATGCTGCTGTCGTGAACATTCAGGTTTTTTCTTTTACGTTCAGGTGACGACATTCAGTTGCGGGGGATTCGCGATCGGATTCCGATCAAGTCATGTTATTACGGATGCAACTGGTTGTATGCAATTCTTGATGGCAGTAGCAGAGATAGCTCGAACAGGTAATCAAAGTCCATCGATCAAGCCAATTTGGTGCAGGGACCCACTTCCCCGGCCACCGAAGCTTCCTTACGGACCACTCCCACCGTTACCCGCAACAGTGCACGAGTTTGCAGCAGTCGATGTTCCCTTCCACAGAGTCAACAAACTCAAGAGCAAACTCACAGAAGAACTAGGCCGAAGGTGTTCGACGTTTGATGTTTTAGCGGCGATAGTCTGGCAAAGCAAAGCACGCGCCATTCAACTAGCACCAGATGCAGATACTCATCTAATCTTCCCTGCGGATGCACGTAGGTTCGTGAAAGACGTTATCGATACCGAAAGGTATTACGGAAACTGTGTGTACATGGTAAGGGTAAGATGCCCTGGTGAGAAGATTGTGAAAGGTTCACTTGCAGATGTTGTGAAGGTACTGAAAGCTACTAAAGACAACCTCCGTACCGAGTTCTCCAAATGGATTAACGGAGACATAACGTTCGATGATCCCTACAAGTTGTTCACGTCGTACGGGACACTGTTTGTGAACGATTTGAGCGCGATCGACTCCGACGATCAAGATTACGGATGCGGATCACCGGCTTGCGTTCTTCCTCAACTCTGGGGTGTAAACTCGTGCCTACTTCTCAAGTCACCTGCAGCAAAGCAATCTGCTCGGTTCTTAGCACAGTGTGTGCAACAGGAGCATCTGCAAACTTTTGTCCAGCAGTTGATGGAGTCGTGCAATATGATGCATCTGCAAACATTTTTTTCTTCTAAAATTTCATTTTAATGTTTCAGTTCATATATTTAATACACTTTTATAAATATTAAAAAAATTTATTTAAAAATTTATAAAGTACAAAAATCTATATAATAAGATTTTTTCATTTATTTATTTATATTTTTTTAAGATTAAAAAATAAAACTTATTTTAAAAAAATTTTTTTTTTTTTCAGAAAAATTTTATTTTAAAAATATTCACAAACGCCCCAAATTGTTCATACTATCTTGTTCTGTGTATAATAAGTTGGGTATTCAATTTAATTGTTTGTTGTGTTTATGGTGAGTGCGTAATCGCAAGTAACAGGAAATATTAAAGTGGGATGTTGTTTTACACTTGCAACTCTTTGTTTGGTATGCTGAAACTTATAAAAATCGTCGTTAAAAAATTATATCATAAATTATCTTCTAATATATACAATAATTCTATTAGTTAAATATTATTGAAATTTTTTGAAATTAATGAAGATGATGACTATAACAAACAATTTTTAAACGGGTTCGGATTAATTCAATATTTATAAATTTAATTCGTATAATTATTTATATATTAATATTATTTAATAATTAAAAAATAATATAAATTTAAATTTTTATTTGTGTGTAATTTATTCTAATTTTTATATAATTTATAAATTTTATCAAAATTTAATATTTTTTTTTTTAGATACATCATAATTAATAATTTATATATATTATTATTATAAATTAATAAATTTATTTTAATAATTTTAATTATTAAATAATTTGATTTAAATTTAATTTGATTATTAAATATATTAGATTATAATTGTGATTTTGATTCATATAAATAAATAAATCGTATTAAAATTAAATAATTTTGATCTGATTATTATATAATTTAAATATAATTTTGATCTGATTATTGGGTTATTAAATATAATTTGATCCGATTAGTTATTATTATTATTTTATAATAAAAAATTTTATTTAAAAAACTTTTATTCGAAAAGTTTTATAAATAAAAAAATTATTTCAGAAAATATTCATTCAAAAAGCAAATCCAGCGCCTCCGAGTCCTCTCCGATCACTCTTGCCGATGCTCACTTGTCTCAGTCACGGCGATCTCTTAAAAGTCTCAATCAAAAATTCGTGAACTTCCATTTCAAATGGCTTCACAGAAGAATAACAAGAATGCGTCTTCTTCGTTTCTTCCGGAATCCCCAAACCATCCCCTCCCACACCATTCTTGTCTTCTCTCCCGTTCGCTTTCTCCGCTCCGAGCGCCGCCGTGACTCTGGACAACGCTACCGAAGCTTTCCTCTCTTTACTCCGCCGTTGGGCCCCACCTAAACCTCTGTGCTCGACGACCTTAGCAGCACCAGCAACAGAGGCAGGTTCTGATATTAGTAATGGTGGTACTCGGAAGAAGGGAGACGATGAAGAACGGGTACTGATAGGTGAGGTTTTGGTCGTGGGAAGGATGGTGAGCCGCTCGAGCGGTCTGACCTTGACAATGCTACTGCTTCCGCACTCCAGCCTGTAATTTTTTACTTTTTCTTAATGATTTTTGAACTTTATATTGTCTTTTGTTTTATATCATCGCAATCTAGTTCAGTGGAAACGTTTGCAACAAAGACATTATACTTGATTCCAATAGGGTTTTAGGGGTTTTTTTCAAGAAGTGAATTGAAGTCGGTAGTTGAGAAAATCATAACAGAAGCAGATGCAATAAGAAGTCTTCAATAAATCGAGTGCATTTGCCGTTTGTCCATAATCTACATGGCTTTTCGATGCCTTTGTTAGCTGTTGAATAATTTGAGATGATTGTCAGTTCCTTTTTCAACCTTTGATTCACTTGGTCACAACTCAAAATTTGCTAACCATGTACACAATTTTGTCGGTAGCGCTACTTAGCTAGTGATTTCCTAGTTGCTTGACTTCCAAAAGTTTTGAAATTCAAGTGGTGGTTCTTAAGAAGTTCTTGTCGCTGCCTTTATTACTTTAATCTTTAGGTTCCTTACTAGAGTTTTTGGTCCAAATTACTCTTGCAAGTAATTAATTAATGAAATCTTCTGGACAGACAAACACCTGAATGCACTAGACAGATTCACGTCTGATACCTTATGATTTTCCTGATCAGCAATGTGTTTGATAGTTTTTATGACAATTTCTTGTCTTACTTGTTTTTTATAATTTGATGTCTGTATTGATAAGAATTAGTACCTATATTAGTGAAATTCTCGTTTTAAGCTTTTTAATGTTTTTTCTGTAGTTGCAATTTGACATGTTACAGATCAGCTTACTCTGCACTTACTGTATGAGAGGTCCAGGAGGATGTACACAGAACCATACAGAGCAGGCTCTTCAACTCCTGCATGCCTGTTGCCGTTGACACATGTGATGGCATCCGCCTTGTTTTCCAGGTAACTGTTTCCATCAAGAGTGCATAGGACCACTAACCTTTGCTAACATTGAATGCATCTTATGCCAGATATGCATCATTGGTTTGTAGAAAAGAATTGTAGTTATAAGTTTTTTTTTACAAATGGTGACATTTTGTATACTGCTTAAGGGATTATGGCATATTGATGTCTCTTGCCAGTTTTGATTATTGTTGTTTCACCACCTTCTTTCTATTCCAAAATTTCTTTGTTTTGTGTCATCTATTCGTTCCTGTAGAAGCCATGTTTTGCTGCTCTTCTGTTCTTTAAATTTACTTTAATTTTAGAGATAGCTGTGAAATGGTCTCCAGGAATGTGCTTCAGAAGGGCCTAATTAGAGTTGCCCTTCTATAACTTATTTTCCGTAGTAGGTATGTTAATGTGTTTGTTTGCATCAGGTAGAACCAAGTCAGGAGTTTCAGGGACTGCTATGTGAGAGGCCAAACGCACTTCCTTCAAAGTTCTTGGAGGATGCTTTTCATGATGGATATGTTATGGTAACACTGCTTGGAGAAATTCCTTTTGCTTTTGGTACATTTGCATAATCTTGCCCAAATATTCAGAATCAGGCATCCTTTGTTTTTGTATGATCATTCCCTCTAATTGTGTTATGCAATGATGCAAAAGGTAGCTTATGTGAGTAAGTAAGTCATTTACTTATGTGTAAGAATGTCCTCAAAGTGCAAAATTTAAATTTACCAAACCCGAAGTCATTTCCTGATTGATAATTGGGGTTTACGGCTGCAAAATCTTGGTGATCAAGATTTTCTTTTCCTCTTAGTTGCAAAGTTACATGTAAAATTTTATTTACAGCTGCAAAATGAGATTACCTTTTGTTGGGGAAAAGAGAATTGGATAAGTTAGCTACTTAGTCCAGCTATTAGGTTTGCTAGCATATCTTTTCCATTATATGCAGCTTGAATTAATTCTCTGGAAAAATGATGTGTGATTCATTATGCTTTTTCATACCATTAAATCTCTGATATTAGTTTGTCCTAGTTTCATGTATCCTGTAAGTGTGGATCGACATATGTTCCTGATGTTTTATGCTAGTAGTTCTGAGAATGTTAAGAATTTAGGTCTGTGGGAGTGGTTTGTCTTCAAAGACTATATTTTGTTTTCTAAGCAGTTGTTTTCGAAGTCTTCTGGTTTCAAATATTATTGCTAAGTTCAGTTGCTTGAATTGAGCTAAAGTGCATTGTCAAGTTATGCAGGAAATATTTTCAATATAAGACGACTGGATGAAACGATCAGGTCAATCAGTGGGCGGTACACAGAACGTGGGTGTTTGGTTTGGTCGGTATAACATCTCTGTTATCATTCTACAACTATTTATGCATTCCTCACTTGAGTTGTTACATTGTGATCTCTCTTGACATTGGTATAACATGGTGAAGTCTATATATTGATATGTCAGGTTTTATCTGTTGAGATCCTTTCAGGAGGAATTCCAAGGCTTTAAGTATCTGAAAATGAGGTTAACAACGTCAGCATCCAGTTTCTTGACAGGAACATATAGAAACTTTTCCTGTCCTCTTGCAGAAGTCTGTAAGTACAAAAGATTTCTGGTCGAGTTTGGTGATGAAATCTCCCTTTTCTTATTTAATAGGGGTGAGCCAACTACTGGGAAGACAAGGCCAGAGACTATACTAAGGCAACTTACTACTAAGAAAGGCCAGGTATGAGATGAAGTTTTCTTATTTGAGGTTGTTGGATTGATTGCTTGGTTCTGTGGTACTCATTTTCCTGGCATTGTTGTGCTATATCACATGATTGCATGTAATGAATCACTATTCTCTAAAGCTTTAAACCTTGTGTTGGTTGGGGAACCTATCCATAGACCTGCCTATTTTTTATTGCACGATCTCTCGTGTAATTCCATTATTGAAAATAAGCATCGACTCTTTCAAACAATTCAAATGTTTCATAATAATTTTTATCTGTTGGAGCACCACCATAAGTGGCATCCATAATTTGTTAGCTTTGATGTAAGGCACCTTCTTACAAATGCTTTATAATCTTTCACTTCTCAAAACATTGGTGAGGGCATTTTTCAATAGATCCTTATAACGATTACATGCCACAAAAATAACTCATATCTCTTTGCTGAAATTTTTGAATTTTCTTGCGCAAGGTTTGGTTTTCTGAAATGAAAGAACTTCTGTAGATTTTTTTGCGAAAATTGATTTCATGTATTAATGATGGAGCCTCAATAGTGTTGAACCATACCTTCGCTTTCTCCGTTAATGAAAAAGAAATGAGATGAAATCAAATTTCTTCATAGAGCCTTCATTAATCTTCAAAATTGCACATGTTTTTAAAAATAATTAACATGAAAATAAGGATCCTCATTTGCTTGCCTATAGAAAAATAGGAGTTGAATCATGGAGAGTTTAAGTTCAAAATTTTGAGCTATCGTGTCAAAAAGATCAATACAAGAAGGTGTGATATTGGGTTGTAAAAAGGAATAGAATTTCAAAGGTTTAAGTAAATGATTGAGATGTTGGACAATGATTTTTAGTTGATTTCTATGCTTACATCTAATTCTCTTAACTATATTCTCAAGTTCATGATCAAATCAAAAGATAGTTGACTTCGAGAGAGGGTTATCATATACTAATACAAAATCTAATAAATAAAACTAAATGCTAAACTTAATATGCTCTAAGTACAAAGCAAATGCAAATTCAAAGGGAAGCCTAAATGAATCTAAGAGACTATAGATTAAATCAAAGTTAAGCAAAACAATACTTGGCAACGGTGCCAAAAACTTGATACGGTTAAAAAGATCTAAGCAAATCTTAAGTTTTCTGCCTAAGCTTATTCAGCAAAAACACTGTTGTCATCTATCATGTAACAAATTACAGATTCGATTTATCTGACATTAACTCTAATTCAAAAAAATCTTACAAAATATGAAGTAATATTAAAACTTGTTTAGATAAATTAAAAACGCAAAATATCAAAATCTAATAAATAAATAGTTGGGTTTTTAGAAAGCACAAGTGATAACAACTGAAATTTTAGAGTTCATCACTAATCTTCTTTATTTAAATTCTTAAACATGTGAGATGATTACTATTGATTGACGTGAAGATTTTCAACCTAATACTTTCATCTAGTACTCAGATTAGATTTAGTTGTGATTGTAACTTTGGAGCAATTTAAAATCAGCTACATCTAATTTATTCTAATTATGATCCAATTTAAAATTAAAAATGCATTAAGATATAGTGATAAAGAAAATTATGCCATTGCGTTTACTTTGGTCTAGAAAGAACTAATTATAATTATTAATCCTAAGATTTCAAATTATGCTCTAATCGGTTCTAGTAAACGCAATAAGTATATAATTTAGATATTAAACTCAAAGTTGATCAGGCATTCAAATCAATATCAAAATAGCAATTAACATAAAAATTAACCGCTCACAATAACTTCAATAATCATTCATTAAACAATATTCATCAATTAAAGTAGCGTTCGTAAAATTTCAGTTCAGAGAGTTTAGCTATTCATGCCAAAATTATAAACAATAAAATTGAATAAATAAATATGAGTTCTACGAGAGCAAATCTTAAGCTCCAGCAATCAAGATGAAGATAATTTTCTTCGCTTCTGTAGAAGCTCTGTCTTGCTGCCTGCGGCTATCTGGATTCAGCTGCTACTATGTGCGGCTCTGGTCGATATTGGTGGTTCTAACCCGCGGCAGAGCTCCTCGACTGTATTCTGCGTCCCTCCTCCTGCCGTCTCTGGTCGGTGGCTTATTTATTCTCTACTTTTCTCAATTAGAGAAGATTTTTCATTCCAACTCAAAGACTGAAAGAAAGAAAGAAAGAAAATATAGACTCTAGACACTCAGATCTGGGGAGAGGATTCAATTCTGATGCAGTCAAGTGTAGTAGATTAGGTGCGGCCGAGAAGAATCGGTATTAAGAAAATCTTGAGAGATTCATGTGGGAGAGTTCGAGCATGGGGAGAATTCCTCATGCAGTGGCTTGTCTCAGGAGAGAAAAGCTTCAAGGGAGAGAGTGTTGGCTAGGACTTGCTTCGGGCGACAGCAAGGAGAAGATTGATTTCAATTTCTTCTTGCACCATCATCACTTCAAGTGTTAGTGCTTACATAATGATGGGCCAACCACAAGCCCAATACTCCTCTTTCTTATTGAATTTCTTCTTTTCCTTGTATTCAACAAAAACAAATTTAATTAGCTCATAATGATAAAATATTATTCTTCAAGCAATGACATAAACATACTAAAATACATCTAATTATATGTTTATCAGAAACACAGATTAAATCATAGCCTATTACTCATTGGATTACCTACAAGTGGATTTACCTGCGAGAGAAACTGTTTGATAGCTCGTAGCTATTTGAGATTTGCATGCACAAATTTTCATTTGAAACATATTAGCAACCGTTGTTAGGAACTGAAGGTCTTTGAAATTTACAATTAGATGGTACAATTGTGCTCAGGTTGCTTGCTGAGATTATGCCATTCTCCTAAGAAATATATACTTAAAAACATTTGTGACTCCGAGGTCAATGTTATAAAAAAAATTGTGCTGTTGGAAGAGATGGGATCTTATTGTATAGAGGATGATAGTCCTTCTGACGAGCTAATATATGTTACAGCAGTAGGGTCATAGTCAACCTAACATGAAACACCACTATGAAAGTGATAGTATGCATATGACAATTCCTACTATGAAATATGCTATGCTTGATGACTTGCTCCTTCCTTTATTTCCGTGGAAATCACCTACAAGCTGTTATAAGTGTTGTCTTTCTAGGTGGCCATATTCTCTCTGGTATATATTAACTTTGAAGTATTCTTTTTTATTGTTAGGAAGATTTATGCCTATGCTGGATGTGCCATCAGGTGATCCTGCTGGAGCAAGGGCAAAACCTGGGATTGATCATAGCTATGGTTTTGGTATCAGGGTTGATTTCTCCTTTAAGACCACTTCGTCTAGAATATGAATTGAATGACAGACGGGCTAGAAAATTTCACTTTGGAGTGGGACATCAGAGCTAAAGTTTTAATTTGTTCCTTGTAAATTCACCCAGGACAGAATCAACACATCATGGCAGTATCATATTTGCGCTCTATACATTCCAAGATAGAAAGCAACACAATTTTGGTACGTCATCATTTTTCCTCTTTCTTGATTTCTAAATTCCAAATGATCCTTTTCTCAGAGTCATTTAGCGCACTTGAGATCCATGTGATTTTTGTTACTGTGTATCCTTCTATATCTCCATGCAATAATGAAAAACACAATGGTTTCATGTTCAGTATGGCATGAAAACTGGAACCAAAATTGATTTTATGATTGGTTGAAATCTCAGTTGTAAACTTGAAGTTCGACAAATAACACGGGATGGTAACGTTTCCCGATCAATTTTTGTCGATTGTGATATCTCATCTAATACCACTGTTTTGTGTTGAATTCAAGCTTCTAAAAATGTCATGATCTTAAAGACTACGATTCAGTATTATGTCTATATGTTCCATTTAAGCGCAATTGATTTGTTTACATCAACATATTCATTTAATGTTCATTAATAGGATTCTGGATGGTATCATGCACTCAAGTCCTAATCTTTCCAGAAGCATTCCTATAGATTTGTTCAAGTTAACTCGTCCTGAGTTTCAAACAAAAATTTCATTCCAATGAAATTTCAGTACTGGGTATGCCTGCAACAAAACTAAATTTAAATAATTACTTCAATTTAGTTACTTACGAATTATAAAAAGTTGCGCTTATCTTCAAAAGCCTTGTGCTTGGTAGTACGTACTTGATAAATTACAAGTTGATTTGTATGCATGAATTTAAAGACTTGGAATTAGGATCGAATTGATATCTGAGTTTTTTAGTTGATGGTCATATGGAATTTGCAACTGGTCTTCTATTACCCATAAGAAGAATAATGTTCCCATGTTCTACCTTGGGCCGTGTAGATCTTGTTTGAAATTTGTGACCATAGGTAAAATATTGTCTCTATGTTAAGCAACAGCATTCCATTTAAAATACATGAAAAATATGTGCTTCTTTCAACCTGATGTATTTTGTCCTTTAAAAAAAATAAAATAAAATTGAAGGACATGATAACTATTGGACTTAAGAAAACTATCTCAGAAAAGTTTGAGAGAAGGTTTCCTTGTAGCCATAATAAGTAGGTTTTTTGCCGAAATAAGTTACTTTTATATGCAAATGAATACATCTATATGAAAAGTGCACAACTTTACCATATCAAAACGGTTTCTTAAAAAAATAAATTATGAAAAAGAATCATCATGTAAAGCGTATATGATTTATTATACACCAATCACCACTCGATTTTTTATGCTTGGTGGCGTTAAGAAGAACATAATTATCATAAAACCTAAGTAGACATATATACTTGAAAGAAAAGAGATCAGATTATTGTTCTCCTTTCATCAATAGGACCCATTCTTACTTGTCCAACTCAAGCTACTTATAAAGTAATATTTGCCGAGTGATTTTAAAAATAAGTTTTTTTAAAATAAAAATATGTTTTTAGAAGACGTGCTTTATTTTTTATCTAAAAAAATAATTAATAATAAAATTTTACAACGTAAGTTTTTTTGTATTTTTTAAAATTTTAAATAAATTTTATATATTTATTAATAAATATAAAATAAAAAAAAATAAGAAAAACAAAGCTAAACCTGCACCAAGTCTCTTTTGTCACAAAATTTATTCGTTTGAAATTGTTTATAAAATAAAATTTTTTTTTAAAAAAATATTATTATTTTTTTAAAAAAATAAGTTCTATTTTTTTATTTTTAAAAAAATAATAAAAATATACAATAAAAGATCTCATTACGTAAAATTTTTTTATACTATCTAAATTTTTAAATAAATTTTCTAAATATTTATAAAATATATATTAAAAAATATGAAATAAAAAAATTAAAGAAGTAGAGGTTTGAAATGCAATTCCAATCGCACATGCTATTGTCTTTTGTTCTTTTTTCCTCCTCCCATTTTGAGAAAGATCGTCCTCTCTCTTTGCATTGTTACAGAAAGAGAAATGAAAAATAGAATGAAAATCTACATCTACATATGCTATAGTTCATTTTGTCCCCTTCCCTTAAGGTGTCACAAGGTCACCACATCCCACATGCTCCTATTTTCATTGACAATTAACTCACTTTTAATTTTCATGTATATATCTAACATATTGAATTACATGCACTAGTTATATATAGCGAGGTTATACATAAACCAATTATGAAAGAAAGTTTCTAATTTTTTCAATAAATTTATTACACTATTTAAAAAAAAATTTAAAAATTACTAAGTGTAAGTGACTTTTATGCTACAAAATTTTTATATTTTTCAAAAAATTTCAAAATAATTTCTTTTTTAGAAAAAATTTTTATTTTAAAAAATCCCAAATGATCTTATAATTATATGGCTATATGTTATGAAACGGTTTTTGATGCTGCGATCCATCACTATAGAATTTGTTGTGAGAAATAAAATTTATAAGTAGGATAAAATATAAAAGAACATATTAAGTACTCATGAATTGCAGTGTAAGAGGTGTTTAGAAGTGTTTATAAAATAAAAATTTTTTAGAACGAAAAATTTTTATTTTTTTAGAAACAATTTTTTTTTTATTTTAAAAAAAAAATTATGTAATAAAAAAATTTTACTATATAAAATTTTTAATACTTTCTAAATTTTTTAATAAATTTTTAAATACTTATAAAATATATATTAAAAAATATATAATTAAAAAATTATTTTTTTGATAAGCTAAATCATAAAGATGAAAGAGTATTAAGTAAGAATTAACGTTAGAGACTACGGACAACTGCAGCAGGCTATATGGCCTATAGGCTTTTTTTCCTCCACGCAAACACTTAGATAATCATGATCAAACTTTTTCTTTCATTCATTCCATTGTCCTTCAATATGTTCAATTGCATGCAAGTGCAGTACCACTACTTATCTCTCTCACATTCTTGGATTTATTTCTTGAATGTTTTCAATGCAGCAACTATTGGTGTAGTTGTTTTCATATGAATGGGCTCTTCTTCTTCTTACCTCTGCTCTCTTCAATTGCACTGCAACTGCATAAAGCCAAGCCACTAATAACACTAGAAAGAAAGAGTACACATATCCACTGCTTGCATTAAATGGTCTACAATGTTGGAGTTTTAAGTAGAAGTTGCACATTTAAAGTTGAAGCATTCCATTGCCTCCTATAACCACTGACTCTTTTCGGTAGGCCGCCATATCCCCCATGTCGGTTTGTTCATAAATTTGTGCCTCACAACTTAATAAGTAATGCGGCTAATTCAATTAATGTATGCTCATTGACGTATTAGCTTCTGTTAGAGAATAATTTTTACATGGCTTAATATTGTAATCTTATAATGCTATGTAAGATTATGAGCACTTTTTCCTCTCACCAATTGATTTAAATTTATGCTTAAATTTTTAATACGGTTTCAGAATCTTGTGCGCATAAATTATTCTTAGATCTTATTTAACTTGCTCGATTTCTATTATAATGCACTGATTTCATACCGCATATGATGACTTCTATTATACCTGCATAGTTTTTTAACTAATTAAAATATAGAAAACCTTCGCAGGCCTTATTTCTTAAAAAATTTTAGGTTGATTAGTTATATGCAATAAACTTTTGGTAAAAGTTCTTTAAGTTTTCATACAATAAATTTTGATTTTCAACTTACTATTAATGTGTTCTGTTCATTGTCCATCCCTCTTCTCCTCTCCCTTTCTTACTATGTCCTTTTCAAGACTCGAATGGCATTGCGTAACATTATCTCACACTGGATTCTGAAGATTGGAACAACTGAGTATAACCCACCTTTATAAGTAGCTAGAAACAAATTAATTCATGAAATATTATTCTATCTCTCCTTTAAATCAAGCACTAGATTTGATTTTACCCAAAAAAGACATAAGTTTTTAAAAACAAACTTATTTTTTTAACTTAAAGGAAAAAAACATTTATACATATAAAAATTTAATGACGAACAATTCGTTCATACCTTTTCAATTTATTAAAAAAAAATTAAAATACTATATGTAAAGTTAAAATATAGATGGAGAAGCATTCCAACCGTAATCCCAAATCGACCGCATAGATGACAATTCCAATACGGTAAATGCAAATTCTCTCTTGAAATTAAGGATTGCTTGTAACTTATTCCAATAATAAAAACTATGTGATCGTTGATCACTGCAGATTAGGAAGTGTTTGGAATTACTTTTTCGATCGTTTCATAAAAATATTTTTTATTTTAAATTTTAAATAAATTTTTTATAATATTTTATAAAATTTATTTATAAATATAAAAAATTATACATAATAAAATTTTATTATATTTATTATTATAAAATAAAATAAAAATATATTTTATTTTAGAAAATTTCTATTTCAAAATCAATGCTGACTGAAAATATAGCCATACGTAGTTACATATTCTCCACTGGAGTATATAGGTAGGTGTCTTTTCTCTTTGATGTTATTGTAGTTAGGTGTTCCCACTGGCCCCTCTTTCTTCCTTGTAGCTCTTTTTTAGTTAAGTTGCCTTTTATGCCTTGTTGCTCTCTCTCTTTTCTCCAGAGATCTTCCTTCAAGTTTTAAGCGAGCTTTCTCTTCTGCAATCATGGCAGACCCTTTCTCCAATGGTTATCTCTTCACTCCTCACCAATACCCTTTACTATCTCATCCACCACCTTCAAGCTTGTTCTTCACCTTCAACACTTCTTGTAGCAACAACCACAACAATGACTCGAACAATTATTACCCACAATTCCAATCCCCACCATCATCTCCTCCCTTGAGAGAAGCTCTTCCTCTTCTCCGGCTCAGCCCGACAAGATCCCGAGAGGATGAAGAAGTGTCTCGTAGTGATACTAATGTTGATCATGGTAGAAGCAATGAAGATCAAGATAAAGATGGTGATGAAGAAGGAGGTGTTACAGTGGCTCTCCAAATAGGGTTGCCAAGTCCTAAAGCAGTTGATCTCATCTCAAGGGTCTCATGCACAACAACGGCAATGGATCATTATGATCAAGGTGGAAGAGAAGATGAAGAAGAAGAACTAGAACAAGGTGAAGATGAAGATATCATCAACAATAGCATCACCATGGCTGCTTACCCTACTACTACAATAGGCAAACTCAACAAGGGGCAGTACTGGATCCCTACACCTTCTCAGATCCTTATTGGTCCTACTCAGTTCTCTTGCCCAGTTTGCTTCAAAACATTCAACAGATACAATAACATGCAGGTATAGCTATTAATTAATTTACTTCTTGCAAATTAGTTCCTTGAGTTTCCTTTCGTGTATGTTCGAACAAAGCATAGCATAGATAGGTCACAGAAAGGTGACTGACAGAGATAGTCCTCTTCTTCTTCTCTTCTGCCTTGTGAATCTGGTGAATTGTGGTGGACATGATGAAAAGATTTGAAGGTTTATTTCATTGGAGACTTGGAGTTGCACAGAAATGGACTGCTGCTGAAAACAGTTTCCTGGCAACTGTTGATGCAGCTAGGGGGCCACATAAGTAACAATTGTCTGCAATCTTATATAGATCCACAATCCTTTCTGTAGGACAACTTATGGGTAGTACACTGTTGAAGTAAAGCTTCTTTAACACAGGCAAAATTAATGAAAATTTCCATCAATATTCCTGGACCCTTTTAATCTCGTCTGACAAAAATTCTCATTCGATCACAGTCTATCATGTCTGAAACTGTAAAATGTTTCTTGGAGATCTCCCTCATTGAGTGGTCGTTGTTACTTAAACCTTCATCACCCGTATAGCTATTCCTTTATCAGCGAAAGATCAAATAGAACTAATCGCTTCCTCTCCTAAGTTCTTGAAGTATTTAGTGTCAAGATTTCAACCTAGCTGGAGACAAGATAAATATTTCCAAGCTCGTAGTGGTCATCTACAAGATCTACAAGTTTATTCTTCATTGAAAAAATCACATATAGGATCATAATGTTTCTAAACTGCTATTAGCATAACATGATTGTTGCGTTCAACTAAATCAACTGTTCATCTCTTTGCAGATGCACATGTGGGGGCATGGATCACAATACAGAAAGGGACCCGAATCACTCCGCGGGACGCAGCCGACGGCGATGCTTCGTCTTCCATGCTACTGCTGTGCTCCGGGTTGCCGGAACAATATCGACCACCCGAGAGCAAAACCCTTAAAGGACTTCAGAACTCTGCAGACGCACTACAAAAGAAAGCACGGAATTAAACCGTACATGTGCCGCAAGTGCGGGAAAGCGTTCGCTGTCCGCGGTGATTGGCGAACTCACGAGAAGAACTGCGGAAGATTGTGGTATTGTTCTTGTGGATCAGATTTTAAGCATAAGCGTTCGCTGAAAGACCATATCAGGGCTTTTGGTAGGACTCATTCTGCTTATGGTGTTGATTGTTTTGAAGAAGATGAAGATGAACCTTCGTCCGGTATCGATCAAGATTGCGATCAATCAAGATGAAGGATATCAAAAAGTACAGAAGAATGTTGGAGTAATGCTCTGAATAACAAAATGGAAGATCTGCATGCTTGCTTGAACTGGAAATTAACAAGCTTTCGTTGTTAAGATAGATGAAGAAGAATGTCAAGGTGAGTTGTTGAGAATGTATGCAAGTTGGCAAGGTGTATCTAGTTTTTGGATTCTGTCATCAGAATGGAGAACAAGAGAAGGCAGATTACCTATGATTCCCAAAAACATGTTTACTATGAGAAAACAGTGTAAATCTTATCTCAAGAACTTTCTTGGTTGTTTTATATTCTGGTTATTTAAGTCTCTTCGAGTCCTTCCAGGATTTCAACTCCTAGGAGCCCTTGGAAGTAAATCGCTTGTTGCTACTTTATTTTTGTTTATAAATATGTATGTCTGCAACTTTCTAGTGGAGAAAAGTGAAAACTTGTTATTGTAGATTGTATATGTTTCTTTTAGAATATGTTTCTCAAACTGGAATGCCTTGGCCTGAGTGACTGCTGGAGAAACAAAGCTTTAACAAAAATTTTAGAAAACAAACTTTTAGATAAATAAATATAATTTATTCAGATTTTTTCAAAAATTTTAAACCTTTTTTATAATATTGAGTTTTTTTAATAATATCGTAGAAAAATGAAACAAATAGTATAGAAAAATATTCTACATAATTTTTTTAGATTTGAGATTACTTTTCAAAAAATATTTTTTAATTTTTTAATAAATTTTAGAACATATAAAAAAATTTACATTAATCTTATTATTATTTATTTTTATTTTATTAAAATAAAAAAACTGAAATTAATTTTTTAATATTTAATAAAAATATTTTATATAAGCATAGTCTATAAATATGACCTAATTGATTCCTTAAAGTATTTGTTTCGTTTTCCTAATGGTTAATGCAAAACGGTAGTCTAAATTAATATTTGATAACCGAATGTTCGTCGCCTTATGTGAAACTTCTTTTTGCAAAGGAGTTGCATCAATCATATATAGTAGATAGTAGTAAGCTAATAGGAGCATGGGCTCCTATAATAATAGAGATCTTCAAGCTAGAGCATCTACTGCTTTTTATAGGGCAACAGAAAACCTTATTGAACATTTCAACCATTCCTTTTATTTTTTAACCTAACCAAATTTATGGGAATGTTTGAGAGCGCTTACCGAAAAAAAAAAATTTTTTTTAAATATATTTTAGAAATTTTTTAAAAATAAGTTTTACTTTTTCATTTAAAAAAATAATAATAATAATTAATAAAAAATTTTACTACGTAAAAATTTTTTGACTATTAAAATTTTTTTAAAAAATTTATAAAATATTCTAAAATTTTATTAAAAAGTTAAAAAAAATTCATTTACTATAATCCCTCCCACCACCTCGTTGCCTTCCTTCTTTATCAATATAATAGAAGTTTGTTTACTCGTGCATGTAAGTAAGCTTGAAAAATAATTTTTTTACTAAAAATGTACTTTTAAATACTTTTTATATCTATTTTACAACTTTATTATAAAGTAACATTTTGATAATTTATTTTCAAAATATATTTTTAGAACGTTCTCAGATAATAAATCAATACAATAGTATATCACTTATTAAAAAAACCTATGTATCCAAAGAGCACATATTCCACAATTTGGTAGTGCTTACAAAGGTACATTTTTTTTTTCAAAAAAACATTTTCAATGATTTTAATATTCTAAAATTTTACATTATATACATAAAAATTTACTTTTATATAAAAAATCAAATTTACTTAATAAATAATTAAATGTTATTTTAAGCACTCCTTGAAACAGAAACCATTCCAAAGGTGTATAACGAAAGATGAGGGACTAAAAAAATCTTCAACTCACTTTTGAGTCTGAAGCTAACTTGGCCAACTGACTTAACATAACAAAATACAATTTATATCACCCGCTATTGTCACGTAAAGTTATTTGACCAAAAATACAATACAATTTTATGTAGTTATTATAGATAGCATCATAGGCTAGCATTGCCTAAATCATGCATTACAGCATTAGACTTGCAAAAGTTTTTTTGGATAGCAATAAAGATTTGTCTTTTTTTTTCTTATCATCATTTCTAAGGGAGGGAAACAAAGTTTCTCTCCTATACTTCCTTGATAAAAAGTAGGCTTCTAGTTCTAGGGCAGCAAAACAGTAGGAATTCAGCATGCGTCTTTCACCTACATACGAAAGAAAAACCCACCCCATCTCTTTTCCTTCCCCTAGTAGATTTGTCCAACAAGTAAAAATCTAAGAACAGTAAGAACTCTGCAAGCTTTAGTTCTACAAGCATAATTCCATGCAACTACAGTTAATCAGTAGTGTTTCCAAAAAGTCCCTGCAATGCAAGTACTACTACACTTCTTCCCAAGTCATCAGCTTTTGTTTTGTGTATGACTAGCTACCTATGTAGCTAGTAGCTATTTTGTAAAGTTGTAGATGTGGGATGTGTATAGTAGCAGTATTGAATCAGAAGATCTATCTATGCAGCATGAAATGTTGCAATCAAATGATTAAGGTTGGATTCAAGAGACTGGTAGGGAATACTCGACTTGTAGGCAAATGAATAACCAGTGAACAATGAAATTGGTATACTTCATAAATAAATGTGTCCACCTACCTTAGATCTATAGATAGATGAATGGAGTAACGCTACGCATTTTTTTTTTTTTTTACTTTTATAGTGAAAGTTCAACTTAAAACGTTAAATAATATTCTTCATATTTTAATTATTACTTCAAATTTATATCAAAATTTATTTTATCAAAATTTAACTCTAAATTTTATTTTACGTGTATTAATTACCAATAAAAATTTTACTTCTATCAATCTTCACTTTTTGTCTAATTTTATCTTTACGAAATTCGCTTTAATATAATTAAAACACGCTCTTAGAAATTAAAGTTGAATGTCTTTTGCTTAAACTGAATGCCAGCCATTCTCATCATAGCATGTTAGTCTAGGTCATTCGCGTCTTGCATTACCATGAAAATTTAAAGACAGTTTTTCTTATGTAGGTAATATTCTCTTTTTACCTTTCCCTCATATGAGTACTTCTTTCTTTCAATAGAGTGGAACGTTTGAAATTATTTATAAATATAATTTTTTTTATAAAAATAAGCTCTATTTTTTTTATTTTCAAAAAAATAATAAAATTATGCAATAAAAAGATCTTATTATATAAAATTTTTCTACACTATCTAAATTTTTAAATAAATTTTTTAAATACTTATAAAATATATATTAAAAATATGAAATTAAAAAAAAATTAAAAAGTAATTTTTGGTAAGCACTACCAAACGCACCCAACGGTAGTGATGTTGAATGAGACACAAGAGAAGTTTTCATATCAATGAAAGGAAAATTTTTGAGATGGATAGACGTCAACAAGAGGCTTCCATGAGTCATTCCATCCACAGAAACACAAGTACACACTTGATATGCATGGATCATTAACCCATTCATACACACATTTGCATCACTCTGGGTGTGTATGAACAGTTGAAACTTCAGCATGTTTCTGAAAGCGTGCTATGCTTGGCTCCACATACAAACCCTGACCTTTCTCAGTTCTCACACTTCCCTTTTCTTCTTGTCTACTACCTTAGAAACCAGTAAACTATTTTTGCCCTTCAACTATTTTGAAATTATGCTCGTACAAATATCTCAATTTGGTTGCTTGATATATGAATCAAAACTTGGATTTATGATGGAGAGATTCAACTGATTGCCTTCATGGGGATACTGCATTATAGTCCTGAAGCTTTTAAACTCTGTGTAACCATGCCTCGAACCCATTGGTTATGTTGAATAGAGTTTTATGCCATGTTCTTTGTTCATGCCTTTCATTCTAGGTATAACAATGTTGCAAGCAACCCTGTTAGGCACACCAGCCAATCCTCTCTCATGGGAGAAGAATTATCTTATTTTCCTATTCACATTCCAGACAAATACAACACAACATCAACACAAAAGAAGACAACCTTGTCCCTTTCTAGTCACTGGAATCACGAGGATTTTAAAGGAAAGGGTTTTCCTAGCTAGTGCTTCAAAGTTCAAAGTCGCTTGTTAAGATGCATTTTGTTTTTAGTAAAACAGCACTAACATGATTTAAACCCTCAAACTCTTCTTTATAGAAGGATCACGTAGCCAACCCACGCTTAGTTAATTACTAGGCTTGTTAAGATGCATGTTTAATCTAGGGCACTAGAAGGTGCATGAACATATGATATGAAACTCTATCATACACAATATATGCCATGAAAGGGATTGAGATGATTTTTAGGGGAATAAAATCCTTCAAATATAACCTTAATGAAGAAGCACTGTGAACAGAAGGAGAGAATAATACAGCAGATTGTGAAGAAAAGAGCACATGCAGTCCAGGCTTTCATTATGGCAAATGGAATAATAAAAGATGATAAGAATGTTGCAAGGAATACATATCTATCATACGTTGCTTAGGAACATAAAGCATAAGGAGTTAAAGATCAAGTCCTAGTTGAACAACTGGTATCCAGACATACATAGACAAAGCGTGAAAAAACAGCGTCAATTCGGAAGTAAAACTATAAATCTAAAGTAGTATAATTATAAATTGTGCTTGATTGCCAATGACAAATTCAGTCAACAGTATATTCAATTATTGGGCAAACATGCTTGTGCACCGCTCTCATTCTGCCATGAAATTAATCATTCAAATGCAACATAACCCTACCGATGACTGCAAGCAAGAGGAAAAAACACAATTTCCATATATGTACATGATTCATGACTGCCAGTTCTAGCAAACTGGCAAAATATCCAAGCATATGTCAACAGTTCTATCGCAGGTTTTGTAGTTAGGAACTTCATAATGTACTCAGAAATTCTTCCAACATTCCATATAACTCTTATTTCATGCCTAACAAGCGAAAAAAACCTCTAGCTATTCATATGCTTCTGAGGACGATGAAGACTTGGGAAGAGAATCAAATTAGACGAATTTCCATCATTAGTTCCCAATATCCATATAGGCAGCAATTGCTTTCACAGGTTATACATTATATCCAGAGCGTCTACTAACAAAACAGAAAAATAAGGCAACATACCAATCTCCAACATCAGCAGACTCCATCCTACAACAAAAGCTTGCAGATGATATTTCCAATCAGTTTGTTTTGAGTGCGACATAAGTGTTGCAAAGGCTAGTCAACATTGAGAAAGATGGCAGAGAAGTCCTGATGTTCCAAACAAGAATGCTTGCCATAATTGGTGTTCTAGCTTAATTAGAAGCCAAAAGACATGGAATGCATGAGGTGCATAAAAAACAAAGAAGATACAGCTAGAAAGAAATCAGATAACATCACATGTAGCACATTAGGCATACCCCATTGAGAGGTGTTCATTTTCAACATGGAAATCTATCTCATCATTCTCAGATGCGATCTAGTTATTTAATGAACTACTGTAGAGTCCATAAAATGGAAACTATGACCATCGGCTTTTAAATTTGATGTCAAATGAAATACATAAACAGCTTGGTACTTTACCTAGTTTGAATGTTTTTTTCAAATTCAAATTTGTACTTATCAACACTAGAAATTCCAAATTTGACCCATGTTGTTCTCTAAGATCGAGAGCTAACTGCCATACCAGCTTGAATGATTCCAAAATCTATTCAAATGTGAACTCCATTGCTTATGTAATTCAAACCAGATAGTTCATCTAAACACCACATCCTACTCAAGCTAAGTGAACTGCTACTGGCACAATGAAACCATGACCTAACTTGTAGCATATTCAAGAGAATGTAACATAGTTTTGGGTATTACTATACTAAGAAAACAATGAATTGCCTCACCCTCCTTATGGTTGATTCAAAACTTCAAATCTCCTATAGCTTTTATAGTTGCCATAATCACCTACTACAAGCTAAGTCGCTTTTGTGGTCCAAACGAGCCAATTTTTTCAAGCTAAAATAGGGAGGAATCTGATATAAAACTCTCATTTCTCATGAGAAAGGACATGCCAATACTTTTCCCATGATCAATCCATCTGTAGGATTTCTTCTTGACGCATCTTCAAGTTATCCAGTATCACAGCTCATTGTTATGAAGGTGGAGTTTGTAACTAAATATACCAAGAATGACAAATTAAAAATCCAAATTAGCAAGAACTTGGAAGTACTTTCATTAAGTGGATCTAAAAACAGCCTTTTAGCAAACTGCAATGAAGAGTATAGAATATATGACCATCATGGAAGAAAGTTGGATGAAATGAACAAGCAGGATTTCAGTGAGAATCGTATCAAACTACCCTTCCTACCAATGAGTTACCTATGGTTTTCTACATTCTTATGTTTCAGAATATACATAAATGTCTCCGATCTGATATGTATTACAGTAGAGGTAAACCTTGAATGCTAATAGATCACAAACACACCTAGATTAGTATACTACTTCAACGTAGGATCAATTCAGAACTAGAAATATGCTAACAAAAACTTGCACAGATTGATATCAAGGAAAAGTAAAGCTTACTTGTCTGAGTTCCTAGCCCTAATGGAGTCCCCATTTGAAAAGCTCTTTTGAGATCAGTTCTTTTAGATCAACTTGAATGAAAACACACAAAACTTAAAATCGGAGCAAAGTTTATTCAGTAGAACTCGAGCCATCTAGCAATTGATCTGTACCATCTTTTGGTCCTTCATTGAAATAGCATGCAACCCAATTTGTAAATGTTGGAACTTCTGAATGAGATGTGCAAGAAAACAAGTCCTGATCCCTTACTGGAAAAGGAAACAACTCACAATCTACAAAACCTTGCAAAGAATGAATCTCCACCTCACTCATCTGTTATCTTCTAATGAGATCGATGTTATCACAACCATATTTAGGAGTCCAATTCCGACTGACCAAGCCACCAACTTCCAAAATTTTGAGATGTGGAAAAGGAACTGACCAATACTTTCATACTAGTGTGGTGCAATACAACTTGAAGAAGTTCAACACAGAAACAATACCCAATCCATGAACCAAAATGTTGCAGAACAATTGGTTCATATTTAGAATAAAAACAAGATTCTATAGAAGTTTAATGACAATGATATAGAAGAGCAGTCTAAAAGGATTATGAATGATTCAGTAACTATTACACACTTGTCAACTCTGCCATTTAATCAACCATGCAACTAAATACCTAAGGAAAAAGTTTCATTGATAACAAAACAAAATTCTGCCCGCCAACGGACACAGAATCCATATTAAAGACATTAACTAAAAGTGACTCTGACAAAATGTTAACTAGAATCAGTATATTACTGAAGTTTGACAAAGAGTTTTGCATACAAATCCAAGAATCCATTAGCAGAAAAACTTTCAACTGATTTGTTGGTGAGTAAGTCAAAAGAAACCACCAGCACCCATTTATGCATAACACGTGCTCCCCCAAGTTTTTCAGAAAGTTCTGGTAATGAGAAGTGTACTTCCTGATACCAAGTTATATTAGAAGTCTAGAGAATGCTTAAGGTATGAGATGCTTGATGCCAACAAGACGACAGAGTAAGATAAATTTACAGATGCAACTATCTGATATTAAACAGGAGTTCCTACTGATAAGTTTTGCTCAGGCACAGAATCAATATATACAATGTTTATAACTTTTTTTAAACAAGTCAACAGACTCAACACCACTAACAGCCAAGGAGACTATCTGAGTTCTCTTTCCAGAATGCACTATCGCAAGGAACTAGCATTTTCTGCCAATAAGCATCCATCAACAAAAGCTGGAAGCACGTTGTGTATGCAGAATGAAGACTATCTTAATAAAGAATGCATGTTTACATATACAAGCGTATTCTTTTTAGAGGGGAATGAGAATTATAATGTCACTAACTAGCAGCCCTACTTTCATGATCTAGAAAGCAATAAAGCAAGAACTATTGCAAGAGGTTGAAAAGGACCTTAGTTTGCAAGACAGTATGTATCTTCACCAGTATACCTTCACTCCTCTGGCAAGCTGATCTCCGAGAAATATAGGCTGCCAATACATAGGAAACTTTCAAAGACAATTCACATAAAAGGAAAAGTTAAGCAACAACATAATAAAAACTTTCTAGTAGTGCCCAAAGCTGATTATTAAGGCCTTAATCATTCCACGATACCCTCTGCGAACATGTCCAATCAAATCCCATTCTTATCTAGGAGTCGAACAGGACCTGCTATAACTGTCACATAAATTTACTAACGTGCTACAGTTGTTGCATTAGTAGTTTTATCAGCTCCATAAGAGGGCTTTAGAGGACACCATTTGAATCACAATTTCTTTTATAGAGAGAAAATGCCAACAACACTTGGAAAGCTTATATACAGAGTATGAAGGTAATCAGGTTGACGACTCAAATGGGGAATCAACAAAAGGACATGTAACATAGATTCAACATGACTACTCTATTTAAGCAATTACTAGACCAACGCAGTTATACTAACCATATAATAGAAAAAAAATGTGATAAGCTATAATAGAACGTATAAGTGCAAATTTCTCTCTCAAATAGAGAGTACTTTCAATAAATTATAGGAACCACCAACCTTGCTGACATAAAACCATCCCAAGAACACAGAGTTTGCAGCTTGTTTCTGTCCTGCATAATCAAATGCTAAAGGCAATTTTATGCGGAGTTAGGTAAGCCATCACTCCACCAACTACATGAACATTAATCTTAAAAAATGACAAAATCACCAAAGCACTATTTTATTTAAAGAATCAGGTTTTCACAGCAAAGCACCTGATCCAAGTAAACCTTCAAGAATTTCAGAACTCAGGCTGCATGGAAATAGATAACCTGCATAGTAAAAGCTTACGCTATAAGCTTCAGTAGCTTTTTGCTTTCCATTAAAACGCTCAACTAGTACAACTAAACTATAACTGTTTATGAACATTTGCAGGATCTTAATAGATAGAATGGATAGCATTAAGAATATGTTCTTGCAGTTATGGGTAGTATAAATGAAATGCTCAAAATATAAAATAATTCTATAATTTGTTTACCCGGTATGAACACTCCCAGAGGTTCAGCAAGACCAGTAATTGTAGCAAGGTTGAATGCTGCCTGTTTGCTGAAAAAGCAGGTTGCATACCAAGTTAAGTATAGCCAGAAGAATATTGTTGCGCTTGCTTTTGGTAAAGTAGGCTTGTAAAGATAACCAGAAGAATATTTTTGCATTAATCTCTCAAAGTCAAGGGCATATTATATATCAACATACCTTTCTAAGACAGATTAAATATGAATATAATAAACCCACCACTCACCATTGCAAATACTAACGATTAATAAACTAAGCACACATGTATAAAGTTCAGAGAAAACTGTATTACCTTTCTGTTGCAAAGTTCACTGGAAGAGCTACAGCAACTCCCTGAAAATAAAAACCTACAGAAATCATGACTTCCTAGAGTAGATAATACCAAAACTCTAATTATACTTAGCTTGGTTATGGTTCCTTATAAAGGGATAATAGGCAGCAGGAATCCTCCAGCTGCCCACGCGTGATAGCAGGAAATTATTACATATCTCCTTCTCTAATTTTTTTTAATTCTATACTTCTTCAAAAACCATGTTCGTGGAAATTATAATTGCTTCAAAATATTTCAAACATCAATAGAAACTACCAACATTCAAATGTGTTTCTATTATGAATTTTTGTATTTTTATCAATTTAAATTTCATCTACATTCTCCAAATTAACTCACAAAGTAGCTTCTAATTATAGGAAAAAAGTCACTTTCATTTAAATGATTTAATAATAATTTCTACCTAAATGAATTATGAAAATACAACTCATATTGTCTAAAAAAAATCGAAAAAGAAGAACAAGAGAAAAAAGATAAAAGGAAAAAAAGGAAATTTAGAGAAGGAGAACATAGAAGAGCCATGAAGCAGCAAAAAACTACTATCCCCTTATAAGTCAGTAATCCATCCCATAAGTCCTCATAGCCAACACGTACCTCACGAATATTATGAAGAGCAATTGCCAAAGCTAGGTTAAGACCAACTTGGAGTCCCTGAATGAATTTAATGCACAGCGTCAATAAAGTGCAGTTGTTATTCAGAACTTTATTGGAGTAATTATTTTACTTTCTTATAGACCTTGACAAAGCAGAAATATTGATTGATTAGACACATGGAACATGGTTTAAGGATCCATTAGAGTAACAACCGTTCTGCACGATAAAAAGTATTTACCTTCATTGAGTCCAAGAAATACAGCCATTCCATCTGGAAAATTGTGTAAGCTGATACCTGCAGTGGTTCTAAGATGATTGCCTTGAGCAAGTCGAATTGGTTCTTGAATCTTTCACATGCTTTTGTTTTCTAACTTCAATCATTTAAATTTACTATGTTCTGTAAATCATCGATGATAGTGAGTTATAAATTGCTAATTTCACCAACGAATTTTAAAGCGTTTTATGAGGAGTTTGGTCATGAGAATGTAAGGGAAAGATTGTAAAATAGATGCAAATTGCAAAAACTAACAAGATAGAAACCAAACTAAACAACAAAGAGAAACATAACGTGGTTCGCCCAGGAACTAGTGCTGCCTACATCCATAGGCGAACCACCTTCCTTCTTCATTATTGCTATATGGAATTGTGGCAATAACAAACTTAGACCCTTTCTTTCGTGGGAAATGGGTATAAATTATACAAAAGCATTAATTAATAGGAACCAAAATATCCTTCTCTACTTGGGTTGCTTCGTTCCACCAATGGGAATGATTCCTTGGCAATCAAGTTATGCCTATAAGGTTAAATTCCCATAGTGCATTAGATAATTTCTATGCCATGTAGTAGCTTCTGTCTCTTTATTTCAAAACGCACTTCATCTCGTGACATTTGGGTTCTGCGATCAAAATGGACTTCTCCAATCAGTGAAGTTGTGTCACTTCGGCTAAAGAACTCTAATTTATTTGGCACAACCAAGTTGGGTGTGGACCTTTACGAACCCAACTGTAGGCACATTAGCTGAAGTATACTCTCAGTGAGTATTAACAACTAACAACTTCAAGACACCTTTTCCTGTTTGACCTACTTCTATGCATGTGCTATCGGATTTCTTATATTGCAACAAATTTGCTACAAATATTCCATGGAGAATTGGCGGCTATTAATTGAGAACCTACTGGTTGAAATCAAAACATTCAAGAAATAACAATGTCCCAAATTATTGGTTATGTCATTCATTCATATCCAATGCTGATTTCTTTTTGTTCTAAACAATTTCTATTCTTTCATGGTTCATTTGACATGAAATACATGATCAATGGATAATCACAAACTTTTGGAAAGTTTAACACTCTCCAACTATGTAATTCATTGAGACATCAACCCTTAAAACAGCCAAAAAGAATAGTGATTCTCAAAAACAGTGATGGCAAAAATATGGATAACCGAAATCAACTACCTACTCAGGCAAAATTAACTACATACTAGCAACATAAAGAAGCTGGAAGAATAAAATGCCGATTGAAGAATTATCATGGAAACTACTCTCCAAAAGCAGTGATTATACCACTAAATAGTACTTGTTGATGGTGTTTTACCTGACTCATCATCATCTTTCTACTAAATAAAGATTTAAAAATATTAAGAAACTATAAACATGATCAAACAATTAGGTTTAATTAATAGATATGAAAACAGGATCATCAAAAAAAAAAACAAAAAGAAAATATAATAAAAAGTAAAATGCTTAACAAAAAAATTAACCTTCTTCGGCTTTGAATCTGCATTAAAAACAAGTGCTGGTTCTTAAATAAAATAGACAACAAAAGCAACTGGAATAACCCTTGCAAAGAACTAAAACCGAAAACACTATAGCACACATCCAGTCACCAAAAACTACACAATCAATAGATAATGTCAAAAACTATAGTAATGAATCAGGACGGGGAAGTGCTACCATACCCATAATTTCCTTTCAAGAAACCAAGAGAGCTCAAAGCATTATGTGCCAGGTTTAGAAAAGATATACTTAGCATGAGACCAGCAGCAAAACCCTAAAACCAAAGTTAATTCAAGATCTTCAGTATTAAACATAACAATTATCATATCAGAAGTTGGCAAAACAATGAGAAGATACCTGTAGGAGTCCAAGCATTTTCAGATTAGGAGCACGGTTGAGAACTACAAAAAGCTGCTCCTGTTATAAGTAAATATGTCAAATAGCTAAAAATAATGGCGCTAAGCAAGCTCCACATTAGTTTACTCTGGTCTTATCTTTAAAAACATATCTATTGTTGGTTCCTTTATGAGCCACCATTTCCATTTAAATCAGACACATTGGACAACAATCAACCTTTGACCACAAGTATAGAGAGATGCAAAGATGGTCACAGGAAAAATGTATATGCTTGAGATGGAGGGTCCTTCTATCGATTTTTTTGTGTTAGTGCAATTAAATTAGCAGGCTGACTCCTTCAATAAAGTAAGATCTTGCTCATTCTGAAAGTCACTATTCAGTAACAAATAAGCTTTAGAAAACAGTTTTCACCCTAACTGTACTAATGAATGGCATGTGTAAGTAAATGAGTCGATCATATTCTTCAGACGTGATTGAAATATAGGCATAAATTCCATCATCCCAACAAAGTAAGTTTCACGGCTTCACTCTACAACGGTTTCCTCCCTAACAAAGAAAAATGAAAAGACAAAGGTCATGAGGGACTAGAGACACGAAAAAAAAGAAAATTGAAAAAAATCATTGCCAGGACACAAAAACTTAATGAAAACTAATGTCAAAAGCCAAAGCAAGTAGCTCTTCTAGAATAGAGAAGGTAGGTTTTGCCTGTCACATAAATGCAGTTCACTGGAGGATCAGCAAACATTTTCCTTTAGAACATACTTCTTGTTAATTTAAAAATAAATTTTGATTCTTTATTTTCCTCTCTCTCCTCAAGCATGGGCCCCACATGAGAAAAGAATTAATGAATTGCCACATGCGCACATTTTGCTCACAACGGTCAACAGCAGCTAAACGCGTGTCGGAACCGACTCATTGATGTGGTGCATGCTTCTGGACTAAGCAAGAACCGACTTAGTTCGGGGTTGATAGCTAAGAAACCGACCAAGTAATCAAGTTCAATTTGAATTCTTAGAGTATCTTATCAAAATGATGTCTGAAGTAAAGAGCTAAGCTATACATAGCATTGAGCCCTATAATTTTCAAGGTATATAGCTTTCAACTGAAAATCAACGAGAACCAGATGTCCGGACCTAGGTTGCTCCATGGTTTCTTTGGTTCAATCTACAAGCCAAACTGAGCCTGATATGAATATTCAATCTACAAAATCTAAATATTCATCTTTTTTAGCATAACTTCCATTCTAATAGGAGTACCAAAGAACTACACACTATCAACAAATTATAATTCCATAAGAAGAAAACTGAAGGCAAGTGACAAGTATGCTTTGAAATGCTACATTAAAAAATTACTTTTACAAAACTAAAACAATTCAGGTTTTCAAATAGAATGAAAATGAGTTTCATCTGAAATTCCAGCAACTTAGAGAAGAAACAGGTCAAAAGAGACAACAAGAATGCACTAATTTTATAACTACTTCGAAATTCCTAAGCAAATTAATCGGAGTTATCAACCCTAGGAGCAAAATTCGTTAGTATCATAGGGTTTAGAGTTTAATCATAGAGCCATTTTAATCATTCTTTCGAAGGAAACATGAAAGCTGACTAGTCTCGCCCGACTCGCCCCCCAACTGCAACCACCCCCACCCCCCCGGTTTGGGAGCGGAGCGGATAAAGAAAAAACTCGAAAACCTGGCTCCAGCTACCTTTAGCAGCTGTGGGAATCGCTCCTTGTGATCTCCTCAGTCGGTTCGGCTGCGACTGAGCCCTCTCTTCAACTTCTTACCCTACCGAGGTAGGCTGTATTCCTTCGACACTCCGTTCAGCTGGATCACCAGCCGTCTCTTTAGTATAAAACTCCTACGATCAGCGTACCCACTGACGTACTCAACCAGCTGATGAGTGAAAGAGCGAGCGCGACCAAGACCCTGTCATTCCATTGCAAATCAAGAATTCACCGCTTTCAATTGCGCGCGCGAGAGAGAGATTGAGTCAAGAGATCTAATGAGAGAGAGAGAGAGAAAGAAACCTTTTGGTTAATTAGAGATTCTCCGCTTTCGACCGTTTGGTTAATTAAAATTTGGATTGCTCAAAAAGTAAACCTTTAGACGAAAAGAACTTGTGAAAGTATTTTTAAAAAATAAAGTTATTATGTGTAAAATAATATATATATACAAATACTAATTATATATAATATATTTATTTACATTTTTTATTTTCTAAAAAATAAGATTTTATAAATTAAAAACGAAAATTAAAAAAAAAGAATAAATTGAAAAAGGTAATTTCAAACATTCCCTAGGAGACTTTTCTTTTGAGGAATAATTACTTCATTCATGCATGTCATAATCCAATTCTAAAGGAATTACCATAATAATGGCAACATTGATATTTCTATAACGCTCCAGATGGATCTGGGTTTAGCCGTTTAGGAATTAATTTTGGAAAATGTTTTTTTAGAAAATTGAATATTTTTATTTTACTTTTAAAAAATAAATCTTATTTTTTATTTAAATAATAATAATAATAAGTAATAATAAATTTTTATTACGTAAACTTTTTTATATTTTTTAAATTTTTAAATATTTTTTATAAAATAATGATAAAAAATTTATTAAAAATGTAAATTAAAAATTAAAAAACTTATTTTCTAAAATAGAATGTAAAATAGCTCCAAATCTGGTCAAAATTAAACTTTTGTTCTTAATACTTATTATAATTGAAGTGGAGTTCCTAAGTATAATCAGATCTGGATCGGACCGGCCGGGTCCGATCGAAAATTGGCGAGTTCGACCGTCGTTCCGAATCGTGCCGCTTAACGAGTCACCGGCGAGAGGCAACGAAGACGGCGATCGAAAAGTAACTCGACACCGTGTGCCCAGAAGCAGACGAGGTGGCAATCACTGCTGAACAAGCCTTCTTCTTCCACAACCTTCTCCGCCGCCCCATCTTCACTGACACCAGCATTACTTGCGTCTGCTGCAGCAACATCAGCTTTTTTGAAAGTATTGAAAATCGATATCGCGCTCGCTGACTTTATTTTTTGGGCAATTTTTTTATTGTTGGTCTCGCGTCTGACCGGGTTTTGTTCAGAAGCTGTTAATGGTGTGCTTCTTCTTCTTCGTCTTCTTCTTCTATTGATGAGGATGACGATGACGATAAACTCTTTATGTCCAGAAGCCACTGTTACCCGATGTCGATGATGCTGATGATGAACTCTTTTTTTTCTTCTTTTTTTTCTCTTCGTCATCAGTCTCTGAAGACAAAAGTAAAAGTATAAAAGAAATTACAACAAATTAAAGTGAAAGTTTATCACCTTGTTCTTCTTTGTCATTGTCTCTGCTGTTGTTGTAGTTGTTGTTGTTGTTGTATATCCATGAAGCTTTAACAAAGCCTTCATCAAACTCTAGTTGTCGTTGGAAATAAAATTGAAAGTTTGGAGAACCCGAAAGCAACAACTTTTTCTATTGCTGCAAACCCTCTTGGTCACTACTAACTATGTTCTTGATCTTGTCGACAACTTCACTCCGTTCTTATCTTCTTCTTCTTCTTCTTTACGTTGATATTCTTCTTCTTGTTTACCAGCTGTACCGCCATAACAAATCATGACCTTTGATTATCTTGTCAATTTTGGTTACATCCGTATCGGGATTTTTTTTTTTCGTAGAACCAAAACTGCTAGTGTTGTCATCAGCTGGAGATTCATCAGAGAAATTGTCGACATCAGAAAGACGAACACTACGTTCAGATCCTAAGAGCTCAGTTATTAAGACAATAATGTCTTTCCTCGTCCGATGATGGTTGGCTTTGCCACAGTCGCCGATGTTATTCTCCGTCTTCAAATTTTTTCGACAATTCTTTTCGGTATGAATGGTTTATTTACAAACTGAACTTTACTGCTTTGCTGCTGCTGATGGCGACGACCGCCGACTTTTATCCTAAGTAGAAACCAGGAGCTATTGTAGTTAGTGCAGGATTCCGATCAACGTCGCTGAAATTGACGAGTTTGCCCCAGTGAGTCGACCCGATGACTCGTCGGATAAACCGGTGACCCGGCAGCTAATCCGGGTTGACACCCGGGTCGATTCCGACTACACTGGTTCCAAGTGTAATTAAAATACATAAAAATGACGAACTCAAAATTTGAGAAAAGAAATTAACTTTTTAAAAATTGAAATATGTCCTAAATTTCTTGAACTGTTAGGAATAGAAAGCTTTGATAGGTTAGCAAATGCATTTTCACTAGCAAATTAACTACATCTGATAAAAAATCACAAGCACTACTTATTTTAAATTTTAATAAAAAGAACCTGTAAAATTCACCAAAATATTTGCTATTTATTGTAATGCTAAATATAGTCATATGACCATTTCCAACCTTCCTAATTAGTAAGTTTAAGAACTCTTTAAAAGAAAATCCAAATTTTTTCCAGATTTATCATGCACATGCATGCTTATCACGTAAATTTCTCATCGCTGAACTCTTCTCAGCCACAGCGACGGAAAAAAAACCTAATTTGAGAAAACCAAACCACTATAAAACCCTTCCCAGCCCTTCCCATTCCAATCAGGCCATCAATAAGACGAGCAAATCAATAAAGAACTAAGCTCTTCTTCATTTTACTCTTTTTACAAAAGTCTCCGGCAATTAGTTTTAATTTTGATCCGATAGTTGCTGCAAATGGAGCTGAAGAAGGCTGCTATTGCTATCATCGTCGCTGCTGCTTCCGTGATGGCCGTTTCGGCTTATGATGCTCCGGCACCGTCTCCGTCCCATAACGGAGCGTTTGCCGCTGCTCCAGCATTCGGCGCTGTTTTCGTGGCATCTGTCCTTTCCTTCTTCGCCTTGCGCCAGTAAATTACATATATAAATATAAATGGTCATCGTCGTAAGTAAAGGAGAGATAGGTTGATAAAAAACACTGATCGATCAATGTTTTTTTCATTCTTATCTTCGTTTATATTTTATATTCTCTTTCCCATCTGTTACTGTGTGATGTATGTAAGAGAAGGATTGGACTTGCATTGAGTATCTATATACGCTATTGGGTTCAATTTTATATGGTTTGTTCATTATGTGAAAATGTCTAAGTAAAGTAAACTTGTTAAACTTCCTTCAATTTGGTATCACATTTCTCTAAAATAAACTTTAGGGCTCGGCTACTCTGGTATAAATATTCGTCGCTTCTCCGCAGCAAGTGATCTGCACTCAATTTATATTGTGTTAATAACTTGATTGTGAATCTTGCAAATCTTGTTGATTCATTGCACGACTAATGCATTTAAAGTCATTAAATAACATATATAAATTAATTTTGATTACTTAAAATAGCACTAAGAAGTCTACTGTAACAATTCACATGGAGAAGTGTTAATTGTTTGACATTAGTGTGCTGGAGAAGATAACATTCTTTAACTGGTTTGGCAATTGCTTCCACAGTTGTTTCGATCCGGGTTTGCAAAAAACTCGTTTATGCAATTGATTCTTTTTGATCCAATTTGATTCGTTTTGACCCACTTCAATCTGATCGATCCGTCCGTCCAGATCAAATCGGGTTAAATAAAATTTTTTAAAAATTAATTAAAAAAATTTAAATTTATGATATATTTATGTAAAATATTTATTAATAGTTTTATATTAAAAAATAATATGTAGTTTAGATTTTGCATTTGGATCTGATACTGCAAAAATATAATTAATTATGTCTTATTTGTACATATCAATTATTAGTGATATTTAAATTTTTATATTGTAAATTATTCAGGCTCAAATATATATACCTACAAAAATTTATTATGTTTTTTTTATGATTTATCTATTTTATAATTTTATTTTTTTTAATCTTCTAACTTATTTAAATATTTTTTATTATAAATTTTCGTTGTATTATTATTGTTGGTGGTGATACTATGATAACAATATTTCAATTTTCACTGTGATTGTTATTCCTATTGTAGTAATGTCATAATAAAAATATTTTAATTTTTTGCTATGATCGCTGCTGCTATTATTATTGATAGTATCATAATAGCAATAGATTTTTTACTATGATTATTATTATTATTAGTTAAAAATATTTTAATATTATTGATCTGACGGTTCGATCGGTTGATCCGACAAATTAACTCAAGAACTGTGATCCAAATAATTTTTTGAATTCCTATTATAGTAATGTCCGATCTAATTATTACAATTATGATTGCTTCTGGAGGAGAGTGCTCCCCAACCTGTTATGTTAGGCAAACCACTTCCCGGAATAGAATGAATTCTTTAATGTCATCGAATAAAAAATCCACGGCGTCCATGCAACAGACTCCACCTAACCTCTCACATTATTGAACAACATCCTCCAGAACAACACATATCCTACGTAAACGCACCGCTGGATATACCAAAACAAGCACCGAAAGGTTACATTTTCATTAAAGAAAGCGTAGCAAATTCCTGGAAAGATATCTCACACAAGTTCCTCATGACCCTAGACATAAATAAACACATAGACCAACTAAAACCTCAAGGCTGCAAACAGAATAACCTCAAGGCGTTCTATCTCAAAGCCATGCAACAACAAATAATGCATTGGGGCAGATAATTGACAACGCACTACCAGAGCACATTGTTCGTGCTTCACTTGCTACATATAGCAGACTACCATTGATTAACAAAGATATACTAGAAGCCATGTTCCATTAAAGCAGCACAACTTTGCACACCATAACCAACAAGAGATCATTTCTAATAGTTTTTGCATCATGCCTTCAAACATTTAAAGCAATAAACAATCCTAGAAGACAAGCAGCCAACATGCATAGATGTAAGAGAGACTCTTGAACCAGGATTCTTGTTCTCATTTCCATTACTATATCTTGTCCAGCTTTTCAGCCTTCACGACTGGGTTTGCTTTGGCAATTGCGTCTCTAGCTGCCATCCTATAATCAAACGGGCAATTATGCTTATCAGAGTAGCGATGCATAGCGCAGAAAAGGTTGCCGCACCGGCAGTTGAAACCTGTAAGACCAACACGTTTCTTGCAGGTGCTGCACCGTCTGGGACCTTCCTTTGGTTTTGCCTCACCACCCTCAATTGATACAGAAGTATCAGATGGCTCTGCAGAAATCGCCTTTGGCTCAACCAAAACAGCAGCAGCTTCCACTTTAACACTAGCAACATGCCCTGGTTCCACACTACTGCTAATACCACCATTAACAATGCTGTCAATTGAGGATGCTGCAAGCTTGGCCTGCTCCTGCTTAAGAACATAATCCTTGTGGCATTTGGAACACATGTTCATAGTGGCCGGTCTCCCAAAGAAACCACAGTTGTTAATGCAAAGAATTGGAGCCTCTGGAGCTTGGCATCCGGTCTCCTTGCTCTCCATGATTTATAGCGACCTGAACCACCAATGACTTGAGTACTTGAACTCAAACATTTATAAGAAAACAAAAACACAAAAACAAAAAAAAAACAGAACGGGGGAGAGAGAGACAAAGAAGGCAATGATATTTAAGGAACAGCACCCATACAGACAATAAACATCAAACCGACAAGTCCTTTGATTCAGAAACCGTCCAGCAGTGACAACTAACCAGCAAGTTCCACATGCAAGTAGTATAACAGGTATAAGCAAACTAATGATGTTTAAGTGTTCACAAAGAAACTTTAATACAATTCAACAATTAAGTGCAGAGCAGAGATGGAAGCGAAAACCAAAACGGCAAATAATTTCCATTTATTCAGAAAGATAAACTCATGCTCATGAACAAGACAGTAACCGAGAGTATTAAACAAAGGAGGAACTGCAACAAAATACAGGCCAAAGCACAGCTGAGAGATTACAAATAAGAGGACTTCATGGGAAAGGACCACAAATATCAGAAGAGAGATTAAAACTAGATATAGTTACAAAATATATTATTATTCTTCATAACGTCAAAGCCAACCTCCTACAGGCTAAAATTCATCCTGAAGAACAGCACAAAAATACCAAAAACAGCACCAGAACATAGAAGACAATTATGACACTAAATTATAGCAGAGAAAAACTTATTTCCTTTACTGCAGAAAAAGAAAAAACCATCCACAAATCATAACGGAAACAACTACCTAGAAAGTAACAACAAAACCAATTTCAAGGGAAAAATATGACATGCAGAACTAATAATTAACTATTTCTTCTTAAATACCTGCAGGGGGAAAAGAAAAACAAAAAACATGCTGACACCAACCAACAACTAAGGAATTCCAAGCACTCAGTCATACACAACATAACTGACTAACTCGTGTATAACAGAACACAAACAACGGAATCATAAGCAACCTTCAATTATTTTATAGATTCAATTTTTTCTTGTGTTGCAGAAACCATTACTTGCGTGCCAAGAAGGAGCAGTCTACAAAGGTTCTGTGAATATAATCAGTCTAATCCATTAATAAACCAAATAAAAACATTTCTAATTCTGGGCAGGACGTCAATCGAACAGACTTCAATGTTAATGGATTAGCTAGAATCTACAACTAGCTAAGAATCTCAATTCCCAACAAAGAAAGTTCCACCTTTACCATGACCTACATAAGGTCATCAAAAACTGGAAAAAATTTTCTAAACAAACCAAAATTTCCACAACAAAAATGAAACACAACTTAAATCTACAGCACAAATTAAGAAACCCCTTTCCACGTCGATCATATATCAATTACCAACAAATTACAAAAATCCGAATAAGAACATACAAATTCATAAGTTTTCAAGCCAGAGCACAATTACAAACTAACAGATTTCTTAACCAAACACGAGAATTAAAAATCAAATTAAAAACTTTTACATGAAAACAGTCAAAACCGACCAAAAAATCAAAACTCTCGCGAGCTAAAACAACCACCTCGCTCAACAACCTCATCGAAAGTCTGATTTCCCCCAGATAGTACCAAGCACTATCAACAACAAATAAATAAACAAAAAAAATTCCCAAAATTAAAAAAATATTATTTACCTGATCGACGGCGAGAAATGTGTTTTCAATTGGGCCGACCGACCGGGTCTTATCGAGCCGCGACGATCCCTGCGGAAGAACAATCAAACCCAAAAGTCCACCAGATCAGCTCTCAAATCGATTTCAAAATCAACAAATCAAACCCCAATTAAATCAAAATCCACGTATAATTTGAAAGACCGAATTAGAAAAATTGATTGTGAAGAGGAATCCTAACCCTAGCAAACGCGACCGGGGGCGGCGAGGTAGCGTGGAGGTGCGGTGTTTTGATTGAGGAAGAGAGATACAAAGAGAGGTTCGTGGGCATCGAGGGAGCAGAAAAAAAAAAACGGAGAAGGATTTCTTTTGATGAGATAATTAAAACATACTAAAGATTAAAAATATTGTTATTTCTTATTGTTAGATTAAATTAATAATAGAAAAACTAAAAAACTTTTAAAATAAAGTTTATTTTATTATTTTTAAAAAATAGTAATAATAAAATAACGATATAAAAGTTTTTATTAAATTTTAAAATTTTATAATAAATATTATTTAAATAAAACATATTTTAGATTATAATTTAAATAAAGATTTTATAAACAATACTAAATATTTTTTTAGCTATAAATTTAAAGAAAAACAACAAAAATATGACTAACGCACCGTTCGCAGCATACTTCAATAGTTTTTTATTCATTTAACTTTTTAAATAATTTTTTGATAATAATAAAAAGTTTAAATCGTTTTAAATAACTTTTCATTCTAAAGCTCTTCATAAATACTGCAGAGATTCCTCATACGAAGAGATTGTAAGACGGCAGCATTCATGATTTTCAGGAAACGAATAACTCTGACATTACTTATTCTAATGATTCAAATTTTAATAAATTTTTTCTAGTATTTTAAAATTTTAAAAAATTATAACAATACGAAAAAATATTAATGTATAATTACAAAATTTTAACTAATTTTTTTATAAAAATTTTATTTAAAACACTTTCACATATCCTGCCATCGTGTGTTAGATAGTTGTTGCTTGGTTAAGATTGTGCTCTTTTCAGTTTTCACTCAAAAGGTTATTTTTTTTTTGTTTTAATAATTTATTTCTAAATATAAAATAATATAAAAGAATATAATAATTTACTTTTAATTTATTTTTATTTACAAAAAAACATAAAAATATTTAATTCACTTTCAATATTACTATTTGTAATAATTTATTTTTAAAATTTACTTCTAAAAAATTTAATTCTAAAATCGAAATAACGCACACTCAATGCACATAGAGGAGCTACTTGGCTTTGCGTTCACCAAAAATAATTTTTTAATTTTTAATTTTACATTTTTAACATATTTTTTATAAATATTTAAAAAAGTTTATTTAAATATTTAGAAAGTTTAAAAATACTTTTACATAATAAAATTTTTTAAACACTTATTTTTGTTATTTTTCTAAGATAAAAAAAAGAACTTATTTTAAAAAAATAAAATATCTTTTATTTAAAGAAAAAGACTCGCATTACGAAATGTGGATTGATTGAGTTCTATCCATTTCGATGTAACTTGGGAAAAAAATTCTTAAAGTAAAATTCTAAAAAAAAAAGTGATGTCTAACTGAAATATGCGCTGATGTAAAAAGCATCCAACTTAAAATATACAAATTTTATTTATATTTGAATTATTATTATTATATAATATACATAGTCTAATTATAATAAAATTATTTTTCATATTTTATTATATAAAAATAATGTCAAAATTTTTAATAATGTTTAGTGTTACGAATGTGCTCAATTTATATTTAAAAGTTAAAATATAATATAAGATGAACTCATGTACACTTAATTACATGATAAATCCAAATTTGTATTTACTCAAATATAAATGCAAACTCATTATTCTCATCTATTAGTTGGTGTAGCTGATTGAAAAGAAAAACTCATCAAAACACACTGCATATAATAAGAATTTTTTGAATATTTAAACCATCCAACAAAAGCTTACTTATACGAATTATTTACCTAATTAATAAAAAATTCAGATCATGTCTTTTCCAATAATCATATGCCATATATTATTTAGGCAATTGCTATCTAATGAAATATTGCGGCCGTAAACCGTGTTAGTGGCCTTTTTGCAGTGCATAATATGAAATTTTTTTCAGTAGAATTGAATTTTCATGATAAAAAGTTGTCCCACTTTTTATCTTTCATTTGTAATCATATATTTATTTCAGTGTCTAACCAAACTAAAATTATTTAAAAATATAAGAATTAAATCCATCAAATCAAAATTCACTTGATCTAATTCAAAATGAATTATTGATCATATTCAAAGTAGCTTTTTTATTTTTTATTTATGTATTATTACAAATTTTTACGGTACTAATTTATTAGTCTAGTCATCTTTTTTTCAAACTCATCAAAATTTTCACGCTACTAACGTGAGCTCAGACTAACTTAAAAATCTAATATTTTAAAAAAATTAAAAATTTTAAAATAAATTGATTTTATCTAAAAAATTCTTTATTATAGTAATATATAAAAATTAATAATAATAATTTATTTGAAAACAAAGAAATAAAGTTAGTTTTGTGGTAATGATAGTAACATGTTAGTTGTGGTAATGATGACCATTCTATTTAATCAACTTTAGCTCTTTGATGTATTTAACAACCTCGAGCTTATCACAATATTCCACATTTCACTACCACTTCCAAGTGAGATTGCTTCTAGAAACTTATTTATTCAAACTTTATCAGTCCCATTAGTTAAATTATTGAATAATTAAAATTAGTAGTTCAATCTTTTTAATTGACTGAATTGTTTGTCTTACATAATCACTGTTATATAAGAACTTTGAATATGAGAAGTATTCTACTTATGTTATTAGACGAGTTTTATTCATATTGAATTGCAGACACCGACTTCGCAAAACAATCACTTACTGTTTGGAATTTGAAATATCTTTAATAAAGTATAGCGTAAGAACGTCAAATTTTTCCTTAATAAATCTCAATGTAAAAAGTTGATTTTCTATAAAAGAAAACCAACGACAAAGTGATATTTTTCAATTTGTTTCAATTACACCTAACTTTATTTTTTCTTTCAAATTCTAAATTCAATCATTTTATATATTTTAATTATTATTTCAAATTTTATATTTATTTTTATACTAAATTTTACTTCTATCAAAATTTAATTTTAAGTTTAATTTTAATTATTTAATATTATTTAAAAATTTATTTTTATTGAATCCTATTTTTTATCAAAATTTTGTTTTTATAAAATTTAATTATGCCCATTTAAAATATATTCATTGTATCATTAATTGGATAACATATATAGAACAAATTAATTTAGAAGAATATAGGAAAGGAAATAGCTTTGCAAAAAAGGAAGCTTTTGAAGTATATAACAAAACAAAAGGACGAGCTAGCTCAAAAGAAAAAAAATATAATAATATAAAAAGTAGAGGAAAACAGTTGTACACTTGTAATTATTCTCAATGTATTTTATATTGTTCCTTAATAGAAAAGGTGCTTTTTTTATTGATATATTAATTGTTGTTATCATCACGCCTACCTACAAAATAACAAGTGAGTATAATATAATTCAAAGAATAAATCAAAAGTTCAAGCATTTAACTTATAATTACAAAGCTTTCCACTGCAGGCTGCGACTGGGCGGGCGTTTTTTGTTCCATTTTACTCTATTTTAAAAATTATATTTTATATTTATCAATAATTTTTATAAATATAAACTTTATTTAAAATTTTAAAAAATATTTAAAAATTCTGTATTATAAATTTTTTTAATATTATTTTTAAATAAACATATATTTTGAAAATAAAATAAAATTAGTTTTTATTTTTAAAAATTTATTTTAAAAATCCTCCCAAACAGCCGGGGAGGAAAAAATAAAATACGGATCAAGGCCAGCGACGACTCTAGCCGGAGAAAAATTATAATTTACTATCTATTAACCATGAAATGAATAGGCACGAGTGACAATATAAATTAATTAAATTCGAATTAATTTATTTAATAATTTTAGTAAAATTATTTAACTCATTTTAATTTATATATTTATATAAATTAATTTATAATTCTAATTCAATTAATTTATTTAATAATTAAATTATTTAAAAATTTTATCAAATTAATGTTTAATAATAATATAGGAAATTGTAGGTAATATATATGCAAAATAATTAATTAAAAATTATAAAGTATAATAAATTAAGAAAAAAATATATATAATAAATATATAATTGTTATATATTTTTTAATTATTAATTAATATATAATATACAAGTAGCAATTAGATGATTGGATCAATTTGGGTTAAAAATTGATCAGAGTTTATTTAGTTTATTTAATCTATTTCGGATGATTCAAAACTGTTCTGAACCAATCTAAAATCAAATTTGAATCCAAAATTAGTTCACTAGATGGACTCTAAATTGAATTTGGTTGGATCATATATTGTAATCCTTAATTGCTGCATACCACCAACTAATAGTTGTGGCACACCAAACCACTATCTAATTCACACAACCACAATATACTAAGACGAAAAGGCGTGTTTACATTATAAATGAAATGGATAAAGTGAGTTTTTTAAAAATTAATTTAAAAAATAAAATTAAAAATTAAAAATATTTAATAAAAAATAAAATTATATATTAATTTAATATTTATATTAAGTTTTAAAATTAATTTTTTAAAATAATTATTAATAAAAAAAATTTATTTTAATTTTGTATGTATTTTATATTAAAAGTGAATTTAAAAAAAATGAATTTGGAGTGTCGGTAAACATAGCCAAAGGTAAAGAGTTCTCACGGAATCTTCCGTCTTGTTCACGGCTAGAGATTGAGACGTTGGTTTTGGTGAACTGCTTGGCTGACTACTCTTTCTTCGTAGGATTTTGATGTGATAAAATCATCTCTATCAATATTCAATGCAATATGTAGAACATGCAGCGGATATAAAACTTATTTCTTTTTTATGTGAATCTAATAAAAAACTATCAAATAAAATAATATTTTGGGCAAATACTCAATGTATGAAAATTATCACAATCGCAAGCTACATCAATATAAATAATTTACGTGAAAAACTTTCTCAACGTAAGGAATAAAAACTACGGCAATCAATAAATGTCTACTATCATAATTATGAGAATACACAAATTCTCTCTAGTTAAAATTAGAGACATACAACTATATGTCTCAAGATTCAATAATTTTGGCAAACCGTATAAGAGAATTGAAAAGATCTCACCTAAATCGATAGCTTCACAAATACGTACGAATCTACATGTAGAGAACTCCGAATATGATCTCCACCGTTCAGATTGAAGAACTATCCGCCGAAAACACGCTGACCAAATTTTAGCTCAATCGGACGTCAAATCGATATTCATCCGGCATTTGATCAAATTGGACAGCAAGATAACAACTTCTCTTATTTTTTTATTTTTTTTTTTTTGGGTGGTGGCTGCAGCATAGAATTTATGGATTTTGGCCACCTCCACAGAGGAGGAAAAACCCAACAGATTTAAGGTGCCTTAAGCAAACTGCGTCTGTTTTACTGAAAGCAACGAGTTCATCGAGAACGGATATCGACATCAGCCAAGGGAGCTTGCCGTCTATAGCCTCGAAGACGAGAGACGTTGCTATTTGCTGCAGTTCTCTTTCTGGTTCTTGATGAGCATTTCATGAATCATGACGTGAGATATTTTGAAATCTGACTTTCTTTCAAAATTTTGCTTAAGTTTTATGGAATATGCTTGTGACTTTCTTAGATTTGAATTGAATTGTTAGAGTCGAAATTTCTTAAGATGATAGTTACTTTGCGCAATGCAAATAGATAGCACAGATGTTTGATGAATTTCCATGATCAGTTGCTTGTTTCGCTAAGAACTTGGTCAAGGACCAGAAAAACATTAGGGCCTAACGTTGAAGTACACAATATAAGATTCATCCCTCAAGCTGAGCAATGGCTCAAGAAGAAAATTTCGTCTTACACCCTTTGCAATGAAGCTGATTGGATTGTATTGCCTGATTCCTCCAACAACACTAAAGCTCGCAGCATCAGCAAAGGAAGTGCCTCTCAGTGATTTCCCTTGACACATTAGTTGAATGCTCTTTCCAGCGTTGTAAACAAAACAACCAGGATGACTTGCAGATTCCAATGAAACAGTGTTCAGTTTCCTTTTCAATCCAGCAATCACATGAAATACCGAATTTGCTCCGTTTGATGAAGATATCGCTAGATTATTATTTGCTCCTTGGTCTACTATAACCTTGTCTGGGAGATGCAATGGTTCCAGCATCATTGACTGAGCAACAGCTTTCCTGCGATGTACAGAACGTAAAATTCTTGAGTTCTGTGTGATTTTCCTGAACGTAGCATAGACTGCTGCATCGGTTCCGTCTTCAGGCCATGGCTGCTTTGGTAATGAACCACTGGAGATTGAGAAGACTAGTGTTTGATTGTTGGAGTCATGTGTTAGTGTTATCAGCTGACTATTGTATTCTGCAGGAATGGCGGTAATTGAATCTGAGATGGAGTTTGAGTTCATGTTCTTCAGGTCCCAGTCACCGTCAGTTAGACCTGCAAGAAGGCATGGGCCGAAAAGTATTGCTTGAATATATGTGAATTCTGGTCTATCATCTGTAGGAAAAGGCCAGAACTTTCGTAAGTTGTATAAAAATGCAGTAGCAGAAACATCGAGTTTCACGTATTGAATGCATTCTAACCTTTGATGGCCTCTGTTCTCAAGCCTATCGGAAACTGAAGGTTCACAGCATCATTTGAACTCCATTGCTTTGATAGAGCTAGTCATAAAAATCAGTGCTACAAATTATGTGATGATTGAATCAAAGTAAGCTAACAGTGCGCGATAAATGTGGAGTGGAATTTGAGTTACCTGGATTTGGAACTTCTAATTCCTGTGAATTCAGCTGTGCTTTTATACTGGGTGTTGTCCAAGATGGAATCCTTATGTTCAGAGTTGAAGAGGTACTAACAGACTAAAAATACAAATTTAATGAGGAAAACTTAGATTAAAATTAGAAAAAAAACAATTTTTACCTGATTCGAAATGGTTAATGAAACTTGAAGAGAAGGATTCCATGAGCTGACAGGTTGAGTTTTCATGTTGATCTCAATGCCTGCAGACTTCCAGCTGAAAGTATTCGGTATGAACTGTATGATGTAAAGTCCCAGTGTACTCCCTTTCTCCTCAAAGTATATTGAATCTCCAAGTTTCGAAAATGATTCAATACCTAACAAGAACATAATAGAATAAACCATCTCGTTGTTTAAGATCTTTAGTATAACATGTAATTTGCTACCTGTGCCATAACAACACCAGAATGAGTCATATTTAGTTCCCCATCCATGATAGCTTTGCGCCTTTGATTGTCCACGGCCAAGCGGAAGCATGTATATCATTACTCCAGGCTCTCTTCCTCTTTGAATACTAAGAACTCCATTTGTGAGTGCTCTCTCATAATGGTCGGCGTATGCAATTTCCTTTGTCCAGCTAAACAAGTTGCGGGAAACCTGTGATGATTGTATTATTGATACTCTCAGAAAGGTCAATGGTCATATAAATTTCCCATTGGAGAATTATATGGCAAACCTTGAGCATGTTGTAGGTAGTACATGATTCTTCATCCTCAGTTGTCAAAGTATCTGCTATACGTTTTGGGTCAGTCCTGCACATTCATGGTGCCAGCAGCAAAATTGTAAGGCATTTGGAATTGGTATCAGTATTTTTGAAGAAAAATATAGAAGAATCCTGGTAGAGTGGCATCTAGAGAGTTGTTTTGGTACCAGAATTCACTGACAGATGTTCCACCAGTTGCATAGCTGTGAGAAGAATTGACGATATCCAAGAAGCAAGTTGCAATATCCTGCCAGTAATTGCAAGGAAATCCTTAAAGTTGATAGACAAAAGGTTTGCACATTTGCCACCTTCTCTTTAACAATGTACGCGATATGTTGAAACCTTTACTAAATCAGTTCGTCGATTTACTGAATATACCTTGTAAAAGGTGTCACCAGTAACTTCGTATCGCCTCTGCGCTCCTACTACTATTGGGATATGGGTATTGGCATGGAAACCAGAAAGACCGTCTGCCTGCGGTCACAGGCAAGCATTAGCTTATGTATGACTCTAAGAGGTTGAACTGCAACAATAAGTGCAGTAAAACAAAAGTCCAATTTCCTGAAGCAGAGGGAGTAAGAAGGAACACACGGCTAACACAGAATGCTTCATTGTCAAAGTATGCTTTTTAATTACCTGAACAGCAAGCAGTTCTAAGAAACAGGGTTTGTCGAATAGATTGGCCAGTGTCAGATGTTTTTGATCACCCTGGATGCAGAAGATAAGTTTTAAGCTGTAACCAATAGTCATCCATACATCAACCAGTACAGGAAGTAAAGAGAAACACAAAGCTAAGGCATTAACTTTGCAAGAGCTTGAAAGTAGTGCCTAAAGCAAACACATTGCACTTTGTGTTTTGGTTTACGGTAACTTTCCGGAAGTTATATGTTCATTGTTGTTTATATCTAAATTTACAAAGAAACATTGCCTTTCCAAGCAGGACTGATGTTGGTAACCTTTTGGTCCGTAGCATGGAACCCAAGTATGAAACAGGAACAAAATGAGCTCACCGTTATAGTGTACAGCCTATAAAGCACATCATTCATGCCTCCAGTTTCTTCATTGAGGGATAACCAATGTCTCTCTATAGTGTATGTCTGTATGACATTCTTCACCCGATTGCCAAAGTAGTCAGCCATCCAAACTACCATTTGCAGTGCTCGATCATTATCAGCAAATGAGTATTGATCCAGTAGTCCCACCATGATCTGTGGCATAACATTATTAAATGTTTATCTTGTTTTTTCTTTCACAAAATATTTCTGAAACTCTACCTTGTGGATTTTTGTCTACCATATGGATAGTGTAGTATGGAGCCCAGACACTCTTGATTGCTCCAAATTGGTCGAAAATTTCAGATGGAAATGCTGAAAGGTATCCACTGCCCATTTGCTTCTGACATTCATGAAGTGCATCAACTACAGCTGCCATCTTTTTATGTAGAGTGTCATTGTGCAAACTTGCCCACATCTGTGCAGATGCACTCATGTAATGACCTAACCAAGCGACGCAAATTTTAAAACATGGTAGAAAGACTGCTGCAAAACTGAACCAACTTTAGAAAAGCTGCGGATGTATAACTTAATGGAGTAGAAAACATATGTTGACAGAGATTATCTGATTATTTATGATCTGATTTCAGTTATAAACAGTTCACATTTCAATACAGTTGAGACACTGTAGTTCCATCAACAACCTTTCATGAACGCCAGCAAGAAATCTGACATGAAGGACTCCAATGATTCAAATATTCAATAGTAACTCTTAAATGGTAATAAATAACTGAAATTGAACTTGCCATCTAATGTCTTTACTCATGCATTTATGAATTTCACCAACAGAATTACTTCCTTATATTACTAACTATTTAAAGGATGCCTTCTCCCTCCGGAAACTTATGACAAGTGACATATGTTACAGTCATACAGAAGATGCTAAAATCTGGAAAATATAACTACAACAATAACGATATGTAATGAGTGATTTTCAAGCATTTAGCAAAGATATCTCTAGGCTTGTATAGAACTAGTTATGGTTACTTGTAGTTATAATTTCTTACCAAACACTTGGCTGCATAGACAGTGTAGTAGAACTAGTAGTTTAAAGATTTAGCAAGTTTTTTATCAACCGATAATTCGAGAAAATAGAAGTAACTTGCCTACAAAATGTCCACGGAACTCAACATTAGGCGCTTCCCATCCGCCATAAGGCGTTCCCGGAGTTGGCAACCCTGCCTGTTTTCTGAAGCTCCATACCAAATTATCAACATCTAGCATCAATAAATACTCCAAATTAGTCTGCTGCGCTCTTCCGTGCATTGAATCAGGATCGAGCTGAATATCATGCAGTGACACTTCACGAAGAAAATCTCCGTCTCCCTGCTGCCACGTTCGAACTTCTCCACCGGAAGCTCTTAACCTCCTATACAACAGTGCCCAATCAAACTCTTCTACAGTTGTTGATTGATCTTGTTTTGTAATGATTTTTCTTGGGAGCAAAATCCATCCATGCTGATTCATCTGTTGGAGTCAAGTGGTAGCGAGTGAGCGTTTCGTCGCCGGAGGCGAGAAGCTGTGCTCTGACTGTGTGATGAGAGCTGTGTTAAATTCACTAGACATATAAAATAAATTAAAAAATTAATTCTATTAAAATTTATTTTTTAAAATTCACTTAACATATAAAATAAATTTAAAATTTTAATTTTTATTAAATATATAATTGGTAATTTTTTTTTTCAAACTCATTTCTAAAAAAATAAATTTATTTTATAGTAAACACGCACTTACTAGATAACAACGACCGCCAATAGTCTTAATAATAAAATAGCTTATTGCAAAAGGCTTAACAAATAATACCAAATAAAATTTCCACTTATTATCATAAAAATTTCCTAGCAGTTACGGGCTCACTTCTATCTCTTAGCCTAGAGCGCATGCTTCAATCATCGATAAAAGTAAGTTTGTTAAAACTAAATTTTCATAAAAATAAATTTTAAATTGATAAATAAAATATGTAAATAAAATTTGGAATAAATTTTTATGGAAATAGAATTTGATGTAAAAATAGAAGTAAAATTCAAAATATTAGAAATACGTTGAACAATAAATATAAAAAAAATAAAATTTCGGTAATATTAAAAAAATAAAAATAAAATAAAATTTTAATAAGTAGTCATAAGCACTGTTTGGATGGCACTTTTTTTATAGATGTTGGACTCTACAATTATCTAAAAGGCATTACAATGCAAAAATGCTATATGAAATACCAGGGGTATTAATGGAAAAACAGAGAGCATATAACTTGCCACCCCTACTCGCTCTAGGGTTTCCTTGCGGCGTTCGTGAAGATTTAGTTGCTAGGATTTCTTCTTCTTGCGAGCAGAGCGGAAGCGGAGCAGCAGCAATGGTTGAGAAGGTAGGCAAGGGCGGGCGCAAGGAAGTTGTTACGAGGGAGTACACTATCAATCTCCACAAACGTCTTCATGGATGGTGAGTCTCATCTTCTCTCGAACTTTTGCTGTTGTTGATTGTGTTTGTGGTTTTATTTTGAAGTCTAGATCGGTTGTGTTGTTTCGGTGATTTGATACAGTTTTGTAGTTGATGGATCTTGTAATTGTGGTGAGATTTGTTCTCTAAATCTTAAATTTCTATGTGAATGTTTTCGTTGATAGATCGCTTCCAAAGTTGCGAACGGGAATTATGTGGAGTATCTAAGTGATGTTTTTCATTTTGGATTAGTTTATATTGTTGATACTGCTGATTGTAAGCTATTGTTGAGTAATTGTTTGCTGGAATGCGGTGGAAATTAGATTCTGCGTTGTGACGATTCATTTCGCTGCTATGAGTAATTCGTTGGAGTACGAAATTTAGGTTAACCAATATTGAAAATCTCTCATTCAAGAAGTGTTATGCTGTTCCTTCGATGGCAATTGGTGATATTCTTGAAACTTACATTTGTCTGTCAGACAAGATTGGCTGTCTGATTTGAATAAATAAATTGCATTTGGATAGAAAATTATCTGAATCTGTTGCTCTGGATTCATATAATAGTGCAGCAGTTTTTAAGTGTGATGCATATGAAACAAGTGAGTGGTGCCTCGCAAGTCTGGTTTTGGATTACCATGCAAGTTATGTAGATTTAACTGTTGCACAGACATCTTTTTTTACTGGTAGCTTGTAGAATTTATGTTTGTCTCTAAAGTGGTTGAAGTTACTAAATATTTTGAAAAATTTTGTTGATTAATTTTACCCCTGACTTTTAGTGGAATTGAGTATATTCTATTGGGAGAGGTATTGATTTAGCTAACTTGACCTGACTCTGAATGGTATCTAATATATTTGATATACCATCTTTGCTATAATGAAAGTCTGCTACCATGAGAATTTCATACTATATTATTTTGATAAGAAACAGTTTAATCACAATCAGTATCTTGTAAGTGTGTCCCTTCTTTGGACTACCTACATTACGGTTTCAGTTTGGTTTCTACTATAGCTAATTAGACATCTAGTAAATACACTTAGATTGGTACATCAGTATTAAACCTACCAGTTTGTATACTGAAATTTTTTATCTGTGTTTGTATTGCTAAATAATAAATATGGGTTTGAAATGTGTTAGACTTCCAATGATTTTGTTTGCAGCACCTTCAAGAAGAAGGCCCCAAAAGCCATAAAGGAGATTAGAAAGTTTGCACATAAGGCAATGGGAACCACTGATGTCAGAGTTGACGTGAAGCTCAACAAGTTCATCTGGAGCAGGGGCATCAGGAGCGTGCCAAGGCGTGTGCGCGTAAGGATATCCCGGAAGAGGAATGATGAGGAGGATGCCAAGGAGGAGCTCTACTCACTTGTGACTGTTGTAGATGTGCCTGCAGAAGGTCTTAAGGGATTAGGCACCAAGATCATCGATGAGGATGCTGATTAAGCTCATCTTTTTGTTAGGTTCTACATTCAGAGTCACCAGTACTATAAAATTGAAAGGTGCTGTAGTAGTTTGGATTGCATTCTTGATGCATAGCACTATATGAATTTTTCTCAAGTTATGCTTCAGTTTGTTCTTTTTGCTCACCTGAAATTATTTTTTGGTAACAAACAATTTGCTAGGTGTACTAGAGTAACGAGTGTCCCACTTTTTGGTTACCAATTTAGTTTTGGTTATTAATAGCAGTTGGTGTGCTATTTGGGATAAATGTTACTGTTTCTGTAATTGTGGGTTTTTGTAACGTTGCGAGTCCGCTTCCATTGGGTAAAATGTTTTTTAACGTAACCTTCATATGTGCTAGCATGATTTTTTAGCTTAACAATAGCTCGTACTTGCTGAAACTGGTAAGTTAATAATCAGGCCAAATAAGGTGACATACATCAATGTATACTCTGTCATGAGTTTAGGTTACTGGTAGAATACGGTAGTTGAAAGTTTGAAACAGTTTCGTCTACGGTACACTTGTAGGCATTTTAAATTCATTAATTTTATTTTATATTTTTAATAAATTTTTATAATTGTTAATAAATTTATTTAAAATTTTAAAAACTATAAAATTCTAATTAATAAAATATTTTTATTATTTTATTAATATTTTATTAAAATAATAAAATTTATTTATCTAAATAGAATAAAATTATTTTCTATTCTAAAATAGCTCTTTTTATAATTAGTTCTAGGCAGCTCTTTAGGGCATGTTTGGCATAGCTTATTTAGTGTTTTAATCAAAAAAAGCTTTTAACAGTGAAAAATTTATGCGGCTGCTTTTACTAAAAATAAGCAGCTTTTTTCTCCCAAAAATAAAAGCATCTAATTGATGTTTTTTGCATAAGCATCGCGGGAGCTTTTTTTGCTGGGTATAGATAATGTCCATTTTTTTCATGGCAAGTTAGCAAAATTACAAAGTTATTTATATTCTCAACCGGACTCAATTTTTCATTTTTCTTTTCATTTCTTCTTCTCCTCACACCCGTTCGCTCCGCTCTCGCGATCGTCTTCAACCCGACCGTGATCAACCTCTCCGTCCTCAGCACCGGTCGTGCCAGTTTCTTCTTCTGGCATCCTTCTTCAACCGTCGTTCATCCTACTACCATCAATTTTGTAAAATCTTGGTCGCCGGCGCGTCGAGATCTCCCCGTTACGGCGACGGCTAAGCCGAAGCGGAAGTGGAACTGAAAAGAAGGAAATCCATGGGAGAAGATACGGTCATGTAGAAAAGAATTTGTCTGCCAATCAATTATAATCTCCCGCGATGTACAATGGAATCGCCGCAAACGCCGCGGGGTTCCGGCACAAACGGTTACATTCAAACAAACAAATTTTTTCTCAAACCAAAACAGTCATCAAACCCTTCTTCTTCAATCGCTGATGTTAATTCGAAGCTATCGATCTCTGATTCGGTTAGAAAACCTAATAAGGAGGTTCTAGGTCATGACCGGAGGAGACAAATTGAGGTGAAGCTTTTGGTGCTCAGGGAAACCCTAGCTGATTAGGGGTATACAGATGTTGAAATTGAGGAGATGGTTGGAGAGAAAAGGAAAGAACTTGAAGCCGCTGAGTAGACTGAGGAGGGAGGGATTGTTGTCACTTCTACTGTTGTTAGGTATTGAGATTGAAACGTTATGGTGTTGTTAGTACTAATGTTATTCTTCGATTTTATTTTAAGTTAAAACTTCTAGTATGTTGAACTGCTAAGGTAGTTGGTTTAGCTTGTAGATGTGGATGAAGAGATTCTTGTTGCTTCAGCTGTTGTTAGGGTATTAAGAGTGAGCTTGATGACATTGTTAGTACCTGATTGGTATTTGTTAGATTTAAGTTGAGTTAAACTTGTAGTTCTTAAAGTGCCAAGCTTGTAGAATTAGATTTTTTTTTTGGTGGTTGGTTGGTTTGAGAGTAAGACTGATGTTCTTCTAGTACCTGATTGCTATTCTTTGATCTTAGTTGAAGTTAAATTTAGTATGTTAAATTGCTGAGGTAGTTAATATTGTTTGAATTACTATTACCTGGTTAATATTGTTTGAATTTAGATAAAGTTGAAACTTAGTATGTTAAATTGCTGAATTAGATTTCTGTTGGTTTGTTTACTACTTGTTATTGTTGCCTTATTGTCATACTTTGAATTTCAGTTAAACACATAGTACGTTAGCACTGAGGTAGTTTTTCTAGTTTGTGGAATGAGATTGATGTGGTTTGGTAGTTGATTCTCACCCAGTTGGTATTCTTGAATTTCAATTAAAGTTGTACCTAGAATCTTTAATTGCTGAGGCAGTTGTTTTAGCTTGTAGAATGAGATCCTTTCAATTTGATTGCTCTTGTTCTCCACACCTTATTGTTATTCTTCAATTAGATTAAACCTTGTATGTCAAGTTACTGAGATAGTCATTTTAAACTGCCGAATGAGATTTTTGTTGATCTTATTGTTGTTTCGTTATTTCTTGCTATTATTCTTATGAGATTTTTGTTGATCTTATTATTGTTTCATTATTTCTTGCTATTATTCTTCAATGGCAGTTAGAATGAGATTCTGGGAAGGAACTCACCAAAAGGAAGCCTGTTAAATCTGCTAAGAAAAGTAGGAGGCATGATTCACATTCTGATTAGCTGAACATCTGGAGCAATTTAAAAAATGAAGCTTGCAATGTATAAACTGATGCTTGCTTCTTTCTGTTTCCAGGGACGACTCCTGATTTTAGGCTTTCCGATAGGTCCCATTGTTGTAATCATCGTATAAAGTGCATATGTATATGTTGTTGGTAATATAATATTTAACTTATTGTTGTATTAATTTTGAAACGTGCATTGTTTTGTGTTGGTAATGCACTTGCAAGGTTGTGTTGTATTAATGTTAGATGCATATTCTCTTTATTGGTAATGTATTCTTTAATTTGTTAAAAGTATTAGATATGCACCAAGAAAATAATACTAATATATTTATTAATAAATTTATAAATATTATTATAAAAATATTAAACAAAAATATTTTAAAAATAAGTTATAAAATTAATTTTTAAAAAATTAGATAATATATAAAAATAGATTAATAAATTTAATAATACATTATATATTATATATTTAAGAATATTTTAATTATTGTATATTTTATTTTTTTATAAGCACAAATTTAATTAAATATATTTGTAATTTTTTTAGAAAAAATTTTAAATAGTAAAATTTATTCAAACATTAAAAAATTAGTTTTTTAATCAAAAATTTAATGACCGTTTTTTTCAGCAAAAATATATAAATAATATTTTTTGTTCAAAATTTTTAAATTTAAAGCTTAGCCAAATATAATCTTAATAAGAAAGAAACATATCGAAGTTGAAGCCGCTTATGCTGTTAAGCAAGTACAGATTGCTCGTCTGTTTGAATGAACTGAGAAAGAATGAGTTCATTGAAATAAAATAAGTAACTTTACTCTTAAAATAATCAACTTAGAGCTTATTTAGGTTAGCGTTTCTCTAATATTATTTTTTAATTTTTAATTTTATATTTTTCAATACATATTTTATAAGTATTTAGAAAATTTATTTAAAAATTTAAAAATGTAAAAAATTTCTACGTAATAAAATTTTTTTATTATATATTATTATTATTTTTTAGAAGTATCAAAAAATAGAAAATTTTTTTTAAAAAAAAGATAAAAATTACCTTCAATTCTAGTTTTCATTCTGAAATAAAGAATTTTTCTTTTCATAAATGTGTTCGATAAAAAGAGCTTATTTTTAGAAATATGGAGAACCATATTTGGATGAAAAAGCACTTATAAATTTAAGAATAGTATAATTGATATTAAGATGTGACATATGTTAAATTAAAGATCACTTTTTTCATATATAATTTATATTACTTTAATATATTTATTAATTAATATTCAAATACTTTTAAAAAATAATATTTGATATTAATTTTGTTTTATAATATTCTTTTTATAGTTTAAAAGTCTGTATAAAGTAGTAATATAATTAAAATTAAATATTCATAGGAATGGAGTCAGATGCGTCATGCGTGTCGTTTTAAAATTGTCGAAAGTAAAAACTCATTTTATATCACGTGCAACTTTTTAAATAAGCCGCTTACTTCGTGAAATAAGACAATTTTTAGATATATATTTTAAAGACTTTTAAAAAAGAAATTTTATTTAAAAATATTCTAAAATTATTAAATAATTTTAAAATAATTTTTTTAACTTCAAAATAAATAATAATATAATTTTATTACATAAATTTTTTATATTTTAAAAAATTCTTTATAAAACAATAAATTTATTAAAATATAAATAAAAATTAGAATAAAAGAATCAAAAGTTTAACCTAACATCAATTCATGTATAAAATTCGTTTTTTGAATTGTTTTATAATAGTTTTTTTTTTAAGAAAAGTTTTTTATTTTAATGACTTTCAAATGACCCCTTTAGACATTAGTGAGAATGGCCTTTTGGTATATGGCTGCTTCTGCACTATAGCTTGCTATGGATATGGCATTCTGCTCTTGGTTATTGCAAATATCAAAAGTAAGCATACTGTTGAGGAGATATTTGAAATTGTTTATAAAATAACCTTATTTATTCTAAAAAGTATTTTATTATATTTCGATGATAAATAAGTTTTATTTTTTGATATAAAATAAAATTAACTAATAAACAAATTTTATTGCATAAATTTTTTTATATTTTTAAATTTTAAAATAAATTCTGTAAATTATTATAAAAAATTTATTAAAAAATATAAAATTAAAAGTTAATAAATAAATTGTTCAAAGCAGAAAGCCAAGCTGCATGTACGGTATATCTAAAAAGAATTTCTAAAATAAATATTTCAGAAAATTTTATTTTTTATAAAAGTTATACATATTATTATTTTATATATATTTATTTTATATTTGTTTAAATTTTTAATTTTTTTATAAACATTATGAATTACTTTGTTGGGCTTGAAAAGCCCAAAACCCACTTTTCAAAGCCATTCTAGACAGTGGAGTGGAGAAGCCCATTAATGTTTGTATCATCAAGTGATGAGTTCGTTGGAGGGAAAACCAAAAATTTCAAAGAACTTTAAATTTAATATTTCAACACCGAAGTTAAACCAATAAGTTTTTCTTAAGTCAGTAGACTTTGGTTGAATGGTGACGTGAAATTAAATAGTAGGTTTTCTGTGTGTTTGGTAACATTAAAGGTCAATATTTTAATTTTCTCAAAATTTTCCTTCCCTCTGCAGAGAGAGAGAGAGAGAGACTCACCGTTTTTTTTTTTTTTTTTCATTTTGCCATTCGATTTCATTCTTCAGAAGCATTGTCGTAAGCGCGAGTGGAGAGACAGGGTCTAAACCTTTGTCTTCAAAGGCTTCAACTAAGGTTCGAAAGCTTAATTGATTTTGATTTTCTTTCTTCGATTCTAGCTGCTATTCTTCAGATCTATGATTGGATTTCGTTATAATTTTTTCTGCTGCCTTTTTTCTGTTCTCCATTTCTTTTAAAATGAAAAGTTTGGGGTTACAGCATCTTGGTTATCTAATGTTTTTCTATATATTTTTCTTTTGAAAGATTTCTGATGGATTGTGTAGAATGACGACCACTTTCTCTGAGAATTAATGGATTTGGGTGATTTATTTCCCATCGATTGTTTGGGTTTGAAGATTTGGAAATTCTTGTGCAATATTCAATATTGGATTTGTTAATTGCTTGTATTTGCTTACAGGAAATTAGACGATTAATCTAATTTATTGTCAAAATGCAGCCAAAGTTGAATAATTTGGTCGTACTTTTAGGCATTTCGAGTAGGCTTAACAGGAAATTTCTTATTTGGCCAAAAAACTCTAGATCAGTGGTTCTAGACATTGCAGTGCCACATTATTCCAAAAAGGAAAAAACCATTATTTGGTAGAAAATCTTAGTTACATGTAATATAATTATGTAACGTGCGACTTCCATGCTTACCATTTGTGCTGGTGATGCTTAGTATCTTGTTAATAGATCACTCCAATTATGAGGAGGTGCTTGCTTCAAAATGCCGAATGCGTATAAATTTGATACACCAGGAACCTTTTACTTATGCTTAGCAAATTGCTATGACACATGCATTTCCTAAATGCTCTTGCAGTAGTCACAGTTTTGGAAGCTGAAAAGCATACTTTTTCTAAGTCGCTGTAACAACTTTGATTTTATTATCTTTGTAAAATTGAAAGAGATGTTGCTTTTTGCTTCAGTTCGAGCATTTTGGAAGTTGATATGGTAATTTTGTAAACCAAGTAACAGTAGTTTTCAAAGCGTTGTTTATACTATTTGCTTTAATAAACTACAACCTCTAAGACCAAGAAAGGCAATGAAGATATGCTTCATGAAAGTTTGTGAAGATGCCAGATCAAAACTCAACCACTTCTTGCGTGGTATTGTAATAGGCGGCAGGAAAGTTAATCTATAGATTCTGAACACTGTGCTACTCATGGTGTAAGGTATGGAGGTATACCCAGTACTCTATTAAGGTTTAGTAGCAGTAAAGTATGCTGTGATGATTCGTTTGCAAGAGTTGCATGCAATTGCATGGAACATTAGTAAGCCAAATTGGACATTAGTATGGAACATTACTCACGCTCCTGAAAAAATGATTGTAACTTAATAGACGTGGGTATGATTGAGGAACAAAGTCAGAGCCCTTTCAGAATGGACCCTGCTTACTTTTTCTTTGTCAATGCTTTTTCTTTGTCATGATTTTGTTACAGTGAATCTTCTATTTGGTGAAGTTCGTTTGCATTTTCTTTGCTTTGTTCTTCCATTTCTCCATTTTATTATGTTGGTCTTTTATGCAACTGCGACACCAGTTCTTTTTTTTTTCTTTATAAGAATTTCCACTATGCTGGTTATTCAAGTTTCACATTTAACACACTTCTAACACATTCCACTTCCCCTTTGTATTTTCCTGGCAGACATGGAAGACATAATAAACTCTTTTGAACATGAAGGCTCAATTGACCCTGATGACTCAAAGTTCATATGTGGGCTCAGCACAATTCTTGTAGCCACCATTCAGGAATTAAAAGAGCGGATTTCACAGATAGAGTTCATTTTCTGCAATCAATTATTCCCGAATATTCAGTCAAAGTCCAAAATTTTTCATAAGAAACTTATTGAAGTCAGGAAAACTGCGGAGGAGGACTGGATGAAGAAAGAAAAATCTTTCTTGAATAAGATTGAGGAGCTCCGGCTTGAGAACCAGCAACTCAAAGAGCAAGTCAATACACTGAACAGCTCTTTGGAGCAAAACAAAGAAAAGTTAGTAAGTGCAGAGAACATTATGCACAAAAATGAATATGAGAAAAGAGAACTACTTGTCAAGATAGAAAGCCTTGAGAGGAAGGAAGAACACACAACTGAGCTTAAAGCACTTCTCCACCAGAAGACTTGTGAAACTGCAAAGGAAAAGGATTTGCAAGAAAGACTACTGCAGCAAATAGAGATTAAAGACCGGCAACTACTGCAAGAACAAGGCAAGAGAAGACGCTTGCTGGAGGAGTCTATTGCCAGATACAAGGAACTAAAGTCTCAATACAATTTTCTCTTGAGGAAGACTACTTCCATCACTAAAGATACACCTACTTCAGATTGGATGGAAGAAGAGAAGGGTTTATCAAAATTCTCTACCAAGAAGAAAAAGTTCAAAGGTAAGAATATTTTCCACCTATATTCTTGGTAATGTTAGGAAGGAATTCCCCAGCCTTTCTGACTGCCTCTTTAAGGTTGAATAGTTAAAGTGATTGCCCTATGCAGTTTGTACATGCAATGAATATTCTCTCTCTGACACAGCTTTAGCATTCATTATGTGTGGATTTTCATTTAGTGGTTTCAATTTTCTTCGTTTGTAGATATGGAAGAAAAGGTTCCAGAGAATTCCTATCCTCCTCCCAAGTTAAGTCTGCCTAAAGTAGATAATGGTATTGAGGACAAACATGAAGCCTTAGAAGACATTGTGATGGTTAAAAGCTGCATTGATGATTCTTGCTGCAATCTATCATCTGGTTCTAGCCCAATTGCTCCAAAGCAGATTGTTAGTTGCAGCAAGTCTGAGCCACCTACCAACAAGAAGAGAGCTGTATCAACTTGGAGAAACACTCGGACGCGTCAAGAGCCTGGAGGTGCTGATCCACATGATGATTTTCTTGACACCCCAGTAGAGATTGCAAGAAATTTGAATAAGGCTCACCAAGCAATTCCTGTTCCAAAGGATATGGACTTTGACAATTCTGATGATGAGACGCAAGACATAAGTACTGAAACTCTTATTCAGCAAAAGCAGATTTCAAATGAACAACCTGCAAACAAGGGTTATAAGTATGTTGAACCCGTACGAAAGAGGGCTCAGAGGGAGAGTCTTAAAGGAGTAGAATGCAAGCAGTGCAAAAGGTTTTATGATGCTGTTCTTCCTGATGGAGATAGGGGCAGTAATATACGTTGTGAGCATCATGATGGTGTTTCTAGACACCGTTACAGGGATGTTCCTCCAATGACACCTGAAGGATTTTGGAATATTGGTTTTGACTCAGAGAGGTAATGAATTTTGTTCTCTGTTCACCTTTGTTATGTATGTTGCTTCCTGGAATCAAGGTCATTATTCTTCTCTTGCTTACTTTTTAATATGCAAGATGAGTAAATAAAGGATAATTTCAATAAGGAAGTTGTTTTATGATATCTGTTTTAGCGTACATTCTTCTGGTGGATATAGTGAGGAGACATCTCACTACTGCTGAGCTAAACCGCATAAACCTTTGAGGTACTAGAATACTAGATTTCTTCCAGTAGTCCGGCTTCATCAGAAAAAGCATACGGGTAAAGTCTTCAACCTAGGATGAAGGAAAGAAAATTCTAGCATTGCTTTTACTGCTTTGGATGGAGACATTATTTAGGTAAAATCCGGAGCTTTCAAGGTTTCTAATTTAAAGGTTCTTTTCTTTCTCAAGGAACAAGGCTAAGCTTTTCCAGTCAGGAATACGAAATCATGGTATTTAAATATTAGCAACATTACGTTAAATCATTCTTCTTCTCGAAATAACATTACTAATGAGCAAACAAAAGAAGAATCTCTTGTCGAATACCTGTTGATCTCTTCTTAATCTGGGGATTAATATTTTCGTGTCGCAATTCTTATCTTTACCTTCCTCCTAGCTTCGGTGAGACCAAGCATGAAATAAAAAAATTTGGCACACGAAATTCGCTCTCTTCCCTAATTATACGCTGATGTGTAGCTTGTACTTCAAAGCTTTAGAAGGCAAATGTGATGAGTTGTTGTTTCCAACTTTTGTGTTATTGTAATTGTTTAGATGTGGTTACCTTTATTTGTAGCTTGTATTTATGAGCTGGTGTTGAACGCGCTGAGTTGTTGACTTGTTTCTAACTTTGGGGTAATTGTAATTGCAAATGAAGGGGTTGTTTGGCTAAATAATCCCTAAATAGTAGATTGGGGTGTTTGGGTAAGCTTAAAATAAAACCCTCATCGCAGCTTGTTCTTCTTAATCCATTCTTCTTCAAAGTTATCAAACTAAATGGTTTAATATAAGGATGGTAATTTGAATTGATGGATCAGTTTCAGATTGATTAATTTAAAAATCGGATCAAATTCGTTCAATTCTAATTTAATCTATGAATTTATACGAATCAAAATTATTAATTCTAACATAACTTATTTAATAATTGGATTAAAGTCGTATCGATTTATTTAATAATTAAAATTATTAATTATATTTTTATATTTTTAAATTTAAGTGAAATATAAAATTAGTTCGAATGAATATTGTACGGTAGTTTTGATAAAAAGATCTGATAATTATCCGTCAGAATGTGCATTTTTTAATATATTTATTAGTCCTTATAATATTTCAAAAAAATTTATTTTTATTTGTTAAAATATATGGCGACTGAAATTTTATAATTATAAATACATAGAAATACTTTTGATGAAAATTTTGGTAAACATAATTATTTGACAAAATTTTGATAAATTTTTTTTATAAAATCCAAATTCATTCTTAAAAAAAATACAGATACACATTATTATAATTTTTATCTAGAATATTTATAAATACAATACAAATATAAAAGTAAAAGATTAATTTTAATATAATGTAATTATAATAATTTATAACTTATTATCATCTATAATTTTTTGGGTTAATAAAATTTTAGTATACAATAAGCGTACCTGGAAAAGAATTGGTCCTCTAGAAGTGACAATTCATATTGATGGGTTAGTTTTGGGTTGACCCAAATTGACCAATTTAATAATTTCGTCAAATTTATTCAATCATAACATAATTCATAAATTTATACGGGTCAAAATTATCAATCCTAAGCTGATAAATGAATCAATTTTTACACTACAAATATAAAAATAAAAAATTAATTATAATATAATATATTTATAATAATTTATAAATTATTATTATTGATTTTTTTTGTTAACAAAATTTTATTGTATAGTAAGCGAAAATTAAAAAAAAGTTGTTCCTTCTATAAATGACAATTCATATTGATGGATTAGTTTTGGATCGATCCATATTGACACACTTAATAACTAGATCAAATTTATTGAATCATAATATAATATATAAATTTATATGGGTCAAAATTATCAATTCGAACCTGATAAATAAATAGGTTTCAGATTGAATTTCGAATGGGGTCAAATATTACCGCCCCTTGTTGAATGATAAGATGTTTAGCCATTAAAGAGTACAATGATGATGATAGTTTTACTTTTTGGCAATTGAGAAGTTAATTAAAAATTAAATATATTTAAAGAAATATAAAGGTAAGAAATTAACTTATATATGAAATAGTTCACAAAATTATGATTGTATTTATTTATTATTCATAAACTATTAACTATGAAATTAGTTAATATTTAATATTTCATTATTAATATTATAAATTAAACTATCAAATACCAGATTTTATTAGAAAAAAGTATTTATAAATAAGTTTTTTAAAATATAAATAAAAAAAGTTAAATTACATATGAATTTTTTAAATTAACACACATCGCCTCTTATATATTAAAAAATAATTTAGTTATTATATTTTTCTTCAGTTTATATTATTCATCTAACTATTATTCTCAACTTATTTTTAAAATTTTTTTCATCCAAATATCCTTATGAATTAGCTGCTTATTATTTCAATAAAATGCTTATTTTCAGCTCACCCAAGCAATCCCAACAAATGGAGAAGTTGGTGCTGTTCTGAAGTGTAGAACTTTAGATGTTGCTCCATTCTCTTCTTCTTCTTCTTCATTTTTCTTTTAGTGTTAGTTTTTTTTTTAATCAAAGAATGTTGGAATGTTGCTCCATTTGTGTGCTCATCCAATTCATTAAGAAATCAATGTCTTCAATCAATTCATCAAGAATTATTGTTTCTTCACAGTTGCCTTTGCTGGAATTTATAACATCCCAGGTTTTTCCTTCTCCATTTCTTCATTTGCATCAGCTGCTAGCATGAATCAAACTAATTTGCTTGTTGCTAAATCAACAGTTCTGAAAGAGTTCCGTTCCGTTCGAATTTGAATTTTGATATTATGAAAACAACTCCTAGGCTGTAAAAGATGCTTGTTCGTGGCAGGCATATTCTAAATGAATTGGTTTTTGGCTGGTTATATATTTGTTTGTTTGAAAGGCTTATGGTTATTTTTTGATAGCTCTCCACATATAAAAGAATATATCTGATTTGGGCAAACAAACAAGATGACCTTATTCCTTAAGGGGTTAAATTATTATTGGACGGAAGCTAACTCTTATAACCTAACACATATAACCTGCTTCTTGGATGGATTTGAAAATGGAGGGTTAAGTGCAATATAGATGATATAGGATAAAATATATTTATCTATTTAACTCGTAAATACAGAATGCATTCCTTTACATACAAAGTACATGTTACTTTTATTTGGGTCAGCTTGCCCATTAAAAAAGCTAACTAACCCCTTTAACCCGCATATCAGAGATTGGGAAATCATAACCACGAAAACCAGGAACATCTTAGTAAAAAACAAGGGTAACAAGGAGATGGATGGCAACAGCAGTCCCAATGAAATTAATGTTATATATTATATAAGTTTTAGGGTTTCTATCCTGTCCTGCAGCGAGGTGCAGAGAGCCGACAAACCCTATAAAGAATGCAGAGAAAGACGGAGAGCCCGCACACACCTCCTCTCCACTCTACGGTCTCTTCTCTTCTTCATTAAAAAGCATTAGATATGTACACCATCTCGGAAATAGCTTACACTAAATTAGCTCTCCAGGACGGCTTCATAGCTCTGTCTTCAACTGATTAGGGTGCAAAGGCACTGTTCCAAACGTAAAAAGAAATGTGTTAAAAGAATGCATTATCTAAAATTGAAAGCGCGGCTGCAATGCTATCAGCAGTTGGGTGCAAAATAACATGGCGTAAATTCATTTAAATACATACGCAATTGTATTATATCCGAACTTCCATAAAAGCTACACCAACTCCAAGACCAAGCAGCTAAATTCATGCCAAGCAATGACAAATTAAAATTAATGATTAGATCGCTAAAATAATTTCTTGATAAAACTGAAGTAAGAGGTTATTTAGAGTGCGTTATCAACTCTCTTAATCTCTTTTTTAATATTTAAATTAAAAAAAAAATTTCTATTATTATAGAAAATTTTAAAAATATATAGATAAGTTATACATAAAATCTTTATTATTTTGAAGTTAAAAAAATAAATTCGTTTTCTAAATTTTTTTTAAAAAATATTTTATTTTAGCATCTATCCATTAAGAAAATTACTGCTTAAAATTAATTTGAATGCTAACATATATTATGATTTCCTCAGCAGCAGCAGCCGCAGCCGCAGGATAATACACCATCTACTTACCTCACTTTGCCCTTCCTCTTATTCGGCTACTAATAACTGCATCGCAACATTAATACAGTCAAGTTATTGGACACAAGCTTCCAAGTGCTCTGAGCATGCCAAATCAAAACTGTCGCACAGAATCCCACAATAACCCACGATAAAGTTATCACAGATCATATCTTTGCTTTTATATAATTGTCTAGCGGGGCAGACTCTCTGAAACCACTCAGATCGAGAACCATTAAGATTCCATATCTAAACTAATGCCCCCGTTTCTACAGCGGCATGAGTTATACAACAAAGAAAAAGTGGACTATCTGGAAATCAAGCAAGGACCGGCTGCCAACTTTGTGGTCCATCACAGCTTAAAAGAGCAAGCCGAGTGCTGGAGCATCTTGTTTGGGGCTTATGCAAGGGCTAGCAAAAAGATTCCGGCCCAAACTTTAATAAAAGGACTCTGCTTTTTCCAATCAATCATTTAACTACTTTAAGTCATCCGGCCCCACAGGGACCGGTTGGACACTACAGAAAAACGCTGTTAATGTGCAAAACACGGCAATCAAGACCGCAACCTCCTGCGGTACATGATATCTCTTGTTGGACAGACAATTAAACAAAATTTTCAGAAATATAGTTAGAAGAGCCTAAAACACTAGATGCTGTTACTATTAAATAGTTCAGGGCCTGCCTCGATTGAGTCATATTCAGCACTGTCACAACAGCAGTTAACTTTGGGCCAGATGGTTCTCCCAAGTAGTTCAACAGAAACTAAACACTAAACCACAGTTTCGTAGGTCGACTGGTGAAATAGGTATTGATACAAGTAATAAATCTTACTAACCTCCCCATGGCTATCTTGATCATTTGGGGAGAGAAGATCAGGTAGGACAGTACATAATTTTATGCACAAACATATTAGTAATCAACCTAATTTAGAAACCTTGGCTCCTCCTTTTTAACTCATTAGGCAATTGTTAAGTAGCTCAGCCATGATAAAATGAAAACCTCTCTGTAAGTTTTTCCAGTAGCCAATAAAACCAGGATCCAGTTTATAGGGCACTTTCAAAACTCAGTAAATATTTTAAGCTCCTATAAAACACTAATCAGACCTGTGGTGGTAATTTTTGGAAACCAATACTTCAAGCAATCTTTCAAAATGCGTAAAGCGCAAAAGACTCGATTGATTGTGGTCCTATAGATTAAATTGTAATTTTCTCCAATCCTGCCAAATGCTGAAACAGCCCAAAGCAAATTGACAAATCCTTGGTTGTTGTAATTAGTTTCATATTCACCACAGATGCCACCTAGACGTCTTCTCGGTCTAGAAAACAAAAGAAATGCTTGTAATCTGAAGGCTAACTAGCTTATCTTTACCAGCAGACAGCCCCAACTAATGAAAAAATAGTTAGTTACTACTTCTAATGTGACAGGACTTGGCAAGAATACAAAGCAAAATTGACAAAAGTGCATAAAATAAATACTAAGGCCCCAGTAGATTAGATAACAACGTACGTTGGTAACTGAGTAGGCTTACTAGGAAACAGCTGTCTAGCAGGATTGCTACTGAAGTCATACCACATTATTATGGTCGCAAAATTGTAATTTGGTTGATCAGGACAAAAATGTCCTACAGAATATCAAGAAATGATGGTAAATCATTTCCAAAGAACATTGCAGAGTTTATGCCCAACATCAATCTCGTCCCCATCCGCTCTTTTATCTTTTCATTGCGGGTGGAAGGCTAAACTGCTCTTTCAAATCTGGGTGATAAGTTCGCGACAAGCAATTCACTTCTACTATCTTAAGAGTTTCCTGATATGGTAAGGAAGCTTGGCGGTTAAGTGCAACAAACAAAAAGAGTAGGTGTCGATACTGTAAAAGTTCCACCGAAACAACTCCTTCAAATCCTAACCCAGCGAACTCAACCCACGCCACCCACTAGCAGACAGCCCCAATCAAAACGACAAGCAATAAATCACTACACTGATAACGCAACACGAAAATGTAAAAGCAAGGAAGCAAGGCGGTTAAATGCAAAAGAACGTCATAAATTGGTAGGGTAGAGTAGGGGAGACAATGAAGTAGTTTTACCAGAATTAGTGGAGTCGAAGGGGAAGAAGGTTGATGAGGACCCAGAATTGATAAACACTTGGTGGGCTTGTTGTTGATGGTGGTGGTGAGGATGGATACTGGTGGTGGAGTCCCTATCCCATGAAGACGATTGGTGCTGGTGGTGCTGTTGCTGTTGTGGGGGCCGCACTAGTTCTGCATGCCAGATCGGCTGTAGCTGTCTTCTTGACACCTCCGGCCACAGCTCCTGCTGCTGCTCAGGGCCAAGTGCAACACCCGGCCTTACCCCATTGCAAGCTGTTGGTCCCCCACATTGCTGTAAAAATTAATGACAGAATCACAAAAGACGAACAATTTTCTTTATCTACTTCGTAAAATGTTCACAAAAGTTTTCAATTACATTATTCTATACATTAGTAAGTTTGAGAAACTATTGACCAAATGAGAATTGTTTTATATTTTAATCTTGTGGCAGCAAAGTGAAATCCCACCTCAAACTCCGCATGTTAAATTTCGATAACTTTTATCTTTTTACTGCTATAAGCAGATTACAAGGCTAAAACTTCTTTTAATATTCTTAAAAGAGGGGCCATAATACCTCCGTTGAGGCAGAGACAAAAGCTTCAAAACCGCCAAAGTCGATCCTTGGGTTCACCGCTGCTAACCTCATGGACAAAAACTGCACCAACAAATTTACTCCACAGTGAAAAAAAGTAAACCAAAACAAAACCGAAAAAGTTGGTCTAAGGCTCTAAGCTAGGACCACAATCTAACAATCAAATAATAAATGCTACATAGACTAAAATACCCCTACTCATTCAAGTTAGTTATGAATTAAAACAAGGGTGTTTTAGTAACAATATGGGGGCTGTAGAATGTGGTGGGCGATACTGTACCTCGACTTGGCGCTGCAATGACTGTACGTGGTTGATGATTTCGTCGAGCACCATCGCCGTACCCGAAATCTGCGAGAACATAGAACACGCACCACTATTAATTCCAACAAATCAATTTCACGGGATCTGAGCCAAACCTTTTCACTACAGAAAATCTTTCGTTCAAGCCCTTGGAAATATTTCAATTCCATATTCTCACCATAATGTAGATGAAAAAAAAATACATTACTGAAGGAAAGTTTTGATTGAAAAAGTTTGAAATTTGCAAAGGGGGACCAAAAAGATAATTAATAGCTGGTTTTGGGTGGCTGAAAAAAAAAAAAAAAAAAAAGCTGATTGAATTCGTTACTTTCGCACGCAAAAGCAGGAAAACTTTTCTGTCCTACAAAAGCACCCAGCAACGTTTTTCCCTTGAAAAACTTATGTTCCAGAACGTGTAAGTCGTTTCAATCAAAATACCAAAATTGGAAAGCGAAAAGCAAAACAACAACCCTAAACCCTTTTGTTAGTCAACCAAAACCTTCCTATTAAAATTCCCAAAAGCAGGTTAGGCACTGTAAACAATTGCTTTTTTCAACCCACCGTTGAAAGAACCCAGAAGCAGTTATGCTTAGAAGATCAACACCGTCAAATTGGAATCTAAGATCCAAGAAAGATATCTACAAGTTAAATGTTAAAAACTAACCAACCTTGTTGCAACCAGGGACAAGTTCTTGAAGCAACTTCATCCGAGCATTAATCTTTTCTCTCCTGGCCTGAAAAAATAAAAAAAAATGAATATAATTAATTATATTATTAAATGAGTTGATGACGAAAGATTAGGGCGCTGATCTCGAGACATGAAGTAAAATAATCAATAAATCAAATTATAATAGCAAATTAATGACAATTATGATAATAATTACTCGTTCCGCTAAGCTGTGGCTATCGGTTGCTTGTCCCCTTCGTGCCCGGACGTGCACGTAAGGAAGTTTCTGATCACCACCGGTATTATTCTCCTCCACCGTTTTACCATTAACGTTATTCTCACCGCTGCGGCTCTTCTTCGCCGTTCCCTTTCCCTATAAACACCAAAAAGAAAAATTGCTGCTATTAGAAACTCTCTCATATTTCACTCTCCAAATAAAAACGGTACAAAATTCAAAATTTTACCCAATCAATTTCAAAATTTTCTCTTAACGCATTATCTTAATAATTTTCCCGTAACATTATTGTAATGACATTGATTCAATTTTTAAGGATAAATTGAAAAAAGAAACAAACAAAAAATCTCATTTCAGAGTGATGTGATCTGTCAAAAAAAAAAAAAAAAAAGAATCAGACATTCACCCAAAAAAAAAAAATTAACCAGAATCTGTTCAATCTTTGACTACAATTTTGCTTACATACCTTGCTCTTTTCACTCCGATCGTTTTCCTTTCTCTTCCCTTGCCGTTGCGCGACTGCTGTAGCAGCTTGTTGTCCAACAGTCGGCGACCCAGAATCAGCCGGCTCAATTTTCGCCGGACCAGAGCTAGATTGCGGCGATTCCTCCGCCGCACTCCCGTTCCCGACAGCGGCTGCCGCGGCAGCAGAGGCGAACACAGAAAACCTCGCCGCGCGTTCAACTAACGCCGCATTGGAGGGAAACGTTGGGGAACAACCAAGCGGGATACCAAACCGCCACGTTTCCCCTCCGTTTCCGTTCCCGTTTCCCCCGTGTAGTAGCTCCATGGCTTGGTTTTGGTTCAAGCCAAGTAGCGCAGTGAACGATGCAGACGTGTTAGCTCCTTCACCGTCACCGCCGGGATCGGAAGCTGACGGCGGCATGGGAGGCACTGTGTTGTGCATCAGGCTCTGGATCTCTTCTTGGAACCGTAGAGTTTCTGCCATCTCCGCTGCTGCGGCGAACTCACCGGCTACTACGCCGCCGCCTGAGCTCCCTGTTGCTTCCATCATTGTGAAGTCCCCGGAATTAATTTTCACGAAATTTGAAGAAAGTCGAGTTGATTCAACACTTAAGAATGAGTTTGAAGGAGAGAGAAATGAGAATGAGAAAATTATAGAGAGAAATATTAAGAAGTGAAGGAAGAGAAATGGGAGCAAGTTCAGTGGAGGCTGGGAGTATTTATAGAAGGCTGGTAAAATGTTTGGTTTAATTAATTAGCAATAATGAAGGTTTTGAAACTATTTTGAGTAAATTATATCACCAAGACTAAGAATTTTATAATCGTAAAAGTTAATGAAGTTGAAATTTTGGTTAGAGAGAAGAAAGCTATTGATGAAGCAATGTCTGTAGTCTGTACTCTGTAGGAGGGTTGCGGCAAAGAGTTAGTTAAAATTATATATATATATTTTTATATATTGACAATGATGTATTTGTTATAATTATTTCCAAATATTAAAGAAAAAAATTAAAAAATTGTTCTTTGATTTTTCATTTTGTTTTTTTGTTTTCTAAAGTGAAACAGAGTTGCTAACGTTACGGAACGATGCTGTGTCTGTCGTGGAGTCGGGGTAGAAAACTAGAACAAATTTGTCAAACTTTTCATTCTATTTTTATTTTTATTTGTTCAAGTGCTTGAAATCATTTAATTTATTTCAACGGTTTTCACAAGTAACATTAAAAATATTTGTTTGAGTAACTTTTTGTGTTTTATTAGGAATGAGATTAAATGCATTAGTTTTGAAATGAGTAACTTGTAACTTTATTTCTAAGCTATACTTAAAAAACTAAGCTCATTATTTAAGGAAACTATAATTATTTTCCTAGGTAATTGTTTTTCTTCGGCGGGCAGTTGAATCAAATTACAATTAAGAACTTAAGAAATTGAATAGCCGAAGTTTAGGGGTCTATGCTACAAAATCTAATACATTATATTTTCTTTTTTTACAAATAAGGTCCCATAATACCCGCCTTCGATTGTTCAAGATGTTAAGTTCTTGTCCAAACCTAACTAAAACTCTTGTAGTTATGTTGGTGTAAAAATTGCAATAGAAAGTATCATATTGTATGTAATTAATTAGTTTTTTCAATCAATTTCGATAGAATATGTTACAGAATGATTATTAAGAATAGGATTTTAGTGGTGGAAATGGTTTGATTCACTCAATTATTTAAAGTTAGAAATTTGAGGAAAAGTTTCCTTAATAAGAAATCACAAGCCTCTGAAAGCAACCTATGCAAGAACAGTAGGTTAAAAAAATGATTTAAAGCAATAAATAAGGTAGTTCTATTGATTACAAGCCGGTAACTGTCAGTGAGTTCCACAGTGAAAACAGATAATGGTCTATTGCATAGAGCTATTGTTTCTTTTGTATAAGAGGTTATTTTTTAAAATTAAATTATTAAAAATAAATTATATAAAAACCATAGAAAATTATTAGGTAGTGTTTTTGGATGCAAAACTACACTCCAAATTATCATAGCTTTTCTATGTTGAGTACAAGCACTTTGTATAGAATTGAATCTTATTGGGACCAAGCTTGATTAGCTCTCTCTAACCTAAGTGTGGCAATATATAATCCGATCAAAAATTTTAATTCAAAATTGATCTATTTAATTCGGAATAGGTTTGATATTTTTGATTCATATAAAGTTATGAATTGAGTTAGAATTAAATTAATTTGACTCGGTTATTAAATGAGTCGATATGGATTGACCCAAAATTGACATATCAATTTTAATAATTCATAAAAAGAATAACGTTTTTTTAATATTTTTTTATAGTAAATAAAATTTTAACAACGAAAAGAGAATCGAATTTAATAATTTTAATTATTAAATGGGTCGATCCGAATTTAACTCGGTTATTAAATAGATTATGTTAGAATTGATAATTTGATATGTATAAAATTATGATATAGATTAGAATTAAACAAATTTAGTTCGATTATTAAGTGATTCGATTTGAAATTGACCCACCAATTCAAATTGTCACTTCTAATTCAATCTACATATCCAAACCACTAGTTACGGTTTGAATTAGTCTGGCGGTGCGATCGCGCACATAGCGTTACTATATCGTGCGATTATAAGAGAATTATTACTGTTAATGGCTATATAAGGTTATTATGTGCGAGAGGCAGAGAACTACAGTTGTCATAGCATTACATGTAACTATATGTATAGTAGCGTCGCATACAAACTGTATGCATTGCGTATGTGATTGTGAAATTTTCTTATACTCTTCGTAATAGAGTTTATTTCTTCTTCGAAGGAGAGTATTCTTTACTCTCCCAAAATGAGTGAAGGATAACTTATTATTAGTAGTGGACTCTTTTTTGTATTGCCCATGAATTTTTATTTTTAATTTGTGACAATTTTTTAAGTAAAATATTTATTTTTAACCTTATTATTTGATTATCGAATATTTGTTAAAAGATTATCGATATATTTGTTGCATTTATTTATGTGTGGCTCTATTTTAAAAATAATGTATAGTTATTTTGCTCGTAAAATTTTAGATGAAGTCACGTTTGAGAAACGCAATCCTAAACGCACAACGTGTATAAAAGTTCAGTATCGATGGTTCTTCCATAAAGAACAAAAGATATAACTCATTGTTGGTAGTTATTTTTTTTCTAATGCTTATGAATTTTCACTTAAATTGATAAAAAATTTTCACATAAAATATCTCAATTATATCTTGTTATTTAATTGTAATATATTTGCTACAAAATTTATATATTTTTCGTTACCGTTGTTCGAAACGGTTGTCTTGAGATTAATTCTAAATTATTCCCTTTGTACCACTCTAAATTATCATCGGCTAAGTTTTTTTTATTTTTTATTCTTTTACTAACGCTATCTATTGTAGTTTTCTTTTGCATAGCTTTGGAAATAAGTTTCGGGCGTTTGAAATTACTTATGCGATAAATTTTTTTTAAAATAAAAAATATTTTTATTTATTTTTAAAAAAAATATTTTATTACGATAAAATTATTTTATATTTTAAAAAGTTTTAAATAAATATTTTAAATATCTATAAAAAATATATTAAAAAATATAAAATAAAATAGAGTATTTTAAAAATGTAATCCCAAACTACCCCGAGGCCAGTAGTTAGACTACCAAAAATTAGAACATTTTGGTTCCAAGGTTCGAGAAACTTTCCTGATACTAATCATGTGTTTCTCAAATTTATTGTACTGATAGTGATTGACTACAATATTTGATAAGTTTAGTGCGTGTTTTAATATAAAACTCAATTTTAACAAAAATAAAAAATTTAAAATAAATTTTTTATATTAATTGTTTATAAATTATTATTAATACAAAATTAATATAAAAATTTATATTTTATTCAATATTTTAAAATTTAGTTTAATTTTTAAAATTTAAACTTATTTTAAAATAAACACACCCTTATCTAAATGGCCGGTTACAAGTACATGAGATCTTGGTGTTAATTTATTTTACGAGAAAAATTATTAAGTACGTCTTTATAGTTAATGTGATTAGTCATCATGTTTGCTTCTATTTTTTTTAGAAAGTTTCTTGAGTGTTTTATAATATTATTTTTATTTCAAAAAGTTTTAATATTTATTTAATAAATTTTTAGTATTTTAAGCATTTAAAAATATATATTATATAAACAAATACCAATTGTATAATTTTTATGTAATTTTTGTTTTTAGATAAAATTAAATTCAATTTTTAAAAAATTCTAAAATAAAATTTTAAATTTATAATGTAAGCCACCTCCCAACGTGTCATGTCGAAGATACCAGCCAAAAATTTTCTTTTAAGCTGGTTGGCGTTTGACATTGAAATTACTTAATACAATTATGTTTTTATTTTAAAAAAATTTGATAGTTTTAAAACTATTTAAACGAACGATTTTTTTTATTTAAAAAATATAAATTAATTGCATATTATATAATTACTAAAATTTTTATTCATTATTTTAAATTAAAAATATATTTAAAATAAACTTTATTCTAAAAATATTTTATTTTAAGCACTACTAAACGTAACCGGAAACCAACATTTGGGTGATGAGCTTTTTCTTTTTATATATGACATGTATTATCGAATCTCAAATCCTTAACCTCAATTTTTTTAAACTAATTTTTTGTCAACCCATCAACAATTAATATTAATATTTGATTAATTTTAAGAGTTTTTTGAAATTATAATTATAATTTGGTAGAATAAATTATGGATTAAGATATTTCATCATACATAGTTGTTTTCTCCTGTAAGGGAGATTAATGTGTCTATTAATTAATAAAAAATAAGTTTCGTAAAAATAAATTTTGTATAATTGAATTTATTAAAAAATAAATTAGAAATTAGTTTAGTGAATTCATAATAAATTAAAAATATAAAAGTGAATTCAAATTTAAATTTTGATGGGAGAAAATAAGTTTTATGTAATTAAAGCATACTTATAAATATAATGCAAGACAAGTTAATCTTAAAAATAAAAATTCTATCTAAAATATTAGGCAAATATTTTAAAAAATCTAATCCAACTCTAAATTTTAATTCAATAAATTTTGAAACCTTTTTTTGTATATGAACCCTCTTTTCATGTTTTTTGTTATTCCATATGAAGATTAATTAACTCTTAAACTCAACTTTCACTACCCTTGTATGTAACAACATAAAAATGGGGTGTTTAGAAAAGCATTTTTCAAAAGTTTTATTTATTAATATATTTTTTATAAATATTTAAAAAATTAATTTAAAATTTTAAAAATATAGAAAAATTCTATTTAGTAAAATTTTTATTATTCATTTTATTATTTTTTTAAATAAAAAATAATATTTATTTTTAAAAAATAAAAATATTCTTTATTTTAAAATTTTTTTGAAACAAATAAAGATATTCTAAAGACAAAAGTTTTGCTAGATACAAAATTTTTAAGTGTTGTATAAAGACATGCACCTTACTGTTTTTTTTTGTTGGTGAACTTGATAGAGCATTTCCATGAAAAACAGAAGCTTATGAGTTGTCTAAATCAGTGGCCAAATCTTATCAACTAATTATTTGGTGATCCATATAGTCCAAGCATGATTCTCATGATTGAAAGTTTTCTTTCAAAATTTTTTGAATTAAAAAATTTCATGATGAACACTCTTAAAAGGGCTTTTGGAAAACTCCTTCTTAATTTTTAATTTCATATTTTTTAATATATATTTTATATTAAAAAAATTATTTAAAAATTTATAAAATGTAAAAAAATTTTACGTACTAAATTGTTTTAATATATATTATTATTGTTTTTAGAAATAAAAAAATAAAACTTATTTTTTCAAAAAAATTTATTTTAAAAAATTCTATTTTATAATACTTCTAAACATTCTAAGGAGGTGTTTGGTTCAGCTTTTTTTCAACACTTTTTTTAATTTTTAATTTTATATTTTTCAATACGTATTTAAAAATTTTATTTAAAAATTTAGAAAGTGTAGAAAAATTCTACATAATGAGATTTTTTTATTGCATATTTTTATTTTTTTAAGTAAAAAAATAAAAATATTTTTTATTTCAAAAAATTTTATTTATAAACAATCCAAAACAAAAAATCTCTTGCCAGTTGTAACTTGGACCGTAAAGACTTTTCTGCATCTCATAAAATAAATTTATAAAAATAAAAATAAATTTTTGAGAAAAAATGTTTGAATTATTTACGGTGGAAGTAAATAATTTCATGAAGTAAGATATGCTTGTTTCAGAAAGTTAATAAAATTCATTCTTTTGATTTTCTATTGTAATTTTATAGGGAGTTATAAGTGTTTGACTTTGACCCAATTATAATTTATCACGTTTAGATCATCTATTTTAAAGTATTTTCACTCGCAACAAGTACTAATAAAAAAATTCCATTAATCCAATTTAGGTGCAAATCATGCATTACTAAAAATGTGGTTATGAAATTGAGACTTCTTTCTTTTTAGAGACAACGAGGATACCGATCCATTTAAGTGCTTTTAGCTCAAAATAAACTCATTTTTTAAAAATAAATTTTAAAAATAGAATTAAAATTAAAATATTTAATAAATAATAGATTTTTATATTTATTTTTTAATAGAAGTAAAATTTAAAATTGATACAAAAGTTCGAAAAAATCACTCCAAAGATTTCGTAAGTATTTTAATTTCTTTTCGAACTCAGTTTTAGCTCTTTCAAATTAATTTTTTAGAATAAATTTTATTTATTTATTTATTTTCAAATATAATTAAATATAAAATATTATTTCAAGTTTATTTTAAATATAATAAAGTACAAAAATTCAATTTATTTTGAAAAGCTATTTTTTTAAGAAATCACTTTTCATGATTCAATAAGCCGTTATTGCTTTTTGAAGATGTCTGATTTGGTCTCAGCAACCTCAACATCAGACAGCTAATAAAACAAGTTGTTTTAATTCACTGTTCATCTGCCACCCAAGCTATAATAGTTTTGGGAAATAAACCTATCAATCTCAAAATCTATTGATTGCATTGCATGCTTATAAAGTTTGAAAACCTTTTTGTTGGTAGTGTTCCTAATTGTTGCTCTTTGTTAGATGTTAGGCTTTTTTATGTCATGATAACAAACAAAAACCAGCTTCATTCTATTTTTCTGCAATTTATTTGATAATCAGTTACCATAAAAGAAAACAATAGCTGCCATAAAATAATATGAAATAAAAAATTTGTTCTAACTTCTGAAGCAATTGAGAAGTTGTACTCATTGAACGGAAAAAGGATATCCTACGCGAAGTGTGGAGTGTACAAACCAAATCTTGCAACGCATAACAATCCAGTGAAATATGCTTTATTTTCACAATCAAAACACGTTCATTTTGATGACAAGTTGCTGTTATCGATGAAGTGTTCCTTCTCCTTCAGTAGATAAGAACCATAAAATCATTTCACAAGGACTAGTCTCAAATGGAATCTGTTGAACTGCATAGCACACTGTTTGCAGTATGCATTTAGCTGAGATCCTGTTGTCGTGCATTGACTTGATGAAAATGAACATTTCACTCAGAAATGCTATGCAAAGATGTCTTCAGTTGTGAATAACGTCCCAGGAGCAGCCTCGGATGTTGCTTGAAAGTGGTCGTAGTTCAGTTGCCTAGATGCTTCATATATTGCAATGCCCACAGTGACAGCAAGATTCAAACAGCGGACGTATGTTTCAACCATTGGGATCTTGATAGTTCCACCGCCGAGTTCTTCATTGTTGCAGTCACGTATGACCTCTGGTGGAAGCCCTGAAGTCTCAGAGCCAAAAACTAGCCAGTCCCCTTGCTTATAGGAAAATTCCTAGAAGATGTAAATGTTTAGATATGAAATGGTAAACTACACGAGATTGAGAAATTTAATAGCAATGCAGAAGGGTTGCTATATGCAAGCATACAAATAGCTTTAGGTTTAACTAGAAGAACCAAGTACAGAGTTTTTGAAATTCATAGATGGAAGAAGCACTAATTAAGTCCCATTAAATTGGATGCTTATACGAATTTCTGCAGGTGCATTACATCATGTAAATGCAATAGAACATAAAACAAAAATAAGCAGGTATATGGAAACTCACTGAATGAATTTGTGTGCCTCTCTTGGTAAAAGCCAGCAGCCTTTTCTCTCCAACCTAATCATATATTAAGGTTAAAATGCTTAAAATCAAAGAGAACAAGTTCATATGGCTTAGCACATCGTTGAGACAGAATTATCACCTGCTGATCGAAGTAATTGCGGAACTCAGCCCACGAACCATGAATCTTGACAACTACATATCTAAGTTCACAGTTAATTATACGGGAGACATTTAAAAATATGCAAGCGTTCTATTCAAATCCATTCTCAAATTTGATAGTAGTTCAAAGTTAGATGATATTCAGGTTCAGTAGACACGAATGTCCAGAGTGGATATTTCCTTCTGGTTTCAAGTTTAACTTATGCAATAAAAACTAGATAGATTAGAAGGTTCGAATTATAAAGTTTTTCTGGGATGACTGAAAATTTTATGAACTCCAGCCAAAATCACAATTGATGTCACTTAGGCATCCAAGTTAAAGACATATTAGGTCATAATTCAAGATATATTCTAATCAATTCTATCTTGTAACGTCGCTAGTCAACATTGTATTCAAGCACTCAAACTGATTGGAACAGAATGCACTAATGAAAACAACTTTCCCAATGCATGCTCAAATCAAGGATGCTGGTCAATTGCGATGAAGATTAATTGTGACTTTAGAGTATGATCAAGCAGTCAAACAAAATGGAATAGACTGCAGTAACAAACAACTTTTACAATGCATGCTCCAATCAAGGATGTTGGTGAATGTATCAGGATGATGGTAAGCTGCAAAAAGATTGAAATTTGGAGCAAGCTGAAGCATATATACAACAAAATCCTTCTCAGAAATTGAAGTTCTCCAGAACTAAAAGCATAGCTGTACTGAGATAACATGCTACCACCTCTAGCATCATATTGCATGACTACTCAAACATGCAGAAATATGAAGTATAGTTACCCAAGAATAAGCAGTAATCACTACTAGTAGGATACGGCCAATAATCCAATCCAGCGCGCTTCAGCTTGGCACTATCCACTTGAAAGCCTAAAGGCTTGAAAAAGACTAAACATTGATAAGCATAGTTTTCAAATCAATAGAATCAAGAAATTTCTAATAATGTGCAAAAATAGGTGCCCTTACTTCGATCAGATGCAAACTGACAGCCGATGCTGCACATGTTCTGGCAATGCATCCAGTATTTCCTGGAATCTGCAAAAAAAAGTATCTCAATCTCTAATACACCTAAAAAACCTAAAGCTCTTTGTGGAAAAATTTCGATAAAGTGTTGGAAATGCTTTTGGTCGTGTAGATTTTGTCAGTAACCTTACGCTTTAATGTAGCATTCATCTCTTGATAGACACCACTTGAAGATCAAAGTAGAATTCTAGTAACCTGAAGCAGCATTTATTGCAATCAGGATTGACTCATACAAGTGCACAACTATTATAATTACATGGTGATTACAGTCTACATACAATTGCAAATTGTTATTAATAAATAACCCAAGAAATTATACTTTCTCCAAGTCTTGTATCCCTTGGCAATCGGACTTAATCTACAACATCTTTGAAGTGTCCATGACAAGTTTAGTGAGCTTCAGCAAGGAACTGCTACATATTCTTATTAACACATGCATAATCCTGTAAAGGGAACCATGAAGCAGGTAGACTAAACCATTCGTGACAATGACCTAAATGTAAAGAAAAGAAAAGAGCTCCAACTTTGATATGCATACATTAAAAGCAAGATTATCCTTGGGAGTAAAAATGCTTCCAGCCAAGTCATCTCTTACACAGTAAGTATGTCAAAATTAATGGACATTATTAATCAATCTTGGTATTACAGTTGATCTGTAATTGGTATGGCTCATAAATACTCTGGGGCATCCTTCAGATCTACAGAATATTTGCTCTAAAGGAAATTTAGAATGAACTATTTCCCAGTAATCATGATACATTGCAGCCAACTATTCCTAAGCAGCTAAGCTGGTTTCCAATGTATTAGACAGGTTCCCTCACTATTTAGCAACTGTCTTACTGGAAGTTTTTCCATAACATTTTAAACAAGAGAAGAACACATGATCTATCATAAACACACAAATAGGCTTTTTTGTTTGAAAGAATTACGATATAAAAGTATAAGTTGTCTGCCGATTGAACAATGTAAGCAATGTCACAAACTGAAATGGGGGTTTATATGAAGTAGAGCTTCACCCAAGACAACTTTACCATGCAGATTTAGAAGCGTAAAGTTCACATAGCATTCAATTGGGTAACCAAAAATATGAGTCCTATTTACCTGGGGAGAGAACAATACTACTTGAAGCACTCTATCAGATGTTACTTCTTTTACAGCTCCATTTGTACCGTCGGAATAAGGTTCTGTTACATCTACTTCACCTGTGCAAATGGAATTGCAAAACAGTTTATATAACTCCATAAGACCATCACAGCCTATGTCACACTAGGAACAGAACTTTAAAAAGACCTATTCAGACATGGTATCATGCTTACTAAAATTAAAACTTAGATGCTGGCATCACTGTAGGTGCTAGGCAGAACCTTAGAAGTGATTGATTTATTGCAGAGAAGGCAACATTGGGCACACCACATTATATTACATCACTACTATTCAGTGGTGGATGAACATTATAGATAGCAAATGCATATAGTTTTACAACGTCTCCCCCACCATGATCTTTTGTTTGCTCCCTCCAGTCCATATCAAGCTACAACTCTACAATGTCTACACTTTTTCAATATAGAAACTAACCACAGTTGTCCATTCACTTCGTCGTCTCTTTAATTTACTTTTTCCCATCAACCCCAAAATCTATCGTCTTTCGATAGTATCACAAAAGATGCTTTATTTTGTTTATGTTGCTATCTTATGAGGACCGGAATGGGTAACCAAGCAGCAAATGATGCTTTTTTCCTTCTTCGAGGTTTCGAAACTGGAAGAAGAAAGACAGATAATATGCACGTTGGAGAGACTGACATGTCCACAATAAAGCATGGAGCAAATGCCTACATTGATGAACCAGAAGCAACATATTGAAGTAGCCATCAAAGTAATCTGATGAGATGTAAAAGGAATATAGAATCCATTTGACAGCTGTTGTAGATTGCATTCATTTCTTCTCCACCAAGGTCTAGCCTTCGCGGTCATGATGAGTCTGAGCATTCAAATAAAAGCAGAAATTTTCTAAAGCTACTTTATTTCCTTGCTGACCATAATGAATAATCAAGAAGATTTTGAAGAGAGCTCATGGTAAGCTGAAACTCATATCAACTAGCATTCAGAAAAATATTCTCTCTGCTGTAGCAAGTGAAACTGTCAAAGCAATTATTGGAGATGGTCTATTTGCTATTAGTTGATGAATCTCGTGATATAGCTGTGTAGGAACAGATGGCTGTTGCTTTGCAATATGTGGATAAAAGAGGCTGTATTATTGTGCATTTTATTGGTCTTGTTCATATTTCAAATAATACGGCTTTATCACTCAAGATGACATCTGAGCCCTTATCAAGGAATGCTTTGTGTTTCCTTAAGATCCATGGGCAAGGGTATGATGGAGTAAGTAACATGCAAGAAGAATTCAACGGCCTCAAAAGTTTGCTAAGAAAGATATGAATATGCTTTCTATATTCATTACTCTGCTATCAACTTCAGCTTGCTCTTGTTGCCGTTACAAAAGCAAGTAGAAATTGCTTCATGAATGCTATGGCTATGGTAAAAGTCTTTAAAAGTCTGCTACAGATTGTGAAAGAAAAAGGATGGGAGTCTTTGCTTAACAAAGAATCATTGATTTGTGAAAAGTCTGAAATACTAGTTCCAAAAATGGATGAGGTTTTTGAGGTTGCAGGAATATCAAAGTGTATAGCCGAGAAGATTTAAAATCATTTTTTAGGTCGACTTGTTTTAACAAGTGATTCAGAGACGAGATCACGAGCTTAATAATCAATTCAGGAAGACGAATACCGAATTACTTCTTTGTGTTGCATGCTTTAATTCATGAGATTCTTTTGACACAAAAGTTGGTTACGCTAGCCCATTTTATCCTTATGATTTTTTTCCGACAGAGATACTGGCACTTGAAAATCAACTAGACTTTTATTATGGATGTTAGTCCGATGCTAAATTTACTGACTTAAAAGGGAATTGCTGATCTTTCTAAAAACCTGGATGCAACAAGAAAACCTATTCTCTTTCCTTTCCTATACTTACTTCTAAAGTTAGTATTACTGTTCCCCACTGCAACAGCAACTGTGGAGACCGCCTTTTCAGCAATGCGTATTATGTAAATTCGTCTTCACAGCCACATCGGCAATGAGTGGCATATTGATTGCTCGGTTACTTATATTGAAAGGATGTGTTTGCAAGCATAAAAAATGAGAAGATTATACAACATTTTCAGCATATGAAGAGTCAAAGACTCAAAGAGAGCAATTGCAAAAGCAATTAGATGCATTTGTTTTTCCCCCCTATTAACTTATGTATTATCATAGCATTAATCTATTTTGAACTGGTTTTATTTTGATTATCTTCATAGCTTCTATTTATTCTTTCATCACACACATGCACACATCCGCTCCGCACGCGCACACACATATGTACGTGTGTATGTATCTTTGTGTCCTCACTCATCAAAATTTCTGGTTCCACTGCTGCAACTTGTCCAAAATAATTTCGGAGGTATCTTTAGAAGGGTCTAAGAAAGAGAGTATGAATAGTGGTTGCATCGTTGTACTTCTATTTATATGAAAAGAACTTCATTCTCTATCAATATCTTAATCCTTCTTTAAAAAACTTGTAAGTTTCATTATGCTTGACAGCGTACATAATAATCACAATGCTTTAGAATGCATGGAGGCAGCAATTTCAATTCGCAGGTTTTCCATATCTAGCACTGGATGGCATAGGAAAAAGCAATCTTTTTACATCCAAGAAATAATAACAACTCGCACATTCATCAATGAATATCCGACATTATCACTAAGGATGTCGATGAACAACAAGCTGGGACTATCAGTTCTTCAATCTCATAATGTTAGTTCAATCCAATTGATTTCTCAAAAAACTCAAACTACTGGACTTAAAAACATGAGCCAACTATCTTAAAAAACCTCTGATAGTCGATTATTTGGAGAGAATTACTATCAGTTACTGTAATTCAACTTAAGCAAGAACAACAAATATTAAATTATTTCACATTAACAAAAAAATGGCAAAGAACCAAGATAAATTAAAGAATATTATTGCTCACTCACTTGAGCCAGAATGACAGCAGGAGGAAATCAACCGTCTTCTTGTACCGAGTTCGTTTAACCGCGGGAGAACGAACACTGTAGCGCTGAGAGAACTCTGTACCAGTGGAGTAGGATAGCATCCGAACCGCCGCGGAGCACCAGAAGCGTTCAGTGGCAGCAGTCCCAGCACACACGCATCCATGGCACGTGCTCTTATCGGCCGGCGAAGGCAACGGCACGTGAGAGCGGGATTCACCGGAGGGAAGAACGAGATAATATGAGTACTGTGAGTTGATTGAAGCGTAGATGATGATGAGCCGTGGAGAGTTCAGTCAATTGCAAATCGGTACCACATGACTGAATTAATTGCAATAACCTAACAATTATTCAGTTAATTAAAGAGTCAAGACCAGTTTAACTTTTAAATTTCATAATATTTGTTATAATATCAGACGTTTTATAAACCTCACAGCTGACAAAACCCTAACAACCCTTGCGCCTGCTTCCTCTCTCTCAGCACAAAAACCCTAACAACCTAGTAGCTCCCCCCCGCCCCCCTCACACGCAGTCTTCCGCCTTCCTTCCTTCACCGTACAGAGAAATTGAGAGGAAGCAAAATGCGTCCGCTGGACGAGAATGAGACGGAACTGGTGTTCCAGAAGCTGTTCAAATTCACCGGAGCGAACCTAAAACACATCGTCGACCGACCTGCCGTCGAGGGGCCTGACCCTAAACCTGGCCTCTACTGCCTTCGCCTCCACAAAAACTGGGTCTACTACGCCAGCGAGTCTCTTATCCGCCGTGCTACACCGGTTTCCCGCGACAAACTTGTCTCTCTCGGCATTCCTCTAGGCAAGTTCACGACCCACAAGCACCCGTCCTTCCGGCTCACTATCCACTCCCTGGATCTCCTCGCCGCCCACGCCCGTGCCAAGGTCTGGCTCAAACCTGCCGCAGAACAGTCCTTCTTGTACGGCAACAGCGTGCTTAAATCGGGACTTGGGAGGATTACCGAGGGTGTTGCCCCAGGGGACGGTGTTATTGTCTTTAGCATGAATGATTTGCCGCTTGGATTTGGGATTGCAGCGCGATCCACACAGGATTGTAGGAAGGTTGCTGCAGATGCTATCATTGTCAACCATCAGGCTAATATTGGAGAGTATTTGCATATGGAGAATGATGATGAGCTCATGTGGTACTCTTGATTGATTGCTCTTCTGTTTGCTCAACATCACTTCAATATATCTTAGGTATAAACAGGCAATTTCATGCTGAATTCAATTTAATTTTCTGTCATTATGAGGCTGCTGTAATTTATTTATTGTGAACTATTTGTTTTACTTGTGGTCATGTGTGCAAGAAATTTTCTAGTTTGAATTTTAGCTATCAGTTTGTGATTACTATGGTTATGGGCAAACCTCTTTTCTGAATATGAATTGTTTACCCTGACAGTTTGTTATTAGTTATCTAACTAACTTTGTTACTGCCTGAATTTGGAACTTTGCTAAAGCCTCAACAGGGTAAAGAATTTTCAACTAACTTTTGGGGTACATAGAATTGTATCAGCTGCAGTTGTTCTGTCATAAGGCGGAGGATGATTGTGGACTTTGTTGATAAAGAATTGAAATTCAGTTTAAATTTAAAAAATTAATTCAACTGTGGAAGATGTTGTCAAAAGTACATTAGATACCAAACTCTTGATTCTAATGGTTTGTCTCAGTTGCTTGAGGCTTTTTAGATGTGCATAATCATATTGGTTTCACACGAAAGTTAAGCTTTTACTCTTCAATCCTTTACTTTCTCTAGCATTTCTTTGAAGTATTGATAGTGCATGCAAAATTTAGTATTTTACCTATCCCCTGTTTACCTGTTCTACCAGTGTTATTTAGGGTTTGCTCTTTGCCTTAACCTATTGCTTTAATTTACAAGTTCTATATTATGTGATTGCCTTTGTCTCGTCCAAGATGTTGTACCTTTTGTTGTTCTATGTCTTATTGTCTCTTCTTTATCAGCTAATGCTAGCAACTTGCGGTATAATCACTGTTTGATTCATTTGACTGTGTATGTTTTGCGAAGGTTTTTTCATGCCTGTTGTAACTTCTATGACTATGTTGCAGGCTCTATTTCGTATTCTCTGATTGTGAAATAAGGGTTAGCTGTATATCTCTCTTATATATCAGTTTAGCTTAAGTTGTTGATATTCCTTGGCTGAAGCTCAGTGAAATTCCAGCATGGAGCACTTAGAAGAGCATTTCTTGTATGACACAGTGACCTCATGTTTGCAGGCTGCAGCAGTTGTTTCCAGCTAAGATCAGCAGAAAGATACTTCTATGGTCATAATAAATTCTAGTTGTCTTATGGTTCTCTTAATAGATCATGTTAGTCAGTTCTGAAGGAATTTTGTTGCAAGATTGCAAGTTTTTGTAGTCTCCTCAACTTTGTTCCCGTTCTTGTTTATATAGGTTGTCATGTATATCATCAAGTGGTTATCTTAAGCTTGAGGCAAAATTTCTTAGTCTTATCGTCATGGGAGAGTTTGTTCTGCAGCAGAAAGTGTTCGAAGTGATTCATTGATGATATGCTTGTAATCTTAAATTCTACAAGTTGAGATGTTGATGTTTGATTAAGAAAGCTGTCTTCTTGATGTATTTTATCTGTCCAAAGACGCCAAGTTGTTCTTGGCTTTTTGTTTTGTATTTAAAATGATTCAACCCATTTGGTAATAAAGGCTTCAATTCTTGTTGTGCATGAAGTTCTTTCTGTATGTGCTACTTGTTTTTGCATAGGATGTGTTTGGGTGCTTTTGTATAATTTGAAATGCGACTCTTTCTCATAAACAAAGTGATTTATTCTTTATGAAACTAGATATGGCGTGAGTTTCATTGTTTCCAAATTTCATGGAACTTGTGGTGCAGGTTTTATTTGACTCAAGCTGTTCATACTATAAATACTATAAGCACCGGCTTTTTGAAGAAGAAAAGCTCATTGCACAATCAAAGGAATCTCAGACCTCTCAAATTGGTCAGTCTGCCTACCATTGTACATATATGTGTATACATATATTTTGCAATTTCTTAAGGGAGACTACATTTCCAGTATGTTTATTTGTATGAGCTTCTGGGAAGCTCTTTTTTGGAGAGAGGTTGTGATTACGATTACAAGTTTCCAAACTCCAGCGTCAGCCCTGAATGAGGCTAATGAGAGGGAGTTCCTTAACTGCATCAACAGTAAGAGGTTCATTCATGTGTCCTGTACCTTTTTGAACTTTGAGAAAAGCTGTATGTCGAAATTTTACGTTTGTGGTTTTACTTCATGCATTATTCTGGGTTAGTTGCATCAGTCGATCTTCTAATCAATTAGCCTGGATTAATTTCACTGGAAAGGTCTACTTTCTATGATGTCAATAATAATTTGCTCTATTAGTATTTGTTTTTGTGTTGTAGGTTTAGGAGGTATTTGGTAGTACTTATAAAATGAAGCTTTTTTAGAATGAAAAGTATTTTTATTTTTTTTAAAAAATGAGTTATATTTTTTTTACTTTCAAAAAAATAATAAAAATATGCAATAAAAAGATCTCACTTCGTAGAATTTTTCTACACTTTCTAAATTTTTAAATAAATTTTTTATATATTTATAAAATATATATTAAAAAATGTGAAATGAAAAATTGAAAAGGAGTGTCGGAAAAAAGTAATCCCAAACTTAATGCTCCAATAAGTAAATGTGGTTAGAAAGATTAAATCAAGTTGTGTCAAAGATAGTGGCTAAGAAAACATACATTTTCTGCAGTAATAAAGATTTGGTTATCTTTTCACAGGTGAATCTAGTGAGCCTCCATCATCTGATCCAATAACTATGATGGAATTTTTACATTAAAAAAGCTGCACAAGGATGAGATGCCACCTCCTGCTTCTCTGCAAGGTCCTTTTGGTCTAAAATTGTCAGAGTTACATACAGTATGAATGGTCTTCTGAAACAAACTGGAAATCTAGAGCTGTAGTTTTCACAAAACAACTACCCTCACCGTCAGATTTGTCGAGGAGATATAACATCCGAGAAATTAACCAAGATAAGACATTTGAAGGGTCCGGTCCATATATTAGAAGTCTCAATCCAATCCAAAATTTAAGTCAATAGGTTATGAAACTCTCTAGTATATTAATTCCCTTCTTATCCTATTTTTATTTAATATAGGACTAATTTACTCACTCTTAACCCAACAATTTTCTCCTCAAGAGTGAGTTATCCATATTTTTTTCTCATCCAAACATCTTATCGCGCACCAAGTATATCGATCGCTCAGATTTCCAGCCACTTGGCCTCGACCACTGTTATCGCACATCAAGAGCCGTCCATCAGAGCCCAACTTGCTCCGAATTCTTACTCACACTTTGCGGAAGCCCATGTGAGTCACACTGTTCTTAACCTACTCATCGCACTACCAGGCTCACCCACTGTCAGTGAAAACAACTACGTGCATCGAACTCCCTGCCAAATTATCGGCTCTGATACCACTGTTAGGGAGATACAACACCGAAGAAGTTAACCAAGATATGACATCCGAAAGGTTCAGTCCATATACTAGAAGGCCCAATCCAACTCAAAAGCTTAAACCAATAGGTTATAAAACTCTCTAGTATATTAACTCATTTTTTATTCTATCTTTATTCAATGTGGGACTAATTTACTTACTTTTAACCCAATAAAATTGTCTATTGTAGTGTTTCCTAATATTTTACTTGTATTCCACAGATGCAGCCACGTCTAAAGAGGGGTCACAATATTGGTGATTACATACCTTCCGAGGAACTAGAGAAATTCTTTACAAGTTGCAATGATACTGCTGTGCACAAAAAGATGCTAGATAAGCTGCTGAAAAGGCAAAAATATAGGCGGACAATGTGGCACATAAACTTTTACCTAAAATGGGCCGGAAAGAAGGTGCCCTTGGCTCAATCTTAGACTTCAGTTAAAATCTTTTTCTGAGAGTACATATTTTGGTCTTCCCTTGCATTCATCTTTATGTGATCTTTGCTATAGGTGAGGGGCTTGGTAGTTCAAAGAGTGATTTTGCGGATCTAGTGATGGCAAGAAATTTATTAAGAGTGTGTTTGAAATTACTTATAAAATAAAGTTTTTTTAAAATAAGAAGTATTTTTATTTTTAAAAAATAAGCTTTATTTTTTTACTTTTTAAAAAAATAAAAATATGCAATAAAAAGATCTTATTACGTAAAATTTTTCTATACTATCTAAATTTTTAAATAAAATTTTTAAATACTTATAAAATATATATTAAAAAATATAAAATAAAAAAAAATTAAAAAATTGCTTTTGAAACCTGACGCCAAACGCACCATAATATTAGTATTACTTTGCCGTGGGAGATGGGCCTGTCTTATAGTGTGCTACCCTTAGTTGCTCGTATATGTATTTGATCTTTTAGTAATCAAAGTTTTAATAATGAAGGTTGACATGTTTCTCTTTTTGGGTGTAGGGCAATCCTAGGAAGCAATACTACTAAGGATGTGACAGTCTAAGTTCATTTAATTTTGTCATAGAAGTGTGAAGCAAATTCGAGTATATTCTTCAGTTCTGCACTATGTATATTAGAACAATTGAGTCAGGGTCAGCATCAGTCGTTGCACACTATTAAAGAACTTATATCCTTGATTGTTGAAGCTTTGAAATATATGCTGAATAGAAAATGGTATATTATGCTAAAAGAATGTAAGCACCGGAAACGATTGCTCTATCGAGTTGAACAAATGTGTGTTCAATTTCATTTGTTGAATAAACTTTGTGATTTTTTATTGTATCATTTGATTGTCGTCGCCTGCTGTATAAGCTATTCAATTGTGTTCAATTTTAAGTAACTTTTTTTTTTTTTAACAAGAATTTTAAAATATTGTATTTAGATATGAAAAGCTGAGATAAAATTTTAATAAGCATAATAAGTACTGTCAAACGACATGTCAAGAAAAATTTAGAATTGTTTTTCTAATTTATATAATAAATTTTCTTCAAAAGAATTCTACAGTAATTTAATTTTTAAAAATTGTAAAAGATATAAATAAATTATACTCTATAGAAAATTTACATATATAACCTTTTAATTTTTAAAAATTCATAAAAAAGTTTTTTTTTCAAAAATTTTACTTTTTAAGCAAATCTGAAAAGTCTCCAAGTGGACGAGAATGATGCAAAGAACGGAGGCTGCGTTTGGTAGTACATATTAAAAATTATTTTTTAATTTTTTTAATTTATATTTTTTAATATATATTTTATAAATATTTAAAAAATTTATTTAAAAATTTAGATAATGTAGAATTTTACGTAATAAAAATTTTTATTATATATTTTTATTATATTTTTAGAAGTAAAAAATAAAATTTATTTAAAAAAAAATAAAAATATTTTTTATTTCAGAAAAACTTAATTTTATAAGTAAAAAAACGTCTCCGTGTTTTTCAGTGTTTATTTTAAAGTAAACTCATTCAATGAAAATGAACTTAAATAATAAAATTAAAAATTAAAAATATTTAATAAAGATTGCTGTAACTTGTACGCTGGCCTTGTGCAGTTGTGTACTCTATACATCGGGGCCCTGCATTGTGTAGGATGGCGATTGCATATCTACGTCAGTTATATGCTAATACAAAAACAGTATAGCAATAACAATCAGACTTTTGAACATATTTATTAAATAATTTTTTTAAAAAATATTTTAAAAAATAAATTTTATTCTTTATTAAAAATATATAAAATTTTAGAACGTATAATTTTTTATAATTAAAAATTTTAAAATTTATAAAATATTATAAAATATTTATTAAAAATATAAAATAAAAAATTAGAATAAAAATATGTTAAAAAATACTATCAAAACGGTGCATTTTGATTGATCATAGTAGGAACCAACTTAAGGCAAATGGAAACTACATGCAGAAACTTATTGATCTACTACCTTAGCTACATTATTTGTTCGCATGAACTATAATAGAAGAAAAATTCGCGTAATATTAAAATGCACCGCAGTTCATCAAGCAACTATTCCCAGCAAAGTTCATCAAGCATCGACAATATTAGAGAAGTTTTTCTATGGTACTCCTAATTTAAAAAAAAATAAAAAATACGACAAAATTGTACATTATATACTCATTACATATATATAACTTTTTAATTTTGTAAGCTGAAAAATTAAATTTATTTCAAAAAAATTTTACCAATATTTCATAAGCAATTCAAAACTATTATTACTAATTTGCTCATCTACTTTCAGAAAAGAAAGACACTGAATTATAGTTCAGAAGTATAACATGGCGCACAGTTCAATAATTTTCAAATCAGAGCTTAGGGTTCAAGTTAAAACTGCAGACTTTAAAGTTAATGAAAGCTTAACAAATTTGCTAAGACATTCTTCCCAAGACTATAGAGCAACGATACATATCATTAGAAGCCTAAGGCATAGAACAATTGAGATACCAGACTAGATTAACGTAGTTAAGTACATTTTACAAGATAAACAACCTCACCCTCCAAAGCATATGAAATGAACTTAGTAGAGATAAATATGAACGGGTTGATCCGATCCGAACGGGCAAGTAAGCTGCTCAAGTCAGATTGACCTGGCTCGATTCTCACACTCGAGTCAGGCCGGTATAGTTCAATTATACTTTTTATTGTTCTATTTTATTTTTTTATATTTTATATTCTTATTTATATAATACATAAAAAATTAAAATAAATATAAATTAAAATAGTTATTAAGATAAAATAAAATTTCTTTTTATTAAAAAATTTTTAATTATAAATTGACGTAGTCCATAATCAATATTGATTAGATAAAGAATTATCGAATAAATATTGAGCGATCAACTGTATTGATGCAAGTGACATAATTTTAGTTACTCCTAGAAGAGTAAGAGTATTACCTAATGTAAGATTGCATTCTAGATCGGTGAGAATTGAGACGAAGTAGGGTCGTTGTTAAACCCTGTATTTACATGGAAAATTTCTGCCACCTTCCAAGTCCATAGTAGTGTGACATCGTGTTCGCAACTTGATTTCTAAGCAATCGGTTTCAAAGTAGAAAGTCCAATTAAAGGTCAGAAAACATTTTCTTTCATTGTCATGCCCGTCGAACTAATTGCCAACAATCTCTATGAAGAATAACTTTTCAGTAGTATGACGATCATAAGCACCTACCTATTCAACTTCAAACTTGCAAGCAAATGAGTTTGGGGTATTTTAGGAGTATTTATAAAATAGATTTTTTTAAAATAAAAAATATTTTGAGAGTTTTTGAAATTTTTTTTTTTCAAAATTTTTTTTAATAAGCACTACAAAATTATTCATCGATATGCATTATACAATAAGTTGCTAAAGGCATGCTTCTACCCCCATTATTATGCTAGAATTGACTGTATATGCTTAGAATTGCTATGAAGACCTAATAAGCCCAAAATTTTTGGACTTCCCTAGTATCTTCGAATGTCAATTGACTTCACCAAATCACCTCTTTGCTAATTGATTAATAAGCCACTTTCCATTGCAATACTTGAAATTAGTTTTCTTCAATCATATCATCATATGTTGTCTAACTTACTTGACAAAGTTACAAATTTAGTAGTCCTGCAACTCTATGAGCATGTTTAAATTTGTAAGAAGCGAGCTTCGTGAAACTAAATTAAAAAATAAGTTAAAAATAAGTTCGGCTGAGTTAAAGATAAATCAATATAGAGAATAATTTTGAACTCAAAATGTGATGACAAAAAATGAGTTTAATGCAATTGAACAAGCCCTCTATATAATCAATCTGAGTTGATATTCGGTGTTTGAGAAGTTAGAAAAGGCAAACAAAGTATAAGCAAGCGATGATATAGATCCTTCAAACTTGTAACTTTCTATTCCTTCACAGATCTACAAAACAGAATGAGAAGTACATCGACTAAATTCTCAAGAGCCTATTCGGGGATGTTTAAAAATGCTTTTGAAAAAAAGTTTTCTATAACAAAAATATTTTAAAAATTTGGACACAAATTTTATTTTTTCATTTAAAAAATATTAAAATAGATAAAAATAAAATTTTATGATAAATTTCTTTTAATATTTTATAAAATATTATAAATTAGAAAATAAAAATAAAAATATAGAATGAAAAGTAGATAAAAAGTATCTCAAATAGCACTTGCTGACATATTGGAGCTACAAATTCACTTCTCGTGAACATGAACTTTACATTAAGATTCTAGAATATTTGGACCAAAATTCCGATCAGATTATTTAACAAGCTTAACAACAATTCCTCAGAACCTAACACTATAAGCCAATAAGGTTGACTAGAAATTAGAAAGCAAAAAAGATCAATTAAAATCTCAAATATTCAAAAGAGATTCCCCAACGCGTCACATAAAAGATAGTGACCTTTCTAATGTTCCCCTCTATTTGTCCATGTTTGAACACTTTTGACTCTAATCTCCAACCGATCAACGGTTGACAATCACAGTTGAATTGCCAATGGTTGAGATTTAGTCCAATCAATCACTTTGCGAATTAAAAAAAAGCAAAAATCCAAAAAGCAACAAAAAAAAAAAAATTGGAAATCCCATACTACTTCATTCACATTTTATTTCTTCATTCATAGAAAGTAGACGTGTGAAACACAAAGGGTTCTACTTCGTTGCTGTTGCAGCGTTCCTGCTGCTGCTGTTGTTCTTATGGTTGTGTATAAGAAGTTTGATTTTAAGAATCATTTTAGGTTGAAAATTAAATCTTGTTGCATAATTTCATCAATCTTTTTATCAGTTTTTTCTATCACATTGATGTCGATGGGAAAAAAATAGAACCAGAAGAATAAGAAACAGGAAAGACCACTGTTTGCAAAGTCAAGCAAAGCTAATACTGTACAAGAAAAAGAAACGAAGAAGAATAATTTAGCAAAACAACACCTACCAACTGTTCGATCACGCCTCACTGACTTCTTCCTCGATTTTCCCAAAAATTCCCCATCTATAAGATGAAGCAGAGTTTACAAATATAACAGAGCAGAGTTCAGAAATCCATTGAGATTAGTGTAGAAGAAAGAAAACCTTTACCTTTGTTTTATTCGATTGAGGTTCATCTTCAAGGCAGCCCCCAAAGCCGCAGCAACTGCTCGACATGCTCCCGCTCTCTGGATCCGTTAATTAATCCTCAGTGTGGTTCAGCTGGAATATTCCACCTCACCAGAATCTACCATCACAAAAAAAGCATCAATCTTTCCGAAATCCGAAAGCCGCCGTTGTCAACAGAAACAGAAAGAAAGAAGAAGGAGAGTTCTTCTATATATAAGAATAAGGTGAAAACAAAAAATCGTACTTTGGTACTCCACACACCTAGATATCTTTGATATTCTCGATTCAACCCAAATTCAACTCTCAGATTTTCTCTCTTCAGAGAGAGAAATTGTTTTCAGATATTCAATGAGAGAGAAAATCTGAAAACTTTGATAGAATGAGAATGGATCAGTCGCACTCATCATCATCATCATCAACAAGCGAAGCTAATGTCGTTGCGGTGGAAGTCATCGCCGGTAGTTCGAAAGCGGAAGAATGGTCAGGTGGTTGGACATCTCTTCAATCTGGCGACGTTCTCGAAGAACTCCGTTTCGGCAACGTGAGCAACAACAACAACAACAACGGAGGACCCAGGTCATCATCACCCTCATCACAATTAATACGAGCTCCGTTCAAAGGAGGAAAGAGTGGAGTACAGAAACTTCTACAGGGAGCTTACAGGAAAGGAGACACTTCCATTACCGTGCGAGTGCGGCGAGTGGTAGGCAATGGAGGAGTGCTTGCCGATGAATGGGCTGAGATGCAGGCTTGTGTTGTGCCGCATAGTTCCGGTAGTACTGGAAGGAAGCAGCAGTACGTAGTAAGGTCTATACATGATCCCAACTACGCCGTCGGCTTCGTCGACCGGTCCGAGTCGGAGTGCATCGCAATCCAAGGTAAGGGTTTTCTTTTTCTTCTTCTTTTAGTAGAAAACTATTTTTATTTTTTCTACAAAGTTGCAGATTCTGGTTTCTTTTTATTTGGTGGTTTGCTGTTGGATGGTGTTGCGCTGACTTTGTTTCTATTTTGGTTTCTTGTTACTCTAAATATTCTTTTAACTAAAAAGGATGAATGCATTTTTTTGGTAGAAGGCTTTTTACATACTCTGTTAAATTCAGAAGTATCACAAATTCTTATTTTTTTAAAAATAATTCTGAATCCAAGACGTGTGCTGAAAATTCGGATGCTCTCACTTATTAAATTTGATTGTATGAGGACCATATAGCTAGTTTCAGGTTTCTCTTATGGTTTTTACTTCTCCCCCATTACTAGGATAAGAAATAACATTTCATGGTAATAGTAATAAAGACAGTTAATCCTACTTGGAGTCTTGGAGAGGAAGATAAATTAGAAGAATTTTAACTCATCTTTTTCTTAGAATGTTAGCATAACAAGGAAGTGAGACTTTATTTCTTTGAAAGCTCATGCATGACCGTGCGGTTTTAACTTTTTCTTATTTCTGGAAGTGAAGGTTTTTATTAATTTAAGGAAAATCTTTGTTAGATAGTAGGAAAGGGACGAGTTGCTTCATGTGGACAAGTTTTAGAAAATCGTGTGTTTCTTTTGAGAAAAGATACCAACATATTGCTACTAATTATGAAGTCAATATGTTTGGAGTCTTTCAGTTTTAGGTCTACTAAATATGCTACATGCTAGGTTTTCTAAAAACAATAAAATTAAAAAATAAACTACAAGATAGTGATATTAGAACTTCGAATATTTCTATGTCATTTTCATTTGGATAAGATGTATACTAGCTGGTTAGACTCTTCAGGAAATTTAAGGATTCCATTTCTGGCTACTTGTTTCTGTAGCTTGCATTTGGCATTTTCCTTTAGCAAGCTTGAGGCTTACCCGATGAAAAGCTTTTGGTGATGAGCATAGAATCCCTTAGCTTTTACCATCTCTATTTGCTTTAAACAAGTTTTCAAGAAATACTTCTTTCAAATTTAACCCAATTGAGAAAGGCAGGTTTGGGGATACAGCGATATTGATAGTTTGTATCCCAGTAACCTGTATGTATGATTTTGCGTTATTTCAAACTCTCCATTGCATATTTTTGAGTTATAATCTCTTGTCTCGTTACTGCTCCTTACAGATACCTGAGTATTTATCTCCTCGAGGTTTTTTCATTTGGTCCTTGGTTCAAGGAACAGCAAATTAGATATGCTTGCTTTGCAACGTAGAATTATCTATATCATGATTATCTTATTAAAATAAATCTATATGGTGAAGTCCTTAATGTAACTTTTTGATGGCACCGAAACCTACTCTCCTGCTTAAGTTATTACTAAATTTATGAATGGAGAATGTCATTTTTGTTAATGGTATTGTTTAACTCAAACCAAATCCTGATTGTGCCTTTGAATGCGAAGCATTGGACTTTCCACCACAACAAGGTGCTTAGATTATTGGCGTTGAAGTGCTTTACAGAATTGTTAATGTTACTGTGAAAGGAGTGAAGGTTTCTAAGTAACCGGCCTTTGCCAGATTTATATTGTTGTCTGAGCTGGTGAGGGTCCTTGATGCAATGTAAGCACTGTGCCATAAGGTGGTCCTGTTGTTTATTTTACCCAGTAAACAATGATTATTTTAGGAGAACGGAATTCTGCACCATGGATCCCCAAAACATAGCCAAGCTGCCAATTATTAATTTCCAGCTGCATTATATTATAAGTTTCTCCCGAGCTGAGGCTACTTTTTATTTTAATGCAAGTTTCTTCACTAACTTGTTAATTACCAACTTAAGCCTGAGCTCTTTAAGTATCTAGACACCTTAGTGTCGAACATGTTCACAGTTATAAAAGACACTGTTTATATGTTGATCACTGTTTATGTCTGAAGGATCAAAGAGTTCAAGGGTGAATTTCGCCCTAAGCAATGCTCAAGTCCAGGATGGCTATGTATCATACCCGTGGGATAAGAAAATGAGACAGTCTCTGCGAGTACCTAATGCGAGCAGCTTCCTGTCACTACTTTTTCTTCCCAGGGCATCTGATCCCTCTGGTTCTCGCTACAACAACATGGAAGATACTTTGGCAAGGGCAAATGCATGGCTCAACTCTGCCCAGGCTGCTGGCGTCCCTGTTATGTTCGTGAACATCCAGACTGAGGCTCTGCTTACTAAGGTACTAAAAGATGAAGGATACAAATTCTTTCTGAAACAAGATTTATGACTCTATGCTCTATTCATGTACCAAGATTTATGACTTCATTGACAGATTTCTGGTGAAATTGCTTCCTCAACTGTGAAGCCAGGGTCACTGTCTGACCTTTCTGATCTTGCTAACGCAAGTCTCTATGGTTTTGAGGATTACCATGGGGTCGACATAGGGGTGGTGAGGGCTGTTCGGCTTTGGTATGCTCCTCTTGCTGGAGAAATGTCGGTGGAGATCAAGCTACGAGAAGGTGATACCAAGCTTGGATTTGCCATCAGCCGCACTGAAGAGGTATGCCTTCTTTCTTTCCTTATTTTTTTCCTCAACTGTTTTCAGCTATACGTTGGCTTCTTTCCATTTTCCTTCATTTGACTAGTTTCCCTGCCTTGATTATTGACAATCATAATCGTCATAAAGCTGTTTGGCTTTGACTACTACAGAATAACAGATGCACTTGAGCTGCATATATATTAGAACCAGTGAAGAATTAGTACTTCAGAATATTTGCGAAGCATGATGTCTATTGGACCGTCTATTCTTATGATGCAACTTTTATTTCTCTTCTTCCTTAGAATATGTTAAAGTTCATCTGGTTGGCTCGCCCTTATACTTCAATTCCTGCTACTAGCTTAACTTTCTTTTGAATTAAATCGTCCAATTTCCCTAAATAACACATAGCTCATGCCTCGATTCCTTTTTGTGTTCGTTTATCTCACCTATGAACTTTTTATTTCAAGAAAGCAGCTGGCTATGAGCTTATGGAATTCTTGGGTTATTTAAATTTAAGCTCTAGAAACCTTGTTCTTGGTCCTTTTTCATTGTAGGGGTTCATCTACATATCCTCTGTTGTTGAAGATAATGATGATAGAGTGGCTTCTACTCGTTTGGGTCTTAGAGAGCTGTTCAAAGCAGCACAAAGGGAAAGCAAGCTTCTGGTCATATCTAGGCTTGCCAATGAGAAGATCCTCCCATGGATGGTGGCTTCCACCGGGGCTATCCGGTGCTTCGACACAGTCTCTGTGAGCCAGAAGCTCTCGCTGCACCGCCACGCTCTTCGCCCTATCCTGCTCCATATCTTCATGTGGGATCCGCCCTCTGTCAGTCGTAGTAGCAGAACGGAACTGTATGTGGACTCATCTCCTTCTACTATCCCCCCTCCCCCTAATAAGAGTCTGATGCACCCGAACACAGTTTCCGACCTTAACCCTGGCAGGGCTATTGGAAAGGATACTGCTGGCAACGCCTCCTTCAGATTCCAGGAAGTATCCCTTCCAAGCAACTGGGTCTGACCAGTCCTCCTAGTAAAAATTTCTGTACCTAGTGGTGCTATTATTAATCTAAGCATACTGAAAAGCAAGACTAGTAGATCTTACTATTGCTCTCCCATGCTAGGTAGTGCGACGGCATTGATGTTTGTGTGATGTATAAGTGCCTTAGAACTACAGTGGTATATGTAGTTAACGTCCCAAAGTTCTGTTTATGTACCAACACTGTCCTGTACAGTATGTAAACATGTTTCCACTCACATCGTACTGTAATAAAACATGTTGGTCTACGGATCAATCAAAATTGTATGCTAGTTTGATATGTAAGGGCTTGTGTTATAAAAATGAGAAATAGTTTTGTGCTACATGAAACTTTACTTACGTTCCAGTTTTCTTACAGAAGTCAGGTATTAATTTGAGTTCACTTTTCTTTTCTGCTTTTGGTTACATTGGAGACCTTTCACTTGCTGACAAAACCAATCGGTAATACTATGAGTTCCTCAGTGTCTCACTAGATTACCACAACAATATATAGTTCAATATCAAACACAACATAATTCAATAGGGTTGCAATTAAGCTCTTCATGATCATAACCTTACATTTACCGTTGCATTAGATTCTTTGGCACCTAATTGTAGTACAACTTCCACACCATTTGAACCTAGTAACTGATCAGCTGAAAACTCAATAGAAAACTCCAAACTGTTTCTGATCCCACACAAAACAACACCATCACCGAAACCTCTAGACAATGAAAAACTCATGACACACTTTTCTATCATCTAATCAACCTCTGATTATAAATTCCTTCAGTTTCAGAACAAAAGGTAATCAATTCTTCGTACTGTTACCTCTTCTACTTCTTAATATCCTTCAAATTTCAGAATAATGACAGCGTTCTGCAGTTCCAGATTGACTGTTACGACTGCATTGCTAGCATCCCTGCTCCTAATTTCATGCCTAGCTACCAGTGTAACAGCCGATGGAGCTGGAGTTTGTCCTACAACATTCTTCGCAGCATTGGTGCAGCTGACTCCATGCCGCACGGCAGTGTCACCATTCAGTTCAATGCCACCAACTGATGAATGTTGCAGTGCAATTAACACCCTTGGCCAACCCTGTCTATGCAAGCTCATCAATGGCCCGACAATAGGTGGAATAGATCGGTCCATGGCCACACAACTGCCTAGCAAATGCGGCATAAACTTCCAACCATGTAAATTTTTCTCTCATATATATTATGAAATTTTACATTGGGCATAATTAATTCTACTCAGGCAGTAATTTCTTTTGTGTTTTTTTGTGCAGGCGATATGTTACCATGAAGTACGAAGACCAACGTTTTTCTGAGATAAATTGTCGAGAAGTTTAACAGTTTAATTTATATATGTACGGGATGTTGTGTCAGAAGATAAATGGTAGCTAAATAAAAAGGTTCACTTTGAGAGTTTCTGCAGTTTTCTCTTGTTGAGTTCTTGAGAAGAAAAGAAAGAAATGTATATATCTGTTAGTAAAGAGGATCAGCTTGTTATAGATTATGTAGGATATTCCTTTGAAGATGTTGTAGGATCGGATCCTAAGCTAAAATGATCAGTCAACCACTTAGAATTTAGCAGCTCCACATATAAGCACATGGTCTTTCTAACACCCATCCAATGTGAGACTTAAAAGGCATGAGTTGTTAAGCACAACACATCCAGGATCATTAGCTAGCTCAAGGTGAATTGCTAACCCACATTTAAATTGACTAGTCTGTTTTTTCAATTAGACACTATTCCAAAACTCCATCCCTATTAATCCTGATTTAGTCCTAACTTGAATGCCCAACAGATGTTTATACAGTAGGTTTATATAGAAAAGAGATATAAAAGGTCGATCTTAACCAAGAAATGTGGTAGAGCTGGACGATATAGGAGAATACTCTAATCTTCCTTACTTGGAAAGATGCAGTAAGTTTGTTTGTCGTCCGTTGATGTTCCGAGAGTGCGTCACTGTGTATAGTCTGCAAGACGAGAGCGTTAAGGTCACTAAAAGATTAGAAAAGTTTAAAACTACTGAATGGCAACGATACTGAATTCTTCATCTTTATGCTAAGCATTGATTTCTTTGCTTTCATATTTAAACTAAGATATAGAAAGATTGTTAATCTATTTAAACACAAGAACTTCTCCAAAAATACATAGCGACTATGATAAGCATTTATTTTGTTTCTTTTTGTTGAAACTATATTATGATACTTTCGGAGAAAGTTTTTTTTAAAAGTTTGTTATAATTTGTAATATAGATCATCATGCGTCAGTGTCATGGAAGCTCAGAAGTTACAAATTCAAGCAGAGTGCGTACTCACTTGGGCAATAGCACAAACACTTGATAGGCAAAAACGTTGGAATACTCGATGTTGCTGGTGCTTTGTGAATACTCGTTTCTCGGCAAATACCCCGCCTGTACTCAGGTATTTATGTAGAGAATAGAAACCGATCGATCATGAGAAAATTGGTAATGTGTAGACAAAATCATCGAAGCCCAGAAATTATTGATATATAGAAGCTCCACTTGGTATACTCAGTTGGGCATTAACACAAACGATTGGCAGGCGAGCAACAACATCGTATAACAACAACATCAAATGTAGTCATGCATCTGCGCCGAGCAGCGAGATCGTTGGTGTTGCGTCGTCTATTAGTCTATTACTAGAAAATAACATCAAACTTAGTAGTATTAAAAAAAATAATTTGAAAAAATTTATTCGACCCTAGAACAAATTGCGCTCGGTCCTAAGACCATTATTAGCTCTCTCCGAGACGCAACGAAGCAGTAATACTGAGTACAGTGTGAAAGACGCTGGCTCTGAACACGGCGATGACCGATGGCCGGTCGGTGTAAGTCCATGGACGAACGCTGCCAGCAAGATCGATCAAGTTGAACAGATGTACTATCTCTATGCTCGTGTCTTCAAGGCCCGTGACCTTCCCACAAGTCCGGTCACCGGTGACCCTTACGCCGAAATCAAGCTCGGCAACTACAAGGGCACTATGACGTACATGATGAAGAACCCCACGCAGGAAGGGAACCAAATCTCGCCTTCTTGAAAGAACGCGTTCAGTCTTCTTTGCTTGAAGTCTTCATCAAGGACAAAGAAATGGTAGGGCAAGACGAGTACATGGGTCGTTTACTTTTTATCTCAACGAAGTTCCGTCGAGAGTGCAGCCCAACAGCCCGCTGGCGCCGCAGTGGTATCCGTTGGAGGGCGGTAGAGCAATGAAGGTTCGCGGAAAGGTAAAGCTTTGCTGTTTGGATCGGGACGCAGGCGGAAGAGCCGTTCTCGGAGGCGTGGCGTGCTAATGCTGTCGCTATTAACGGCGAGGCAGCGATGCTTACTACTCGATCGAAAGTTTATGTTCGCCAAAGCCGTGGGATCTTCGTGTTAATGTGATCGAAGCCCAGGACTTGGAACCTAACGAGCGCGGTTGTGCTCCTGTAGCCTTCGTCAGAGTACAACTCGGCAACCAGGTATGAAATTGTTCCCAACTCTTTAAGCTGTAATAGAAATGTGGATTGATCACTGATGTCTTGGGCATGCAGGTGCTGAGAACAAAGGTTGCAATCGATCGAACACGTAATCCGGTATGGAATGAGGACCTCGTCTTCGTTGCGGCGGAGCCCCTTTGAGGAGCAACTGGTGCTTTCAGTGGAGGACCGGGTGACACCAAGGAAGATGAAGTGCTCGGAAGAGTACCCGTGCCACCAGCAACGTTTGAAAAACGGCTTGATTACAAACCGGTGCCATCATGGTGGTTTGATCTTGAGAAGTTTGCTCTCGCCGCATTAGAACCGGATGCAGTTCGGCGAGAGCAGAGATTCGCTAGCAGGTTACATCTGTGGCAATTTTAGAAGGCGGGGTATCATTTTGTCGATGAATCGAGTTTTTGCACAAGCGACCAACGGACAACAGCAAGACAACTCTGGCTCCCTCCAGTTGTGGAAATTGGGTTCATCGGCGCTGAAGGTTTGCTTCCAATGAAGTCCCGTGGCGGTCGAGTAACTACGGACGCCTTCTGCGTTGCAAAATACGGGCAGAAATTGGTCCGTACGCCACGGTTCTGGACAGTGCAGCACCTCGCTGGAACGAGCAGTACGTTTGAGAGGTCTACAACCCGTGCCCAGTTATCTCCATGGGCGTGTTCGACAACAGCTCTGCTAGTTCGACACCAACTAAAGACGTAAGAATCGGCAATGTAAGAATCCGTGTCGCCGCACAAGCGACTGGATGTACCGCGCCACTTAGATGACGGTGGAACTTCGGCGACTGGATGCACAAGCGGGCTAATTTACTCCAAAATAAAGCGGACCATAATAGATATAAATAATAAAATTAAATTTATGCCATATTTTAGTCCGATTCAGCTCAATTCGTTCTGATATTATGTGACGAATTTAGAATTTTTTTCAAAACTAATTAACAATGAGAAGAATGAATTCAAATCTTTATGAATATCATCTCAGTACCATTGATAAGTAATATAGGACTAAACTATTTTTTAACATGTGACGAATTTAGAATTTTTTTCGAGATGAGACGAGTGAGCCCAAGTTTTTACGAATATGAATTCAGGACCATTGATAAGCAATATGGGACTAAATCTTTCTTTAACATCTGTCCTCTAGCAGAACGTTTTTTTTTATTTATAAATTGAACTGATGCGGGCTACGTGTTCTGTAATGAATTAGATGAAGCGTGCGATCTGTCCTGAAATGAATGAGCTATTTGTCCTACAATATAGCGAACAACTGTTCTTTAAAAATGAAAAAGGCTATCTGCCCTTAAATAAAGCGGGCTAATTTTGCCGTGAAATGAAGCAGACTATGAAAGCCCTAAATATATATGAATAATAAAATTAGATTTAGCCTACACCTTTGCCCGATTCGGTCCAACCGCTCTGATATCATATGACGAATTTAGAATTTTTTTCAAAACCAATTGACAATAATAAAAGTGAGCCTAAATTTTTATTAATATCATCTCAGAATCATTGATAAGTAATATGAGATTAAATTTTTCTTTAACAAATCTCTTTGCCATACACCTTCACCTCTACGCTAGTCCATTGCTTCCAAAAATGCATTACGTACGCCCTTTCACTCAGTCAAGTTGAAGCATTGCAACATCAAGCCATGGGCATAATCTCAGCCCACTTGGGCTGAGCGGAGCTGCCTCTGCGAAAGGAAGTCGTTGAATATTAACTCGATGTTGAGTCTCATCTTTGGAGTATGCCTCGGAGCAAGGCCAACTTTTCCGAATTATGTTGCTTCTACTAATACAAATAAGGTCTTGGCTGACTGAAATAATCTGTAGTCAACATAACCGAAACAGTAAGCAAAGTTAATTACCGACGGAACTTGTGTTGGTTGATAAATGGTTGGCAAAAACTGGTCGGTAAATTTTTTTCCAACTAACAAAGGCAAGCTGTCAATAAAGCACTACAACTTACGGACTGAACTACTAGGACCGACTGCTTTAAGCAATCGATAATTTACCGACTAGAAAGCTAGTCGGTACGTTACCAACTACAAGTGTAGTCGGTAATTTACTAACTGCTCATCTCGGTAAATTACCGATTGTTCATCATCAAGTAAGTTGGTAAACTACTGACCAGAATAGCAATAGCAATCGGCATATCCCTACTGCTCTTTTCAGTCGGAAAGTTGCCAGACCGTTGTTATTCGGTCGGTAAAGTACATACATGTTCTTTCAGTCGTAATTGATCGAATGTTAGTTGACAAAAGCAGTTCATCATTCAATGCCGTGATTGGTTTCTAAAATTTTATTATACCTTCTACCAATATTTCATTCCTCATGCAATTCTATTCACAATTCTTTACTATACATAATATTTAATATATCACCATATACAACATTCAAAAACCAATTCATCAACAAAATCATTCATAAATTATACTTTAACTCAATAAAAATAACAATTTGTTCTTACTTGTTTCTAACATCATCGAGATACATTTGCTGAATATGAAAACATAAACTTGGCACTTTAGAGAGCTGTTCTGGATTTGGCCTATATTTGTAGTAGCGTCTGTCAGGAACAATAACTTTTTCCAATGGCTCACCGGAGTCCGGCAATGGACCAATCCGGCAACCAACGGACTTGTTCACGCTCTCTTCTTGATTCTGATTTGGTACCCTGAACTTATCCTTCATACATTGTTCCTTTACCTATTCATCAACGGGCTATGGAACTACCGGTGGCGGCCACGGTACCCGCCTCACATGGACACAAAACTCTCATGTGCAGAAGCCGCAACGCCTGACGAGACGAGCTCGACGAAGAATTCGACACGTTCCCAACTTCGTGTACAATGGATACCGTCCATATTCGGTATGATCGGTTACGTAGCATTGCTGGAAGAGTGCAGCCTGTAGTCAGAGACAACGCCACGCAAGGACAAAGAGTGCAGTCTTTGTTAAGCTGGATTGATCCAAGAGCAAGTGCACTGTTCGTTAAATTTTGCTTCGTTGCAGCAGTGGTGCTGTACGTAATGCCGTTTAAAGTTTGGCATTGGCGGTGGTCTTTGGTGGCAGAGACATTCAAGGCCCCTCTGTTCCAAGTAACTTCTTCAAGAGGTTGCCTTCAAAAGTTGATAGCTTGCTTTGAGCTTGAGAGATGAATAACTTCACTAGGAAAGCTTTTTCTTTTTCTCTTTCTTTTTTTCCCTACTGGATTTGTGTTTAAAATTGTCTAATATTTGTTGCTAATAACTTTTATTTGCGTGTTAGCGGTTTGTAATTTAAGATAATTAAAATGGGGTTGATGATTTTTCTGATAAGTTTTTGGGCCTGGAAGCAGTTAGTTGGAACCAGTGGACTAATGGGCTTGCCCAGCACATTGTTGTTTAAAAAGGCCTTCTCCAACACATTTCTGTTGTCCAAATTTATTCAGGAGTTGCTTACGAAGACGTTTAGAAATGATTTCAAACTGCAAAGTGTGGTGTAACCATTCAAAGCTTTCAGAAGACACATGGAAGGTTTTCGCTCACCTATCTCTAGCTACTGCACCTTCCCACTCCAACCAACAACTTTCCCTTCTCCTCTTTAAACTTACTAACTCAATCACAGAAATAGCAGCACTATGAAATTAGATTGTTTATAATTAAGCTAAGTATTTATTTTGTAATTGAGTTTTATAAAAATAACAAAATAAAAAGTAGAGTTTTTTGAAAAATAGATTGAAAGTAAAATTTAGTTTTTGTGTTTCAATTAACTTTGAAGTGATTTGAAGATGAACTTTAGATTTTGTGTTTCAAGTATATTTAAAAGTGAGGTAAAAATAGAGCTCAATTTTTGTGTTTCAATTATTATCTAAAACTTAAATTAAATTAAATTGAAAGTGATATATAATATTTATAAATACATATTTTGCTAAATAATAAATCTTACTAATTATTTGTTTAGATAAAATTTAACTATACTCTATATAATAAAATTTAATAATCATATAATATATTTAATTAATATAATATTATATATTATATAATAATTTTATCATATAAAATATATAATATTTTAGTAATAATAATAAGAATAATAATTACAAATTTATATGTAACATTTATAACACAATATAACAAAATATAAAAATTAGTATTACAATACTAATGCCACAAAATATATCAAAATATTAGATACTATCATTAATACTTCACTCTACAAAGTACATATGTATAACACTAATATCATAATTGGCATTACAATTTAATATACCATGTACATCATACTTATATTATATTAATAATTATATTATAATATCGCATGACATAAAATATATTACACTTTTATACACTAATATTATAATTGACATTGCAATATTATATGGCACAAAATACACAAAATATGCTGATGTTGCGTGTCGCCTACCACAAAATAACACATTTTATATAACATACTATATGTACAAAAAATATAACATAAACTCAACACTTACGTTTCCATTCAATGGCCACAAAATATGTCATCCAACTTTTTCGCGACTTATCATCTCGTACAAGAAACATTCGAGCGTTTACATCATCTCGCATTAGATGCTCAAAAGCTTGCTCAATTTGATCGTCAATGAAATCTCATTTTTAACTTCTGGAGAGCATCAAAATTTATTTTGTCGTAGTCTCTATTCAGAGCAGCACTAATTGCGTCAGCTATCTTGTTGACACCGGCAACCAAAGCTAATAATGATGATTCGTTAATATGCCCACGTCTATCCTTTTCCTTAACATTAGTAGTAAATAAAGGGAATGAAAAAGGCGGTATACCAGAATGAATACTCGAATATGGTTATGAATACTCTTCTATGTTATCAGTGACATCATACTCCGAATAACGACTATGTTGGCCACTTTCAGGAGTTGATTTATGCAATTCGTCAAATATTGAGAATGCTAAGTCACGAATGGCTTCATCATTACCATAGATCAACCGAAGCTTCTCCATCTTACGAATAGGTTGGTTAATATATGATCGCAACTTGGGCTTACTCTGCATTTCATAAGAAACATCGTACTATATTAAAGAAAAGCAAATTCAAATAATAAATAAAATAATAATTTATTATCTGAATAAGATTCTTCTTCGTTTTCTTATCCAACACAATCATTTGTAGCTCATCGTTCCACCCAACACCGGATAGGTTAAGTATATACTTGATATCTGACCATCTTTTTCTTATAGTGCGATAATGATTTTCCACATATTGGGTGGTATAATCAGTATTAAATACCTTATTAATATATCGAGCAGCGCTACAAAATATTTGTCTCTTGAAACCCTTATCAACTTTTTTATCCTTACGGCACTGTTCAGCAAAAAAATCTATTGGTTTATCAGTTTCTTCTACTGTCCACCTTTTATTTGGAGTGCCTTTTCCTGGTGGTCATCCACTTGAACTAGGCAAGTTAGACTCTAGTCGTTGTGACATCAAGCTATCATTAAAAACACAAATTTTATAAAATTATATGATATTCAATATGACAATAATGAAATTAAATTACAAAAGTAAATTCATAAATTATAGAAAGGAACAGTAAACGATAACAAAATATCACTACATGATAAGTTTGAATACATTAGCTAAATAATAAATTCAATTACATCAGCTAGTTCACTCAATAAGTATAATACTCTAATACGTCATAGTATAATTATTCCACATGTTAGTAGCAATCTTGTCCCTTAGATCTTGCCACTGTTTACTCTCAAGACGTTGCTCTCTAAAGGTTTTACTACTAAAGTTTTGGGTATAATAATCATATTCATCATATATGTTTTGATCATTCAACAGCTTGTCATTTTGGATCCACACTCAAAATATAATTATGTAGTACACAGCAAGCTAAAATAGATTGTATTTGCACTTTGAATTAATAGTAAGGATATTGGCTAATTCATTCAACAGCGATCCTTCGATAATGTAAAAACTCTATCAATACTGCTATATAAAGTGGAGTGACAAAAATTGAACAACTCGTGAGGATTCTCTGATCTCCAACCAATAGCTTCTTTCAAATAATAACGCACACCACGATATGGAGAAAGAAAGCCATGCATAGTTGTATAACCCGTATCAATAAGATAGAACTTACCTACACTTGGCAAAATAACCGCTCTTTATTGTACGGCTTATATGAATGTTTCTATAACAAATGAAATGTTTTAAAAAAAACCTAGTGGGACGAGTAATTCACTCGGTAAAGGATGACGCAAAGCATCCCTAAGGACTGTAAAATCATTAGCGGATTCTTCCAAACAGCTAAGACATATGTAAATCTCATATCATGACTACATCTCGCTAAAACATTTTGAGTCACACTCTTTTTTTCTCGAAAATGTGCTGTAATTTTAGAAGGCACTCTTGTATGTATATGTGTACCATCAATCATGCCAATGTAATCCTATAAAATTTGATGAAATGAATTGTGTGAGCTTATTTTTTGTAACACATCCGTAATTATACAATACGTAAAAAAATAATAATAGTACTTTAAAATAAGGATACCAATCGTCGTTCAACCGAATGATTGTATGCTCATCTGAAAAGGACTATGACACGTATCTATATTTCAGCGATAAAACTACTATAAAAATTTTACGAAAACAGCGACACACCCACCAATCATATCTAACGAAATCAAGTTGCGTAGCCCTATTGGTTCTGTTATGCCCAACAATATGTAAAAACAGTGCAAGCTGTCCTTCAACTTTGGCATATTGAGAGCCCTTTAGTGTATGATTATCACGCATCATTTGGGCAAGCGTAATAAAACCACGTGCATCTATCATAATATAAGACATATAGGCTCTCGGCTAAAATATTACTACGTCTCCCCATCAATTCATGAAGAATGCATACCACAACAACCATGATTATATATACAGCATTGTAACCCACAATTTCAATATCTTCCTAATCCATTCTCTATTATACTACCTCACTGAAATAAAAAGATTACCGAATTAATAATGTAAGTCATGGGTAAATAAAAATGCATATAATAAGCGATTAAAATCTTATACATTATATGTAGATGGAATAAAATATCTAATCATACAATTAACATGTATCTATTTATTTTAGAAACCCTTATACAAAAAGCTTACAGTAACCAGTGAAAGTTTATGTCAGTAAACTAACAACCTAATAGATTGCATATATCAATAAACCAACAACCTAAATATATTGATAGAACTAGAAAGCTTAAACAGTCATCATTATAACTTTAAAACTATCAGAACTTTAGTAAAGAGAAATCACTAATTCATAAAAGATAACAAAATCAGTAATATTCATACACTTAGCATGACAACATACTTTTTTTTATACTATCTGAAATACGGTTAAGATACTTCTTCTCAACTTCAGCCTGCCTCTTTACTGCAAAGCACAAATCAATAATTCAAACGATAATAAAATAACAAATATATAAGTCGCACAGCTATATACAAATAGTTAGCAATCTATGGGTCTTGGCATTAACTATAGAAGAACTATAGTTAATAGTTCCTAAAAACACAAAATTTACAAAAGCAAGACAAACATAATTTGTATCCATATTTAGCACAATATGTGTAATGCAAAAAATAGGCAAAAGTTCCTTACCCAACAGAGCATTGCAAGAACTAATGTACGCTACATCAAGAAGAGAGAGAATAAAGCACAAAGCACAATTCACCAAAAAAAATAAATTTAACATCAAACGTAAACACATCTTTAGATACAGATAGTTTGTTGAAAAATATTAAAATTTTCTAAACAAACATATTAGTTTTTAAAATTATTTATATAATAACTATATAATATGTAATTTATTTAGGCATCAATTTTTTAAAAGCAACTTCAGAATTTATTTTTTAAATTTAAAAAATAATAGTAATTTTCACTAAGGGCTTATTTATCAACCTACAAAATTTAATTTTTAAACTTACTTTTAAACTAAAAGAAAATAAAATTTTAAAATAATTTTTTTTCAAAATTTGTTTTTAAATTTAAAATTAAACTCACCTTTTAATTCTAATAAATATAAAAATTTATTTTTATTAAACTCTTTCAAATTTGAAATTATTTTTATAAATTTACTTATAAAAAATGAATTAATATCAAATAAATACTTCAAAATTATTCATAAAACAAACAGTAATAAAAACTTTTTTTTTGCACTAGACAAGTACATTAAAATAAATAACAATCTTTAATCTTCATAACACATCATTACATAAGATTATAGTTTTCTCAAGCTCATGCCTCTCCTCCTAAACTTAGATGTATGCAGTGAGCTTCCACCAAATTCATGAGCATGTGTGTCTCCACAGCAAAACTTACTTAAGAGGGATTTTCTTATTTCATTTTTTAACATTTGTGCAAGAAGCTTTTTCTACTTATTTTCAATAATAAGTTGTACTATCACAAACTGAAATAGCTTTGGATAGGCACATATGAACCTTTTTAGGAATTCTATAATTATACGGTGGATGCCATTAAGACATACCATTGGTTCACATAATAGACCAATTAGCTATTAAGTTTGCAATCATTATATACAATAGTAAAGAGGTAAAAACATCTTAGCAAACTGCGATGTGAATTACCTCAAATATGTTTATATACATTTGAGAATCATCCGTTCCAAATTCAGGTGAGGAAGGCAACAACTACTAAGAAAAGTTGGAAACTGTATTAACCTGCAACATTAGAAATGACGAGCGTATATTAGAAATGACAAACAGATTTTTTTTTGTTCGTACTTCACAGGGCGTATTAGAAATGACAGATTTTGCTTTCCTAATCAAAATCAAATAATTAAATTGCACGGAACTTTGAAAAAATTCAAAGCAGTGCTAATTTCTGTGTATTAGATGTTTCTTCGCTCACTTCATATATTTCTCGTTCTTTTCTTCTTCTGTGTATTCCAAAATCGGTTCTACTCTTCTTCAATCCAACAACAACAAAATATTACCTTTTTCTTATTCTCCTCACCTTATATCTCATTCCACAGCACGAATTTTTAAACTAAACGGAACAAACCCACAAAACAACTATGAAAAAAAAAATTATCAATCTTGTCTCAAACACTATGACAACTAAAACTTTCTAAGATCAGTTTACTTTTCTTAGATATGTCAATAAAAATCTCTTAGATATGTTTTTAACACAAATCTAGTAATAAAAAATTAATAAAAATATTTAGACCTCAGATTTGTACTGTATATAGAGAACGAGCAAGAAAAAGAATGCCGTTGAAGTACCGAAAATGAAATAATCGTGTCTTTTCAAAACTTTTCACTTCGCAGAAGAAACTAAAATTTTATCGCAGCAAAGGAAACGAATTTCACTTACTGAATTTCAGAGAGCAGTGGATCAACAAATTTTTTATCTTGCCGAGTTCTGAAGAGGAAGAAATTGAGAGAAAAGTGCGTCGCAAAAGGAAAACAAATTGGGAAAAAAAAGCTGCAATGAAGAGCGTGCATCACAGAAAAAAAATTTAATAAATGAACGTGGAACTAGAGTTCCGTGCGAGCGGAACTGGGAACTCTAGTTACTAGTTCTGTTTTGCAAATGAAACATGAGAAGTCCGTGGAACTCTGATTTTGGCCGAAAAAACTGGAGTTTCACGTATTTGAAACACGTCCTAACTATACATGGAGCACTATCAAAATGATCCAATGGATCTATTCATTTTGAAGGTATTACAAGTTCTTTTCTGTGATCTTTCTTATAATTTTGCAACTGTTGATTGATCTCCATTGTTGAATTGCTAGATTTTCTAAGGTTCTACTCTTGTCTTGGTCGAGCCACCCAGAGAGAGCTGACGGCACGAAGGCGGTGGAAGTAATCTGCTATTGCGAGGAAGCAGTGGGCAGCTTGGCGGGTGGTAAGGATCTGGTTAAGCCTGTGTAGTGTCTGTTGTCTTAAGTTATCTGCCTGTCAATAAGAAAGTAAATACATGCATCAATATTCTTTTAGCTAATAGCAACACATTCACACGCTGCAAAAAAGGGTACTGAAATTATCTTGACTAGAATTGGTCAGTGATTATAATTCTGAAGCAGGAGCTAATGTAGATTAAGAAGACTTCAGTTTGATTTTTAAGACTATTCTTTTTTTAGGGTGTTTTTGAGTCTAACATATGTGGCATTGTAGTTGGTTGGTATTAGATAATTCAAAAGCAGAATTAGTTCTTGAAGCTTGCAAGATCAATATATTTGACTTCAAGATGAAAGAGATCGAAACATATTTCTAAGTAATCATACATTTTGAAAAAAAAAGCAGAAAAATGCTTGGCCAATTCGTTTAATTTGCTTTAGGAAGAAGTCTGCATAATAGACTGGAAAATGAAGTCTAGGTCTTCTACAGTAATACATGTAGCTTTCAAGATTATCTCTTCACATGTAGCTTTCAAGATTATCTCTTCACCGAAACTTACTAAAGTTTACACGTTATATTTCCCAAAAGTTTACGAACAGCACCTTGCTGTGAATTACCTAATGTATGATTGAACTTTAGTGTCATCTCGAACATAGCTCTCCCTAAATTAATTTTCTTCATGTTTGATAATAACATCCAATAGAACTATAAATCAGATCACGGACACAGTTATGACGAAGCATATAATTAATCAAATGATTACTAAGATCACCTAACCCTTTAGCCTCACCAATATTCTCCCAACAACTCAAAACCTAACTTGGACAATATAGTTTATTAGAACATTTCATTTCTTTGTTAAAACATGCATAGCTACCCTACTGATAAGAGCAAAAAAATCAACAAAAAGAAATTATTATAGATGCCAATAGGACAGGAAAATTAATTAATTAGGATTGCTTACTTGTCTAACAAAACCCTCAAGTGCAGAGAGCTTATTCACCGCCATGGCCATCTGACCCATGTAGTCAGCCATGTTTGATGGGTAGCTCAATGCATCGGAGGAAATGGTCTCTGAAATCGACTGATAAAGAGCTTCAAGCCCTTGGCTGAGTGCCTCTTCGGTTTCATGTGCCGATTGCTGCAGACCCATGATGCCTAATACCTGCTGCTCTGTCATTGGCTCAATGTGAACAAGGACAACCTGCATAGCGTGGCATCAAACATGAATAGACAATCAGATGCAACAGATGCAATGCAACAGAGGATTTCCTTTCTTTTTTCTTCTTTTTCTTATTGCTCTGTAGACAATTAATGCAACAGAGATATTAAGCAACCTACTCTCAATCATAATCAAGCAAGTCTTCCAAAAATTCAGAAAAGAACAAGAGGAATGTAACGTTTCTATCAAAAAACAGCGACGTTTCACCAGATTAGTTCGTCTATCAACCAAATCCCAATACTCCTCTCCGAATTTGGCAGCACTTGCTACTTTCAAAGATTCCTACAGTTTCTGTGTAGCATCATCTAACAATGTCTCTATCAATTAGTTAACTTGCTTGTTCTTTAGCTTCTTAGGATGCATTATATAAGTGCTAGGGGATTTAGGTCAATTTGCATAATTGTCCTATCTATACCCACCATCAGCATGATGACATATTGACATAATTCTAGAGACATATATGTTCATATGCTTATAATCATTTTTGAACTTTGACAATCATGCATTTCTTAAAAATTTCACTTTCAAGGTGTTTAATTTTGGTTTCACAACAATATTAGTCTGGGAGAGACTTGAAATCAATAGTTGTGTTACTGATAGCTAGTTTAAAAAGATAGGTCATGCTTATAATTAACCTAGCAAAATCTACATTGTTGAAAGCATATATAGTGTAATAGCTGGCAGAGGCTTTCAAAAGAAAGGTATCTCATCTTCCATCGTTGGTTAAGGAAATGGCAGAATTTTTTTTATCATACATATATCTTATAATGGACTGATGTGGATAGCATATGCTGTCAGTTGCATGGGTAGCATTTTCCACCGTACTTGATCAGGGGAGCTGGTGAATGCATGCAAACACATTTAAATTAACCAAACAAAAGAAATACAGAGAAATATGTATACGTCTTTAAGCACAATTCAGAGTTGTAGGTTTAATTTGAGGACCTTGATAAGGTCGGAGGGCCGGAAACCTGCGATCCAAAGGAAGCAGCGCTCGGCAGGTGTCTTCCAAATTCCGGAGATGAGATGGAAAACGTCTGATCTGATGACTATGCTTTTCAGGTTCACCAGTACATCGTAATGGGCCAAGCAGTTGTCAACAAACATACGCAGCTCATCCTCCGGCAGATGTTCTTGCACTGCTGCTCGTAGCTCGCACATCAGCCTGTGATGCTCCTCAAGCCATCTCGCATACTCCATGTCAAACATTGCTGCATCTGAATAGACTATATTCTTTTAAGATTTTGGAACATCTTTTTGTACAAACTTGAGTTCAGGTTCTGAATACATGCCTGAGCCAACGCCAGAGGCTTGATTGCCGATAAGGCCTCCGCCACCGAAGAACACACCCTGGTTAAAGAAAATGGAAAGTTAAAATTTGAAAAAAAAAAAGGCTAGCTAACCTCAGTAGAAGAATACAACTAAGTTGAACTGTTGAAAGATTCAAGTTGAAAATTAACCTGAGCTCTTGCCCTTTGTAGTTCTTGTTGAAGTTGTGCAAGTCTTATTCTGCTGTCCTCTAGCTGCTGTACATATGCCTGTTGAATTGGATACAAAAAGGGAGACAACAGTAAAAAGGTAAACGCTGAAATCAACCAAGATGAAGCTTCTGGAATTAAATAAAGTTTGGTGAAGAACATTTGATCAAGCAAAGAAAGTTACTCTAGCTAAGATTTTAAGGTCTTAATTCTTCTCTTTGTTACTTGGCTATTTACCTTCTTTCTTAGCCTGCTTTTCCTTGCTGCCTCCCTATTTTGAGCAAGCCTTCTTAATGTCTGCCAAAAGGAAAAGAGAACTTTTTTTTTACGTTTTTCAGAAGCAGAAGCTCTAGACTGTTACCTTGATAATTTTAGTGCAACTCCCTTCAACAAAAAGCAAGAAGTGGAGGAAAAGCTGATGATCACCTTAGCATCTGGTGTTTTGGGCCCTTCTTGTTCTGAACTAGAAATTGTCGCTTTCTTACTTGCTTCCTTCTGCTCAAAAGGATTCAAAACAAGAAATACATGAGAAATTCTGCAAAGTTGTTAACTAGCTTCAAAAGCTCTTCGAGAAAGAGATTTTTACTTGTGTCTTGCTGTCTTTAGCAGGCTGTTGCAAGGAAGATGAAGGTTCACCTTTGAGTAGTTGTTGTTTATTATAACTGCTTGTGGAAGAGAACAAACCCATTCCGTTCTTATAATAACAAAGAAACATCAAATTTGTCATCAAAAAATAATAAATCAAACTAAGAGAAGGTTTCAGGAACATTTGAAGCTTGGCATAAGAGATCAGTTACCTTTGAGGAAGGATTAAGATGCATGGGCTGAGAAGGGAAGATGTTCAAGGTCTCTGCATACATGAATTCCTGCAAGGCATTAAACTTCCAATGGTGCAACTCGAAACATTCCACCACGCCTCTCATTTTATATAAATAAAAACAATTTCTACTGCATGTGGAAATTATCTATCATGATCAGTTCATGACTCTGAAAATAAAAGAGAGAAGATGCATGACCAACTCTGACAAGATAAAGGTTTACAGTACGTAGCAGTTTGCTATTCATGATTCCTTAGCTCTTCTGCAGCTACCCATGAACAGAAACTGAAGCGCACAAGGACAAGATAAGAGAAGGCAAAAGCTATGGATGGAAACCACAGCACTACTACTCTCTTTCAGTACAAAGAACAAGTAAAGAAATCATGACTAGTTTGTTACAAGTCACAGTCTACTAATAACCAAAAACAAGAAAAATGAAAAGCTTTTTTCAACTGGAAATATTTCATCTTCCTTTTCATTTTTGGTTACAAGATGAAAAACTTTTCAAGAGACAAAAAGATGAAAAGCTGCAGTTTAGCAATTTCAGAAATTCTAGCTAATTAATTCTTGAAGAAACATAAAATTTCTGGTCAAAACAAAGAACAGGAGCAAATCTTCTTCTCATGATCTTCTCATTCCCCAAAAAAGCTACTGTCATAAAAATCTAAAAAGCTGCTTCATGATATTCTTCCTTTCTCCTTCCCTAAGTAGCTACTGTAATCTATGATCATGAAAATCAATTTCAGCTTAAGAAATGATACTCACGCCTGTGTTCTTGGCTTGATGATGAATGATCTTGTTGTCCCTCTAAATAAAGAATCAAAGCTTGATCCAATTCCCCCAAGTCATAAGCACCAGACTCCTTGCTTCTGATATTTCATTTAAAAAAAAGCATAAAATTAGAGAGAAAATTACAAGAAGAAATGTATATAGTTTATTGTTCATCATCTTCATTTTCAACGAATGTAAAGTCAACCACAAACTTAGCTTATAGAATAGTACCATTGAAATAAACAAGAGCCTTCTGAAACAAATAATCAAATATGTGGTGTGTAGCAATGCATGCTTGCGATCTATTGTAATGTGAAACCATTGTGATCAAACCCTAATTAAATTCTTATTAGATAATTTTACAGAGACTAATAATTTACCAATGCAATCAATTTTAGTTTCTTCAGAAGAAAAAACTAACAATTAAACTAAGTCAAAAGCTATGACCATAAACAACTTCACCTAATACCTCCAGTCAGGTCTTTCTAATGACTAGTTCTGATAACATAATAATCATAACCAAAATTTTCTTTTGTTTTTCACCCTCAAGATCATCAATCAAACTCTAATCTATCATCTATATCATCTGAAGTTCTCCAAACTCTTTTGATGATCATAAAATGAACTGAGAGAAAGAAAAAAGAAACGAAAACAAAGAAGAACTATGATGATCAGTTATAAAACCAGTACATGAAATTTCCTCCATGCAAGGGAGAACTTGAAGAAGAAGCAGTAGCTGCAGTTGCTGGAGGAGCACCAGAAGGTTGATGATGAATCATTCCGAAAGAAATAAACTGCTGCTGCTGCTTCCCTTCAACATCTGAGCTACTAATCTTATGATCTTCTTCCATGAAACTCCTCTATATTTATCTAACCTGTTATTCAGACAATTCCAAAGAAGGCCATTAATGTTCGAAACAAACTTCTGTTCCTCTTCATTTTGGCATGCAACGTGCTAATTCGTTGCACTAAAAGAGCAAAAAAAAGAAGTCTTCGAAAACAAAACAGAAAAAGATAGCTGGACAAAACCAAACCCTCTCTCTTTTACTCTCTTCTGCACAACAACAACAACAAAGAAAAGGTTTGTATTTTGTTAGATCTTGCGGAAATTGAACAGAAGGAGGGTATAAGAATACGGACAAGAAACGCTGTAGACCAGAAAGAGAGTAGCAGGTCTACGGTTTGTTTTGGTTTTGGTTTCTCTTCTCTGTGTTTCATTCCTTCTCTTCATTCATTCTTACCGCGTGGAGGCGGTTTTCTGACCGCTGCTGGTATCACAAAAGACTAAAATACCCTTTAAAGGTTGAAGGCTACGTGGTTACGTGCATGAGGGTGAGAGAAAGGGAAAGAGTGCGCAAGGAATCGCACATGAAACGTCTTACGAAAGCGCGATTCCCTTCAGACCTTCTATCTAGCTAGTATAAATTTGTTACGATTGTTAATTAAAAGAGTCGAAGAAATTCACATTACAACTTTAGATAATTTCATGGTTGACGAATTTACAGGACCAATTTGTAATAAGAATTCAGAAAATTCTGCTCATTCTTGTTTGCTTTTTTCAACTTTCGATCATTTCATCGCCACGTTTAAGAGAAGTTTTAAATTTTAATTGAGGTTTTCTTAAGGAAAGTTGTCGAGAACGATGTCAGAAAGACTTTTGTAAAATTTTTAGTAGATCACATCATCTTTGCAATCTCATCGCTCGTAAGGGAACCGTTTGCTTAGTTTTGGAAGTAGTTATTATTTCAAATAAATATATTAAAATTTATTAATAAATTATTATAATATTTTTATAAAAAAATGTTAGAAAATTTTTTTTATCATAAACTTTGTACATATAATTAGATTTATTTTTAAATTAGAAAAATAAATTTCTTTTTATAAATTATTTATTTTAAATTTTATGTATAAATATTTTAAATATTCTCTAAAACTGTGGTGAGTAGCAATTTTTTTAAATAATTACGCTATAGACAAATTAAATATAATGTTATAGTTCATTGTATATATATTGGCCTTCCAATTAGGTGCCAATTTGTTGAATTGTTTTTTTCTTCCGCATGCCAACAATTAGTTTCTTCTTTTGTAGATTTTATAGCAAGACATGAATATATGTACCCGTCAAGACATATATAATCTTCAGAAATATTTTATTTAACTTATAATTTTATTTTATGTTATTTTTATAAATTTATTTTGTTTTTTAAAAGTCTACATTTTATAATTTACTTTTAAATAAGCTCTGGCTTATTCTCGCAGCAAAAAGTAATACAATTATCTGTACAAAGAAAATGAAGTTAGAGAACAACAGAAACAACAACACAATTTCAACACCTTTTTATTTAATTCAAGTGTCGTTATCGTTGCAGTTTTACTATTTTATGTATTTATATTATTTTTATTTAACTATATAATTATTATAATATAGCTTTTGTCGGAGCTGGGATCATCTGATACATCTAATCAGAATTGACAATGTTATTGATTCTTGTTTATGGGATAGTTCCAAAATTATTTAAAATAAAATATTTAATTAAAAAAAGGTTTAAATGCTATATTTTAAAAATAAAAGTTAAATTTTATTTAATTTTTTACTAAAATATTACTTTGATTTCATTTTTTAGTTATAGAAAACACAATAGATTGTTTTCAACTCACATCTTTATAAAAACTACAAAAATAAATATAATTATTATTTATTTTAATTTTTAATAATTCATTTTTTAATAATTTATTTCAGTCTAATATATATTTATATATGGATAGAATAGAAGTACATAATATTTTTAGAGACACATAATGCATATGCCGGTCAAAAGTGATAAGCGAGACATCTAAATTCAATCTCCACCGTTTAATTTGAAGAATCATGAATTGAAAATATATTGATAAAATTTCAATTCAATCGAAATATGAACTGACCTCCATCGAAACTCTTGTTCAAAATGACACAAAAATAAAATATATATTTTTTGTCAAATATAATATTTTATGTTATTTTGATCAAGAATTACGATGAAGATGGGTTGGTATTTCAATTAAGGTGAAAGTTTGTCAACGTGATTTCAACTCATAATTCTTCATATTTAACGATAAAGATTAGATTTGAATGTCTCACTGATCACTTTTGGCCGATATATCTACGGTATGCCTCTATATTATCATATATATATATATTGTCATTGTTGCTCAGCCTAGTGCCTAGAGAAAAATTAACAACTTTTTGTACTGTTTTTAGAGTGGACCTGTGATAGGATTAGGTTTAGCAGATAAAATATTTTCAAGAGATCTAAAGATTGAATGATAGATAAATAGACAATATTTAGTAATAGATCCTAAACAAAACTTATAAAGATTGTTTAATTTCTTTTCAAATTATTAAAAAAGTGAAAGCAGAGTAGGTCTGTTTTTCTTATGAAAATTTTAGAAGATGTAAGATGTTTCCCCAACTACTCCTTAGAGAAGGACATCAATGAAAGGGATCTTATTATTTTGTGTTTATGCAGTATATGTTATTTATTAATTGGAAGCTTCTAATTAGCGTGATAAGAGAAACAAAGCAACAAAAATGTTATACATAATGCTCTAATTAATTTTCATATACACAAACCATCTTATGTTCTTACATGGAAAAGAAATATACATTTGCGCTTCTCATTGTATATAAAAAAGTTATATAATTAGTTGCATAATATTAAAACAAGTTAAGTGAAAATTTTCATTTATTTTAACTTCTCATTGTATAATAAAAAAGAACTATTCACTTATCTCCATTGTTTAGTTTTCATATCTTTGACTTAATGATTTAATTCTCTCCACAATTTAGGGAGTGTTTAATTAGGTGTAAATTTGAATTTTAAAAAATAAATTAAAAAAATTAAACTAAAATATTTAATAAAAAATAAATTTATATAATAATTTTGTATTAATAATAAATTTTAAAATTAAATTTAAAAACTTTTTGATAGAAAAATTCATTGTAAAAATTTATTTATTTTATATTAAAAGTTAGTTCGTAAAAAATATAATTTAAATTGTTAGTAAATTTTGCACATAATATTTTCTGGTTTTTTTTTAGTAGAGTTGGTTTATGATTCCGACAATATGTACCAAATGTAAGCAGCTAAGCTTACCACCATCAGGCTTTGGTTTTGGGCGTGTTTATTTTGATAAAAAAAGAAGATGAAATAAATTTTTTGAAAGTGAATTTAAAAAATTAAATTAAAATTAAAAATATTTAATAAAAATAAAATTATATATTAATGTAATATTTAGAATAAGTTTTAAAAATAAATTTTTAAAAAATTTTATTAATAAAAAAATTTTATTTTAATTTTTTTATGTATTTTATATTGAAAATGAGTTTAAAAAAATAAATTTAAGGTGTTGATAAACACGCCTTTTGTTAAGAAAAATTCAACAAATTATGCTTTTTTATTTAAATTTGAATACATTTCGATTTTAATTTCAAAATCATAAGCATCTTTTGATTTTGATGGCGTTACTATAATCACCCAACAAACTTTTCTGGAAAATTTCTTTTTCTAAATTTCCGTATGATAACAATATTTTAGTGAAATAATATTTTCTATTATGATATTTAGCTGACAAGAAAATTCAACATGTTTCATTAATTATATAAATTTTTTTCATTTTCAAAAATTAAATTTGTCACCGCGGTTATTCTTTACTGCTAGATCTGAGAGTGAGTTCGGGGTTACATTTCAAAAACTTTTTTCTTTCATTTTATTTTATATTTTAAATAAATTTTATAAAATTTATTTATAAATTTAGTAAGTATAAAAAATTTTATATTATAAAATCTTATTAAATTTTTTTTAAAATACAAAAATAAAAATTATTTTTTAAAATAATATAAAAAAATTTTATTTTAAAAATTTCATTACAAAAACACGTTCCAATATCTTCCGAATATAAAATATTTGTTTCCTGCTGGGTCTACAGTGGGCTAAGGCCCAAATATATTTATTGGGCTTCCATTGGACCCAGTTTAATTAATAAACGGCCATAATTAGTTAAACTTTTTCTATAAGCGACTGGTTCAAACGAACCGGATGGATTTTCCTTCTATTCTCTATAAGGTTAAAAACCGCTGACCTTAAATTCATAAATTGTCTCCTTTTTTCAGCTTTATTTCAGAATCTCAAACGAGGATTCAATAACTTGAGTCAAGGAAGAAACGAAGGGAAAAATCCAAGGCTCAGAGGCCTAAAGAGAGCGTTCTAACACAGTATGAGTACTGCTGATGTTGGAACATCTCTCTAGTACTTTCCTCAAACTTCAAGAACGTGTTTACCTTAATAAAAAATTTGAGTAAAGTGAATTTTTTGAAAATAAATTTAAAAAATTAAATTAATAATATTTAATATAAAATAAATTTATATATTAATATAATATTTATAGTAAGTTTTAAAAATAAATTTTTAAAAAAATTTTATTTAATATTTATATATTTTTTATATTAAAAATAAATTTAAAGAAAAATAAATTTAGAGGGTTGATAAACACGTCCCAAATGATGCAAGGTTTGTTAAAAGTGCCAGGAGGTACTATATACTTCAACGTTTTTTGTCTCTGCAGATAGTAATGATGCTTACATCTGTCTGCTGCGGTGTTCCTCTAGTCAAAAATTTGTCATTTACTAGAGATAATAAATGTTCAATTTTGGAATTTTTACCAACTATTTTAGCATAACTATTACCTTTCTTTCCTTAGGAGTCAGTTGATTCAGTAAAATACAGTTATTTTGAGAAGTTGTCAAGTTGATATACGAGTGTAAACATGGCAATTTTATTTTTATTAGAATACCTGAAATAGGACCGAACTTTTTGATTATATACGTGTGTTTTACTTACCGCTACTGACTCACTTTACCAGCTCTACCTAATTTCCACTCTAGGGTTTGAATATCTTCCATTATCAAATCTTATGCATCTCCTTTTTGAACAAGGAGCTAATTTGTCACGGGAACTGCTGTGGAAAGGACTAAAGTTCATTTTCTATTTGGAAATGATAGAAACAGGAGGAATGTTTGTTTCTTCACTTACATGTTTTGTACTTTACCAGCTGGAGTAGCTTATAATCAAGCAAACAGGATAAAGTCAGTGTATGTGTGTGTATTGTTAGCACAAAGATACCCTCTAAAGGAACCAGGAAGGCGTAAAATGGAAATGGTATAACAGAAATATCCTCTGCTGTCAAGGTATCATAACTCTACATGTGGAATTCAATGGTATATGATGAAGTGAATCCTTCTTTAATTAAACTAACATTGTGAGTCTACATATTCAGGCTGCAATACAGCAATGATGTCTACAACAAAATCTATGATAGTAAAGAAACTTCAAGCTTGTGAAAAGCAGGAGAGGAAAAGGAATTTGACGAGGTACGTCTATTGTAATTTAGTTACCACATCCTTAATATTGAGGCTGTTGCTATCTTATTGCTTGTTCTAACACGGTGGTATAAGTCCAGTGAAAGTTTAACCTTCTGGTTTCCTTGGAACACAATTCATTGCTTTCTACTTTACAAAGCATTGTAGAAAAGGAGGGTAAAAGCCAAGTCAAATATGACCTTACATGTTATGACGATTTTCTTACTATGATCTAGCAAAATATTCCACTGTTGAATGCGGATTTCTTCATTGTAAACAGATCAAATTTTAATATCGTTCAAGTTGCAAATACAAACTAATTATTCTTCGATGTTGATTGATTCTACATCTGTACAAGGTGTCTTACTAAATGTAAAGAAATCTTTACTGATGGTTGCATTAATCAGTTTCACTTTTTATTGAACTATATTTGTGTTTTTCAAACATTACATAATAGTCCATTCGGTGAATGAAAATCTTTTGGGAGAATTTAACATCCAAAGAGTTTCTGAAGAGTGCTGCTATTAGCTATCAGTAATATCAAATGATTGCTGCTCAACACAGAGATTCTTTGTATAGATCCTATACGACAGGTACTGAAGTGAAAGTTCTAGATTGTTCCTATATCCACATTACATACAGGTATGTACATTCCACCAGATATTCAATTTTGGATATCATCCCCAAGCCCTTGAACTCAAAGATTAATCTTGTCTAGTGTACTGTTCTTCCAGACACCAACAAAGTTTTGTTCAGACCAAAGGCTTGAACTTTCGACTTTTGCCAACTTTGAGCCTGTTAAAGTTGAAGCTACTCTGTTTCATGATAATATTTCGTGGGCTGATAGCTGCCGTGCTCTTGTATGGGTACGTGGCTTTTAGAATTATGGCTTTAGTAAAGTCGTCGGTTTCATTTTATTTGGCTGCTCCGCAAATTTGTTGTAATAAATTGTCTTTTCGAAAAAATAAAATTTTTTTATCTAAAAAATAATAAAAATAAACAAGACGTAAATTTTTTTATATTTTTAAATTTTAATATATTTTATAAAATATTATAAAAAATTTATAAAAAAATATAAAATTAAAGTTAGAATAAAAGCGACTGATAAGCACCGCAAAATAACACATTTATAAGTTTGACTTGTTTAAACTATGCCTTGTTGGTTAGTTTCTCTGAAGGTACTTGGTAAATTGATGCTGTTTATTGTTAAGGTGTTAGTAAAGCTGTTTGCTCTTTGTTGTTTGGAAGTTTACACAAATAATTACGTTGTAATAAAGTGATACTAGTATATTTGCTGTGGTTTCTGTATATTTGCTGTTTATGCATATTGTTACCCGATTTTGTATTCAAGTTATATGTTAATAATAATCCTGGTACTTCTTTTCGCATAAAATTTCCTGCCATCGCATACAAGGTCGACTTAAGAGGAGCTCTTCCGGAGGGCTGCAATATGAGTCTGGTTGCCTTGTTATTTTTCATGTGGCCAACTACTGGATGCTTCAGTGAGGGTTTTTTTTTTATTTTTATACATAGAAGTGATTTTTTCTCTATTAAAAAATTATTTCTAACTTATTTTTTATTATAAAAAATACAAAAAATTATTTTCAATACAAAAAAAATAAATCACTTTCAATAATATTATTTTTAATAATTTATTTTTAAAGTTTATTTTTAAAAAATTTATTTTTAAAGTTTATTTTTAAAAAATTTATTTTTAAAGTTAAAAGAACGCATCGTGAATTTGTAGTTGTGTATTAGTGGAGAAGATCCAAATTATTGCATTGTTGCCGGCTTATCATCCAGTTTCCATCGTTCTCGTTGTGATTATGTCAGTACGCGCAAACAACCACTTGTCATCATTTGGTAGAGATAATCAGAAAAATCTTACATTTATCATATTGTCTTAAAGAGTTAGCAATCATTACAAATACTAGTTAGTTCCAGCATGGTTTGTCTTGTAGGCATGGTTTGTCGGTGGGGGGGGTTTGCAGGGATGGTGAGAGTTCGCTAGAAGTTTCCTACATCGATTATGGATGGGGGACATTGGGGAGGTAGCGGAGGTCGATGGAGCAGCAGCGGTGTTTTAACATTAGGATCCATGTTTTGTTATCAAATCTTGCATTTGATAAAGTAAAAGACTAAGTAATTAAGATTAGAGCGTATTGTAAATAGAAAATAATTAAATTTATGAAATTGAATTTTATAAAATAAAGTTTAATAAAAATAAAATTCGGAGTGATATTTGAAATAAGTAAAATAAATTTTAAAATTAAATTTTTATAGAAATAAAATTTGATATAAAAATAAAAATAAAATTTAAAATAATAATTAAATACGTAAAATAATTGAATTTAAAATTTGTTGAAAAAAATAAAATTTAGTTGAAATAAGCATATAGCTAGCTAATCTAAGATTTAAAAATTTTTTAACTTCATTGTTCTATTTGATGACCAATATATCATATAAGGAATTAGCGATGCTATTAATAAGAGTTCCTCTTTTAATAAAACTCTTCTTAAAGAGGCCAGTTTCTCTACTAACGGAACTCAATCTAAGAACTTCAAAGCAAAGTAAACAAGCAAGGAGGTCCCTGTTGGACTCTGATGCAAGCCGGACACCAAAGTGATGTCCGGGTCTTATTCAAACAGCGCCCGGCACACACCCGGGTGATGTTTCGTATCTCATCAGCTGCACCAGGACAAGTGGAGCAGCTCCTAGGTGAACGGCGAGTCCGACTTATAAGCCTGGTTGTAGCGAAGGTTGCTCCATCATGTGTATCATTCCTGTACAGGTCATGCCAGCCAACCTTATTTATTTTGAGAAACAAACTATAGATGTGTTTACCTGAATTTTCTATTCTGTGAATAAATAATGGTGGTGCTTGTTTTCTTCTCATACTTGTTTCTGAAGGGAAGAGCTCTTCCCGAGGGCTGTTGCAGAAATCAGTCGATTTTCTATTCTTTAATTGAGGCCCTTGTTAATTTCATGTTGGGTCAACTTACCGGCTGCTTCTCTGTATTTTCTGAGCGCTTAACTGTGAACCTGTAATTGTGATCTTGAAGAGTTGGCATTCAACATTTCGTTCTTCGTCAAATTGTTGGTTGTTGCCAGCTTGTTTTCGCACATGGAGCTGTTTCTCTAGGAGGTAGGTGGTAGGTCCTCTTTGTCAAAGTCGTCGGCAGAGCGTTTGATCCCCAAATCATAATTTCTTATTGCCTTTTTTCTTCCAACCCTCGATACCTCTCGATCTTGTTCGTCTTTCTCTCCTGCTATTCTTGTTCGACATGGAAGTTGCCGGTTGATCTGTAGCTCCCGTTGTCTCAAAACTCACAGAAAACTGCATATCCATCTTACAAGGCCAATACTAGTTTTTAGTGTTGCCTCTCACTCTTTGATATACAGCTTGCTTGTGTTTGTTGTACCTTCTGTGCGTTTTCCTTTCATCTCTTTCTTCTTTGTTGACATGGAAGTGGCAGCAATCAGCTGGGTGGTTGCTCCTGTTGTCACGATAGTCATTAATGGTTGCAAAACCTTACTGCAAAGCCATTACAATGCTATAAGGAAGGAAAAGAAAAATCTTGAAGAACTTTCGTCCATTTTGACTCAGATACTAGCCATTGTTGTTCGGCTAGAAGAACGTCGGAACATGAACCTGCACGAAGCTAAGTGGCTTCAAGAAATCAAAGATGCAGTCTATGATGCAGAAGATTTGCTAGACGAGTTCGAGTACAGAGTGATGAAAGAAGCAGAAGCGAAGAAGAGCAAAAGCAGTGTGAGTTACTTTACCTCATCTTCATCTCATTTTGTGAAACAATATACTGGGATTGATGGTCTCCCTAGAGAACTTGCAAAGATAGTGAACAAGTTAGTAAGAACGCATTCTAGTGCTGTTAACTTGCACCATATTAGCAAAGATACCGGCAGTACAAGTGCAGCACAACCAAATTTGAGGATCACAGGGGCTTACCTCGGCATGGACATTGAGACTGAGATCGTTATTCGAGAAAAAGAGAAGGTACACATAGTTGATCAGTTCGTGGACGAACCAAACGTTGGTCAAGGAACCAGTCCTCATGTCATCTCGATAGAAGGCACGGGAGGTATCGGAAAGACCACCTAGCTCAGCTGGTGTTCCATGATGATAGTGTGACAAAATAAATATTTCAACGTCAAGATATGGATTCATGTAGGGAAGAACTTTGATGTTATCAGGCTGACAAGAGAGATGCTGGAGTCTGTGTGCAAATATGATCCAAAGAGCGAGGACCTTTCAGATAGGATGCCCCGAGAGAACAATCTTACTACCCTGCAAAATATGCTGCAAGCCAAGTTGAAATCTAACCGACTTCTCCTTGTTTTGGATGATGTATGGGACAACAAAGACGGAAGACAACAAGAACATACAGACGCCTGGAAGAAGCTGTTAGCCCCTTTGAAGCATGCGTCAATTATATGCAAGATCCTAGTGACTACTAGGACTGGTAAGGTAGTAAGAATGTTCGATAAAGCAGTGAATGTTCCTTTGAGTGGTCTCAGTAATACCGATTTTTGGCATCTGTTGAAACATCGTGCATTTGGAAATGAGCTTCCTTCAAATATTTCGCAGCTTGAAGAAATAGGTAAAAAGATTGCAGAAAAGTTACAAGGATTACCACTAGCTGCTAGTGTGATAGGCGGTAGTATGTTAAAAGGCAATTCAGATATCAATGTCTGGAGCGAGCTTTTGGAAAAAGACTTGCCTAGTGAAGTCATGTCTGTTCTGAAACTAAGTTACACGTGGTTGCCGGATCATCTCAAGCAATGCTTTGGTTATTGCAGCCTCTTTCCGAAAGATTGGAGCTTTGACCCGAAAGATTTAGTTCGACATTGGGTTGCTCATGGTTACATTCAATCACCGAACAAAGATTTGAAGGAGATCACAAGGCAAGGAAGAACATACTTCAATGATTTGTTGGAAAGGTCTTTCTTTCAAATTATAAGAAAAGATTCTACAGAAACATATGTGATGCATAATCTAATGCATCATCTTGCTGAAACCGTCTCACAGAATGAGTGTTATAGGATTGATGAAAAATTGGAAGAACCCAAAAGTATTGCTCCGGTTCGTCATATTTCTATTTTTACACGTAAGGACGATGATGAAAGCATGAGCAAGATTGTAGCTAAATTGAAGAAGAGCACGGAGTTAAAGAAGCTTCGCACTTTGATTGTTTATATGCCGTTTTGGAGGGAGTATTCTGAAATTGAAAAGTTGATTAGATTATCAAAGAACGTTCGTGTCCTTTCTGTCAGAGAGATGAAATCCGCAGATATTTTTGATCATTTACACTTGCGTTATTTACATGTGCGCAAGCCTTATGGCTATCCATTTGATCATGGTGCAAAAGCCATATCTCACTTATACCACCTTCAAGGTGTAAGTGTATCGAATGTTCAGATAAGTGGGACTACAACAGAAATCTTTGAGAGATTGGATGCACAAACTCTCATCACACAAGGTATCCAAGTGGCACTTTCTGATTTTCCCAGAGATCAGTTCTTGAGTTGGATGGAAAAGGAATGGTTCCTCAACCTACGAAGCATTCAATTGAGTGGATCCAGGACGTTGGAGCATCTGCCGCCTCTTGGAGATCTGCCTCTCCTAAATTATATAAATATTCAGGAGATGTTGCTAGTAGAGCATATTGGTGAGGAGTTTTATGGAAGCAACCGCAACGAGAGGGTGAAGGGGTTTCCATCACTTGAGGCTCTATATATAGGGAAGATGCCAAAATTATCGAAATGGTCCATCATCGTTCCAAACTATCTATTGTTTCCTCGCCTGTCTCATATTTGCATTGAAGATTGTCGCGAGTTAGAATCAGTGGAGGGATTACAATCTCTCGTCTCTCTGAAGAAGTTGATAATTCGGGGGTGTTACAATTTGAAAGACGAAGGCGAGTCCACCCTGCCCTCCTCGTTGGAAATACTGGAACTTTTTGGTTGTGGAATAACAGACCTGTGGCTGTCGAGATTGGCTTCAAGGACTCTCCTCTCTTTCTGTACTGAAAATTGATATATGTAATAAGTTAACATCCCTTCCTCCGGCAACGGTGCTACACGGACTCACTGCACTTTCAGAGTTGGGAATCTCGAGAAGTACAGAGCTTGCATCAGTGGAGGGGTTGGGCGCTCTCGTCTCTCTTAGGAAGTTGATCATAACGTTTTGTCCCAAATTGAAGGCACTGTCATCAGAGAGTCTGCCTTCGTGGATCGAAAAACATACGATAAATAACTGCGATCCCAGCCAGACGAAGCAGCTCAGGTGGAAGAAAAAACAGTCCTGAATGGGACAAAATCTCACATACAATTTTAACAACTCGGTACCTACATCTCTCTCTCTCTCTCTCTCTCTCTCTGTGTTGTTTACTGTTTTTTTAACTTAATTAAATCAGATCGACTACAAAGGACTTGGTGACGATCATTTGAACGAGTTCGCTCTTGTAACAAATCTGGTAGCTTCTGTAGAAGAGGTACTCTGCATCCGGTCGCCCATTTTAAAGTTGGTTAGCGAATTTATTTAATGGTAATTAGCAATTTGGACTATATTGCCGTGCAATTAGGGATTTTATTTTCTCCACTGTTTGGTGGTTCCAAAAGGCTTCTTGTAATAAAGCGATACTGGTACGTTTGGCTTGTGATATGTTTATTATGTTTTGCTGCATCTTATCTGCATAATGAAGCGCTTGGTGTGGCATAAATTCCAGCTGGAATGAATGTTACAAGAACACAAGTGGAGATGTGCTGATTCCTGAGACCACTGCTTAATGATATTATTTTGGATATAAATAAACTAGTATGTTTTGCTTATGTAGGTAGTGTAGCCATGATGAAATTCAATACTGGTGTTTGAACTCTTAAGTTACTTGAAGGATTGAAGCTCATCTTGCATGTAATTAGACAGAATTAGGACGTCTTTTAAATATCAGAAACTTTACTTATTTAAAGATTTGGAGTTCCAAAACATTCACAGTTATTCACTGACCATAGATAGTTGTGAATTTGTGAAATTAACATCCCTTCTTCCGGCAATGATGCTGCACGGACTCACCGCGGGAGTTGCATTTACCTCTTAATGAAGACCAAGCATCAGTGGAGTGTTTATACGCTCTCATCTCTCTTAAAGAGTTAATCATAAAGTCTTGTCCTAAAATGAAGACGCTGTCGTCATTCATCATCAATCAAAAGATCTAAGATATGCAGATGTCATGCAGAGTTCATGAAGCAGGTGGAAGAAGAAGGGTCCTGAATGGGACAAAATCTCTCACATTCCTACAATTTCAACAACCTGGTACCTCATCTCTGTCTCTCTCCCTGCCTCTTGTTTGCTGATTTTTACCGTAATTCAGATCGAGTACAAATGCAGGTAAGAAATTTGGTGGCTCTGGAGAGGAACACTGCATCTCATCGCCTGTTTTAAAGATTGCTAGCGACTTGTTGAAGGTATTGGTGTAATTAGTATCTGTTGTCTTTTGATTGGGACTTTGTTTGTTGTTGTTTGGCAATTTCATAATTTTGTGGTGTGATTGCGATTTTATTTCTCCACTGTTTGGTGGTTTCATAAATTTGTAGTAATACTAAGCTTGTCAAAACATGTACTCGTTTTTGCTGCATCATATTTGCATAATGTAGTGCTTGGTGTCGCATAAAATTTCCCATTGGTAATTTTTGAATCGGTGCACTCTCCTTTTTGAGCAAGGAGCTGATGCTGTCACAACAACTGCTGTGAAAAGGATAAAGTAAGTTTCCTTTCTATCTGTTAGTTGTTCGGGAGCCTCGTTCTAAGAAATAGAAACAGGAGAATGTTTGTTTCTTCCCTTATATGTTTTGTACTTTGCCATCTGAAGTTATAACATCAACCAAACACAAGATAAAATCGGAGTATTCGTGGGTTTAGCACAAAGATACCCTTCAAAGGAACTGGGAAGGGGTACATTGGAGGCGATATATCAGAAATTTTCTCTGCTGTCAATGTATCATAACTCTCTCTGTGGAATTCAAGGGAATTTGATGAGGTGAATCCTTTTTAACTATAATAGAATTGCGAATCTACATATCCGGCTGAAATACAGCAATTTTGTCTTGTGAAAGGCAGGAGAGGAAGAGCAATCTCGACAAGGTAGCTCTATTGTAATTTAGTTAGCACGCCATTTATGTTGTGGCTGCAGCTACTTATTTGCTTGCTCTAACTCAATGCTATATCATCACACAAGCTGCAGGGCATATGAATTTTCAGCATGCTCAATATAGGAGTGTAAGAGATAGAATTGGTTCTTGTATTTTCTCCTAAAGTTACAAACCCGGTTGTACTAGACTTGGCTGGAAAACAGTAGCAGTAACTGTTACCGTAATGCTTGGAGGTCTGAGAGATTACAGATTTAGAGTCCCAGCTAAGACCGAAAGACCTCGCATTACTACTGGTGGACCCTGGTTGTGGTGCCTACAATCAACACAGAGCTGGGAAGTATCATTCTGGCCTAATCCTAATACATCGACCGCGACCCACTGCTGCTGGCCCTGTCAAGGTATTCGTATCGCTAACTGCAGGCAGTTTCAGAGCAGGTGTTGTTGCTGGAGCAGGTGCTGTTTTGGAATGTGCAGCATAGTCTCTGGTGAGAGGATGATAGTGAGGGATCGAATATGGGCTCCGTTTGAGTGTAACAGTTATTGCAAGGCCTTCCACCTGCTGGAGCAGGTGGAAGATGTGCAGCATAGTCTCTGGTGAGAGGATGATAGTGAGGGATCGAATATGGGCTCCGTTTGAGTGTAACAGATATTGCAAGGCCTTCAATGGGCCCTGGCTGTAAGGAAGCGAAACAAAGTTTCATGTTCTTGTGCTGCAGTTTTGATTCCCCTTGACATTTTCTAGAAGTAATTATCGACTTGGAGTTGGTCTTGCTTGATATTCAGATGCTATCAATTGGTTACTGGCAGAATTTGGGGAGCAGGGCCCTCAATATGGGCCAATATGAACCTGGAGGTGTTGGATGGTATTGCAAAGATCACCTGAGCGTCAGTAGCAAGCTCATACTTTCAGTTGAAGTGTAGCTGTTATATGTTGGATTCAGGAAAGTTATTTTCGTAGTCTGGTAGTTCTAATTTTTTTTCCTTTGGGCTGAAGCAAGTATTGTATGGTGAAGTACTTCAAGTCAAGAACACGAGACACCCCTTTATCCAAAGGCAACAGTGAAGTAACTTGAAGCAATAATGTAGAAGAAGAAAACTGCAGGAAACGTACTGGAAGCCATGAAGGACCGCTGCAGGTTAGAACCTGGAGATATATAGTCATATAGACATTCTAGAATTTATGTCAGAGTTGAGAGGAAAGCTACAAACCAGAAAACACTTAAGGTAACAAGATAATTACCAAATCAAGGTGAAGAAAGAAGTTCAGAAGACAAGTAGACCTTTAATGAGATATTTACCGAGATCGCAGGGTTATAAAAATAAAGAGACTTGTAATTGATTGCCATTACCTTTTGATGAGAAAATCTTTTACTTAGTAACTAGGAATTGAAAGAGATATCTGGTTCGGCCACTTTGACAAGATAAATGCCGCTTGGTGTAGGGCTATGAAAGAGATTTGGGAGTGTTTTTGTAATAAAATTTTTTTAAAACGGAAAATATTTTTATTCTTTTTTAAAAACGAATTTTATTTTTTTTATTCAAAAAAATAATATAAGTAATAAAAAAATCATACTACGTAAAATTTTTCTATTTTTCTAAATTTTAAATAAATTCTCTAAAAACTTGTAAAAGGTGTATTGAAAAATATGAATTGGAAAATTAAAAAATTGCTTTTCTAGAATGGAATGCCAAACGCCCCGTCCTTGTGGAACTGTAAATCTTCAAAATAAAATGGAAGTAAGCAGCCTAATATTACAGATTGTCCTTGCTATAACATTGTAGCCTTAGAAGTTCTAGTATGGTTAATACCCTCGCTCAAACCCATGGCTCTTGCTTTCTACATTTGATAATTGAAGCTATTGAAGTACTCAAGCTTATGGGACAGTAAGATTGATGAAATCCAAATTTATATTTCAATACTAATAACTGGATGTATGAGAAACTCTGCATAGTTATAATAATCAGACATGTCCATGGGTGCAACTAGAGAAGGAAATATGGTTAATCACAAAATTCAAATGCATGACATTGGAGGTTGGAAGAGACCTGAATGCAGGAGTTGCACAAACCGGTCCTCACAAACAGATTAACTATGAATATAGAGCTGCACTATCAAAATTACTTGTTTTATGGTTGTTATGTAACGAAGTAAATAGCATTTATCTGGAATGAAGAGTTCTTATGCTTTTAGTATTTCATTTTGTGTGAGTTTCTGATCTAAGGCTAGAATAACCAATTTTGCATGCCCGTTGCTGTTGAAAAATTTTACTCCAGAATCTTATTCTGATGTTATCAGTATTTTGCATATTAGCAGTTTCATTAGTTTGTAAAAGTCTGTGGACATGTCTAATTGAGGTCGGATGGTTTACAATATCTAAGCTAGAGTGTTCCTTTCCAAATTCTACTTCTTTCAAGTTTGCTTTAGTTTTATTTTTTGATTCGGTCGTGCTGAGATTGGTGGAAATCCAATATGCTGCAGTTTTAGTGAATGGAATGTATAAGAATCTCTGAAAAGCTTTGACAAGTAGGAACTTGAGTTAAATTATTCCGAGCACTGGTTTTATTATTTTGTTGTTTGAATTTTAGCGGTTTCCTGTGGATATGATGAATTCACGAACATGTATCACAGAGCTTGGTAATCTATAGCTGTCCTGCGAATGTTCTTTAGCAAATCCTACTTGTTTCAATTTCAGAGAGTATATTCTTGCAGGAGAGCTGCTCCTGTATGAAGATAATAAGGGATCTGGTAGAGACATTGTGCTGCTCTGACATTGTGCAAGCCATGAATACAAAAGAAAGCAGGCAGGGGTCGTGAACAATTTGCTCCTGCCACTACCAAGTAGTTCTTTTTAGGTAACTTGCTGCTCTATGTTTGGATAAAATGTTGTACTTGAACAAAGTTTAAGAATTATGGTTGTACAGGTTTAAGGAGTAACTGGCTTTCACAGTGATCTGCATCCGAGAATTTTATTCCAAGGCTTAACACAGGTAAACAAGTTGCTTGATGTTTCCTCAATGCAGGTTTCTGTTTAGATCAACTTCAGGTTCAATACAAATAACATAAGCTATTCTTTTTCTTCTTTCTCTCTTGCGGAATTATTCAGTTTGAACTTTTTTCAACAGAATAGTTCTGAGGCGGTGCTTATGAAATAAAATTTTTCTAAAATAAAAAATATTTTTATCTTTTTTAAAAAACGAGCTATATTTTTTATTTTTAAAAAAATAATAAAAATATGTAATAAAAAGATCTCATTTCGTAGAATTTTTTTATATTTTTTAAATTTTTAAATAAATTTTTATATACTTATAAAATATATATTAAAAAATATAAAATAAAAAAAAAATTAAAAAATAGTTTTTGAAAAGTTAAATCAGACGCGCTCATCTAGCTTTTTCATGGCATGTTATCGCCCACAAGTCATAGGCTTCTTTCCAGCACAAGGCAGGAGGCAGTGCCAACTGGTCTCGTGCACTTCCTTCTTGTACAATTTTTCATTGAGTTAATAACAACTCAAAATTTATTCCAGAGTTACACTTCACTGAGCATCTATTGTATTAATATGGTTTTCGCACGGGATCACTTTCTCATACTCACATTGATTCTTTTAATTTCAATCTAAGACAATCGAATTAAAATAAGAATACTCGAGTTGAATTTCAATGCTTAAATTGAACTGTAAGAGAAAAATTGAAGTTTTTGACATGTATCGTTTGTATTTTAAGTTGTATATAAATTTGGCAACTGAAACAGCTGCGGATAATTCGTGTTAAGAAAAAAGAAGGGGCAAATTTCAACTAAGTTTATTTCAAAAATACAGATGTAATCTTTGTTTACTGTATGATGTGATATGCAAAATAATAAAAATGAATCGAGGGTAAAAAACAGAGGAATATGAAGGGAATCGTTTCAGAATGTTTGATAAAAAATTTTTTAGAATAATTTTTAAAATGTTTAAAAAATAAGTTTAATTTTTTTATAAAAAGATTACACCATATAAATTTATTTATTAATTTTTTAAATTAAAAATTCTAAAATATTATACAAAATTTATTTAAAATATAATAATTAAAAAATAAAAAATAATGTGATAAATATCTCCGAAACCGCTGGGAAAGCAAACTGTGGTTGTAGTTTCGACCACGGAACAAACACAAGTAGGAACCGGGGTTAATGGGCCTTTTCCGTTACGGGCGCGTTTACTTTGATAGAAAAATAGATAAAGTGAATATTTTTAAAACTCACTTAAAAAAATTAAATTAAAAATTAAATATATTTAATAAAAAATAAAATTATATATTAATATAATATTTATAGTAAGTTTTAAAAATAAAATTTTAAAAAAGTTTTATTACTAAAAGAATTTATTTTAATTTTTATATGTATTTTATATTAAAAGTGAAGTTAAAAAAAAGTAAATTTTGGGTGTTGATAAATACGCCCTACACGACAAATTCATATACCTGGACCGCAGTTTTACTAGGGGTGACAATATGGATTCATGGGTCGGTTTCAGGTCGACCCATATAATAATTGGGTAAAAAATGTTCAACCCTAATTCGACCCGTTTATTTATATGGGTCAAAATTATCAATCCTAACCCAACCTATTTATAACCGGGTCAAATTCGGGTCGACCCATTTAGTAATTAAATTATTAAATAAAACTTATAAATATTAATTTTTAATAATAATATATCAAAATTATTAATTATGATGTATTTAAAAAGAAAAAATATTAATTTTGATAAATTTATAAATTAAATAAAATTAGTTAAAATTAAGATAAATTAAAAAAATATATATACAAATTAAATTCAAATTTTTTGCTAATTTTTTTAATTATTAAGTAATATATACTATATAAATAGTTAAACGGGTTAAACGGATTATTTTCGGGTTGACCCGAATCCGTTTAAATTTTTCGGATCATTTTCGGGTCGATCCGAAATCGATCCAAATCCGTCTAAGGCTTGATCCGAACCCGATATTTTCGGATCGGGTCGATTTTTGCCACCCCTAAGTTTTACCCTGATGTATCATCAACTTACAAAAAATCGCGGGACTACAGAAATGTGGGAATATATTTAAACGAAATATTTAAAATTTTTAAATAAGTTTATTTTTTATTTAAATAATAATAATAATTTATAATATAAAATTTTTTATATTTATAAAATTTTAATAAATTATATAAATATTATAAAAAATAAAAATAAAAAATTAAATAAAAAGTTATTGAAAAAGGCTCTCAAATTTTGCGGTGGCGAATGAGAAATCACTATTACTTCAACCGACACTCTTGCTTCTCTTATTTTACAATTAAGACCGTAATTTAGAAATGCTTTCTGAAAAATATTTTTTATATTCAATTTTTATTTTATTTAAATATTTTATAAAATTTATTTTAAAATTTAAAAAATAAATATTTTAGTAAAAAATTATATAATATAATATACAAAAAATAAAATACTTGAGTTTTTTTAGTACACATATGTGAGGTAAGCTTTCATTATCAATTTGGTTTTATTGGGTCCAGGTCATCCATGAAGTTTTTGTTTCATCGGATTTTGTATCATTTTTTTATATAGTACTTCATTAAATATCTATTTAAAATTTTATTTTAGATAAGTATAACTTATTTACTTAATTAAGATCTACTTAAAAGTTTATATTAGACGTACTTTGAAAGGAGAGGGCATATTTGTAAAATATACCTGAGCCCCTTTAACTTTCTACTTATAGTTCTTTGACTATTGAAGTAGGACTTTTTTTTTTTTTACTTCTTGCATAAATGGTCCTTATAAGTTGTTTTTGCTCATAACAGTCGCACCGTTTTCACGATTGCTTGGGCTCCCTTCGTACGATGATTGAAGATGATATATCAATCTATAACAAACTAACGTTGAGGATGAGACCAAATATTTTCCTATTAGAATTGGTTGGTTATATAAATTTTTTATTTGATTGTGAATAATATTTTCATTGAAATGCTAACAAAGATAAATTAATGTCAATAATGCATGTTTATTTATACTTTAAATTTAATTTTTTATAAAAATTTTCAACTCGTTTTTATTAAAAAATAACATACAAATTTAACTCATTTTTAAGCTCCCATAATTATATTTTAAAACAAAAAATTTAGAAATTTTTACTAAACTCATTATAATAACATAGTTGTCAGGACCGGACCGAACATCAAACCGAAAAATTATCCGAATCACGATTTTTGGGTTGACGCGCCGAATTAATCGGTTGAACCGTCAGATCAAAAATATTAAAATATTTTTAACTAATAATAACAACAATCATATTGAAAAACTTACTGTCATTATGGTATTAGCAACAATAACAACATCAGCAATCACAGTAAAAAATTAGAGTATTTTTACTATGACATTACTATCAACAACAACAGCAATAACAATCACAATAAAAATTAAAGTATTGCCACCATGATATTACCATCACCAATAATAATAATAACAACAAAAATTTATAATGAAAAATATTTAAATAAATTAGGAGATTAGAAGAAGATAAAATTATAAAATAGATAAATCATAAAAGAGATATAACAAATTATTTTAGGTATACATATTTGAGTCTGAATATTTTATAATATAAAATTTTAAAAATCACTAATAATTGATATTTACAAATAAAATATAATCAATTATATTTTTGCATTATCACATCTAAATATAAAATCTAATTTATATATTATTTTTCAACATAAAACTACTAATAATTATTTTATATTAAATTATCATCAATTTAAGTTTTTTAAATTAATTTTTAAAATTTTATTCAATCCGATTTGATCTGGACGGACGGATCGATCGGGTTGAAGTGGGTCAAAATAGGTCAATTATATACATAATTTTTTTACAAATTCGGATAGATTTACGGACCGGATCGACGATTCGGATGGGATCTGACAATAATATAATAAAAAATACACATAAATTAAATTCATTTTTATCAAATATTTATCAAATTTTATTTTTTAACTCCATTTTTAAGTAAAGTAAATATGCATTTAATGTTTGTTTTATTAAAAATATGTTGCTACTTACATGCTTCCGGTGAATTTGATGTGGACCATGTGGTATCAACCAATTAAATTAGCCAAATTTATTGATAGCCATAATATTATTGCTATTAATTTTCACTGTGGACCTATACTGCAACATTGCTGATGTTTTTCTTCTCTCGTTCAGTTCACCAACCGTTCAGTTTTTCTTCATTTTCTTGGCAAATCTTGTCGGCCCATTCGCTCGCTCGCACGTGCGAATCCCTCCGACCGCAGTCTTCTCTCTTCTTTCTTTTCTTTTATCTTCACCTTCTTTCTTTTCTGTACTCTGACACAGGAAACCAAAAAAGAAAATCAAACTTTTCTTTTTCTTTTCTTGAAAAAGGAAATTACAGTTCTTTCTCTCTGTGCGGTGGTTTCATTTCTAGGTTTTCTTTCTTGTTTGGAGAGGGAGAGAGAGAGAGAGTTAATTGAATGGAGAAGAAACAAGGTAAGGTGAGAACTTTGTTTTTATTTTCTTTTTGCTTCGTTTGAAAGTTGGTTTTTGTGGATTTCTTTGTGCTACTTTGTGGAGGAATGATTTTGATATTTGTGAAATGGTCGATTGGTATGATTGATCTTAGTGCATCATTGTCATACGGTTGGTAAGTGTACTGATTTTCATTTGCTTGCTTGAAATTGTTAAGCTTTTCTTTTTTTTGGAGTTGTGTGGAAGGTGGAGAAAATTACGGAGTAAGATATCTGGGTTTGCTAAATTTTAGTGATTCTATTGATCTTTCTGGGAAAAATGACTTTTTTGTTGGGACTTGATTCTTTGTTGAAGTACGTAATTTTGGGGCTTTTCCTTGGGGATTTTATTGCTCTGATCTGTTTGCTTAGTTTGTGCTTTTGAGGCTTTTGCAGAGTGCTTTGAAGGAAATTGAGGCTTTTGCAGAGTGCTTTGAAGGAAATTGAGGCTTTTGTAGAACAGTTGTTGGATTTACTCGGTCTAACTATTATCTTACTGGGTTGATTGGTAAAGATATCCCTTTTCTATTTACCATGCTTTCTACTTTTGGTTCACCTGCGCCAACATAGGTTCTTGTTTGACAAGTGATAGGATGCGAGATGCATGAAAAATGTGGTATTTTGCATTCTGTTCATGTATAAGCAGGGTGTTTTTGTAGAAAAAAGAGTAATCAGGATTGATAAATGTTTTCTGGCGGAGTGGAGTAGTTAAATGCTTCATCACATTGTCTGCCTGCTGTATTCAGCTAGGATTATGTTTCCTGGGCTTTATGAATAACGTATTGGAGAAGAATGCTATTTTTACTATTTTTTTTTATTTGTGTTTCGGACTTTCAGTAAGAGGTGCACTTAATACTCTAGGAATAGGATTAGCAAACATTTGCAAGTTGGTTGAAAATATCTTAAAAGATTGTAATTCAACTGTCTGATGAGGTAGATCATACGAATATATGTCTTCCATGTTCTTTGCGAGGACGTTTGGGAGTGCTTTTTATAAGTAGCTTTTCTAGAATGAAGGATATTTAGAAAATTTTCGGAAAACGAGCTTGATTTTTTTGACCTAAAAAATAATAAAAATTATACATATAGAGACTATATGACATAAATTCACCTGTACTTTTCAAATGAAAAAAAAAGTTCTATAAAATACTGTAGAAGATTTATTAGAAAAGTGAGAATTTTGTGGAATGAAAAAAGTGCCATAAGCACTGCCAAACATCCCCTACGTTATCAATCTTTTGACTAGTTTCTATTTCGAGTGGACTAGACATTCTGTCTTGTTGAGTAGAGTCTCTTTGTGAGTAGCCTTCGTTGGTCCTAGTAATAGATACTATTTTGTTGCAATCATCTTGGATCTTATGCTTTTATTGTATTGCTTGAAGCACTTATTTGTAATTTGGAATTGGATGCTTATTTTGTCTAACAATCTTAGAGATTTTTCTCTACTAACACTTGTTTTAGTTTGATGCAGCAACTTTTGGCTTAAACCGAAAATGATCTTCTCTCAGTTCCTATTGTACATATAATGAGGGGTTTCTGAAACTTGCCTGCCTCATTTTAAGTTATTTCACTCAGTTTTGATCTTCCCTCTCAAATGCATGCTTCGAAATTGGCCTGAGCTATTTCTTGCTCGTTCTCACTAATTGAACCTGTGTCTTTGATCATTGACCACTCTTTTTGAAAATACTATCCTGTAAACATTGCAAGCGTGGATCCTAGAATTAGACTGCAGCCTTGAATACAAAAGTAATAGCTCTTTTCCTAGTGGCTGCCTAATTTACATCAATGCAACGACCAATGCGTCCTGATGAGTACTCCTTGAAGGAGACCCGCCCACCCCTCGGGGGAGGAGGGGTAGCTGGCGACAAGCTCACTACGACATATGATCTTGTTGAACAAATGCAGTACCTTTATGTTCGTGTCGTCAAGGCAAAAGACCTCCCTCCAAAAGATGTTACAGGAAGTCTTGATCCTTATGTAGAGGTGAAGCTTGGAAATTACAGGGGCACTACGAAACATTTTGAAAAGAAGACAAATCCTGAATGGAACCAGGTCTTTGCTTTCTCCAAGGACCGGATTCAAGCCTCTCAACTTGATGTTTTGGTGAAAGACAAGGATTTATTGAAGGATGATTTTGTGGGGAGGGTGGTGTTTGATCTCAATGAGATACCAAAACGGGTTCCTCCGGACAGTCCATTGGCCCCGCAGTGGTATAGGCTGGAGGATAGGAATGGTATCAAGTTGGCTAGAGGGGAGATCATGCTGGCTGTCTGGATGGGTACACAAGCGGATGAGGCTTTTCCAGATGCTTGGCATTCAGAAGCTGCAAGTGCTCCTGGTGATGGCCTTTCTACTATAAGGTCGAAGGTGTACCTTACTCCCAAGCTTTGGTATCTGCGAGTTAATGTGATAGAGGCCCAGGATTTGGTGCCTGGAGATAAAGGTAGATACCCTGAAGTCTATGTCAAGGTTGTGCTTGGCAACCAACTTGGGCGGACCAGGATATCTCCAAGCAGGAGCCTGAACCCAATGTGGAACGAGGACTTGTTATTTGTTGTAGCAGAACCTTTTGAAGAGCATCTTGTACTCAGTGTTGAGGACAGGATTGGACAGAACAAGGATGAGGTGCTGGGAAAGACAATTATTCCCTTGCAGAATGTGGATAGGCGACTTGATTTTAAGCCAGTTAACTCGAGGTGGTATAATCTTGAGAAGCATGTGTTTGTAGAGAATGGCGAGAAGAGAAAGGAAGTCAAATTTTCCAGCCGAATCCATCTGAGGATTTGTTTGGATGGTGGGTACCATGTTTTGGATGAATCGACACACTACAGCAGTGATCTCAGACCTACAGCGAAGCAGTTGTGGAAGCCCAGCATTGGCGTTCTTGAATTGGGTGTCTTGACTGCTCAGGGACTGCTACCAATGAAAACGAAGGATGGTCGAGGGACTACTGATGCATACTGTGTTGCAAAATATGGTCAGAAATGGATTCGTACAAGGACCATCATCGATAGCTTTAGTCCAAAGTGGAATGAGCAGTACACTTGGGAGGTCTATGATCCTTGTACTGTTGTCACAATTGGAGTTTTTGACAATGGCCACTTGCATGGTTGGGACAAAGCATCTGGAGGCAGGGACAATAGAATTGGAAAAGTCCGTATCCGTCTCTCAACGCTTGAAACTGATCGTGTGTACACCCACTCTTATCCTCTTATAGTTCTGCTACCTTCTGGGGTGAAAAAAATGGGTGAGATTCAGCTTGCTGTTCGCTTCACCGGCTCATCCCTACTCAATATGCTGTACATGTACTCACAACCGTTGTTACCAAAGATGCACTACCTCTACCCGTTGTCTGTCAGCCAGCTTGATCTCCTGAGACACCAAGCAACTCAAATAGTCTCAATGAGGCTGGCCCGTGCGGAGCCTCCTCTGACAAAGGAGGTTGTTGAATATATGCTGGATGTAGACTCGCACATGTGGAGCATGAGAAAGAGCAAAGCAAATTTCTTCAGGATAATGGGGATCTTAAGCCCAGTGATTGCAGTTGGGAAATGGTTTGACCAGATTTGCCATTGGAAGAATCCAATAACTACGGTGCTGATCCACATTCTCTTCATTATCCTGGTACTGTATCCTGAGCTTATACTTCCCACGGTTTTCCTTTACCTGTTCTTGATTGGTGTGTGGTACTATCGTTGGAGGCCAAGACAGCCTCCTCATATGGACACTAGGCTCTCTCATGCTGACACCGCCCATCCTGATGAGCTTGACGAAGAGTTTGATTCATTCCCGACATCCCGCCCAGGTGATATTGTGAGGAATAGATATGATCGTTTGAGGAGTGTTGCAGGGAGGATACAGACAGTGGTAGGTGACCTGGCAACTCAGGGTGAGAGGCTCCAGTCTTTGCTGAGCTGGAGAGATCCAAGAGCAACTGCACTCTTTGTGACATTCTGTTTAATTGCTGCAATAGTCCTCTATGTGACACCATTCCGTGTGATAGCTTTTCTTGCAGGAATATATGTCTTGAGGCATCCAAGGTTCCGTCACAAGCTCCCTTCGGTTCCACTGAACTTCTTCAGGAGACTGCCTGCAAAAACTGATAGCATGTTGTGAGAGGGCCTTTTCATGCTATGAGCCTTCCTCCCATCAGTAGGTATAAGCAAGAAGGAAAGACGTGAAGCTGTATATTATCTTTTCGTTCTCCACCAATTTGATAGTTGTATGCTTCCTAGTATATGATCTCCATTCTGTGTCCGTAAGATGTTATCTCTATGTTGTTTGTTTAGATTGTGGTCTTAAAAGCTCGTCCAAGTGAGCTATAAATCTTCAATGACCACCTAGTTTGCATCAACTACTATTCTCGACTCCTGTAAAATTTTCCGTTTCTTTGGTTTTTGAGTACAAGTTCTTGTTGTGCTTTCTCCTGACAAAATATGGAGCAGATATTAGTAGTGCATGTGAACCTTCTATTCTTAATGATATAAAATGTTTAGATTTTTCGGTAACCTGTCCTTTTCAAGTTTGATATGGACATGTCAGTATATGGTTTCCCATTTTCATCATATAAGAGAGTGATGGAACTTTGGCTTGGGGGATTGTTGTCTTTATTTATAATCAGCTTTGCTCTCATTCATCTGCAAGGATTCTGAAAGCCACTATTTCATTCCCTAAGTTTGGTAAGCTGTCATGAACTTACAAATTTTGTTCATACACTTTTTCTATAGTTGGTTGGTGCTGCTGGTATTACCTGCTCTTTGGCTCTGACGTCTCAAGCTGTATCATCTTAGCAAGTATCTCTAGTGTTGGTGTTTTCCATAAATGCCAATTGTGCGCGCGTGTTTGGAACTAAAATTTGGTTTAGGTAATGTTGAAACCCGCCAAGAAACTTATTTTCGCTCTTATTTTGATGCATAATGCTTGGCCATTAAGAGAGCGTTTGAAAGTAAAAATAAATTTTTTCTAAAATAAAATATTATTTTTTTTTTAAAATGAGTTTTTTAAATAAAAATAAAAATATATAATACAAAATTTTATTATAATAGAATTTTTTATATTTTTAAAATTTTTAAATCATTTTTTTAAATATCTATAAAATATATATTAAAAAATAAAAAATTAAAAATTAACGTTGAAAAAACGCTAAGTTATGGGCGTGTTTATTTTGATAGAAAAGTGAATGAAGTAAGTTTTTTTAAAACTCATTTGAAAAAATTAAATTAAAAATTAAAAATATTTAATAAAAAATAAAATTATATATTAATATAATATTTATAGTAAGTTTTAAAAATAAAATTTAAAAAAAAATTTATTAATAAAAATTTTTATTTTAATTAGTATATATTTTATATTGGAAGTGAGTTGAAAAAAATTGAGTTTGAGGTGCTGATAAATACGCCCTAAATGGTGTTTAAAAATATATAAGAAAGCTTACAGGTCCGAGTTGTGACATTAACGCCCATCTTGCCTGTTCTGTACTTCTCATCTCACCGGTTCCCAGTGTGGCACAATATCGTGAACTCGATCGGCTCTGAAGATGCATCCAACAGTTTATAGAACTTTTCTTTCACTGCAGCAATAAAACAACGCCGAAATTCATATTACCTTTATTTCAAGAATGATAATGATTGTTTGGTGGAGCTCACCGGAACTCCGGCCAAGAAACTAATTAAAATTCTCGAGGGACCGAAAAGTTCTTATCTTCAAAGATTCTTCTACGTCGATAACCAAGAGGTATTCATACGCTTCATCTGCTAGCTATTTATTGATTTTTTCAATCTCAAACGTAGTGTTACCGAGGGAGGAATTGAGTTTCCTTTCTTCTTGGTTGATTGATCTTTCACTGTTATTTATTTATTTTTTTTGATAAGCCAGATCCGATATTAAAAAACTATTTGGGAAGATGGTTCACAAATGTGTCCATCGGAAATCTCTTCACTAATGAAATTTCATACCTTTTTGACAAAAAAGAAAAAAAAGAAGCAGTAACAGTGGCAAAATGTTAATATCTCGATAAAAAATATTCTAATTACAAGTGATTTACAGCATATTGATATACACGCTCTTCGATACTCTGAAATCCCTCGGAGCTAAACTCGTTATTTTTTCTGATCTTTCTTCATTTGTTTATTAATGTTATTTTAATTTTATTTATTGGAAAAAGGCATTGCCTGTGAATTTCATTAGAAAAAGTTTGTCACCCGGTCGAAGAAGTACATGATCAAGATACAACAAAACCAGCAGGAGTATTAAGATTTTTTTCATATCCAAACCAAAGGTAAGAAGAGATGGGAGTTAAACTTTTTTTCTTTAATTTTTTTGGTCTTTGCTGTAAGCCTTAAATCAAAATTGTTAATATTTTCTTTCTAAGTTTATCATCTGGAGATGATAGGCAAAGGACTATTCTTCTAGTAGCATCACGCATAAAAATTAGTACAAGAATGTTAAAATTCTTAACGGAAGAGTGAATGCTTTGTAGCATTCTGAAACATATAGTGTTCAATGCCTTCCAAAGAAATTTAGAGAAAGACATCCCTAGTGGTCTGCCAATGGACTGGTTCCTGTGAAGAAGTCTGCAATAAGCTGATGAGAGAATGAACTCATACCAATAATAAAATAGAAAAATGTTAACACGTCAAATTATAGAAAGCTGATAATTAATCAATAAGTTGTACTTTGATTCCGCCAACAGTGTTGTGTATCAATACAAGTCTACTAGTCAATCACATCTGTTAAGTGCTTGTTCAAAAGGGAATAGAATTTCCAAGAAAACTTCTTTCATTCTTTCTCCATAAATCAAAAAGTAGATTGAGCTTGCATTCTTTTTCTAATGTCATATTGTCTACTGATATCGTCTTCTTGAATCAGCAAAACTGCTATAAGCATGCCATCCGCCAATAATGGTAATATAAGTAATAGCAAATGTAAAGTTTTGCGCCTTGTCACTTTTGAGTTTGGTAAAATTGCTACAGGCTCATTCGACGAAGTGGTGATACTGTCAGTATCTCTATGGTCTTGAACCCTATGGAATCCTTTTCTTCCATACGATCAGCCAATATTGGGCTGCTTGGCATTTAGTAAGGATCCAAACTTGTTGCCTATCAGAGCTTTCAGCAGAGAGGGTCTGAAGTTGTGTATGCTTTAGATGGAAAGAGGATTGGATTCAGGCCTAAGGCTTGCAGCTATAGTGATATTCTACAAAGAATCATTGAGTACATATATGGCATAGTGTGCTTGTGAGAAAATATACACGCTAAACAAAGTGAGAAAATACACACGCTAAACAAAGTGTTATGGAAATTTGTGTGATTCTATGTATTTGTTCAACTTGGTGAGCTTTGTTATTCTACTTCAGTTTGCAATACGTCAGAATTTTTAGTGGAAGAATGTTAAAAAATCTTTGAAAATTTATGAAGTTGGTAGTGGTATTTCTGGGGCCAGCTTCATTTATGACATTTCTTTGGGTCCAAATCTTCTGCACCATAGTCTCTAGACTAATATGTCACCACCAACTAAATCATGACATGTTTCTTAATATCTATATCCTACCAATTCATGTGTCTTTTCTGTTGTATTTTTTTTTCTCCGACTTCTTGCTGTGAAATCTCGTAATGGCAAGATGAAATAGTTTTGATCCTGAATATGGTGCATAAAGTATATTGGATTTCCTGTTAAGTGCCTAGTAAACTTATACGAGTAGGAGACCCAAAAGAAGAGAGAAGTATTTGAAGCTGCTGTTATGTCATTCGAGAATGAAGTTTAATTTCGATCAAATTTATCAGCTATCAATCCGTATATCTGGGACTTACGCGATACCATTTTTCTACAGGTTTTGGAGGTGCAACGAATCCAAGTAACTAAAGCCTAATGCTACTGTACTTTTGGTATGTGTTGCAAGAACATCTTTTTCATATGTTGAATGTAACCTGTTATTGCAGAGTTGATTTTCAATTTTGAATCTGTATATTTTCCCACAGGAACCAGAGTACTAGGAAATTTGTTTCATCATGAGATTCAGTTTCTCATATCTTTCGGATTTCAGAGCCCAATTTTAAGGTTGCTGCAGCATGCTGAACCATATACTAGCAAGTCATATGTTCCAGGCACAGAATAACTTTTCCGTTGAACACTTGAATTTTGTGTTTTATGTCAAACATCTAGCACGGTGTACCCTTCTTATTAACAAGCTTCTACGCCTCATCGGCAGAGACAAAATTCACTTCAGCTCTGATTACTGTTTTTGTCTTCCTAAATGGCTTATGATGATTCAAAGATCCACAATGGATAATTCTTAGAGTTGCACAAGCTAACCTGGCACTCAAAACAACCGCAAAAGCATAATACAAACGTAAAATTATTTCTGTAAATTTTTTGGAACTGAAAGCAATGTATAGCTGGAACAACTGCAGCTGTAGATAAACCAAGAGCAGCAGCCATGATGTTTCTATCAATCTAAGATTGCAAATAATGTTGTGTGTTTCTCTCTGGATTAACATGGAAGGCGAGCTAGCTGTGGCCATTAGAATTTAGCTCACCGATGAGAAGCTGACACGACTTGCGTTGGAGCAACTGGATAAACTACTTGAGAAGGGATAGAAGAAGTGAAGGACAACTGCTTTACTTCTTGCATCCTTTATGTTTGAAGGCCTTGGCTAGAGTGCACCACCAGCTAGTAGATTACCAAGTTACTAGTAAAATGATAGGTAGACAAAATGCAAGTACCATTGGTCCTCTTTCACTGCTTCATATTCCTCACCAGACATAACTCACCTTGGGTGTTTTAATGACTCGAAAGATGGTCTTCTAAGTTCTAACCTAGACCATAATCGAATCTAAAGATGTCAATTAAAAGTCCTGTTCAACTGTTGGCACAAGTGAGACATACCACATTATGCATTATGCATGGTATGGTTGCGACCAGCGTCAATCATATTATGAACACAAACCTTCACAACAGTCAACTTCGTTACATTCGTCTGAACCAATCAACAATCAAGTAAATGGTAATCAAAGTTCATACTCATACTGAATAAAGGCTAGCAGATAAACATCATGAACTTTTAAACCATGTGAAGGGCAGCTCGACTAGAACATTGGGTTGAAATTATCCATGATTCACCAAGATTTCTCACCGCACATTCACATAGTTAACATAAAGAGCGACAACACTGGGAAATTGATTGAAGCTCAGCACTTTTTGTTTAAAAAAATGGCCTCAATTAACCAAGCAACGTTGAGAAGATCCCAGTACTTCATGAACTAAGGAAACAGGGTTACAGGACTTGAGCCATTTCTGACTAGACTTCAAGCAGTTCTACTTCTATACACGGGTAGGTAAAATTAGTTCATAAGCCTTTTCTCAACTGTGTACGGATAGTATTCCTTGCCAGTGTCCACTCTAGTTGTACAGCCACCTATATCCAGCAAGGATGAAGTGAATGCCAGAGCAGACCCTGCAGAGATAGCTGAAGAGATGCTTCTTCCTGAAAATAATTAGAAGATGCAAAGATTAGGCCTAAGAATGATGTAAACACGAGTTTATACAAAATTGTTTAGTTTGGACAATTTCAATGCAAAGTTATGGACTGGTTTAAAATGCACGTGTTTCTTGTCATCCTTTCCCTTATAGAAGATTATACCAAACCAGAACTTCTACATCTATATCCCTAAGCTGTTGCTGAGATAAGTAAAAACTTCCATCTCACCAAGCTTGAAAGCTACATGACTGCATATTAGTATGCGGAATAATAAAGTTCTGATACATAACCTAGAAGCAAAAGAAAAGCATTCATAAAGCCACGAAATTATTAGAAAAGATACAACCTCAAGTAAAATATTAGAAATTCCAAATAGGCATAGAAGGTGTCCCATTCTAAAATGCAAGATACTCAATGTTCAAGTGATAGACAAAACGCCAAAAATGACAGGAAAACAGGTCAGGAAGGTCCAACCTGTACATCAAAAGTATTCAACCTGCATTTTAAATAGGTAGATACACGATAGGAAACACTGTCTCACATGCGCAAGTACAAGAACTTTGTTTTGAAGCACTTTGCAGTGTAGAGAAGGAAAGATAACACTGAAGGCAATATTTATAGAAGGCGAAGCTACATTTAAGACTGTTATTCTTTTTCTAAAATGGTTGCCTTTATAATAACAATCACCTTATTGTCACAGTCAAATGCATGCGAGGAAATGAACATACATGAGATAAATTTAGATAACATATTCACAGTAACAAGAAATCTTAAAGGAACTCAGGATGCCAATATGTGCGCAAAAAAGAATCAACATACAAGTTAAAAAAGAAGTTAGCACCCACGATGCTACAAACCCAAAAAGGTACTACCTGTTGACATGAATTTATATTGGTTTGTATCTTTGTTATATATAAAAAATTCACACATAAACTAATCAATCTAACCTGGCTGAGAATTAATGTAGGTTGAATGCGAAAAAGAAAAGGCACATATGAAACATAGTTCCAAGAATTTAATAAAATAAATGTATATGGATTCTAATATTGTCAGTTATATAGTAAATAATAATCACAATCATATACATAACTCATAAGATGGAGTGTTATAAGTTACAAACTTTACATTAAACCATCAATTATAACTTTACAATAATTCTACATTCCATCCTATACTTGAAGCTTACTGTCCATTAAAATTTGTAATGAATAAAGAGAGTTCCGAGATTTTATAAAATAGAAGTAGAGAAAATATGACTTTTGTAATCTATGGTTTTACTCTTACTTAGTACCTCACAAATCTATCTATTTTGATATACTTTCTCCTTTTATTTTATTATTTTGATATAGTGTGAATATAATTTAGTCTCAAGGTAGACCAATGTCTTTTTAAGTAGCAATTGTGATTTTTTTTCTATCTTAAAACCACTATTATAAATTATTTTGTTTAAAAGCTTTTCCAAAAGAAATGGCGGCAATAACTTTTTCATACTCTGTTCTTTACAACTTTCTGTTTAGTATTTGACTGATTTGTTTGTACTAAATCATGTAACACATACAAACATTAGATTATTTGAACATATGAACTAAACAATTTTGTCATACACAAAAAAAATTATTTAAACATGATGAAAGTTTTGGAAAAATCAATTCATATTTCAACTATCATTTGCCAGCAAATAAATAAATTTTAATAGATGCAATTAAACAACCTACATATAATACAAATACATTGTTTAAAAAATAAATTAAAAAAAAGAAATGACCCCACGGAACCTATGAAGCATCATTTATTATCATATAAACTTGCGATCTTAAACATCATCAGATTTTAATAGTATCATGGAACACAACAAATGATTTAGTAAAATGCATACAGAAAAGGATTTAATAAATAAATCACCTTTGTATCTAAAAATGGTGGCTCCAGCAACAAAAGCACCCATAGCACCATTTATGATGTCCTTCTTCATCCTTTGCTTTTCCATAAGCTGCTCTACACCAATATAAATTCCTCCAATGGCACCAAATGTAAGACCATGATTGCCACACATTTTCAGTGTTCTTATCAGCGCTGGAAGTGCCACATTTCTCTCAACACGAGGCACATCATACCATGTTGCAACAACAGTACCCCAAATAGATCCAGCAGCTAGCCCAAAAACTGCACCCTTCAACGTCTTGATTATTGGACCATCCTCATCATTCAAGTGCTTGACTTGTGGTTCAACCATACTGATTCTGTGAAAGTAACAATACAAGGAAAATCAAAATCAATAAAGAAATCTCAAATTTACAAGCATGAAATACTTGCAGAAAATTTGAAAATAAAGAGAAAAAAACGCATATATTCATAATGCAAATAGCACTCAGACTAGCATACATAAGATGCTGAACTAGAAAAATACTTGGAACAAAAGTGGATGTAGTATATCCACACTACTACAAAATCTGTTTATGGAAGAAGAATTATTTGGTTAAACCAACAACATCCACCAAGAGTTCAAATTTTAAATCATGAACATACATAAACTAATGAACAAATATTATACACAGGTTCATTATGCAAAATTTAATTGCCAGACTATCCCATCTTATCAGGAATCCGCTAGAACAAATCCTCAAGAGCAGCTAGACATTACAGCAGCAGAGGGAGAAGCACCAAACCCCATTATGTCAGACACCTCTGATAGAGGGGACCTCGCCGGAGCCGGCGAGGTCAGAGCCGGCAAGCACGGCCAGCATGTAGGGCATGTCCCGGCTGCGGGCCCTGACTAGGCCAGCAGCCAAGTAGACATCCAGATGAGGCACCCAGTGTTGGCGCCAAAGCATTATGGTGACCCGGGTGCAAATAATCACCCAGGTTGGCACCCGGGTGAACATGCCAACTTGGCATATAGATTCTATTTGAAATCTTTAGAGTTTTAGTTAGTTTTAAATTTCTTTCCTTATTTAGAGAGTTGTATCTCGAGTAGATTTTTCTTAGTTTGGAAGGAATTCTCTATAAATAATTGTAAGTCCCTTAAGTAAAGGGGCATGGAATAAAGCTTGTTTTATTTGTTCTAGTTCTTCTTAAAGTTAGTGTTACATTTGTTTTATTTGTTCTAGAGCCACCGGTCTCAATGGAGACCTCTGCCGCTGCAGCAACTTCGCCAAATTCTCCGGCATCACCAACGTCGACATCTACCATTCATGCCGGAAACTTCCTCCAAATACCACCCACCCCTATTCCCCTACCATCCAGCCCTCAACCAAGCTTACAAGATCATCTCCTTCACATCACAAATATGATCGCACACTTAGCCACCGATTTTCAAGAACATAAGCGTGAGCTCGGCACTATGCAACTTGGCCTACACAATCTTAAGACTTCGGTTGCTACCATAACGTTCAAACCTAACATATCCCCTGTCAAACACCATCCTTCCTCTGCAGTTTCAATAACCAATTATGCTCCTACTGTTGCACCACCCCACCACAACCCACCTTCCCTACGTTTGGTTCCTTCCACACAAGCACGCAGCCTCATGCCCACGCAACACCCTTTCCAGCATCTGGCACACCTCCACTGAACCCACCTCAACAACAACCCCTCCCACACTACAGTCCTCCAACTCAACCGCGGCCCACATCCTTCTCTACTATCGAACAGCCACAATACTCACCTAGAGACAAACATAAGTTTGCAGCATTTGATGGCTTTGGCCCTAATGAGTGGATTTACTCCGCCAATCGGTATTTTCGTTACTATCACACCCCGCCATGGGAAAAAGTTTTTATTGCGTCTATGTACCTCCATGACGGCGCCAACCGGTGGTACCAAAATTATGAACGGGATCATCCAAACCACTCGTGGGACAAGTTCACCGATGCACTCCTTCTACGGTTTGGGCCCAACGCATTTGGGAACCCAAGCTATGCTCTAAAACAACTCACCCAAACGGGTTTGGTGGCGGACTATCAAAAATCTTTCAAAGACCTTCGCATATGGATTCCACACACACAAGAAACGAACCTTATCGGACATTTTTGCGGAGGACTCTCTCGTCGGATTTTGCTGGAGGTTATGTCCAGGGAACCGCAGACGTTGCAACAAGCATATCGACTTGCTTGCATGTGTGAACTCAAGCACTCTTATGAATCACAGCTCCAACGGTCCTCTCGTTTTCCTGCTGGCCGTTTCTCCCATTCTACCTCGCCAGCTTCAACGTCTACTGCCAATGCTGCCCTCCCTTCAGCTTCAACATCGCATTAAGCTTCCGCTACCTTCAACAGCCGTAACCTGCCTGTTCTGTCTACAGCTGAGATTAGTGATCGCAAAGCAAAAGGGCTTTGTCTCTACTGCGATGAGAAATACAACAGAGGGCATTGCTGTTCGGGCAGATTGTATTCCATTTCGGTGATGATTGTGGCAGTGATGATGATGCCGAGCCACTGGCGGACAGCAGTGACATCAACACCGAAGATGCCAAATTATCACTTAGTGCAATGCATGGTCTAGTTGGCCCTCAAACGATTCGGGTTGTCGGGACGATCAAGAATCAAGAGGTATTCATTTTAATTGATTCCGGTTCCACTCATAATTTTATTGCGAATCGTTTGGCTAGGCATTTACGCCTCCCTTCCTCACCAGTTAAACCATTATACGTGGATTTAGCAGACGGTAGGCCGCACTCCATCGAACGAATTTTCAATGCCATTCCTTTGACAATTCAAGGTGCTTCTATTATAATTGATGCTTATCCTTTTCCATTAGGAGGCATAGACCTCGTGTTGGGCATTCAATGGCTGCGTAGCTTAGGTGATGTCATTTGTAATTGGGATCGTTCGGACATGCGCTTCTCTTTGCAAAATAAAGATTTCATCCTTCGTGGCATTAAAGAGGGCGGTGTTTTGCAGCTTACCAGCTTACACCCTGATTCTTCTCTTTGTTCCATCCGGCTTTGTGCTATTGCCTCTCCGACCAGCACCTCGGACAGCTCCTCACTATCGGATGATTTGGCCTTACTGCTTGACAGAAACGCTTCTATTTTCTGTCCAATATTTGGCTTGCCGCCTAAACGGTCCCATGACCATGGCATTCCCCTCTTATCGGGGGCACCTCCGGCTAACAACAGGCCATATCGATATCCACATGTCCAGAAGGCCGAAATTGAGCGAACAATTCAAGACATGTGAACTCAAGGCATTATCTGTCCAAGTTGTTCCGCTTTCTCCTCTCCGGTTCTTTTGGTAAAAAAGAAGGACGGTTCATGGCGCTTTTGCGTGGACTACCGCTCATTGAATGAAATTACTTTCAAAGATAAATTTTCCATTCCCGTCATCGATGAACTACTAGATGAACTTCATGGGGCGTGTTTTTTCTCCAAACTCGACTTAAAATCCGGTTACCATCGAATCCGGGTCAAGGACGAGGACGTGCATAAAACAGCGTTTCGTACACATGACGGACATTATGAATTTTTTGTGATGCCATTTGCATTGACGAATGCCCCGGCTACGTTTTAATCTTTAATGAATGACTTATTCCGGCCATACCTACGGAGGTTTGTTCTTGTTTTCTTTGATGATATTTTGATTTATAGCAAAACATGGGAAGACCACTTACTTCATCTTGAACGGATCTTTTCGATCCTTCACAAGTCACGGTTATTTGCTAATCGTGCCAAGTGCCACTTCGGGTGTTCTCAACTAGAATATTTGGGTCACATTGTGTCGGCAAGAGGAATTGCTGCTGATCCTACCAAAATTGAGGCTATGGTAGATTGGCCTACCCCCTCTTCGGTGACTTCCTTAAGGGGCTTCCTAGGGTTGACGAGCTACTACCGACGCTTCGTCAAGGATTATGGCTCCATTGCTGCCCTCTTAACCTCCCTCCTCAAGAAGGATTCTTTCAATTGGACTTCAGAGGCAGTTGCTGCCTTCTCTCTGCTGAAGGAAGCAATGACGTCTAACCCAGTCTTAGCTGCCCCAAACTTCTCGCTGCCCTTCACGGTGGAAACGGATGCGTCCGGCAAAGGCGTAGGTGCGGTTCTTTCTCAATCTAACCAACCAATTGCTTATTTCAGCAAAGCTTTATCGCCAGCAGCTACCGCCAAGTCCACCTACGAGAAAGAACTCATGGCGCTAGTGCTTGTGGTTCAACGGTGGCGTCCCTATTTGCTTGGCAATCGCTTTACCATAAAGACTGATCACTTGAGCCTCAAATTTTTGCTGGAACAACGGCTGTCCTCTCCAGACCAGTTAAAGTGGCTTGTCAAGTTGATGGGCTTTGATTATCGCATTGAGTACCGAGCAGGTAAACACAATATCGTTGCTGACGCCCTATCTAGGTGCCCGACATCCTCCTTGGCAGCTATATCTACTCTATTGCCCTCCTTCTGGGATGATTTACATCAAGCTTAGTTGCAGGATACGCGTTACTTCGAGCTCCTGCAGGCTGCTAGAAATTCATCCGAGCCGGATGTCAAAGAGAGCAATGGTTTAATCCTACAACGACAGCGCATTTGGGTACCCGATGTTCCTTCCCTACGCAACTAGTTATTATTTGAAGCACATAACTCGGCGTTGGGAGGACATGGTGGCCATTTTCGGACCTATAAGCGGATCTCAGCTTAGTTTGTTTGGCCAGGCATGTCGGCTGACGTCCAACGCTATCTCGCTACTTGCGACACTTGTGCACGGGCAAAAAGTTCTTCCTTGCGCCCTGTTGGCCTGTTGACTCCATTACCAATTCCTAACAGGATTTGGGAGGATATTTCTATGGACTTTATTGATGGACTTCCCTAATCCGATGGTAAGGATGTTATTTTTGTAGTGGTGGACAGATTGTCGAAATATGCTCACTTTCTTCCGTTAAAACACCCTTATACGGCCACCTCCGTTGCCTCTGTGTTTGCAAAGGAGATTGTGCGGCTCCACGGATGCCCATTGTCCATCGTCTCCGATCGGAACACAATTTTCTTAAGCTCTTTTTGGAGAGAACTTCATCGTCTTCAAGGGACCTCGCTGTACATGAGCTCCGCTTATCACCCTCAATCGGATGGGCAATCTGAAATTGTCAACCGTGGCCTTGAAACTTATCTACGGTGCTTCATAGGCGATCGTCCACGTTCTTGAATGCATTGGCTATATTGGGCTGAATATTCCTACAATACTAGCGTCCACTCCGCCACTAACACCTCCCCATTTGAAGCCGTTTACGGGAGACCTCCACCCCCACTGGTTTCATTGGCATCCGGACCTATGCGGTCTGACCTTGTGGGCGCTCAGCTCAGGGAGCGTGACGCCATCCTTCAGGACTTACACTTTCACCTCCATCGTGCACAAAACCAGATGAAACAATTGGCGGACCGCCATCGGCGTGACGTTCATTTTAGTCCGGAAGATAAGGTCTTTTTGAAGCTGCAATCTTACCGACAGGGGTCATTGGCCTCTCAAAAATATGCCAAATTACGTCATAGGTATTACGGACCCTTTGTTGTTTTGGAGGCTGTTGGCCCTGTGGCTTAGCGTTTGGATCTTCCCGCCGACTGTCGCATTCATCCAGTCATCCATGTGTCCCAATTGAAGGATGCTCGGTCCATCCCGGCTAACTCTCCATTGCTGCCTGCTAAGTCGGTTCTTCCACATCTCGAGGACGAGCCGGTTCTCGGAGAGGAAGGGAATGTCACATCTTATCAGGAATCCGCTAGAACAATCCTCAAGAGCAGCTAGACATTACAGCAGCAGAGGGAGAAACACCAAACGCCACTATGTTAGGCACCTCTGATAGAGAGGCACCTCGCCAGAGCCGGCGAGATCAGAGCCGGCAAGCACGACCAGCATGTAGGGCATGTTCCGGCTACGGGCTCTAACCAGGCCAGCAGCCAAGTAGAGATCCAGATAAGGCACCCAGTGTTGGCGCCAAAGCATTATGGTGACCCGGGTGCAAATAATCACCCAGGTTGGCACCCGAGTGAACATGCCAACTTGGCATATAGATTCTATTTGAAATCTTTAGGGTTTTAGTTAGTTTTAAATTTCTTTCTTTATTTAGAGAGTTGTATCTCGAGTAGATTTTTCTTAATTTGGAAGGAATTCTTTATAAATAATTGTAAGTCCCTAAGCAAAGGGGCATGGAATAAAGCTTGTTTTATTTGTTCTAGATCTTCTTAAAGTTAGTGTTACACAGACATATCACGACTTTCCTAAAAACCAGTACCGCAACTCTATATCAATTTCACTGCAGTTTTCTCATTCTTAAAAGGAAAATGTTCTTATTCAAGAAGGAATCATACAAGAAACCATTCAATCATCCTAGAATCCATGTAAAACTTTTAAGGTTTCAACAGAAGCAGATTCAGGAATATCAATAAACAAATGAATCAATAGACAATCGATTAATGTCTCAATTTATTAAAACTGAAGTGAAAAGCAACAGCAACCAGAGCACGACTACTGCCAACCTCTACAACCTAATAAAATAATAAGAACAAAACATCAAGGAATCTACCAAAATCGCAAGAGAAATAAAAATACAACAGAACAAAATAATCCTGCATTGAAAATTAATTATTCGATGGAAATAAGAAATATTCCACAACTCATTGTTTCAACTATGCGAACTCAACTAAAGAAACGAAAGAAAGAGAGAAGGAAGTTCTGAGAATTTTGAGAAGTGATTCGATGATTGTCTCTCAGAACTCAGCAGTGATAAGTGGGCTGTAAATGGTCTTATATTTAATGGGCTAAAATACGACCCAAATTCAAAACCGTGATATTATGTACTTCTGAATAGTGAATAGTGGACAAGGGCTACGTCCTCTTTCTCTCGCGACAAACAGAACTGCTTCAAAAACAAGTTTCTCTTACTGCGATGATTTCGTGCCTTCAAGGTGTTCGACTATTGGTCTCAACGGTCAGGAACTCCACAATTACTTACTGTCATTCAAATATTCTCAATATGAGATTTTCCTTTGGAAATTACTTACTGTCGAGAAAATAAAACTACATTTACTGGGCTGTGATCTGAGTAGCTAGACTGCAGTCCTATCTCAGAACACAATTCTCAGCAACTACGATTAGATGGTTTGTGTAGAAGAGTTTATATTATTCATTTCAAGTATGTATGTGCATTCACTTTGAAAAATGCTTTATTAATAGTTGATGCTTACAGCATTAGACCATATCAATTAAGATCTACGCTCTATATAGCTTGTGGCTTGACAGAGATTCCTTAGCTAATGCTAGCGACTCAATAATATGGTGAGAAGATGCTCAGATAAATTCTCTGTACATCTTGGAAGAGATCAAAGTCCAGTAATTAACAAGATGCTCCAAAAAGAGACCTAAAAATTCTCTGTAACTTCTCATGATCTTTTTGAGGATTACTGAAACTTTTCTAAACTTTTGAGAAGTTATTGGTAAGAATTTAAAGACAATTACAGCAGTTGGTCCTAAGGTTTCTTTGATTAATTCCAACAGTTTGTGGACGTTTAGAAGTAATTTTGAAATAAAGTTTTTTAAAATAAAAAAAAATTTTTTTTAAAATAAGTTTTATTTTTTTATTTTTAAAAGATAATAAAATATATAAAAAAATTTTAATTACGTAATTCTTTTTATATTTTTAAATATTTATAAAATATGTATTATAAAAATTAAAAGTTTTGATTAAAAAAATAGCTGCATAATAACAATTTTAATGACTTATGCTGATGCAGCAAACAGAATTCAAAGATTAAGTTTTGATTACCAAAAAAATCCACTTCCTTTAAACATACATATAAAAATTAAAATAATTTTTTATCAATAAAATTTTTTTAAAATTCAAATTTAAAACTTACTAAAAATAATAATTAATATAAAAATTTTTATTAAAATATTTTTATTTTTTATTTTATTTTTTAAATTTATTTTCTTAAAAACTTCACCTAAAATTCAAAGATTAAAAAAAGACTAAAAACAGGGACAAACAGAAAATAATGTCGAATTCCAATGGGTATTTAAAAATACTTATAAAATAAAATTTTTTTAAAATAAAAAATATTTTTATATTTTTAGAAAAATAAGTTTTATTTTTTTATTTTTAAAAAAAATAATAATAATATATAATAAAAAATTTCATTTTATAAAATTTTTTTATATTTTTTAAATTTTTAAATAAATTTTTTATATTTTTATAAAATATATATTAAAAAACATAAAATTAAAAAAATTAAAAAACAAAATTTGAAAAGCTAAACCAAACGCCGTTTAATAACAATCAGAAACTTTTAGATATTTCTCTTGTTTTCTATAGGGAGAGGTAGCAGAAGCAAGCAGACAACACTTTGGTCATCAAACAAAAAAATTGATTGATCAATCTGCTCCAACTCCAAAATGTATTCTTGATTCATCAAGCAAAAATGGTTCAAAAATAATTTCTGATTAACAAGTTTATAATTAACAGAACTAGTCCTATCAGTTGATTTTCTTTTTTTTTTTTTTTTCCAAAAGGGGAGCGATGTTGTAGTGAAATAATCTATTTAAGGAGCAAGTACCTGATATAAAGGTAAAATCCAATGCAATTAGTTATATAGGTGAGAAATCTATAAACAGGTTTGGAAAATAAAATTTTAAAAAAGAAATTGAAGCCTTCAGTATAATGGGTCTATGGGTTATGGCTCACGATAACTTCGCCACTCTACTTTCTGAGAATGAATTGCAATGCTCTCAAAAAAGGCCAAGGGGACGTTTGGGAACCAAAAACGTAATTTTATTTTTTTATTTTATAATTTTTAATATATTTTTATAAATATTTTAAAAATTTATTTAAAAATTTTAAAAATATAAAAAGTTTATACATAATAAAATTTTTTATTATTTATTTTTTTATTAAATCAAAAAATTAGAACTCATTTAAAAAAAATAAAAATATTTTTTATTTTAAAAAAAATATATTTCTAAATCAATCTCAAACGTCTCCTAAAAAATAACTAGTAAAGTTAAAATTTTGATGATACCAGAAAGGTTAGACCTGTTCGGAAGAGTACTGCAGAGAAAGCTCGTCATTTGTCCAAACGCAAGGTAAGTATTACAACTAAAATCAAACACTAGTTTTAGACCGTGTAAAAGCTTTTGTTTTGAAGGATATTTTTGTCCTTTTTAAAAATAAGTTATTTTTTTCTCAAACTGTAGAATTTTTTTACACTTTCTAAATTTTTAAATAAATTTTTTATATAATTATAAAATATATATTGAAAAACGTGAAATGGAGAATTGAAAAGTAGGGTTGGAGATAAGCTGAACCAAACAGCCCCTTAGTTTGCAGGAATTGAGTTCTCTCAAACTGAACCGATGAAACTAAATTTGATAAAAAAATTGAATTAAAATGAGTTCATGATAAAATGAAACATAGAAAAATACGTTTACAACTCAAATTCAAAAAAAAAAAAAAAAAAAGATGAGTTCGGTGAAACTGAGATAATCCCTTGTTTGAACTCCGGACGGCAAAAATGAAATGTATTAGTATTCTAGTATATTTTCAGATGCTGTTCACTAAGAGCGTGTTTACTTTGTGAATGAAGTGAGTTTTTTTGAAACTCACTTCACCCAAATTAAAAAATCAAATAAAAAATAAAAAATATTTAATAAAAAATAAAATTATATATTAATAGAATATTTATAGTATATTTTAAAAATAATTTTTTTAAAAAATTTTATTAATAAAATAATTTTATTTTAATTTTTGAATATATTTTATATTAAAAATAAATTTAAAAAAAATAAATTTGGGGTGTTAATAAACACGCCCTAAAGCAAGAATCAGTTGTGGTGAGGTGAATTTCTAAAAAATAAATTTTTGATAATTGAATTTTTTGAAAAGTGAGTCTAAAAATTAGTAAAATTTTAGTGTTTAATTGTAATTCAAAGTAAGTTTGAAATTGACATTTTATGTTTTGTTGTATTTAAGAGTGTATAAAAATAAAATTTTTAAGATAAATTCTAAACAAACCTTAACTTACAAATGGTTTATGTTCACGATACATCAAACATCTCATGTGCATTTGAAAGTACTTTTAAAATAAAAAATATTTTTATTTTTTTAAAAATAAGTTTTAATTTTTTTACTTCTAAAAAGAAATAAAAATTTTATTATGTAAAATTTTTTATATTTTAAAATTTTTAAATAAATTTTTTAAATATTTATAAAATATATATTAAAAAATATAAAATAAAAATTTTAAAAATTACTTTCGTAGTAAGCTAAATCAAAGGGAGACTCGGTCCTCACAACTTCCACTCAATAGTCCTCACAACTTTCGACTCCATATGCTACACAGGATTTCTCCTTGCTGGGATGGAAGGACATATGTAGGCCATATTAAGGGCATGTTCTCATACACTACAAATTTTATTTTTAAATTTATTTTTAATATAAAATATATGATAAATTTTTTCTGTCAAAATGTTTTTTTAATTTAACTTTAAAACTTACTATTAGTACAAAATTAATATAGAAATTTATTTTTTATTAAATCTTTTTAATTTTAATTAAATATTTTAAACTCACTCTTTAATATTAAGTTTATAAACACACCCTAAGCGTCAGTATAAACGAATAATGTCTTAACTGTAAAAGTGAAGACCTCCGTTATGAGATTCATAACTCATAACCATATCACACGTAATCACAAAAGGTATTTGCCAACTTCCTTGTGAAACACAAAGAAATGCAACTTCACCTAGTTGGATTTCAGTTTAACTTGAATAGCACACTCTCATAGCTCTTGACATGCATAGTAAAACATTATGTAATTTATTGACATGCATAGTAAAACATTATGTAATTTATATTACTTCTAACATTACGATGTAGAAGAGAACCAAAAGAAATTTTACAAAAATCTTTAAAATTGAGGGAAGAGAACCAACTTAAGTTTGCACCTTCAACAAAAGTTAAAATAGTTTGAGGAGCTTACCTCAACCTGTCTTCATTTTAGAATACCTAAATGATGAAACATTTCATTCATGCAACAACATCATCTTATAGAAACACACCAGTCCAGTATAGTGATTTCTACTAGAAGAATTCTAAAACTTTGAGATAAATGCTGGCGGAAGAACTTATGAGTTCCATATACTAAAGAAACGTTACACAGAATAACATCTTCATTTCAAACTTAAGCAACAAGAAGCTTTTCCACAAAATTATGTCAGAGTGCAGTACTTTCATTTTTAAAACTCATAGCCCGAGTCATGAGGGTTTAACACAACAAGTGCTTCCTAGATACCCAAGGGCAAAATAACGCATTATATTCATTAAAAACTATGACTATATCCAAAACTTATTTCTCAGAAGATAAAAGAAGCAAAATAGTCTAGATAATTCAGTAAAATGATGAAAACCAATTGACTATGTCAGTAAAATCATTCCTGTAGCAATGCTGTGAACCTCACTTCCAATCAACGCCAACTTCAGCAGCACGATGAGGTTTGCTTTTCCGCCTACTTCCATTTTGCCGGAGTCCATTTGTCCTAGTTGGCTTATCAAGTACAGATGTTACCCCGCCATTGTTTTCCTCTGTGAGAGATTCAATACTCTCTTTTAGTCGAGGGTGCCTTTTTCTCTTCTTCACTTCTACTGCTCGGTGGACTTCCTTATCTTTGCTGGAGACAGCAAGTTTTACATCATCTAGATCCTCTTCAATCTTTTGGATGTCATCTTCGTCTATATCATCCTTCAGCGGCCTTTGGGGCCTTCCCCTTCTCTTATATGCCAGGTGTGTTTCTTCGCCACCATCAACTAAATCTTCATGGCTCCGGGCAACTGTGACTTTTCTTCCTTTGCCTCTTCCTCTACCCATTAAACCTGTATAACTGAGCCAAAATAAATCGACACCTATATAGCAGAAGCATACAACTAGCAAATAATTACATTCCCTTCTCATAATTCAGATGTCTTCTTCAAAAATTAAAATCAACAGAAGGCTTTTTGCCAGTATAGACTATTGGCTATGAATCTAAATATCTGCCAGACATATCTACATATATCCAGGTAGTTACGATTAAATGATGAATATCATGGACAAATTTTGATCTATCGAGCCAATACGATGTTCATGGTTTCTGTCAGAATCAATTCATTGGGCAGAGGTCACCGTGGAGAACTGATGGACATGCAAAATAAAAGCGAATGGACCAACAACCAATTTGATGAACTACTTTTACAGACGGAAAGAAGACAGTGGCACCGCCATCTACAAATCTCACTTGTCAAATTAAAAACAGGAATAGGTTTGAATTCCAAAACAATTACATCAGAAACGATTGCCACTTACAACCCTCTAAATAAAGAACACAACGAAAAAACCCTTTAGCACGAACCACGATTCAATTCATTATACGGAAAAATAAACCACATATAGTTTATTGTTGTTAGCAGCAAGAATCAAATCCATGCCAGAGCAGAGGGCCCTCGTCCTACGTTCCCTCTCTATCCATTCAACAATAAAGGAGTAAAGTTTTATTATATATAATAAGAAACCAAAAGCAGCTCTATCCAAAAATTCAGCAAAATGAAACGTAGATTTTAAAAGGAAGAACCCAAATTACCAGTTAGAAATCAAAATAAAAGAGAGAAAATTTTATTTTTCCCTTTTAACAATAGAATATAAATAAATAGCAAAAGCTTTTCAGCAACACCACGAAAAAAAATATATCCCAAATTCAACAAAAAAGTTCCAGATCCAAGAGTAGAAGCTAACCTTCAGACAGAGAACGTCTCCTTTGTAGCCAGCATCAACAGCCCAACCATTCAGAGCTCTCAAAATCCCAAAAAAGATTCAATCTTTCAAGATTCCGAACTCCAAAAGACTTCTTCCCTCATGGGAACTTTGAAATGGAACAGAAGAAACCCATACAGAACACAGAATCAAAAAGAAAACCCAGAATAAGAATTCAAATAGATAGGGAATTGATTGATTTTGAGATCTGAAAGAGTGAGAAAGGTGGAGCGAAGGAAGACGAAACGGAGGAGAAGAAGAAGAAAGAGTTGCAGAGAGGTTTTGAGAGAGAGGAGATTTTCCTTTTTCTTTTGCATGTGGGGTGCTAAAATGAACAAGGTACATTGCTATTTTGCACAATGAGTCCTCTATTATTAATATTAGCGGAATTTCTCTGGGACTCTTTTAGGCCCAAGACTAAATCCCACTCTTCAAAATAAATCCATCAAAGAAGGGTCAACCGGAAAATTCCATATTCCGGTCGAGCAATCTATTAAGGTTTCGTTATTTTTGGACCATCTATTTTGATTTGGACTCAAAATCAAAATCAAAATCAAAATTGGAGAAAATGTTAAAAAAAGAAAAAAGGATGTAAGTTAGTTTACTATTATGTCAATAAATGCTAATTGTGGATGAATAAATACTTTAACTAATATTATTAAAAATTATCAATTGTGCTATAACTTTTGTATCAATTGTCAATAGAATTAATTATCGCTTTGCTTGCACTTAGTTTGCAAATTTTGACTTCTAAAATCATCGTTCGTTTTTAAATGCATATGTTTCAAATTTAACTTTTTGTTTAAAGCATGTTTGGCTAATCTTTTTGCGATACTTATACATTATACTACATGGTACTACATAATTATTAAAAAAAAAGCTTCACAGATGATACGTTTTATCTAGCTGAACTTTGAAATCTATATCTCATCAACTAGTGAAGCATATGACGATGCATCAAACAATTAATCCAAAAATTTAAATGCTAATTATAGTGATACAGATTGTTTGAAGTATCGTTATGATATCGCTAGTGAAATATCGTAATAGTGATTTTATAAACATTAATTTGGTTGTATTTATTGGCTAAATATTTGAAATTGTTTAATTTAACATCAGTTGTTTCAATATAATTTATTTGTTAATTATTCACAACTTATAATTAAATTAGTACTTATTAAATAAAATAAATAATGTATTTATTAAGATTAATATTATTAGAAAAATATTCATAACTATTAGTGTCACAACAAATATTAACTCAAAAAAATAAATAATATATGAAAGAAGTAGAGGTGTAAAAATGAGCCGGGCCAAACGGGCCGGCCCGCGGTCCGGTTAGTTGGCCCGACCATCGGCCCGGTCCATCGGGTAGGACGGGCCGATTATGTCGGTCGGTCCGTCCGGGTACTGTTCATATTGACCGGTCAATATGGACCGTTGATCTGATCAAAATTGACCGTTGACCAAGTCAAATTTAAATAAAAAATAATTTTATATTACTAAAAAATAAAAAATATTTATTTTTAAATTTTAGCTTAAAAATAATTTTTAATTTCTATTTTTTATATAAAATTAAAATATAAATCGGATAAATGAGTCGGGCCGGATCATGAGAAATGAAATCGGGCCGGGCCAGCCCGGTCCGCCCGTTTTTGCACCTATAGAAAGAAGATTTAGGCTGCGTTTGGTAGTGCATACCAAACACAGCTTTTCTATTTTTCTCTATTTTATGTTTTTCAATATTTATTTTATAAGTATTTAAAAAATTTATTTAAAAATTTAGATAATGTAGAAAAATTTATAATGAGATCTTTTTATTGCGTATATTTATTATTATTTTTGAAAAAAAAAAATAGAGCTCGTTTTTCAAAAAGAACAAAAATACTCTCTATTTCAGAAAAGCTCTATTTTATAAGCAATCCCAAACGCACCCTTTATAAGTTTCATGTATGTATCACTCATTGCATCAAGAGCACTATAATATATGCACTAGGTCGATCGTAATACTGGGTCAGGTTAGAATTGTCAAATTTAGTCCAGTTATTATTCTATTCAATTTGGCACTAAGGCTTCGTTTGGATTATAGATAGACATGGAAAAAGATGGTGGTAGTAAAGCATTTTCTCATGTCTACCTATTTTTAGTAATATATCATTAAACGAAAGGATAGAAAATTACTCCCCATCATTTCTACTATTGTGTAGTTAAATATATATCTATCAAATTGGTGGATACACATGGTGACAAGAGGAGAAACAAATTTACTTTCTCTTTTATTCTTTTATTTTCTAAATATTTTTAATATTTATTTATAATTTAATATTTATTTTTTATTTAATATTTTTAATTAATACATATTATTTTTTATATAATAATTAAAAATTTTTATATTTATTTAATTTTAATTAGTAGAAGAAATAATAAAATAATATGATTAGTTTTTATATTTCATAATTTATCTAAGTTTAGATAATATAAAAAAATTAGTTTAAAAGTTATATTAATAAAGTTTATTTAAAATTATATTAATAAATTAGTTAAAGTTATATTAATAAAAATAATATTAATATAAATAAATAAAAGTATTTGAGTCTTTTATAAAAAGTTTACTTTTATTACTCATCTATTTATCTATCTATCTAAACATAGATAATTTATTATTCTTACCATATATTCAAATATCATAAAATTAATTAACTATTATTTTTTGTCCGTACTTTTATTATTTTTTCTATCCGTTTTTTTTTTATATTTTTTACCTATGAATTCACACATACTATAAAAGAACTGCACTTTAGTTAACACAAACCAACCCAATCCTGAAACCCAAATTGCTACATCTACTTTAAGGTTGAAAAAATTAGGTTTCCTAATATTTGTATCAGAGAACAAAGAAGCATCGAAATTAAACTTCGCAACACCTGAACCATAATCTACTCTTTTCGAAGCTTCCCATGCTGAGTGTACTCCAAAGCTTGTTGTGTCTCCCATTCATGGCTACCGGCGGTAAAGAATCATTGTGCTTGCCGTGCTCCGTCTGCACCTTTATAGCCCATATGGATATTTTTCTCCGACGCGATCACTGGAATATATTATTGGTGCGATCATCGACACCATCCGCAACATTCGACAATCAGCCTATGGCTGTTTGGCAACGTTCAACGACAAGTTTGAGTTGCTGCCTTTCAACCCACTGACAAATAACGAACAGGTTCGATTTCTTTCGATGGTCACCGTCACAGTTAGCGCACCGTTGGGTACGCCGTATTTTTAAATACGTAGAAGTAAATAAGGGTCCCTTTAGCAGTAAAGGAACGTTCAAAAGTGCATATAATAAAAAAATTTTAAAATAAAAAAATTTTAAAATTTTTTTAAAAATAAACTTAATTTTTTTAATTTATCATATTTTTAAAAATATTTTAAATAATATTATAAAAATTGTATTGAAAGACAAATTTTTTAAAAATAAAAAGTAGTGTTATAAGCACCGCTAAATACCATCTTTCAGTATCTAAATTCTTTGCTTCGACTTAGCCAGAGCGAGAAAAGGCGATTTCGCCGTAAAAGAAAAAGAAAAAAAATTTACTTCTTAGAGTTTATTGATTTGAATTCAAATAGCTTTTTCATTTGCTTTTTAGTTTAGTGGATAATTGCATAGTTCGTAGAGTTTATTGATTTGTCTTTGACCATTTTTATGATTGCCTTTGAAGTTAAACTTTGGGTTGACTAAAATATAAGTTTAGTTTTGGAGCTGTTGGGGCTTAGCATACACAGTAGGGGAATAACACTCCTCTAATGTAGAAACAGAAAATTCAGATTAACATGGAAACTAGCCATACTCATTAAGCACCATTGTTTATCAAATCACTAGTTCATATAATATTTTCATTTTTTATTTTTATATTAATTATTTATCGTTATTGGACTAGAAAATTACAGAAAATTTTAGATAGCCGACGTTAGTATTTAGGTGTTACTTAGAAATAATTTTAACTCTATTTATTTTAATTTTTTATTTTATATTTACTTAGAAATTTCTATAATATTCTACTAATTTTTTTTTTAATTTAGATAAATATTTAAAAAATTTATTTTATAAACATTCTAAAACATTTCTGTAATTTCAAAACTCTTACTAGCGTTAGATTCATGCATCTAGTGTAGAAGTTACAAAAATTAAGAACTGATTTTACATTCGGTTTTTAACTCTCTGAAATAATGGCTCGATTTATCTTGCTCACAAAAGTTACGGACTTGCTTACGTTCAGTAATTTGAAATTTGAACCTCCTAAGAATGTAACAGATCAATTAATTAAATATTTTACTTGCATTCAGTATTACTATTTAACTAATGTTTACCATCTTCGTCTCGCTATAATGGAGCCAACAAAGAGGATCACTTGTGGACGTTTAGGTGCATTTTGAAAGTATTTATAAAATAAAAAATAAGTTTATATTTATTATTTTTAAAAAAAATAAAAAAATATAAATAAATTTTATTATTTAAAAAATAATTTTTTAATTTTTAAAATATTTAAATATTTATAAAATATATATTAAAAAATATAAAATTAAAAAACAATGTTTAGAATACAATTTCAAACGCACTCTAAAAGAGGTGATGATAAAAAGTTTTTCAAAATAAACAATATTAAATTTTTGTACTTAAAAATAATATAAATTAAATGTATAAATTTTATGATATAATCACATATAGTTTCCAAATTTTTCTAAAGAAATTCTATATATATCGTAAAAAATTTATTATAAAACCTAAAAATGTTTTAAGAATAAATAATAGCGCTTATAAACACCGCCGAACATTCATAGTGATAATGGTAGAAGGTTGTTGGTTTTATTTCTTGTTTCATTCTGGGAGTGTAATTACAAAAAATAATTTTCTAAAACATAATTTTTAAATTGGAGATACTAAATTATTGTAAAAGAGCATAAAAAATATCTAGAAATAATTTTTATAAAAAAATTACTTTCGGATAAATATACCCTCATGATCAAACAAGTATCAATGAGTTCACATTCCTTCCATTAACCTAGAATTTATCTTGTCAATAATTGAAAGGTTCTGATATTTTTATCACCAAAAATGCTTTGATTTTTGTTTATATTAGAATTTTTGTTTTCTTTCCCCTCCTTGCTGGGATGGAAGGACATATGTAGGCCATATTAAGGGCATGTTCTCATACACTACAAATTTTATTTTTAAATTTATTTTTAATATAAAATATATGATAAATTTTTCTGTCAAAATGTTTTTTTAATTTAACTTTAAAACTTACTATTAGTACAAAATTAATATAGAAATTTATTTTTTATTAAATCTTTTTAATTTTTAATTAAATATTTTAAACTCACTCTTTAATATTAAGTTTATAAACACACCCTAAGCGTCAGTATAAACGAATAATGTCTTAACTGTAAAAGTGAAGACCTCCGTTATGAGATTCATAACTCATAACCATATCACACGTAATCACAAAAGGTATTTGCCAACTTCCTTGTGAAACACAAAGAAATGCAACTTCACCTAGTTGGATTTCAGTTTAACTTGAATAGCACACTCTCATAGCTCTTGACATGCATAGTAAAACATTATGTAATTTATTGACATGCATAGTAAAACATTATGTAATTTATATTACTTCTACATTACGATGTAGAAGAGAACCAAAAGAAATTTTACAAAAATCTTTAAAATTGAGGGAAGAGAACCAACTTAAGTTTGCACCTTCAACAAAAGTTAAAATAGTTTGAGGAGCTTACCTCAACCTGTCTTCATTTTAGAATACCTAAATGATGAAACATTTCATTCATGCAACAACATCATCTTATAGAAACACACCAGTCCAGTATAGTGATTTCTACTAGAAGAATTCTAAAACTTTGAGATAAATGCTGGCGGAAGAACTTATGAGTTCCATATACTAAAGAAACGTTACACAGAATAACATCTTCATTTCAAACTTAAGCAACAAGAAGCTTTTCCACAAAATTATGTCAGAGTGCAGTACTTTCATTTTTAAAACTCATAGCCTGAGTCATGAGGGTTTAACACAACAAGTGCTTCCTAGATACCCAAGGGCAAAATAACGCATTATATTCATTAAAAACTATGACTATATCCAAAACTTATTTCTCAGAAGATAAAAGAAGCAAAATAGTCTAGATAATTCAGTAAAATGATGAAAACCAATTGACTATGTCAGTAAAATCATTCCTGTAGCAATGCTGTGAACCTCACTTCCAATCAACGCCAACTTCAGCAGCACGATGAGGTTTGCTTTTCCACCTACTTCCATTTTGCCGGAGTCCATTTGTCCTAGTTGGCTTATCAAGTACAGATGTTACCCCGCCATTGTTTTCCTCTGTGAGAGATTCAATACTCTCCTTTAGTCGAGGGTGCCTTTTTCTCTTCTTCACTTCTACTGCTCGGTGGACTTCCTTATCTTTGCTGGAGACAGCAAGTTTTACATCATCTAGATCCTCTTCAATCTTTTGGATGTCATCTTCGTCTATATCATCCTTCAGCGGCCTTTGGGGCCTTCCCCTTCTCTTATATGCCAGGTGTGTTTCTTCGCCACCATCAACTAAATCTTCATGGCTCCGGGCAACTGTGACTTTTCTTCCTTTGCCTCTTCCTCTACCCATTAAACCTGTATAACTGAGCCAAAATAAATCGACATCTATATAGCAGAAGCATACAACTAGCAAATAATTACATTCCCTTCTCATAATTCAGATGTCTTCTTCAAAAATTAAAATCAACAGAAGGCTTTTTGCCAGTATAGACTATTGGCTATGAATCTAAATATCTGCCAGACATATCTACATATATCCAGGTAGTTACGATTAAATGATGAATATCATGGACAAATTTTGATCTATCGAGCCAATACGATGTTCATGGTTTCTGTCAGAATCAATTCATTGGGCAGAGGTCACCGTGGAGAACTGATGGACATGCAAAATAAAAGCGAATGGACCAACAACCAATTTGATGAACTACTTTTACAGACGGAAAGAAGACAGTGGCACCGCCATCTACAAATCTCACTTGTCAAATTAAAAACAGGAATAGGTTTGAATTCCAAAACAATTACATCAGAAACGATTGCCACTTACAACCCTCTAAAAAGAACACAACGAAAAACCCTTTAGCACGAACCACGATTCAATTCATTATACGGAAAAATAAACCACATATAGTTTATTGTTGTTAGCAGCAAGAATCAAATCCATGCCAGAGCAGAGGGCCCTCGTCCTACGTTCCCTCTCTATCCATTCAACAATAAAGGAGTAAAGTTTTATTATATATAATAAGAAACCAAAAGCAGCTCTATCCAAAAATTCAGCAAAATGAAACGTAGATTTTAAAAGGAAGAACCCAAATTACCAGTTAGAAATCAAAATAAAAGAGAGAAAATTTTATTTTTTCCTTTTAACAATAGAATATAAATAAATAGCAAAAGCTTTTCAGCAACACCACGAAAAAAAATATATCCCAAATTCAACAAAAAAGTTCCAGATCCAAGAGTAGAAGCTAACCTTCAGACAGAGAACGTCTCCTTTGTAGCCAGCATCAACAGCCCAACCATTCAGAGCTCTCAAAATCCCAAAAAAGATTCAATCTTTCAAGATTCCGAACTCAAAAGACTTCTTCCCTCATGGGAACTTTGAAATGGAACAGAAGAAACCCATACAGAACACAGAATCAAAAAAAAACCCAGAATAAGAATTCAAATAGATAGGGAATTGATTGATTTTGAGATCTGAAAGAGTGAGAAAGGTGGAGCGAAGGAAGACGAAACGGAGGAGAAGAAGAAGAAAGAGTTGCAGAGAGGTTTTGAGAGAGAGGAGATTTTCCTTTTTCTTTTGCATGTGGGGTGCTAAAATGAACAAGGTACATTGCTATTTTGCACAATGAGTCCTCTATTATTAATATTAGCGGAATTTCTCTGGGACTCTTTTAGGCCCAAGACTAAATCCCACTCTTCAAAATAAATCCATCAAAGAAGGGTCAACCGGAAAATTCCATATTCCGGTCGAGCAATCTATTAAGGTTTCGTTATTTTTGGACCATCTATTTTGATTTGGACTCAAAATCAAAATCAAAATCAAAATTGGAGAAAATGTTAAAAAAAGAAAAAAGGATGTAAGTTAGTTTACTATTATGTCAATAAATGCTAATTGTGGATGAATAAATACTTTAACTAATATTATTAAAAATTATCAATTGTGCTATAACTTTTGTATCAATTGTCAATAGAATTAATTATCGCTTTGCTTGCACTTAGTTTGCAAATTTTGACTTCTAAAATCATCGTTCGTTTTTAAATGCATATGTTTCAAATTTAACTTTTGTTTTAAAGCATGTTTGGCTAATCTTTTTGCGATACTTATACATTATACTACATGGTACTACATAATTATTAAAAAAAGCTTCACAGATGATACGTTTTATCTAGCTGAACTTTGAAATCTATATCTCATCAACTAGTGAAGCATATGACGATGCATCAAACAATTAATCCAAAAAATTTAAATGCTAATTATAGTGATACAGATTGTTTGAAGTATCGTTATGATATCGCTAGTGAAATATCGTAATAGTGATTTTATAAACATTAATTTGGTTGTATTTATTGGCTAAATATTTGAAATTGTTTAATTTAACATCAATTGTTTCAATATAATTTATTTGTTAATTATTCACAACTTATAATTAAATTAGTACTTATTAAATAAAATAAATAATGTATTTATTAAGATTAATATTATTACAAAAATATTCATAACTATTAGTGTCACAACAAATATTAACTCAAAAAAAATAAATAATATATGAAAGAAGTAGAGGTGTAAAAATGGGGTGGGTTAAAGCGGGCCGCCCATGCGCCCGTGATTAGTTGGCCCGACCATTGGTGCGATCTATCAGGCAGACGGCCGATTATGTGGCCGGTCCGTCAAGATCGTATTCATATTGACCGGTCAATATGGACCGTTGATCTGATCAAAATTGACCGTTGACCAAGTCAAATTTAAATAAAAAATAATTTTATATTACTAAAAAATAAAAAATTTATTTTTAAATTTTAGCTTAAAAATAATTTTTAATTTCTATTTTTATATAAAATTAAAATATAAATCGGATAAATTAGTCGGGCCGGATCATGAGAAATGAAATCAGTAACGGGACATCCCGATCACCCGTTTTTTGCACCTATAGAAAGAAGATTTAGTTGCGTTTGGTAGTGCATACCAAACACACGACTTTTTCTATTTTTTTTCTATTTTATGTTTTCAATATTTATTTTATAAGTATTTAAAAAATTTATTTAAAAATTTAGATAATGTAGAAAAAATTTATAATGAGATCTTTTTATTACGTATATTTATTATTATTTTTATATAAAAAAATAGAGCTTCGCTTTTTCAAAAAGAACAAAAAAAATACTCTATTTTAAAAGCTTTCTATTTTATAAGCAATCCCAAACGCACCTTTATAAGTTTCATGTATGTATCACTCATTGCATCAAGAGCACTATAATATATGCACTAGGTCGATCGTATCTTGGGTCGAGTTAGAATTGTCAAATTTAGTCCAGTTATTATTCTATTCAATTTGGCACTAAGGCTTCGTTTGGATTATAGATAGACATGGAAAAAGATGGTGGTAGTAAAGCATTTTCTCATGTCTACCTATTTTTAGTAATATATCATTAAACGAAAAGGATAGAAAATTACTCCCATCATTTCTCTTTTGTTGTGTAGTTAAATATATATCTATCAAATTGGTGGATACACATGGTGACAAGAGGAGAAACAAATTTACTTTCTCTTTTATTCTTTTATTTTCTAAATATTTTTAATATTTATTTATAATTTAATATTTATTTTTTATTTAATATTTTTAATTAATACATATTATTTTTTTATATAATAATTAAAAATTTTTATATTTATTTAATTTTAATTAGTAGAAGAAATAATAAAATAATATGATTAGTTTTTATATTTCATAATTTATCTAAGTTTAGATAATATAAAAAAATTAGTTTAAAAGTTATATTAATAAAGTTTATTTAAAATTATATTAATAAATTAGTTAAAGTTATATTAATAAAAATAATATTAATATAAATAAATAAAAGTATTTGAGTCTTTTATAAAAAGTTTACTTTTATTACTCATCTATTTATCTATCTATCTAAACATAGATAATTTATTATTCTTACCATATATTCAAATATCATAAAATTAATTAACTATTATTTTTTGTCCGTACTTTTATTATTTTTTTTCTATCCGTTTTTTTTTATATTTTTTACCTATGAATTCACACATACTATAAAAAGAACTGCACTTTAGTTAACACAAACCAACCCAATCCTGAAACCCAAATTGCTACATCTACTTTAAGGTTGAAAAAATTAGGTTTCCTAATATTTGTATCAGAGAACAAAGAAGCATCGAAATTAAACTTCGCAACACCTGAACCATAATCTACTCTTTTCGAAGCTTCCCATGCTGAGTGTACTCCAAAGCTTGTTGTGTCTCCCATTCATGGCTACCGGCGGTAAAGAATCATTGTGCTTGCCGTGCTCCGTCTGCACCTTTATAGCCCATATGGATATTTTTTCTCCGACGCGATCACTGGAATATATTATTGGTGCGATCATCGACACCATCCGCAACATTCGACAATCAGCCTATGGCTGTTTGGCAACGTTCAACGACAAGTTTGAGTTGCTGCCTTTCAACCCACTGACAAATAACGAACAGGTTCGCTTTCTTTCGATGGTCACCGTCACAGTTAGCGCACCGTTGGGTACGCCGTATTTTTAAATACGTAGAAGTAAATAAGGGTCCCTTTAGCAGTAAAGGAACGTTCAAAAGTGCATATAATAAAAAAATTTTAAAATAAAAAATTTTAAATTTTTTTAAAATAAACTTAATTTTTTTAATTTATCATATTTTTAAAAATATTTTAAATAATATTATAAAAATTGTATTGAAAGACAAATTTTTTAAAAATAAAAAAAGTAGTGTTATAAGCACCGCTAAATACCATCTTTCAGTATCTAAATTCTTTGCTTCGACTTAGCCAGAGCGAGAAAAGGCGATTTCGCCGTAAAAGAAAAAGAAAAAAAATTTACTTCTTAGAGTTTATTGATTTGAATTCAAATAGCTTTTTCATTTGCTTTTTAGTTTAGTGGATAATTGCATAGTTCGTAGAGTTTATTGATTTGTCTTTGACCATTTTTATGATTGCCTTTGAAGTTAAACTTTGGGTTGACTCAAATATAAGTTTAGTTTTGGAGCTGTTGGGGCTTAGCATACACAGTAGGGGAATAACACTCCTCTAATGTAGAAACAGAAAATTCAGATTAACATGGAAACTAGCCATACTCATTAAGCACCATTGTTTATCAAATCACTAGTTCATATAATATTTTCATTTTTTATTTTTATATTAATTATTTATCGTTATTGGACTAGAAAATTACAGAAAATTTTAGATAGCCGACGTTAGTATTTAGGTGTTACTTAGAAATAATTTTAACTCTATTTATTTTAATTTTTTATTTTATATTTACTTAGAAATTTCTATAATATTCTACTAATTTTTTTTTTAATTTAGATAAATATTTAAAAAATTTATTTTATAAACATTCTAAAACATTTCTGTAATTTCAAAACTCTTACTAGCGTTAGATTCATGCATCTAGTGTAGAAGTTACAAAAATTAAGAACTGATTTTACATTCGGTTTTTAACTCTCTGAAATAATGGCTCGATTTATCTTGCTCACAAAAGTTACGGACTTGCTTACGTTCAGTAATTTGAAATTTGAACCTCCTAAGAATGTAACAGATCAATTAATTGAATATTTTACTTGCATTCAGTATTACTATTTAACTAATGCTTTACCTATCTTCCTCTCACTATAATGGAGCCAACATAGAGGATCACTATGGGGACGTTTAGAGAGGTTATGATAAAGAGTTTTTTGAAATAAAAAATATTAAAAATATTTTAAAAATAAATTTAATTTTTGTATTTAAACATAATAAAAATTATATGTATAAATTTTACGATATATGATTCATATATAGTTTTCAAATTTTTCTAAAGAAATTCTATATAATATATATCGTAAAAAATTTATTATAAAACCTAAAAATGTTTTAAGAATAAATAATAGCGCTTATAAACACCGCCGAACATTCATTGTGATAATGGTAGAAGGTTGTTGGTTTTATTTGTTGTTTCATTCAGGGAGTGTAATTACAAAAAATAATTTTCTAAAACATAAATTTTAAATTGAAGATACTAAATTATTGTAAAAGAGCATAAAAAATATCTAGAAATAATTTTTATAAAAAATTACTTCGGATATAAAAAAATATACCCTCATGATCAAACAAGTATCAATGAGTTCACATTCCTTCCATTAACCTAGAATTTATCTTGTCAATAATTGAAAGGTTCTGATATTTTAATCACCAAAAATGCTTTAAATTTCTTTTTTATATTAGAAATTTTGTTTTCTTTCCCTGAGAACTTTTTCTTTAATATTAGAGTTCAAGCCATGGTTTCCTTGGTATTTGCTTTATGTTTTCATATTTTCATTCTAAAGGCTTGTTTGGCATAGCGTTCTTGGACTAGAGTATTATTTGATAGTGCTTATTACTAATTATCAAAATTTTATTTTAATTTTAAATAAATATTATATAATATTTAATTTAAAAAAATAAAAATATAGATAATTATATACTATAAAAAATTATATATATAGATATATATATATATGGCACTCTTTTTTTAGGAGCATTCTTTCTGGTTTATGATTGGGGTAACTTTCAAATTCAATCTCTACCGTAGGATATAGAGACAATGAATTAAAAATATACCCATAAAATTTCAGCTGAATTGGACAACGAATTCACTTTCATCTAATCACTTGATCAAGATTACAGAAATGATACAATATATATCTTTTTTAATTTCTTACTTTCTGTCATTTTGATCAAGTGACTGAATGACGGTGAATTCGTGCTTCGATTTAGCTGAAATTTTATGGATATGTTTCTAACTCATAGTTCTTCATATTCAATGGTGAAGATTGAATTTAGAGATCACTCCGGCCATAAACCGAAAAAAAAGTGTCCGTAATTGTCCCTAGAGAGAGAATGTCCTTATCCCTCTCTAATAGATATATATATATATTAATTCTTAAATAAAAACAAACTCGTCTTATTAGAAATCTCAAAATAATATTTTTCAGAAAATTTTTTACTTTAAAACGTTCCTTAACGCGGTGTAAAGTGTTAAACGTACCGTTCATCAGTGTTCATAGAAAGTTTAGAAATTTAAAAAGAAAAAATTATTATTTTCAGCTACTATCTTTGTATCCTGTTTGTAATACTATTTGGTAGTTATCATAGTTGTAAGAACCGGACCGGACATCGAACCGAAAAATTATCCGGATCACGGTTCTCGGATTGAACCGTCGGGTCAATAATATTAAAGCATTTTTAACTAATAAAAATAATAATTACAGTAAGAAATCTACTGCCAATGACACTATCAATAATAATAACAACAACAATCATAAAAATAATTAGAGTATTTTTATTATGGCATTACTATCAACAATAACAGCAATAATAATTACAGCGAAAATTGAAGTATTGCCACCACCAACAACAATAATAACAACTAAAATTTATAATAAAAAATATTTAAATAAATTAGGAAATTAGAAAAAATAAAACCATAAAATAGATAAATCATAAAGAGATATAACTAACTTTTTTAAATATACATATTTAAGTCTAAATATTTTACAATATAAATATTTAAAAATCATTAATAATTGATATTTACAAATAAAACATAATGAATTATTTTTTTGCATTATCACATTCAAATGCAAAATCTAAACTACATATTATTTTTCAATATAAGACTATTAATAATTATTTTTGTATTAAATATATCATTAATTAAAAAAATTTTAATTAATTTTTTAAAAATTTTTTCAACCCGATTTTTTTCGGACGGACGGGTCGACCGGATTGAAGCGGATCGAAACGGGTCAAAACGGGTCGATTACATAAATAATTTTTTTACAAATTCGAACCAGTTTACCGTCCGGATTGACGATTTCTAAGTCGACCCGGACGGGTCGGTCCGAGTCTGACAATTATGGTAGTTATGGGAGCCTTCTACTTTGCACAAGCCAAATCAACGAAATCGTTTGTTCTAAAATTTACGCATGAACTTTTACTCACTGTTCGGGCATATTTTTATTGTAAAAAATTTTAAATTTTTTTCAAAATTTTGAGCTTTGTCGTTTATTTATTTTAATTATCATTCTAAATTTATTTTAATTTTCATATTAAATTCTACTTTCACTGAATTTTATTTTTTATTAAAATTTATTTTTATAATATTTCTTTTTACGAAGATTATTTTTATATAATTAAAATACGTCTTTAATAAAATATTTAAGACTAACTAAGCAACCTACTTAAAAATTTATGAATAGACATGCAATCCCTAATATTTTTATCCAAAACACCATGTTGTAAGCAAGCGACTTCAAGAGTTCTTTCTACTCTTGAATTTGTAAGATTTTTATTTGCAGGCTTCAAGAATTACGACAAAGTTTTCACATTGACCATATTTGCAAATTTCGGAAAGAACAGACCCTTTTCTGTAATAAAAATACAAAACTTCCCCCAACCATATATATTAACATTCCCTCCTTGTTTCGGTTAGAACACTTGGTCTCTCCTTTTCTTTCAAAACAAAAACAAAAAAAAAACTTCAATCTTCTGAAACCATTTTCCAAGATTTCACCTCATTATTTGATCAAGATTCAAATCTCAACGAAGAATCAAAGAGAAAAAGAGATGGCAACAAGACTCTGTTTTCTTCTTCTTCTTGTTCTTGTGCTCTGTTTAATAGCAAACACTACTGTAATCAATGGCTTAGGAGTGAATTGGGGTATGTTAGCAAGTCACTTACTTCCACCGGAAATGGTTGTTCGAATGATTACGGATAACGGGTTCGACAAGGTGAAGTTATTCGACGTTGACCGTGGTGCTCTCTCTGCACTTGCCGGTACTGATCTTGAAGTAATGGTTGCTATTCCCAACTACATGCTTGATCAAGTCGCCGGAGATTTCACCACTGCTCAAAATTGGGTTAAAGAAAATGTTTCTGAGTTTGTTTACCCAGGTGGAGTTAATATCAGGTTAGTAGTTATTGCTAGTTAATTTTTCTTCAGTTTCTTTCTTCTTTTTTTTTTCTTTTCTTCTGTGTTATTCAGTTGATTAAACTTCTCGGTTTTTTTTAATTTAATTGAAATTTTGAGAATTTATTGCTGTTCTTTTCTTGTTGTTTCTTTCTTGTTCTGAGTAACTATTCTTGAATATTGTTGATCTGTGATTAGTTTACTTTGAAATTTGTTTGAGAAATGTTCTGTTAATTATCAGTTTGTCCCACTTTTGTTACTTCTGTTCTTTTCTTCTTTCATGTTAAATAAACTTCAATCTTTATATGAATGTTCCATTTGGAATTTCATGCTTTTTTGAAATTCTTTGTAATTTTTGTGCAGATTCCTTAAGGAATCACTTGCTTTTAATATTTATAATATCTTCTTTAGGAAAAGGCAAGAATTAGTGTTTTTGAGTTGGGACCCTTTTACTCTTTGAACTCTTTTGCAAAAGCTATGATCTGGTGTTGCTTACTTGGATTTCTATAACTTACATGCTAAGGACTTCACCATGATTTGTGTTTATTCATTTGAGAACTTTTGAGTAATGTTTCGCTTTTCACTTTTGTTATATTAACCTTAAACATATTGAAAACATCAGGTGAAAAAGAAAAACATTGAAGTTCCTTTTCAGTTGCACTAACATTATTTGAACTTTTTCTTTTTTTTTTCAGGTATGTTGCAGTAGGCAATGAGCCATTTCTGAAGAGCTACAATGGAGCCTACAACCATGTGACACTACCAGCCTTGAAGAATATACAGAAAGCCCTTGATCAATCTGGCTTAGGAGTTCACATCAAGGCAACGATCCCATTTAACGCTGATGCCTACTCTTCTGATGGAAAACTCCTGCCTTCTTCTGGTGACTTTAGGCCGGATATCCGAAGCACTGTGATCGAAATTGTCAGGTTCCTGTCTGAGCATAAGGCGCCTTTCATCATCAACATCTACCCTTTTCTTAGTGTTTACGCTGACAAACACTTCCCTATTGAATTTGCGTTCTTTGAAAGCATGGGAAAACATCTCAAAGATGGAAACCTGACATATACCAATGTGTTTGATGCGAATTTGGACACACTGGTTTGGTCGCTGAAGAAGGCAGGGTACCCTGACATGCCTATAATCATTGGTGAAGTTGGCTGGCCAACAGATGGTGATCTTCATGCCAACAATGAGAATGCTGAGAAGTTTAATCAAGGTTTACTCAAACATGTTATGTCTGGCAATGGAACTCCAATGAGGAAAGGAATGAAGACTGAAGTGTTTCTTTTCAGTCTCATGGATGAAGACATGAAGACAATTGATCCTGGGAATTTTGAAAGGCATTGGGGCGTTCTCAAGTATGACGGACAGCCGAAGTATGCATTTGACTTAAGTGGAAAGGCGGATAAGAACAAGCAGTTGATTGGAGCTCAGGGAGTTAAGTACTTACCAGAAACCTGGTGCATTCTTAACCCGGACGTTGTTGATTTGAGTAAACTGGGAGACGCTATCACTTACGCTTGCAGATTTTCTGATTGTACTTCACTCGGCTACGGTTCATCTTGTAACAATCTTGATCTCAGTGGGAACGCTTCCTATGCATTCAACATGTATTACCAGGTTTACGATCAAAGAAAAGGAACTTGTAGTTTCTCTGACCTTGCGATGGTGACTGCAGAAAATCCGTCTGAAGGAAAGTGTGAGTTCCCTGTGATGACTGCTTACAGTAGTTTCCTGCATTCAGCCAGAAGGAAGATGCATGTTGTGTTCATCGTAGTAGGAGCCTCCATAGCTGTGTTGATCTTGTCTATAGGCGCAATTCTTATTCTGCCATATTTACTACGCTGATGATGTAGAGTTGTTTCAGTAGAATATGTACAAACAGTAAGAGTAAGAATGCAATTTCGTAACATTATGTTCTTCATTGTCTGTCAAAATTCTGAAACCTATAGAACTCTTCACAAATTACAACTTACCTGGGCAATATGTTGATTGTAAAACTATCTGAAAGAGCTTTTGGCTAAAAAGCTTCAGCTTGACCTGCTATATTGAGACATCAAATTTCTGTAACATGTATCACATCTAAATGATATTGGACAGAAATTCTATGTCCTTGGATGCATCTTTACATGGATTAATGATGTCGTTGGTGATTGGTACTAGCTCATCTGCAGGAAGGATATCCAACGTTTGCATATTGATGAGACCACGATTTTTTTCATTTGTTCTCAAACATTTTCTGAAGCTTCCAGCCATGTGCCTCAATCCTCATTTGTAGATTTCTTTGTATCTTGAAGGATGTATGAATCAGTGAAAAGGTGTCAAAGCAGGAAGAAAAGCAATGATTTTGAGAAGATTTCCTCATAAGATGCACTAAATATGATACCTCAAGTTGCTCGTGAAGGCGCTTTTGCACATCCAGCTGAAGCCTTAAGGCTTCTGTGATTTGTATCCCACTGCAATACAAGATAAAGAAACATAAAATTGGCGTATGGGAAAGTTTAAGTTTCTTGGAGCAAATGCTAAAACAAGTAGTAGAAATGGTGAGTATGCTATATTATCCAGTTGTTGAATGCTGTTACTAGATCTCGCCCTTTCAGCAAGGCCTAAAGATACAGAAATGAAGTCACTTCAGAGGATGCTTGAGTAATAAAAGGAAGTGGAGAAGATATACATTGCCTAAACTTATATAGACATCTAAACTGTGAATGAAGAAATTAACTTGTCAAAGTAATCTACTGTTGAGTGGAAGCATAATTAAACACATACAATCTATCTAGTGTACATCAAATCCTTTTCATGTAAGTGCAACCCAGATAAATTAATCGGTCGCCTAGTTTCCCACAGATAACCTAACAACTACAGGGTGAAGTTATCCGTTGTTTAGTTTGCCTGCAAGAAGTAATAAGTTACTATTGCAATTTGAAAGTAGGACAAAATCAGGAATCAGAGTAGCTGTGATATAGAATTTCACTCTCATCATGCGTTTGTGTTTTGAATTTAGGACTTATACTAACCACATCTCCACCAAGTCCTGACATATTGCAAATTATTGTGGCAGTGTAGACGATGCTGAAAAGTATGGTATTACCGCTCATCTATTTCAGCTATTGAAAATGGGCGTATGGTTTAGTCTACCAGGAAAAAATGATGGAAGATACTGTAGGTTGCGGAGCACGTTGTTCATTACTTTGATTTTAACAGAAAGTCATAAGCTATCTTCATAGATCCTTCCGTATTTTTTGAATTATGTCTTATAGCTTCAATTTCCAACCAGAAAACATTCAAGTATACTAAGTAACGTGTTCATCAAAGATTAGCACTTCGTTGCATAATCACTCTGTCAGCTTTAGTACTTATATTGAACTTTATAATATAGTACCCCTATAGAGGAGGATGGAAATCCTCTCTAAATAACGAAACTTGCAGGGACGAATCCAAGAACCACATATCATAAAAGAATAATCCTTTGCTATATACTCTGGTTGTTTTACTACAGGCAAAATCAAAAATTGCTTTTGACTACTCCAAAGTAACGTGAACTTTGCACAGCATCTTAGCGATTTTATATCCAACAATATAATGTTAAAAGTGGTTCTGAGAGGACATGCGACACATAAAAGGAAAATGCTGAATCAAACTTTCATCATTAAGAGGCATCCATGTTCAAATTTTTAGTACTTAGTTTAGGTAAAAATGTTTTATGCATAGATTAAAGATAAGGATATTCTCTCAGTTGTACTTATTAGAGAAACTCGTTCAACAATATACAGTGAAGAGAATCTTTTCCACAAGCTGATTCTATTCCTTACCTTCAGAAGAATCAGACAAGTACTTTGCAATGTGATATTTCTGCAAGCAGTGTAAGTACAATAAGTTTCCTAATGCCAGAGGCCAAAGTTTACAATAGATTACCCTACTGAATACCTACCTGCAAGTGACTCTTAACATGGTAGATGGTCAATCCTTTCAAGTCCATCAAGCTTTAATAATCCCTTTAGTGTTGCCTCTGCAAGAAAAACCAAAAATTACTGGTGTATGAATCAATGTGCCACCATCTTCAAGCATGATCATTTAATCACTTATCTCTGCTCCTCGAAGAAGACGATTCACACACTGCACAAAGCGTTCATGGAGATCCGGAGTCCATCTTATCCTCGTCTTACCTGGTACAGATGTTCCAGTTGAACAAATAACAGGTGCTCCAAATGGTACCACTGGATGTTGCTACTTCATGGACTGTTGAAGCCGTGGTGCTTTCACCAAGGAGCTTGACGAATTGTAATTAACCTTTCTAAGAACATTAAGATTAAAACATGTAGTTATTCTCAAAACAGAACGACAAAGAGAAGCAAGATAGTGAGGCGCACTTGCATTGAAATTGCAATTCCCATTGACTGCAGTTACTTGGCTCAAAATATTGTTAGAACCTAGAACTCCCTCCTTACTATTTTGTGACCAATGTTGCATCTCATGTTGAACCCTCTGTTGAACTTTGTTTCTATCATGAGGAAAATGAGAATTTCATTTTCTAATGAGGAAAACTTCAGTAACTCGAAATTATCCTCTGATTGGAAAACATGGTCGTTTTGCTTTGAGAATCCACAGTATAAGAGACTTGGAGGATTTCTGTGTGAGTGAGAGAGAGATGGAAGATTGTTCAGCTGAGAATCTAACTGGGAAGAACCATAAAGCGCTTGGTACCCAAGAAAGCAGCTGGGTTTTCACCACTGGAAACAGGATTGCATACAGTTGTAGTGTATAACATAAGAATGAGGTGATAAATCACTGGAGGTAAGACTATACTGTGGTGGATGGACAAGCATGATCCAGAAAAGTGGCCTGGATGCCCGAGGGTCTTACTGTCATATTATAACGAATTTAAGATTCTTCTCAAAACCAATTGACGATGAATAAAAGTGAACTCAAATCTTTATGAATATCATCTCAATATCATTAATAAGCAGTATCGGATTAAATCTTTCTTTAACATATATAACTGAGATTTTCACAAGAAGAATTCAGAAATCCGAGAGATGAATCATTTGAGAGTGCATACTTCCGTTTAACAAACTCAAGCTCCAGAGAGTTCATTACAAGAACAACAGTTCAGACAAATCAGTGCAAACACTATGAACCAGAAAAGTCTCAGAACCACTAACAAAGCCTCGGCCAATGAAGTCTTCACAGGAAGTGCCTATAAAGAAGAGAAAAGAATTGATGGATCAAAGCAGCAATAAGAAGTTGGAAGCTCTTTCTAGTTTCAATATTTACTAACCTAACTTCTTTTCTTGTAACTTCAAAGTTTTCGATATACTTCATTATTCTGCTAATAAGTTTGATATTATCTCTAATATTAATTGCATCAAATTTGGACTATGTTAATAGTAGTTCTAGGATTTTAGCAACCCTTCTTGTGCACCTGGAGTCTGCAGTATTTGACATGGAATCTTTTCCTTCATCTGTTTGGAGATATCAGTGGCATGGTTCTTTTTTCTATTCTCTCTGTGAAATTTGATGTCTTGCAAGTGCTTGTTCAATGTTCATAGAGCTACTTAGTTTGATCTATCCGCATGTTGTCACATTATTCTTACGGGAGTATATAGAAAGTTTCTTGTTATTTTGATATACCCACATCTAACAAAGACCATGGAAATCCAAGTTAACAATTTCTTATCTATCTTGCCGTTGTTTTATTTGGTTGTTTCCTTTGATATGGAAGGCGTGGCAAGTTTATACTAAGCGAGTATTTTGTTGATGCCTATGATATTTTGGCGCTCAACTCATATTAACTGCTAGATTGGACACCCTTATTTTGTGTAGTTAATTTTTGAGATATAGGCTCTGTCCGGTTATGTTTGTTTCATCTTTTTCCCTCCCATGTGCAAACGATGGCATATTTGTACTTCACCAAAAGCATGAATTTGTAGACGTTGCCTGGATATTCTTTAGAAAATCTTCCATCATACAACATAACCTAAGAAAACCAAAGATGGAAACTAGGAACTAACTCGTTAAAGCACTTCAAGATACTAATGCATCTCCCTCCTTAAGAGATTCAATTTCTAAAACTAGGTAGTGCGAATTACCACTTTAAACTTTAGTTTAAGGTGGTTTGAGTGTTTTTTTCTAAAGCTTCAGAGCTTGTGATTGGATGAGTTGTATTCTCTTGGTTTGCTAATATGTAACTGTGATGGTTTGAGTGATCTCAAACCACGAACGGGGCTGCTTTCTGTAATTGAGAACAAAAGATTGAAAAGAAAAATACAAGTAAAATTAGAATAAGGTTTCTCTGTGTCCCATATGAGATACATGAGTGTTTATTTATAGCCTAACTTCAAGACTCCCAAGATAGTAGGATTCTTGAGCTACTAGAACTCTCTAAACAGAGTCTTTATTTGACATGGAAACTAGAATAAGTTTCCTAATGAAACCAAACTTTACTAATGATCAAACTCTCCTAATAATGACATCTAACTCTGCTGGAACTACTTGTAGTTCTGTCCTTCTTTCAGTGCCTCGCTACAACTCTTGCAACCAATGCATTGCCTTGGTGCCATTCTTCTGCGCTCACTTCGTCTGAGTGTGATTACCTCATTGGCATCCTTGACAGTAACTTTGGGAGAAAAGAAACTATCTCAGTGGTACCTCGTTGAGGATATCTCAAAGAGGCTTAGGATTCTTCTAATGATCTATCTCAGTGATTTTAGAGCCTAGAGCCTATTCTCGTCTGTAAATTAGCTAGCTCCGTAGGAAGAAAACGAAGAACTAAACTGTACAGAACGGCCCCTGATAAACCACCCTATCTAGATATTCTTTTCTATGCTTTATATCTGAAATCCTATGGATAAATTGACTTAATTTGTGCTGGATTCATATGATAGTTTGCAATATTCGAATTATAGATTAATCTTCATTGTGGAGTCCTACTTAAGTGAACTCTCTCTTTTGCAAATCAATTAAAGCTAATTAGTAATAGATTTAAGCATTATGAATGATAAATAATGTAATATTCAACAAACTTACTATACTTTCCTTATGTTCTGTAGATAGGAAAAGGAATTGTGAGACAATTATGAATGAAGGATGAATTGATGATGACTCTAGGGAATACCTAAAATAAAAAAGTGTCCCAATATTGCATGTGATTGGAGACAACTACAGTACAGAAAGTTTTTTCCTTTAGGGCTCACCAACTGCAGCTACTCTCTTTTTTTTTTTTTTCTTGTTTCAGTGATTCTATTCTTCTATGCTACTCTCAGAAGAAACACACCAACCTCCTGCCTGTTATATTCAGGTTAGTCCTGGTTAATTTACCTAAATCATGTCATTGTTTGACACTCATTTGTAGAAATTTAAGTATTAACTAAGGATTTATTCATTTGTTAAGCAATTATGTGTTAACATTGGGGTGTTTGGAGTGCTAGAAAAAACATTTTCCGAATTAAAAAATATTTTAGGATTTACAAAAAAAATTTATTTTTTATATTTAAAAAAATAAACATAAGCAATACTAATCATGACATAAAATTTTTTTATATTTTCTAAATTTTTAAATAAATTATATAAAATATTATAAAAAATTTATTAAAAAATTAATAAGTGTTTTTTCTAGAAAGCTCAACCAAACAGCCCTATTGAATCAAGTCAGAAGATAAAATTTTCTGGATTGGATTAAGTTGCAATGAAATTGTTCTATAAGAGACTTGTGGATCAGGAAATTTTGTTGTTTTTATTAAAGGAAAAAAAGGACATTCTGTGGCTTATCAAATATATGGGAGAATGATAGTGAATGTAAAACAAGAAACGCAAGCGTACAGCTTTATTTCAATAGAGGGCAGCTGTGTATATAAAGCCACAAGGGGGACCTAGTTGAGTTGCTGGTCTTCAATGGCTAACCAAATCTATCTGAAGTCGCCATGTCCCAACTCAACCTCCCTGAAGATCAAAACCGTAGTACAGACTTATTTCTTGAAGCAAGTAATGAGCCATTTTGTCCATGCTCTACTGAAGACAAAATCTGTACTTGGTGAATTTCTTAGCAAGAAGAGCATTGATATCATCTGCAACCTCTTCAACTCGAAGAAGAGCTCTGCAGATAGCATCTACAACTTCACCTTGAAGCGGAAGAGGAAGGAGAAGAAGAAGAAACTGTTGAAGTCTATCAAATGGTCTTCATGTCATGTTATACCATTGTCTGAGCTCTCGAGTATGGAAGGTTTCACCATTAGTCGTCGCGGATTTGCATATTATGATGCATCGTGGAACTCGATCATGCCTACTGAGGAGTTCCAGGAAGAAGCTGATACAGAACTGTCAGGCTACCTTCAATGGCTTCAAGAGAAGGATATCGAAGCAACTGAGGTAGAAGATGGTTTGACAGAGATTGACAGGCTTGCAGAGTTGTTCATTGCTAGTTGCCATGAGAAGTTCAAGCTGGAGAAGCAAGAGTCATACAGGAGATACCAGGAGATGCTTGCTAGAAGCTTGTGATGAAGAATGTTAATTATATTTACTGTTAAAAATTGTCGATAGCAAAAATCGACGAAGTCCAAATTTAAGTTCTTAGTTTTCTTCTTGATTTCTGTTCTTCCTCCTCTTTTCAATGTTGCGTTTCTACTGAATTATATTTGACGATGAATGTTTAATTTGAAGTATGACTGCGTTCTGTAATGTTGTTTCTGTGAATAATAAACGAAAACTTCGAGAAAGTTATAAAGGATATATCCATTCCAGGATTAACTACTGCACTGTTTGTGATTCTTTTGATTCAAGTTTTTGTTTTCTTGTAAGCAAAGTACACAGGTTTCTTTCATTCATTCAAATCCAAGACTAAACATTTTTTCCAAGTTATTTTTTTCCTTCACTTGTTAAAGCAAATACACCACACACAGATTTGTGCTTATAAACCTTTTCTCCTTTCCAGTTTCCGGTAAAAACCAAGAACTACATTTAATGACTGATTTGGAAATCTAATTCGTAGCGGAGATCGATTGATTATCATCAACTGCTTCTGTCGAAGGGAATAAACTGTTTTTGGTTCGTGGCGCAAAACATAGTCAATTAACTGCACTATAAGGCACATATACATCCACATGAATTTTAACTTGGGCTCTTTGTTTAGCCATAAAATCCATACTATGCATAGTTATTGTAAGATAAACAACCGATATAACTTAACATATCATTGCACTAATAAGAAAATTTTAGAATGCAGTTGAATTTAAACCATGATATTCTTGTGGTTGAAAGAAAGACTTTGGGTGTCAGTTCAATTACACACAGCTTCTTATGAAGAATCCGAGAGAGGGTAGTGAATAGATTGAGGCCGCGTTTGGTTACATGTAAAATTTTTTAATATTGACTTTTCTCCACATAAGGTCTCTGGTCTGGCAGTTAATTTGTACCCTTATTTCAATAGGCTCTACGCGTTTGCATGACAAGGGCACGTTAGTTTTATCATTATTAAATTAAACTATAAAACTTATTTTTAAAAAATATATAAAAATATTTTCATTTAAAAAAAAATCTTTTCAAAATTACTTTCCCCTGACGTCGCCTTAAGTTTATCATATTTGTAAAGTTTACCCTAAGGTTAGGTAAAAGTACCAATGTGTAGGTATGCTAAAAACAGCATTATTCATAGGGAGACTGAGGGAAGCAAATACAAATAGAAGATGCTTCTTTGCTTTGATTGTAGGTTCTTCGGGTCCCTTTATTCCCTGATGAATATGGGTAACGTTGCTTTATTAGTCCTTTGAGAGGTTCGAGGCACTTAGGTAGCTGAGGAATTTCTTCAGCTTTTTTTGGGTTTCTTGTCAGGAATAAAGGAAACATTTGGTCATTCATCTTCTCCTGCAAAACACACAAAAAAAAAAAATTGTACACCGCTAGACCAAAATTTTTAGCAAATTACATAACCAAAATCAATGGTTCAACTATGGGCGTGTTTCTCTCATAGTTGTCAAACCGAAACTATCGATCTAAACGGTAAATCGGTTCGAATTTACAAAAAAATTATTTATACAATTGATCCGTTTCGATCCGATTTGATCCGTTTTGACGCGCTTTAATCTGATCGATCCGCTCATCCGGATCAAACCGGATTGAATAAAATTTTTTAAAAATAAATTAAAAAAATTTAAATTAATGATATATTTAATTCAAAAATAATTATTTATAGTTCTAATATTGAAAAATGATATGTATTTTAGATTTGTATTTGGATGTGATAATGCAAACATATAATTGATTAGGTATTATTTGTAAATATCAATTATTAGTAATTTTTAAATTTTTATATTGCAAAATATTTAGATTCAAATATGTATATCTAAAAAATATAGTTGTCTCTTTTATGATTTATCTATTTTATGGTTTTATTTTTTTCTAATTTTCTAATTTATTTAAATATTTTTTATTATAAAATTTTATTGTTATTATTATTGTTGGTGGTGATAATGTCATGGTGGAAATACTTCAATTTTCGCTGTGATTTTTGTTGCCATTGTTGTTGATAGTAATGCCATAATAAAAATACTTTAATTTTTTGCTATGATTACTACTGCTATTATAATTGGTAGTGCTATGATAGCAGTAGATATTTTACTATAATTGTTGTTATTATTAGTTAAAAATATTTTAATATTATTGATCCGACGGTTCGATCGGTTGATCCGATTGGTCAACCCAAGAACCTGACCAGAATAATTTTTCGATTCGATATCCGGTCCGATTTTTACAACTATGATTTCTCTTTCTCTTTGATATTAATTTACATGTTTGGGAGTACTTTTTATCTTTTTTTTCAATTTTTATTTACGTTTCTCAATAAATTTTTAAAAATATTTTATCAATTTTTGTTTAAAATTTAAAAATACAAAAAAATTTTACGTCATAAAATTTTTTATTATTTATTTTTATTATTTTTTAGATTTAAAATATTAAACCTTATTTTAAAAAAATCCAAAGATATTTTTTGTTTTAAAAAACTTCGTTTCAATAATCACTCCCAAAATATTAAACTCACGTGAGTTTGTAAAAAAATAAGTTTGGAGTTAAAAGTGGATTTAATAAAAGTGAGTTTTTATATTTACCTTGTATTAAAAGTAAATTTGAAAGTAAATTTTATATTTAAAATTTGAATTTTGAAAGTGAGTTTTTGGTGAAAAATTTTAGTTTAAATTTGTGTTTATTTTAGATAAATAATGAGTATGAAAAAAATGAATTAAAGAGTAAATAAATAGGCGTTGTGTTTCGATGATGTCATCTATTACGTTGCGTTTCAAACACGCATAACTTCACTTTAGTCTGTCAAATTTGAAGTTCCGAATAGTTCATATATTTTATTTATATAAAAAATTCAGAACTCTACTTCACATTCAGAACTCTAGTTTTCACTTTCTTATTTGCACACCTCCCAATGCAATTTTATTTTTATTTTTCAACTCACTTTCCAAAAATCATTAAAACACAAATACTGAACTCTATTTCTAACTTATTTTTTTAAAAACTCTATTTCCTACTTGTTATTTTTACAAAATTCAGTTACGAACATTTAAAACACCCTTAGTAAAATTTAAGGAGATATTTAGGAGTGCTTATTGAAAAAAAGTCTTTCTTAAAATGAGTATATTTTGACCTAAAAATAATAAATAATAAATAATAAGAATTATGATGTACATTTTCTTATATTTTTTAAATTTTAAAAAAATTTTTGTATAATATTATAGAAGTTTTATTGAAAAATATAAATAAAAAATTAGAATGACAAAAAAATGTTAAGCTCTTTCCCAAATATCTACTAAATTTTAAAAGGAAATCGTCGAAAACTCGAAACTGGCTTCCTAATAATATTCGTATTTGATTCGTCCAACTAAACACAATCAACATGATAATTGACTGATCAATTCAATTAGTTAAAATTTTACTTTTAATGATCTGCACTTATTAGTTGAACACTTGTGCTAATCAAAATACTAGTATAATATTAGAGGTAACCTCACAACTATGTTTAGGGTGTGTTTTATTTGTTTGTAAAAGTAAATTCATGAATAAATAAAAAACTCATTTTAAGTAGTTGTTTGAACGAAAAAATTATTATTAAGTATTAGGGATGCGTTTGGCTTTCCATTTCTCCAACAAAATTTTTTAATTTTTTATTTCATATTTTTCAATATATATTTTATAAGTACATAAAAATTTATTTAAAATTTTAGAAAGTGTAACGTAATGAGATCTTTTTATTATATATTTTTGTTATTTTTTTAAAAATAAAAAATATAAAACTTATTTTCTGAAAAAAATAAAAATATTTTTTATTTAAGAAAATCTTCGATTTCATAAGTATTTTTAAACACATCCCAGGTGAAGTAAAGCAAATCGTTACAATTTTCATCCATAATTATCAACTTGGGCCGAGCATAGCAAGCCCATATTTGATCTGTGTAATTTTAGCCCGAAGTAGCCCGTTTCTTAGGGAATCAACGACAGCGGAAACTAAACGGACCCACATAAACGATTGATTGGTAAACTTTGTGTTTCGTGTTTGGATGAAAACACGCAAACCTCTCCTGTTCCGGGGGTCGTGGGTTCTCGCCGGAACTCAAACGTGGAATCAACTGAATTGAAATCCTGCGTTTCAAGTCCGCCAACTCTCGGCGGCGCTCTCTCTAATCTCCAACATATTTCCCAATTTTTCATCTGTTATTCCACGAATTCTCTCTTTCAGCGATCTTGAAAGCTTGGCAATTGACAATCTGAGAAGTGTGACAGGAAATAGCGGTGGAAGTTTGGCCAGATCTCGAGATTTTTGGATTCCGCTAGGGGAGCTGATTTTTTTTTTTTTTTTTTTTTTTTTTTTGAATTTGAGGTTCTGGAGATGGAGTTTGGCCCTTCAGATAGCAGCGGTAAGTAGAATTTTACTTGTTTTTGGTTTTAGATGATTGGGGTTTTCGAAAGTCGGAGTTTTTGGTGGAGGGAGGGATATAAGTAGATTAGGGTTCGAGTGAGTGTTGGAGAACCTGCAAAATGAGTAGATTTTGGAACTTATTTAGTTAGGGTTCATGAAAATATATTTTTTTCTTTTTAAAGAATTTTGGTTATGGAAATGGAGTAGCAACATAGTCATAAATTTAACAATTTTGGCTAACTTTTTTTGGTAGAAATATTATATAGAAGTGATATTTGCTGAAGTAGTGAAACTTTTCAGATTGTCGAAGGCCATAGTCATTGATTGATACTTATCTTTGGTTCTTTGGTGACTTTATTCGTTGAAGTATGACGCTTTTTGTATATGTGCATCCGCATGTTTTAGCTGACAATGGGGGTTCCCCCAATGGTCGAAAACTTACTGTAATGCTTCAGTTCTATATATTTGCTTGAGGCATCTTAAACTTGTATCCTAGATAACACTTGAGTTTAGTACATTTCTTAAAGGTTCGTTTGATGGCATTTCTGTGGTATGCATGGTTTCAAATTAGCTTGGTTTTGTGTTTACCTCTGCAGGAGCAGATAAAGAATTTTACCTGAAATTGGACTCGGTCGGTTTAATTGCAAAGTACAAAACCAGTGCTTGTTTGTAATCTTAGAGTACTCTGATGGATTCTCCTGGATCTTCCAGGCTATTTCTCTTCTATTCTTTCTTCTGATTTAAATGATGTTATAGAGATTGGATCTTCCACGCACTTTCAAAAGTGTTGTAGATTGATAGTTTCTAGTTGCAATCAACAGGTACAGACAATGATCTTCCACCATCCCATCAGAATAGGGGTCCTAGAGCAGGACGCATAATTGGGAACGGAAGAACATCTATAGCTCCTCACTATCCCAGGGTACAAAATGATATGGAGATTCAAATTCATCAACTTGAACAAGAAGCATATTGCTCAGTTCTTCGTGCATTTAAGGCCCAATCCGATGCCATCACCTGGGTAAATAAATGTTCAAAGTGGGACAATATTGCTACCAACATCGGTTTATGTGCACGTACCAACCTCATGAAATATAATTTTTCAGGAGAAAGAAAGTTTGATAACTGAGCTCAGGAAAGAGCTGAGAGTGTCTGATGAAGAGCATAGAGAACTATTAAATAGGGTCAATGCTGATGACATTATTCGGAGAATACGGTGAGCAAATGGCTGACTTGGTATCAGTTACATGGACAAAAACATCCTTAAAGAGTGTTTTTGAACTCAATAATTTACAATGTGTCATTATTTACATAGGGAATGGAGGAAGTCTGGTGGTGTGCGAACGGGTTTAATTAACAATCCTCAGCCTGTTCATGATGTACCTAGTCCCACTGTCTCAGCATCTCGCAAAAGACCAAAAATATCTCAGTCAATACCTCCTCTATCTGTGGGTGCAATATCACCTGCGTTACACACACAACCTTTTGCAGCTTCAAAGCAGCCCTCAACTTCAGGTGCTAAAAGAGGACAACCTGGAGGACCGAAGGGCAAGAAGACAAAATCGGTATGTTAACATTGGAAATAAGCATGATCCAACATAAACTATATGCAACAGCTTAGTTCTTTTATTTTTTCTGCTTTCCTAGATATATCTGACTTCTTATGTTCTATTAAGGGGTCAACAACTCCTGGTGCTTCCACATTGAAATCAGCTCAGCACCCATCTACAGGTCCAACTGGGAGGGGCCAAGCTACAAGTAGGGCTACTATGGATGCAGCTGACGGTGCAGCTTATGACCCACTCATAGGTCGCAAAGTGTGGACTAGATGGCCCGATGATAATAGCTTTTATGAGGCTGTTATAACTAACTACAACCCTTCTGAGGTCTGTTGGACTGTTGAGATGACCTTCTATATTAAGTTTGTGTTGCATATAAGCTTACATTTCCAAAATCATTGTCAGGGCCTGCATTTTCTGGTTTATGATATGAACACAGACCATGAAACTTATGAATGGGTTAATCTCAAAGAGGTAATTATCTCCTTTCTTTGGTCCAGTGCTAGGTAGTTATCGATTCTTCTTTATCTTGAATGAGTGTATGTAAACCATATGTGTCATGGACAAAGTATTCCATTTAAATTTTCTGGATGTTTTTTCATATAGTGTATAAGCTATCTCTTCCATGGTAATGCTACCATTTCATGTGAGCTGTTTGATTTACATTTAAACAACTAAGAAGTTTATGAAAGAGAAACTTCTATGTTATTTATCCACTATCTCTGGAATTATATTAATTTTGAAATAGTTATCTTACTAAGGAGTTCAGTTGACTTGGTCCAAATGCTTTGTAATCCTTGTTTGCTCCGACAAAGTAAAAATGTTAGTTCAATATCACTTCACCCATTTCATGTATACAGGAGATTTATAAAAATACTCATCTGCTTTATGACGAGTAATCAGATCGGTGTTAATATCTTTCTTATTTGTTTATCTTATGTCAACTGCTGGCATAGTATTTGGTGTGCGTGCCTTTTTTTGCGATCTGAAAAGTGAAAAGTCTGTTCGAGCAAAGAAAATCTTATTTACGACATTAGAATTGTATTAATGAAAATTGAAGTTGTCTATCTGATTATAGTTTCAGCAAATTTTCTTTGTCAAGGTTTTTGCCAATCTTGCATGTTGGTTAACAACTTTCAAGATCACGTGGGAAGATTTGCTCTCCCTCGTGATATTCCTTAAAAGCTTTACCGTTCGAGGCCTCTGTGATAGTATTTATATTTAATATTGGTGATGCTTGGCAGATATCTCCTGAAGATATTCGATGGGAAGGTGATGATCCTGGAATTTCACGCCAAGGGGCTCGTGGTGGAGTAGGCCGGTCATCGAAGAAGCCTAACAGCCGAGTTGGTCCTATTCCTGGTGCAGGCAGGGGAAGAGGAACACTCAAGAACCACTCCAAGAAAGAGCTTCTTCTACCACAAAATGGGATTGGCAAAAAGAATCCCAATGAGATTGAAATTCTTCATACAGATACCTTAATAAAGGAGGTAGACTCGACGTCTATGCAACTATTATTTCTGTTGGACTTCTATAGAAAGGAACTCTCTCATTTGCTCAGGTACTGGCTTTAACTAGGTGGAGAGGGTTTTTAACGCAAGCCATCCTGATCCTCAAGAAATTGAGAAGGCTAAGAAATTGTTGAAGGTAGGAAGTCACCAAGCTTAAGATGTTTGTTAGCCACCACTATATTCTTTAGCTAAATTGTTCTGAATCTTGCTGTAACAGGAGCATGAGCAATCACTCATTGGTGCCATTGCAAGGCTTGCTGAGGCTTCTGATGGTGAAAGTGGTATGGTATTATTTTTCATTTTTCATCCATTTATGTACTAGTTCATTTCATAGTTTATACTTAAAAGTAGATGTTTTACTTGACCAAATTTATGTGTATTTGCCTTCTAGACAAAAGTATATTAGATGCACAAGATCTCCATGAAAGAAATTATCAGCAAGTTATTTCGAGCTAGAACCATTTCTGTTAAAATGTATGATCAGGCAATTATTAGGTGTAACACTTATATTTTCCAATAACATCATTATAAAATGTTGCAAATGCCCGCCTTTGATTAGTTTTTTGATAAGTGCTTTGGGTGACTGCGTATATTTAGCAGCTTCGTTTATAATGCTAATGCCAGTGCATCTTTTTGGTTGAAACAGAAGAGGGTGAGCACCAGTTATCACACGGACAATCTATGGATCGTGATCAGGGCTGGAGGACTAGGCAGTACACTGGCAACCAGCATGGTGCAAATTATGAAGATGGCATGATGGGTAGTGGTAGAGAAGGCTCAGAGGATCACATGGCAAAGGATGGTGTTGCTTCTGCCTATCGCCAAGGTCGGGACGATGATGACATTTAAGTGCCCATCTAGTTGACGAAGTTTGCTGTGAGAGTAGACAAGCCCCACCACCCCTATGAATTAGGTGTTTATTGTTTTAACCCTGCAAGAAATTGTTGTAGGCTCTCCACCTGTTGTAGATTTCCTGTAGCATAAGATAGGGTTGCAGCAAGGTATTCATGTCCATTTCCGTCCAGTAAATTACACCATGATGTCCGGATGGCTTTGTAAAATATTTAGCAAGTTGTAAAATGTAAAGCTACTTCACCGGCGTCCACGCTTTCTTGGCCGTGGAAGTGGTGTCTCTGCCTCCTCCCTCAGTCTCTTGGCTGGCGCTGTGGCTGCCATTTTTGGCGGCCTCCCAAGCCTCTTTGATAAAGTGTTTTTCTCTGCAGCAGCAGCAGCTGCCGTAGCACGCCTAGTAGCAGCTCCACCTTGACAACCATCTTTCCGACCATCTCCTTTACACCCTTTCTTTTGCTTTGCAGCTTTGCCACTGCTAGAACTAGGTAAACTTTTTGAAGATTCTGCTGCAATCCGCTGCTTCACCCTGCTCAAGAGTTCTGAGGAGTTCCCTTTCTTCGTTCCAACGCTATTATTGTTCTTTGCGCTCCCACTATTGTTGTTGTTGCTATTCTTTTTTCCTGCCTTGGTAGATACTGGTACCTCAGGCTTACTATCTGCTGACGGCACGGGGGACATTGCATTGCCAGAAGGATTGGAGCTTTTCGGCAGACCCTTACCGGCCCTGGACTTGTTAGTCCTGAGGCCTTTAGTGCTGGGATGCGACGACGGTCTATCCCTCTCTCTCTTCTTCATCTTAATACTTAGCACCTCGTCATCTTCGTCCTTCTCTTTCTCTCCATCTTCTTCCTCTTGCTCTTTCTCCTCATCTTCTCTACTGACAGCAGGCTTCTCCCTCCTCCTCCTCCTCCTCCTCCTCCTTAACTGCCATGGCAGTGATCGAACCACGCTTTCGGCAAGCAACCATCGGCGCTGACAGTGAGCACATCTTCTTGACTAGAGAGAAGCCATCGCTGCGTTCCCCTTTGACATTAGCAGCCACAGGCAGCGGCAAGGATGGCGTTGATGAGGTCTCATCCTTTGAAGATCGTTCCGATGACGGAGGGAAGAAAGCAGCCATTTCTTTGGTGACCAAACGCCGGAGTTCAGCTGCAGCAGAGAACTTTGATGAGTCCTTCGGAAAGAAGAGTGATGCATTGGCGCAGAGGAGGAGGAGGTCACGGAAGAGCTCCGCAGGGGAGTAAGAGACGCCTGAATCGAGCTTTGCGCGCAATGTCTCCAGGTCTACGTGCCGCCGTATTAAGTTCCTATATCCCGGACTCTCCTGTATGGTACAAGAATGCATCAGATTACTAAGTAGCTGTCTGGCAATTTTCAAAAAATAATTTTTAATTTTATATTTTACGTAATTTATTTTAATTTTAAAATATATAGAAAAATATATATATATATATATATATTTATTTATTATTATTATTTTGTATAAAAAAATAAAATTTACTTTTTAGAAAAATCAACAATATTTTTCGTTTAAAAAAAAATATTTGTTAAGAACAATTTCAAACAGTCCTAAAAACTCCCCGAATCTAAAACACTAGCTGATTGCAATTTAATTTGTCATTACAATAAAGAAGTGTTTACTTTAAAGTAAATTTTCTTTAAAAATAAGTTTAAAAAATAAAGTTAATTAAAAATATTTTTAAAAATAATTTTTATATTTATTTTATAATAAAACTTAATTTTAAAAATTAAATTATTTTGATAGAGTGATTTTGAAAAAATGAATTGGTGAATTGATAAAGAAGCCCTAAACGAAAATTTTGGGATGTATTTCACACAAAACAAATGGTGATTAGCAGGGAAAGCGTTGGCCACTACGTGAGAACTCCCTTAAATTTGGCCAAGCTCCAGTCTGGAGGTACACACAAGAACCTTTCTCTATTGCGTCAAGTGGAGAAACAACATACGCTTTACGTGTACTGGGACCCTCCTATCCGTGAATCACACGACTAATGAATTTCAAGTAAATGAATATAAGTAAAAAATCAAATAAATTTAAAAACAACAACTGCTATAGGTAGCTGTATTAAAAACAACTCAATAACCAAATAGCAGGCATTCAATCAACCCACTAGAATAAACAATTTTAACACAGCTATGCTTGAATCGGGTAGGGAAAATATTGACCATTCTTGAGCACATCCAAAGAGACCATGACGCTACAAATGAACACGTGGAAGAACGCTATGGTTAACCAGAAGCTTTGTTTAGGATTGGCATTGTGAGAAAACAAACTACTAAAACATTATTTTAAATTTAAATTAAATTATACTTTACAAAATAGTACAAAGTATTATTATATAATCACAAAATAATTTATTTAAATAGTTTAAGAAATTTAATTTTTTAAAGTTATTTCAGCGACTTCAAATCCTGCCCATAATTTTGAACTTCTGTTACTACTTACTATCCAAACTCACAACCATCTGATTAAAATCAAGAGGAGATCAGCAACCGCTGTTTTCGTCGTCCACACACCAGGCAAAAACAAACACTCGCAAACCCTAGCAGATTTAATGTCAGCAACTACAAATATTCCTTCAATCAATCTAAACTTTAATATCTTAATTATTACATACATTAGTTTTCTTTTATAAGACAATAAAGATTTTTCGTGAAAAATTCAGTTTTCAGTTAATTATACTCTTTAAATATGTTCGTTCACAATATGAAGCTTGTATTTAACTTCATTTCATATTCCAGTTAATCAATTTTTCTAGCGCTAGTAATAATAATTAGTTCAGGTTCATCACGTCTTCTCAAAGGAAACGACTACCAATTCAGACGTTCCCCGTTCGCTTCCTTTTCGTTCTAAGTTTTTCTAATAATAATTTTTCTTATTTTACTTAATTACAAAAGCCGCGTCACTACAAGTCATGAATGAAACTTTAAATTTCTTCCGTTCAAACTTCCAAATTTCGTTTCCACACGCGTTTCACCTACCCTTTTCCCCACCCATCGTCAAATTTTCTTATAAACGTTTTATTTTCATTAGAAAAATAAGTGAGAGAAGGGAAGATCTAGAGAAAGAGAGGAAAACGAACGCACCTGGCTCTCAAGCCGGTGCTCAAAAACAGCTCCAGACTCGCTCGACCAGATCAAGTCGAAAACTGAGACCAAAGGTTCAGATCTACTAGAATCATCCTCCTTAACAGTTGATGCTACATCAGCATCCGGCTCAAGCCGAGCCACGCCTCGACTTCGTCTCCCGCCGCGCCGCCGCCTCGAAAGGCTTGCTGAGCTCTGTACATCACTGCTCTCCCTCGACTCGTCGGCTGACTCAGTCCCCGCCTTCGTGACTCGGACCTGGTCAGCTTCCGAGTTTTCGTCACCGGCTGTAACCGGTTGATAAGCCGGTTCAATTTGTGGATCCGGAACGGTACCTTCACCACCCGGTCTTCTAACTTCTTCTTCCCGCTTCGAATGGGTCGAGTTCGATTCTTTACACGAGCCACCAGATATCCGTCCTTCCAACGATCCAGCAATTCTACGCCCTCCTGCCTGGGGATCCGGTCTATGACCGCCGCCATCGCCACCCGTCTTCGACGGTTCTCTTTGTTCTCGCTCCCGTTCTTCTTTCAACCGCTTCACTTTTAATTCCAACGACCTTAAAATAAACACAATGTTACGAATTCAAATTTTTTGAATAAGCGAATAAATTCGACCGAAAATGAAAATTTTTTCAATAAATAGGTACAGTTACTAGTTAACTAAAACATATGCACTTATATTATTAGCAAGACAAACTAAAACTGAAAGATGTCGATTGTATAACGAAGACAGTGAGCGGATTAACAATTACGGAACAACTCCGCTTAAAAAAATTAATAAAAACGAATCGAAATGGAAAAGTAAATATCATTGATCGGAGAAATACTTGATGGAATCGTCGGAGCGCTTGACTTGAAGACGGAGCTCGGCAACACGCAGTCGCCGGAGTTCATCAAGCCAAGGTACTGAGTCGATTTTATCTCCCTCCTCCACCGCCGTCTCAGTAGCGAACTCGGCGGCGGCCACATCTCCAGCGAACCGGCGCTGTAGAAGACGAAAATGTTCTTCGCAATCCTCGGCTGTTAGCAGGTTCGCGGAAGGCACGCGTGAACGGACCTCAATAGCTACAGAATCCCACCGCGCGGCACCGTGACGGCGTACAGCGTACGCCAGAAGAAGTTCTTCTAACGTTCCCCACCAGATCTCACCCGCCACCGTCTCTTTCGCCGGCGAATCTTCGCCGCCGGCGATCGCCGTTTGATCGCCGCCGGTCATGGCAGCACATATATAAGCTGATGATAACTTCCCGCGCTAGGGTTTTCTCAAATCAGGTTAACGTGCTCTCGCGCCGGCTTTGCTTCTCTCTCTCTCTTCCCAAAAGTTTCACGTTTGTTATTTTTCGTTCTTTTCTCTTATTCGATTCAATTATATATACCGTCAATCATCCACCAGATGAGCTCAACAACCCAAAACAGCGTGCTATAGCTTTAACTAATAAAACTATTTTAAAACTTTCTAATAAGCAATTGGCTTACGTGTGTTTTTGTTTTGTGGATGGTATATGTTAAGTTGCTGTGGATTATTTTATTTAAAACTTTTTAAGAGAGGAAATCGATGGGTTCAAGTTAATTAATTTTACTGGCAGCAATATATTTTCTATAATGCCCTTCCGTATTTTGTTTATTTACGTTCTAAGATCCAAAGCGTTTGAAATTAACATGGAAGGAAGACGAGAATGAATGGACTAAAATGACCTTATAATTTACAAAGAGATCTTCTGCGTGATCGGAAGCAGCGGACAGGAAACGAAAGGAATAACGTTCAAATATATTAATGTGATGTTTAAAAATGCTTATTAAAAAATTTCGAAACTAAAATTATTTGAAAAATAAATCTTATTTTTTAATTAAAAATAATATTAAGATTTTATAACATAAAAATTTTTATACTTTTAAATTAAAAAATATTCTTAAAAAAATTTAAAATATAAAATTAAAACTTTAAATAATAATAAAAATAATAGACACTTAAATATGTTGTTAGCGATTCACTTTTGGCTGATGTGTATTGTGGTTGTTGGTACGAAAGGATTTATAGAAGATTATTAGAAGTTGGAATTGTACAGATTTTTTTGATCTTTGCCAAGATTGACATTTCAGTTTTAGCTTCTAGTGCATGTTTGAAATTGCTTATTAATCTCAATAATTTTTTAAATTTTAAAAACTTATACATAAATTTAGATTCTTTTAATTTAAAAAATACAGATAAAATATAAATTATAAAATAATTATATATCTAATTTTGATACTTTATAAAATTTATAAAATAATATATCTAAAAGTTCTTTTTTTCAAATTTCTTTTTTAATAAACACTTTAAAATACTTTCACCCAATTCACGAAAATTAAGAAAATATTTGGGAACAACTTTAAAAATATTTTTTTATTTAAAAAATAATAAAAAAAGTTTACGATGTTAAATATTTTTGTAATTTCTAAATTTTAAAAATAAAATCAAAATAGAAACCAGTTAAAAGCACTCCAAATATTACATAACTGTTATTCAAAAATTAACCATTGAATAATAAATAGCAAATTTTATGACGTAAAGTTTATTTTAACTTTTTAAATTTTAAAATAAATTTCATAAAAGGTATAAAATTTTTATTAAAGAACATACAATAAAAATTTAAAATAGTAAGTAGAAGAAAAATAAACTCAAACATTTTCTTATGAACTACAATGATGCTATTCAAATTTGAGAGAATAACTACCGGTATGTTTGGGTACATGGATAAAAAATAAAAATAAATAAATAAAAAAATAAAAAAATAGATAGGAAAGAATATGTATATTTAGATATATAAATAAGAATAACAAGTTAACTATGTTCGAATAGATAGTTAAATAAATAAATAACAGAAGTAAATTTTTTAGAAATAACTAAAGTACTTTTTTTATTTATATTAATCTAACTTTTATTAATATAACTTTAAACTAATTTTATTAGTATAATTTTAATTAATTTTATTAATATATAACTTTTAGATTAATTTTCTATACTAATCTAATTTTATATAATATTATATATAATTTAATAAAATTAAAGCAAGAGATTATGTGCATGCAAACCTCTGTCACTGAGACTGGAAGAATAATAGATAAAAGCGTACACATGCTGTTTCCTACCTAATTGATATAACTTCATGAACAATCAATGCATAACACAAGAGCCAACAGCAATAACAAAAAAAAATATTCATGAGACTCAAAACTTGTTTTGTATCAAAGAATTAACTCACTGTTGCTCCAAGACTAGTTTTGAAGCCTAAAACACAAGCAAGGCCTACTAAGTAGTAAGCACCAACATTTACATATGCAATTATTCTTGCCATCCGCTCCCAATTCCACGCCTGCAACGCCCAAATCATTATTACTCCCTATAATAAAAAATTGGTAAAGCTTATAACATTAGCTTATAGCTTACAATACCTGATACAATGGGTTGGATTCCGTTAAGCAAGATGGACATTGCAAGTAGAGGAACAAGTTGGGAAGCAGCCTCAAACACTGTCTCGTTGCTTGTATAGAGCCTGATCAAAGGTGTTTTGAATATGAGATGAATGGCACTAAGGATCACACTGATAGCTACACAAATTGCACCGCAATAATCATAGCTAGTCTTGCAACTCTTGGATGACCTAAGCCGAGCTCGTTGCTGATCCGAACACTGCAGCCATCAGTTAGACATACTCGTTATTAATAAAGGTACATGAAGTAACCACTCAATCTAAAAGCTTATGCTAATGTATAAGAAGTACTTGTTACTGACCTAACTGCTTCGCTGATTCCTAACATGACCATCATGTCCCAATTTAAGTAGTTGGCACTGGTGAATTATAAAAGGCGACATATCTTAATAAGAAGATTTAGTGATCAATTTGATTTGCATTAATAAAAAAATGTCTAGTGATAATACAATACCAAATGGAAATAGAATCAAGTGAAATTTCTGGGTTCGGAAGCAGGCCTGCAATGAGAATGATACCTTGATTGTACCAAATCTCTAAGCTGCAAGTATGAGGAAAATCTCAAGAATAGAGATTATTCAAATTGAAATAGCAAAGATTTTCTAGTGACTACTTATATACCAGAGCATGATTGCAGAGGCAATGGTGAGTTTGAAGTAAGGCCAAAGATTGTTGAAAGCTTTCTTTGACAACCCTGGCCAAGTACCCTTGCAAGCAGGGCTGAGAACAATGTAAAGCTAAGTAGAACTAGCAAGCAACCACCAAGAGAAACTTAACGCCAGCGTTGCCCCAATCATGCCAAACTGAAGTTTATATACCATAGCCCATAAAATCAAAACGTGGACGGCGAACACTGTAATGGAAATGTGCGGCATTGGGTTGACAACGTTCTGAGCTTGAAGGAACCGTTACATTGGCAAGTACAGTGCAAATGCCGCGTAGACCTGTCCTGCATTTGCGATGGTTGTAGAGATACTAATAGCACGTAGCAATGGAGCTGAGTACCAGTATAAGGAGGCAATAGGGATTGCGGCGATGATGTGAAGAAGAAGAGCTCCTTGGCAGACGACATAATGCCCATTGCGGCATATCGTTTGGCGCCGTACACCTGACCACTCACTGTCTGCACTGCGCTCGCCATGCCAAACTGATGACCAAACATATCAGAAACAAATTGAACTTTTCTATTCGGAAAAAATAGAAACAATAGAGAAGAAGATTAATAATATGGCATTTGTACCACAAAACCGTAAGCGAGACCTTGTAGGCCAACATTGGCAACTGAAGCACCGGCAAGGTCAAGTTCACCGAGATGTCCGACGAACATTTGTGTTACTAAGTTGAGCATGAAATTGAACACTGTGACGATGATAGAAGCCCAAGAGAGACCCCGATTCCCAGCAAGCTGTATTGCTTAAGACATTGATAGAAACTAATTTAATTGCCAGTTGCTCTTCTATCGTCTGCGATGTCGAGTCAATACCGGGCAGCAGCAACGATGCTGACCAGTTAATTCCTTCTTCTTGACCATCCACTATTACGCCATCTCGAGAGGAGAGAAAAAGGTAGGGCGTTGAACGAGGGCAGAAATGGGAGCCAATTTGTCTCACTACGCATACCCGCCGATTCGACGGGTACGTCTTGTAACTATGAAACAGAGGGTAGGATGGAGAACTACTCCTCATAATACGTTTGGCGCAGCTCATAAAGAACTACTTTTCAAATTTTTTTATTATATATTTTTTAATATATATTTTATAAATATATAAAAAAATTATTTAAAATTTAAAAAGTATAAAAAAATTTTACGGAGTGAAATTTTTTTATTATATATTTTTATTATTTTTTTAAAAATTAAAAAAACTTATTTTTTAGAAAAATAAAAATATTTTTTATTTTAGAAAAATTTTATTTTATAAATAATTTCAAACGGGGTAGGAGTGAGAAAATGTTTTATTTATACCATCCCTCTCATTTGTATCCACAATCCAAACAGTCCGTATATGTACATCTGTGGGTAAGGAAAGATAATACGATAAAAGGCACTGCTTTTACTAAACTATTATTAGGTGTTCTATTTTGCAAAGTTTAGTTTGTAAAGTTATAGTATAATTATTTTGATTTTTCTTTCCATCCAAATTATTTTATATATAAATCATATGATAGAATACTATAATATAAAATAGTTGATATAAATCTAAAATAAATTAGAAAATATTTTTAAAAAATAAAAAGTTTTATAATAAATATTATGTAAGAATTTTTTGAATTATATATTTTTTATCGTTCGATCAAAATAATTTTCACCATTCATTGAGAATATAAATAAACTTTAAATAAAAAAATAAGTTTTCATTTAAGCGCATGAAGTAAATCAAACAAAAATTATATTCAAATAATATAAAACTTTTTTTCTAAAATCTCTCTTTTCGTGTATTCTTTATTTTTTTTCTTTTCGTGTAGTCTATTTAGATTTTTTAATTATCTTTGATATCATATTTGAGTGGAAAACTAATTTAGCTAAAAGAATGGTGATTAAGTGATCAAAGTATAAACTCTAGTTCTGTAACGATAATCACAGTGATCTCAATTGCGGCGGAGAGCGGACGCGACTGTTTCTATTAACCCGATTTAATCATTTTGTTTCAATGTCCGGTAACAATCTATAAATAATCGTTCGTCTTTTTCTTCCCGCTGGCGAAACCCTAGTTCCCTTCCGTCTCTTTCTCTTTCTAGGGTTTTCTATTCCTGAAAACAACACTCCCTTTCTCCGATCTAGGGTTCCAGCGAGAGTAGAAGACTAGTCTCCGCTATGGCAAAAAGAGGCAGGGTTGATGTCGGCATGCAACCTCTTAATGGCGGCGCCGGCGCTAAGCGAACTAAAGGTGAGTGATTGGTTTTACTTTCAATTTCTAGAATAGTTTTTGGTACTACACTCTTGTTGTTGTTCGTAGATTGTAGGTAGAAATTCTTAGCCGTCTACTTTTTTTTCTAGGGTTTATTTCAAGATTTATTGGACTTTGAATCGTGCTTGTTATCTGAGCCCCTGTCTGAGTTATCCGATCGGTTTATCTTGTGATTTCTTTTCGAAAGGTGGAAACTATAACAATTTAGTCCCGTTTCTTGTTCTTGAGCGTATGGTAAAGATCTCTTCATTACAGACTCAGATTGGGCCACTGATTTAATTGTTGATTTTAGGGCAAAAAGCCAAGTGGTCCGGAGTTGAGTCTTTTTTCCCCTTTTGGATTAGATAGATATGAAATTATTTATAGAGATGTACTGTAGGTCTGATTTTAAAAAGTTTCATATGTACCGTAAATGCATATATCCAAAAGTCAGGAGGTTTTTATTTTCAAATTTGATTGAAAGGTAAGTACCAACTCTCACTAAGTACATGCTAAAATTATTTTTTTATATATAAAGACTCAAACATCTTGAAGCATCAAAATTTGTAATCAGTGAATTTGTAACTGAGAGAAGATAATAATCTCATGTAACAGAAATGGACTCAGTTCAACCTGGTATAGGAAGCAAATCGAAGCCATGCACCAAATTTTTCAGGTTCAAATCTTAACTTATCCAATGCTAATAATATTATATATCCTGGCCAATTGCAATTAATATCTTTTCAATATTTTTCATTTATCATATAACTTTGTAGACTTTTAATTAAGCAATTGATTATATGAGATGATTAATTTAAAGGTCTGAAGTGCTTCTTTTTTAGTATTTAAATTAATTGCAAGAGAGCAGTTAAATTTATAGTTGATGGTAACCTGGAGTGCATCTATATGTAGATAATACTTTCTGCTAACCGTGATTGGTATATCTTTGAATTTGACTTGTTTGTTTGTACTTCAAATGTTATTTTACAATTTTCAACTTATCACACAAGCAAGTCACATCCAATTGTCACATAATTGAGGAATATCTTTTGCCTTTTAACTAAATTTAAAGATACGAGTTTAGTATGTTTTGTGATAGGAACCTGGAACCCTAGGCAGCCTCTTTTTGCGTTCTGATTACTTATTATTGTCGCTTGTTGTTAGTTTGAGTATCTATAATTCATTGATTCCTTGGTTCCTGCTGTTTTTGATTAATTTCAGAGTACTGATGTACATTATACCTGTGTTGACATGCTAGATAATTTGTAGTCAAATGCCTCGATATGTTTTAGGGGATATTTAGAATAGATAAAGTGAGATATGAAATAGTATATGTTTTGTCCATTGTTTTCTCTGTCATGTAAGTAGATTTTGTTTTCTCTGTCATGTCAATAGTTTGTTGGCTGTGATGAGGTTAAGAAGTCATGCACCACTCTGATATTAATTATGCTGATATAAAACTTCTACCAAATTCTCTTAGCCTATCCATTTTGCTAATTCTATTTCTAGCTCCATGTTGCTGAAGTATGTGTTTTAAGCTTGTTTAAGAGTTCAGGTATTGTTGGTAAGCATCTAATTGGTTTCAGATGCTTATAGAATCTAATACTTCTTGATTTTATATGTTGCTAAGCTTGTATATGGGAGAACAGCCATATGATGCGGCCTGTGTTTGCTACATGGTCAACCATGATGCGGACCGCATTGGCGCTCTGTGCGCACTGTGGATAAAATGGTTTCTGATGGCTTCTCCAATAACATGCTTTTCTATGTACAATCATGCAAGTTAATAGTTTCACATATTTGATAGTCGTTGGGTTTTGTTACTGCTGATATGATTGTGGTTACCGTTGCTGCATATATAAGCGATTCTGATAACATAAGGTTCTACTTCAATGGTTACTGGAAATACTCTAAACTCAATTTCAACTGATTCAGTTTTGATACTTGCTGCTAGTTAGTGTTAGGATGTTGCTCTTTATTACTGCCGTTTTTAATCTTGTTCCTTGAATTTGCATCAGAATCATAGAAAAAATAAATGTTGAATATCTGATGGGAATTGCTGGCTCTATGCAGTACTTCCGGTTGCCCTTTCGGTGAGGGTTGTCACTTCCTGCACTACGTGCCTGGTGGCTACAACACAGCTGCGCAGATGTTAGGCAAACCACCTGTTCCAGCACCAAGAAATCAAATGGCTCCACCTCCTGCCCTTCCTGATGGGCATCCTGCACCTGTTGTAAAGTCTCGTATTTGCAATAAGTTCAATTCGCCTGAGGGATGTAAGTTTGGTGACAAGTGTCACTTTGCGCACGGTGAAAGGGAGCTCGGTAAGCCTATCACCTCATCCCATGAAAGCCTGATGGCACCACCACCGTTTCCAGTAGGTGGAAGATTGCCAGGGCGTCATGAGCTAGGTCCGCCTGCAGATTTTGGTGCACCAGGAAGTTTTGGAGCTTCTGCAACTGCTAAGATTAGTGTTGATGCCTCCTTGGCTGGTGCCATCATAGGGAAAGGTGGAGTGAACTCCAAGAATATCTGTCGGGTGACAGGTGCAAAGCTGTCTATAAGGGACCATGAGACAGATCCGAACCTCAGGAACATCGAGCTGGAGGGAACGTTTGACCAGATTAAGCATGCCAGTGCCATGGTCCGAGAGCATATTCTGAATGTCAGCACAGCTGCCCCACATCCTGGGAGCCTTGGTCCTACCGGTGGGAAGTCTGCCCCAGGAAACAACTACAAGACTAAGCTTTGTGAGAACTTCGGCAAGGGATCGTGCACTTTTGGTGACAGGTGCCACTTTGCACATGGAGCAAGTGAGTTGAGGAAAGGTACTGCAAATTAGTTGATGTGCTTTACTTGAAGAAGCTGTGGAGCTATGGGGCTGACTGGTTTCAGTTGCTGAGAACATGCTATAGATAAGATTGCTCTAACGAGGCACCTTGAAGAATTTGGTGAGGACCTGGGTCCTTATTTGATGTTTTGAGATGTTATTTTGAAGGTTCTTTTGTCTTGAGCTCGTAAAAGTTTCTTATATGGTTGATAGATGGCTGATACTATTTTAATTTGTAACATTTTCTGGCTTCTTTGTTTCTGTCTTTAGACTGATGTTGAAAATGGTAATCTTTTGACTGTGACGTTAGAATTTCGTAGCATAGCACAAGTTGGTGGCACCGCCAGGAACAACTCCATTTCTGGTTAATAAAATTTGTAACACTTGCATGCCTAATGTGCAGCTAGCTGGTCTGAACAAATCTTGAAATTCTGGTGAAGAATCATTGTAAACATTCTGTGCAATGTTTAGAAGGTTGCCTCTATTAGGACATGACTTAGGGAACTTTAAAATATAAAAAATTTATTAAAAAATATAAAGTAGTTATTTGAAACGATAAGTATTTTAAAAGCTTAACCAGAGCCTGGGACATGACACTTGAGCCGTGAAGAACTATTTGCAGTGAAATTCTAATATTGCTTCCGTTTGTCACTATATACACCCGCACAAACAATACACGAGCAACTGAGGACAGAAGCTGCCTCTATAGATCTTTGTCATCATTCTCACATCATAAATACCTATAGCAATGAGCAAAGTTTATCAACACTCTGCCATACTCCCAGGTTAAATTATGGAATAACAGATTATGGAAAGCAGTTAGATGCAGCAATAGTATGAAAGGAGTTAGAGAACAGATTATAAATCCAGTGATGGTGTGCATGGAGTTCCAACTGAATCTTTATTGGTTTTATGCCAAAGAATATAAAAGCAATTTCAGTTGAAATCTTTTCTCCATTCAGCAATACTTCAATTACTTTGGAGCAGAGAGACCAAGATTAATAGTGGGTTTTTTCATGTCTTTCTTCCAAAGTGGCAACATTAGAATGCAATTAAATGCATCAATTTTAAGAAAGCCAAACATAGTGGTATAAACTGTGACGAATTTAAATTAACAGTGTGCTTTTTCATGTCTTTCTTCAAAAGAGACATATAGATTTACCGAAAGAAAAGCAATTGATCCGAAAAAGTAAACATTACGTATTTTTCCTTTAATTCATCTATTAGTCAAAATCATAAAGTTTCAAGTTTCTAACAATTATGATTTATATAAATTACTCTTTGCATAATTAAGAAATCAGTGTTATAATTGTAAGTGTTATGATAGTAAGGGCTTAAAACAAATAAAAATTAGAATTCAAAAAGTGTAGATCTCCGAATATCTAAATTTCTATTTTTTAACCATCAATTGTTAGAATCTATGATAAGTAAATATTACAAAAATATTATTGACAAGTAAGATCCATAATTAAAAGTTGAAATCAGTAAATAGATTAACCATCTTTTGCAAAATCCAGAACCAATAATTTATTTTCAACATCCCTGCCAAACATGTAACTATTAAAAGTTGGACTAAGAAGATATTAACACAGACAACGAGTATTATATTAACTCATTGCAAACCCGGAAAAACAAAATGGAAATAGTCAAGTCAACAACACAAGTTTCTTCCTAGAGACGCCATACCATAAAGAAATGGTACAGCTTCCAAAATAGACGTTCTATTAATGTTCGTCAATGCAAAAGTAAACACAAAGTTCAGCTACAACAATTGTTCATAGAGTCATTCTGAGTATCTAACTCAGGATGTAGTACACAAATAGCTCCTTCCTCCTTCAGTACATACTAAACAGATCACACCGTACAAATTTGCAGCATCATTGGGCAAACTATAGTTTAGGACAGCATCCCAACTAGAGAACTGAAGTTAACCAGGTCCAACTTTAGGAGTGTCATAATGCTCGCTGAGGTTTGCCAAGTACAGGTTGAAATCTTGGATCTTGTCACGGTGAGACTTGTTGGCAGTCTTTGCCAGCCTACGAACATCAATTTGCTGCTTCTGTTCTATGTAGCGTCTCTCAGCTGCTGTCAGGTGATGTTCAAAACTGGGACCATGTCCATCTTCCCCTGACTTTTCTACATCATTCATGTCTTCACCAGTAGACAACAAGCCAGAATTTCCATCTACAGTCAGCAAAATAAAAAAGGAATCCATTAGAATTGTAGATCAGGACATTCTCTTACAAGTAAATTATGTGGCCTAAGATCAACATCCTTCCCAAAACGCGTCATCGAGAGTACATGAGAAAGGAGAGAAGAGAAGATATCAACAATCACAATTTGAAAGAAATAACGCTATAAGCTAAGAGATGCAACAGAAAAGCTTTGTGATTAGTTTACCCAACCACAGCACTTTCTAGATGTGTCAAGTTGACTCATGGATAACACTTGGAAACTTTCAAACCTGGTGGAAGCTTGTCTACATTGCTAGGGGTCTCATCATAACTGTGCTTGCTCTTTTTCTTCTTTTTCACACCACCAGCCTTAACATCAAGAGCTTTGCCTTTCAGCTTGAGCTTTCCACCTACGACATTCTCATATGCTGACATTACCTGTCACATTGAATTCATTAAATATTTCCAACATGCACCCAAACAAAATGACAAGATGATATCTAAAGACAATGGTATCACAGACAAAATTTGAATATCCAGATGCAATTCCTAAATCCTGATTAGGCTATACACTTTCAAAGGATCTTTCTTCAAGATTTGATAAGCAAACCTTCGTTCATGTTGGGTGTAGGACACTTCAGCTTACAGTTTGTTACTTTTGGTTCAGAAGAATCTCTCAACTAGGCATAATTAATGAGGAAAACAGCACTTAACCACAAAATAATGCTACAGTAAAATTCCAAACTTTGTTCTCCTCAAGATAAGCAAACAATTATGAAACCATTGAGGATATAAATGCCTAAACAAATATGGCAATCACATATTCACATCTTCTGCATCTGGTTTTTACCTTCATAAACGAACCACAGTCCCTCAACAGTCTTGATCTTATACTTCTTAAATGTCAATAAATCATAACACCTCACCATCCACCAATAGAGATAACCCAGAATTATTCCAATGCTATGTCTTCAAATAATCAAATGAAATGCTACGAAGTAATCATATACACTGAAAGCTTACCAAACTTCATAGTGATATAGTATAACAAATAGAACAGCTCAAAGAAAAAGTTGCTCTAAACCGACTGATTCTACAACATCTCGATCACCCGAAACACATTAGTTCTACATGCAAACTAGCAAATTAACTTCAATCCAAGCACTATACATGACTAACCTACAAAATTTCCCAAGTCATACGCATCCGTTACAGATTAAACAATGATTAATGGACAGGTTTCCAGATTAGGGCTCACTGAGGTACACGAATACGATAGAGATGATCGACGAGGCAGCCTTCAGGAAAAGGAATACGTTGCAGTAGCCAGAGTAGACACGTCACACCGCGGCCACAACAGCGGCGGCAGCGGAGGGGAAGCGGGATCAGGGCGGTTCGGGAAAGAACGAGAGAGATAATGGAAGGAAGAATGGGTTTGTGTTCCAAGGGGCATATGTCTTCGCTTTCTTTAAGTGCTTTTGCATCCTTTTTTTACTTCACCTTTTCTAGCAAATCTATTTTATTAATTTTTTTAATTTAAAAAAAAATTAGAAATTTTATTTTAAACAATTCAGTCGATCTTCAAATTCAAATAAAGAGATATTAGAAGTATTTTTAAAATAATTTTTTGAAAAAAGTAAGTTCTATTTTTTCTATAAATAATAAAAAGTGATAGTCAAATTTTGATTCACTTGTTAACATTACTTCTGCAAAATTTCGGTTCTAAAAAATCAATTGAGTAACTTTTAATAAGATTGGCTTCTCTAAACTCAATAAAATCTATAAAAAAAAGTTGCTGTTAATATTAAACAATTAATTATTCTCTCAAATTTACTATTTTCAATAGTAAATAACATTTTGTTGAAATTTTAGTAAGATCTAGAATTTGTAACTCTTTTATTTTTAAGAATTTATTTTTAGTCTAGAAGGTTCTTTATGTAACTTCACAGATATTATCATGTTCTAAATTCTTTTCTTTGAAAGAGTTCTTCTATGTAGTGGATTGATATGAACTAAAATTCATAACCGTGATTACACTAAAATTCATAACCGTGATTACATACACATAACACAATTTTAGTTTAAACAAAAATTTTGTAGGATCAAATTCCTATTAAAAACAATTGATCAACCTCTTATCGATTAGTAACTCATAGTTACATATTTATGTCAGTTCTCAGCTAATATAAAATTATTAAAAAATTTAAACTCAGCAAGTTAGAATTTATTTGGCCCAATCTAAAACGAATTGTACATATTTTTTACCTAGGCACCATCTCAGACTCTACGTTACTAATCCGACGCTAGTTCAATATACTAATTCGTATTTCACTTACGCTCACCAAATCTTATATGATACTAATCCGAACATAATCTAACTGAAAGACTCAACAATTTTTCCACCAACAGCACACCAAATGGCTATGCTCTATCGAATTCTGATACCAATATGATCAAATTTCTACACTAAAAAAATTAATCAATTTTTTTATGAATTAGCATCTTTATTTATAAACACATAGTAATTCAACACCTAACAAATATGAAACTATTAAAAAGCTAAGCTTACTAACTAGAATTTACATAATCCAACTCAAGATGAATTATTAATCTATTTTTAAATTAACTAATTTATTTTTCACTTAAACATCATCTCAAATTTTAAACTAGTAATCTGATTTTAATCTATCAAATTAGTTCAGAACATGTTTCAATTATCTATAACTCTACTTTTTCTCATCAGATTTTAAATTTCATATAATTTATATATTTCAATTATATAAAAAATTTAAAACTCTACTTCTATATATAAAACTCCAATTTTAATTTTTTTATTATAACTTTCAATATAATATATCCTTCAATTTTAAAAATACTTTTAAAATTATTAAAATATAAATATTAAACTTTACTTATTTTATTTTTTAAAAATTTTATTTTATATTTTCTATTTTCACAAAACTCAGTTGTTTAAAACACGCACTTAGAACAACAAAAAAAGAGGCACTTCATATACATTCAGCAAATTATTAAAATACTTATTTTATTTTGATTGTTATTTATTAAACAAAATTTCTATAATATAATTAAACTTTAAATTTAACTTACTTTCAAAAATGAACTGTTTTTAGAAAACTTTTATTTTAATTAATCCCAAACAATCCCTTACACCGGAACTAGATTCATCTACTGAAATTATTTGTGCAACTAAGATTTCCCAAATAGTCTTTAGCCAGAACATGTGTGCTTCTTTAATATTCTTACATAGGCTCCATCCATGCTTGAACGCAAAGACTTAGGCCATGTTTGGCAGTGCTTCTTTCTGGCTTTTGGCCAAAAAAAGCACTCAACAGTATTGGCCTGTGTTTGGCATTCACAGCTTATGCCCAATATAAGCAGCTTCTTTCTCCGAAAAATAAAAGCATCTGATTGATACTTTTTCAATAAGCACCGCGGCTGCTTCTTTCGCTAGGTATATGTAATGTCTATCTTGTCTCCGATAAGTTAGCAAAATTACAAAGTTATATATATTCTCCACCGAACTCAACTTTTCATTTCTTCTTCTCCTCACCCGTTCGCTCCACTCTCGCGATCGTCTTCACCCCAACCGTGATCAACCTTTCCGTCCCCGGCGCCAGTCGTGCCAGTTTCTTCTTCTAGCATCCTTCTTCCACCGCCGTTCATCCTACTGCCATCAATTTTGTAAAATCTTGCTCTCCGACGCGTCGGGTCGAAACTCTAAATCAACCGGAATTGGAGAGACCCCGGAGATGGATGTTTTTGAACAAAATGAGGTGCAATTTGTGTATTTATTGGTGTTTTCTTAATCTGTTATACTTCTTTCTATAGTTTTGCCAAAGTTTGTTAACACATTCAATTCTTTTTCTGATGTTTAGTCTTCTGACAAGTTTTCCACAAACGAATGCCTCCAGAAGCAATAGATTTGACATCACGTGTCCTTCAGTATTTATTCAAGCCTTCGTTACACTGCTGTAAGTTCCAAATCATGTTCTAGTTTCTGAGATGTTACCATACAAGTAATTATTTATGTTTATAACTATAGAGGTACTTGGAATATTGAAAGTAGCACCAAAAGATTACGCGTCTTCATGTAATGGCCATTCTGTAAATCCGAACATATTGAGTAATTAGAGTTCATGTGTAGATAAGATGCCAAATACAATACAATATTGTAAGTTCCAAATTGGTGTCTCCCGTAACCGTAAGTTTCATTTTTCTATGTCAAATGTTTTGTTAAATTCATATTTTAAGTTTACTAATCTATTCTTACAGCATGGTGAGTTTTAGAAGGCATTTTGTTTCTTCTATGATTCTATCTAATTGTCTCTGTCTCTATGTTGCTCAATGATGTTAACATTTTATCATGTACAACTAGAATTGGAAAAAAAGCTTATTCCAGAGTTCAACAATGCAATATTTGTTAACTGACCATGTTGTCAGATTGTTGTATTTATAGGAATTTACATTTCACATTAGCAAATGTTTTACTAATCAGTGCTTCATTAGAAACTTCATATACATATTGTTTTCAGGAACACTTTAAATGAAAGATAAGCATTGTTGTAACTGGAAGTTTCTAAACATATAAGTAAACTTAAATCTTTTGGGAGTTCCATGTTCTCTAACTGAGTTTGAACTAATATTTGCCTTTGTACGTAAAATGTGATAGACAAACGATTATGTTATCATGTATAACCATGCAGATGATCTAGTTAATATTTTGTCAATGTCCTTACATCTATATAATTAAAGCAAGATATTTTATCATTTGTTGGTGTTCGCTATGCAGGTTGCATTTGACATCGGTAATCACTGGGACTGTTTGTAGTTGGATGATGTAAGTTTTCTTTTTTTTTTTTTTTTTTTGGTTTTTAGTTAAGTTCTTTTTGGGGTTATTGTTAGACTGAGAATACTCTACTACATCTGTCGGAAAAAGTAAGCCCAAATAAGAAATCCAAATGGATAGTTGTATCTTTTTTTCTTATCTATTCTAAGCTTTCCTGCAGTGTATACTTATTTTTTGAGTTGTTGCTTGCTTTCCTAATCCAAAATATATTTCTTTTTTCAAAAGCTTCATGGTCTTGGAACTTCTCTTTTGTTCATCTCAGCTAGTTTGAACAACCTTAATCAAACAAGCTTCCTACATACAGCTTGCTTCTCTTTGAGCTTGATTGAGCTTCTATTTAAGCTCAAACAGTTAGCTTGATTTGAGCTTAAACAACGTATCTTATTTTTGTTTTTTTTTTCTTCCCTTTTTTTTTGGTTTTTTACAAGAGATTCTGATGTGATTCCCTTTGTGGAATCTGATTTGAAAAAGATCGCTTCAGGTGTGCTTCACAAGGCTTATATTTGTGGAATCTGATCCAAAAAACTCTGTACTGCAAACATAGTAATCCTTTATTTGTATGCTTATATTTGTAAGATACAAATTTGTTTGCCATAGTAATAGCTCTATTATTCAACAACTGGAACAATTTCAAATGGTTGTTTGAAGTTGGATTTACTTAAAATTTGTCTAGTCATACTTGGAGTGAATCATATGAAATTGAGATCCGTGGGTTTGAATGGAGTTTATTGATTGCTATGCTCCTTTTGCAGGGCTGTCTTGGGGAGTGCTAGTGATTATTGTGCTCATCATGCACACTTCAGTGTGATGACAGTGAAGAAGCCCAAGCAAAAGCGTTGATTGAAACATATTGTTAATATATGAAAATGTATTATTGAGAATTATTCTTTGCCCTTAAGATAATAACTGTAGTGTTGTAACAGTTGCCTATATTTTCATGTATATTGTAAATATTATGATTTTTAAAATATTTTGATTTCAAGAACAGTGAATAATTCATCATGTGTTCTTACCTGCTAGTTTTTTATGTTTGGTGTGCTTCTTGTATTTTGATACGAAACCACAATCAATTTTGGTGCATTTATACATGATAGAAATTCTCATAATGAAAGGGTTGAATTTCTCAAGTACTTATGACGACAGCTTAAGAGAAAGCATTCAATCAGAAATGAAAACAATAAAAGGAAAATCAATATATAAATTGGATCAATTATATATCTTCAATTTTTAGGAAAGATGTTGGATTAGTAGCACCATCTTTGTAGTTTGCAAATCAACTAACTGTAATAGTAAAACTTAAAAAAATCAAGATGGCACTCAATAAAGCTGTATTATTTATTCATTTATACTAACTTATTAATTAATTATTAATTATTTTAAAAAATATTATTATAAATTAATAATAATAATATCTTATTAAAAAATTTATAAATATTACTATAAAAAATGTTAAACAAATATTATTTTTAAATTTGTTATAAATTAATCTTTAAATAATTACATAATATATAAAAATTAATTTAAAAATTTAGCAATAAATTTTTGTTATACCTAAAATTATTTCAATCATTATATATTAAAATTTTAAAAAATAAATAATACATTAAAAAAATTAAAAAATTTAATAATATATCATTTATTAAAAAAATTAAAATTTGATAATATATTAATTATTATATATTTAAAAACATTTTAATAAAAATATTATTAAATAAAAAATATTAAAAATTTATAAATATTATTATAATAAATATTTAAAAAAATAAAAAATATATTATAAAATTAATTTTCAAAAAACTAAATAATACATAAAAATAATATTATATACTTAAAAATATTTCAATCATTATATATTTTATTTATTTATAAATACAAATTTAGTCAAATATATTTTTAATTTTTTTTAATAAAAAATTTTAAACACTAAAATTTATCCAAACAGAATTCAATAAAAAATAACTTTTTCCGTTTAAAAACACCAGCCATTTTTTTTAAAAAAAAAATATAAACAACCGCTTTTAAATAAAAATTCTAAATTTTAAACTTAGAGTAAACATATCCTTAATTAAACAATTAATCACAGCTAACGCAATTTCCAATCGTAAACAAATCCAACAAATCCATAATACAAAAATACTATACTCTTAAAGTAAGGAACCACAATTACATTTACAGAAAGCAAATCCTACATATAGAACAATCGCTAAACCTTATTATGGCGCCATCTTTATGTATAAGCTCCGCCGGTGCCGGTGACCGACCCTTGCTCGCTACCAAGATGCGGGTTATCTGGCCGACCGGTTCCAGTAGCCCGTGAGATCGGGTGAGGCTCAACAGTCCCACTCTCAACATGCCCACCAGCAGGCTCACCGGTGTCGTGACCGGGCATAACAGACGTAGGCACAGTGCTGCGTGGCTCAGTTGACTCTGTAGAAGTGTTGGACATGTTCTCAGCTGTGTTGTCTCCGGCAGCTGGGTTTTTGAATGAAGCGTTCTGTGCCATAGCTGCTTGTTTGCGGTACTCTGCTTCCTTGACCTTCTCTTCTTTCCTGTGATCTGCTGCTTCTTTCTCTGCTGGGTCCTTTGCTGTTACTTTCTTCGCCTGCAATAAGACAATTTACTTAAAAAAAAAGCTTAACATCTTCAAAACAAGACCATGAATGAGACCAAAATTTTCGTTTTTTCTCTTGCCGACCGTTGAATTATTTTTAACACGAAAGAAACGAAGTTCGGAAGATTTTAAGGAAGGTAATTACCGTCTCCTCGACGACAGCCTTGGTCTTATCTTTGCCTGCAACTGCGGAAGCTCCGATGTTTGCCGCAGTCTCCTTCACTGACGCTACAGCGTTCTTCACTGACTCCATCTTTCTTTCTTCTTTCTTGTTAATTTATACAGAAGATTAAGCTTCTCAACAAGCTCTTGAAATTGCTGGGGTTGAAAAACAAATACTACAATAATCTTGCTCGTAGATCAGAGGCGACGGTAGATGACAAACCGTCTCATATATATTATATAAACAGAGAGGAGAGAGCATCTAGAAGTGACACGTAGCTTCGTTAACTGCAAGGAGATTGTGTACGTGGCTGCGTTGTAGAAGTGTCTATCACAGAACGTGGAGAGATGAGAGAGATGGGATGGGGTTGCGGAATCGGATTCTTGTTATCTATTTTTCTCATCTGGAACATTCGGAAAGGGAAGTTGTTGGATTCTTAACTCTAGTTTATGAGTTTACATATTTTTAAAGCTTAAAAAAAATTCAAAGTAGTATGAATTTTTACTTTCGCTTGAGTTCTTTTTACTTTAACGCTTTCAAAATAGTTTCTTTTTATATTTTTAACTAATTTTTAAAAATAATTAAAATATAAATTCTTATTTTTATTTTTAATCCATCTTAAAATATAATTAAAACATAAATATTAAAATTCATTTTCAACTCTTTTAAAAAAAATTATTTTTTATTTTTAGTTTCGTAAAGTTCAATTAGAACATTTAAAATACAGTATACCCATTTGACTAGCTTCCAGTCCAATGGACTTTGAGGGATAATAGTTGCTCTCCCATGGGCTTAAACTAAGTAGGACACAATGGCTTGTAGCAACTATACGTAGACATTTTCTAATCTTTCTAAAATTGTAGTTAAATCCAAATTGATTCTAGGTGAAATGTTTAGGTGTATTTTTTTCCATTCTTATAACCTAGTTTTATTAAAAAATTATTCTAAGCTTACTTCTAATTATTCAAAAGAAATACAAAAATTACTTTCAATCCATTTTTGACAGATGTGGTTCTGGATTATGTTGTTAATTGCCTTAGATGCTTGTTTCAAATATCCTTAATTAAGTTTCATGAAAGTAAAAAGATAGAAAGTAAAATTTTTTGAAAAATAAAGTAGAAGTGGAGTTCAGTATTTTTATTTTAATAATTTTTAAAAATGTATTAAAAATTTAAAAATATAATTAAATTAAAAAGTTTATAAATAAAAAAATTAAAATTAAATTTTCGTATGTGGAAGTAAAGTTCTGAATTCTTTATGTAATTAAAATATATAAATTATCGGAACTCAAAATTTGAAGAAAAAAAATAAAATTATGGGCGTTTGATAATCTTACTCAATCCAGTTATGCATGTTAGGTAACTTAAATACAGGTATTATTAAAGTAGAGCTATCAGGTCTCAATCACTCATGGGTTTGTTGCTAATGTAAGAATAAACTGAGTTAGTTGGTCGTGGCATTTCATCGGATACTTGTATTTAACAAGGTCTGGGTAATGAAACGCTTACTTACATTGGTAAAAGAACCTAATTTGCTTTCATTCATGGAGATTGAATCCAAGATGTTCTACTAATTGCCGCAACCAAGCGACAACATGCCCGTTACTAATGTTTCTCATATTAATATTTGAGAAATTTTTGAAGATGTGCATCCATATTTAATTGCTATTCATCTACAAGAAAATTTCTCATATTGCTCTATATACCATGTATACAAAATCAAGAACCATCTTCACTGCCCATTCAATTTCCAGCCTTCTGAAACCACCCCAATTTCCATGCATACATAACAAAGAAGGCAACGGTATCCGCAGACCAAACAACAGCAAAAGATTTCACGAAGAACGGAATCAGAACATTGATCAATGGAACCATTAGGAACAGATAATTCAAAGCTTCTTTCTCCTTGTTCGAACAATCTCGAGCTCTGAGTGAAGGGATTGTGAACATCCATATCGACCACATTCCCATCAGTCTCCAAATATCAGGTTCATTCGATGGAAAGATTAAGTTGAATGATAGAGCACCACCTAGTAACATTGAAGCATAACCTTGTAACTCGAAGATAGTATATAGTGTTGTTCCCGGTACTGCAGGGTTCTTTTTTGCAGTTGAAGCTCTTGGCGCGAATGTTGCTGCTGTCTTCGTTACAACTTTCTTGATGTCCTTCTGAATAACTGGACGACGATTGGTTTCGTTGCTGGATTTTGTTGAGGCATCCGGGTCTTCTTCTTGTTTTTCTTGATTGTTTTCTTCTAACGCGGCGATGTTTGGTTTCTCAGAAGGAGATGCCGAGATTAATGATTTGATTTGTTCTCTCCGGTGGTAACCGTGGTAGCCGGCGACGAAGTGAGAGGCATGTTTGTAGAGAGGTATGTAGGAAGATCGATGGAGTAAGGTCTGCTGCAACATGTTAATTAGTAGAGTAGTTGTTGTTGAAGAAGAAAGTTGGAGGAGAAGAGTTGCAGGAGTCTCAATAAGAAAGAAGATAATGTTTTTTTACATGAAGCAGAGTTTTGTATGTGGTTCTGAAGAGTCGATGAAGGCAAACTAGGGAGAAAAGCTCGTAGCCACTAAATATTTTGCAAGAAGTGTTACATATTTTGTAAATTCGGAAACGCACTCCTGAAATCTCAGAATATATGATCATCAAATCAATTTAATCATTTACAACTTAAGAGGACCTTATTTCGCAAAATCAATAATAGGTATCAAGTTTGATGATGAGGTTCGAGCGCCGTTTGGTTTAGTTTTTCAAAAACTACTTTTCAACTTTTTTTTATTTTATATTTTTTCATACATATTTTATAAGTATATAAAAAATTTATTTAAAAATTTAAAAAGTGTAAAAAAATTTTACGCAGTGAGATTTTTTTATTACATATTTTTATTTTTTTTAAAAGTAAAAAAATAGAACTCATTTTTAAAAAAAATAAAAATATCTTCTATTTTAAAAAATTTTATTTTATAAATACTCCCAAAACACTTCCAAATTCTTATAGCATCTTTGTAGGAGACCTTTAAACATTTTTGACTAACTCAGTCTAAGATAATATTATCATTATCTATTTGGCTAAGGGTAAGGTTGTGAATGAAAAAATGAGAAAAAAATCACAAAGTTTTTCTTCACAGTAAAAAAATCTTAGCTATAAAAAAGTAAAGATTCAAATAATAGAGACATTCAAGTCCATTTGGTCTCTATCTATGGATTCACTTATCAAGTGCTTTTGATTCTTAAAAATGCACTTCAAGTTTTTTAATAATTTTTTATAATATTTTATAAAATTTTTAAATTTAGAAAATTATATATCATATATTTTATATACATAATTTTTAAGTTAAAAAATCAAATTTATTTTTAAAAAATTTTTAAAATTTTTTATTAAAAATAACTTTTTATCATAAGCATTTTTCATCAAATGTCTTAACTAGTGTTATAGATTTTAAAAGGATATGTAAAGAATATTATCAACAAACTGTTAAGGGTGGGGAAAGAATGTTTCCACGTAAATTGTTTGTACTCGCAATTATAATTAGTTTTCTTTATTTGTTAACTGTAATATTTGAAATTTTTATTTTGCTGCACAAAGAGTAAATTTTATCCAAGTGTTGTTACCCAAACACGATTCATGCATAACTTTGTTTCCTTTGGACGGATGATAAATGCATTGCCGGAATATATTTTGAGAGAGGAGAGAGAGATTCTTCTCGTAATTTAGCAGATGAATTTAGTGATATTTGGCATGTCTTATCTTTTTTATTTATCTTTTCTTTTTCTTTTCATATTTCTTAATATATATTTTAGAATACTTATAAAATTTTTTAAATTATAAATATATTATAATGTTTTGTTATTACTTATTATTATTTTTTTAAATAAAAAAATAGAATTTATTTTTAAAAATATTAGGCCTTCAAGTTAGATTAGGTTCAGATTAGTAGCGTGTAGAACTTAGTGGGCTCAAGTAAAAGACGGGTTAATTTGGTAGATTATGATAGAGTTAGTAGCGTAGGGATTTAGGATGGTGCCCAAACGAAAAACGGTCTAACTAATTTGAAAATGGACCAGCAACTCGCCTTGAATTGGGCCAAATGAACTCTGATTTGATGGGCTTCACAGCCCATATCTTTTAATAGTCCCATATTGATTGGGTGTTATAATAGATATGTAGTTATAAGTGGAAGATACTAATCATTAATAGATTGTCAATTTTTTTAGTGTGGAGAACCGAACAATTGGTATAAAAGTCTGATGAGGTAAAGCCACCCGGCGTGTTGCTGGGAGGAGATTGTTGGTTGGTCCTTCAAGTTAGATTAGGATTGGATTAGTAAAGTGTAGGGCTTGGTGGGTCCGAATAAAAGACAGATTAGATTAGAACCAGATTAGCAGCGTAGGAGTCTGAAATGATACTCAAGTGAAAAACAAACTAGCTAATTTGGAGCTGAATTAGTAACTCGTTTTGGATTGGTCCAAATGAATCCTAAGTTGGTAGGCTTCACAACTAACGTGTTCCACATTAGCTAGGTGCTAGAATATGTATGTGCTTATAAGTGAAGGATGCTAACCTATAAAAAGTTGATCAATTTTTTTAGTGTGAAGATTTGATCCTATAAAAAATTTTAATAATATTTTTGTTTTAAAAAACTTATTTTTTATAAACACTTCTAAATATCTCCTAAAGAAGGGGACAAGGTTGGTGTTACAACCTTGAAAAGTCAAGCAGGGCATCATGTAAGCATGCTACCTTGTACTTAGAAGCACGTGAAGAGTTGCTCCTAAAGAGGAGCTTCATTCGTTTTGGAGCTGTTGCAGCTAGATGAGAATACTGCAAGCTTTCCTTCTTTTCCTTCGTGTGAGAATCCTGTCCATAATACAAATTTGCTGAGTTAGCTTGAGATGCAACTTTGGTTATAGAGCTATAGCTGTTATCAGAGGTTATCAAAATTTAGTTAAATCTTAAAATTCTAAAATATACCATCTTATATCACCATAATGATTCAAATAATTTTTTTTTTGAGTGACCCGCAGCCATATCGCAAGTTTAATCATAAAATCGATAAAATTATATATATATAATTTTATATGATTTTATTTTTGAAGAGAATTTTCTGTAATTAACTAAGATTGAAGAAATTTTTGTAAAATTTAAGAGGATTTTTTAATAAAATTTTAGGAGATTTTTTACAAAAGTATATTTTTGAAAATTTTTTCTATAAAATGTAGAGGGATTAATAAAATTGAACTTTAAAAAAATTAGCCAAATGTATTTAAATATTTTAAAAGCCTTCTATAAAATTTTTTGTAATAGTATTCAGAATTTTATGTAAAATTTATTCATACGTACTATCTTACGATTTTATATTAAAATCCGATTTTGCCATGCTAATTATCATCCAAAGATTAATCATATCATTTAAGCAAACTATATCTTGTTTTTTTTTTTTTTCTGTTGATAGCATATAATGTTGGGAAGCAAAAACTAAATGAAGTCATCATGGCTTTCCCATTTCACAAAAATAATTTTTTAATTTTTAATTTTATATTTTTTAATATATTTTTTATACATATAAAGAATTTATTTAAAAATTTAAAAAATATAAAAAAATTTGCGTAATAAACATTTTTTATTATTTATATTTTAGATAAAAAAATAAAATTCATTTAAAAAAAACTATTTTCTATTTTAAAAAAACTCTATTTTAAAATTATTCTAAAATCTATCAAAATTTATTATAAAAAAAAAAGTCCATTCCAAAATTATTTTCAGATCCCCCAACTAGGTATAGCTCATTATCCAAAAAGAACCCGTAGCATGTCAATCATGCTATCCTTGCCTTCCAACCGATCGTCCGATCACTCTATCCTTACCTTTCAACCCAACTCCTTCGATTCCTCTTCAGTAGCAGTATAAAATCTCGGTCCATACCTTGATGCCTATGGCTCAATTTGTTTTCCGGTGATAGAAAGAATCTGCGAAATACTGGTTTCTTGTTTTTCTTCTTCTTGTCTACTTTCTGTATGGCATCATAGCTGCACAGAGAGAAAACGTTGCTGTCTGCTCTGCCGCAAAACGATGCTGCTTGCCTGAAGGTGGAACTGGCATTTTTGCGAGGAAGAAAGCGGCCACCTTTTGCGGCAGCATCGCTTTTCCCCTGTCTAGGTAGCTATGATGCCATTCAGAAACAAGACAAAAAGAAAAATAGAAACGCAACGGTGCTGCACGGATTCACCGTTGTATATCGTGGATAACGAAGAGCTCGCACAGTGGGGGGGTTGCACGCTCTCATCTCTTTTTAGAAGTTGATTATAAATCTTGTCCCCAAATGAAAACGTTGTCATCAGCAAGAGGTCATTTGATCTTCTAGCCCTAGTAGCAATGGCGATTACGCAGTTGTAATTTTCCTCGTTCCTCCCCTGCCCGAGAGCTACCGGCAGTGATGCCAATTGGAGGGCGATTACAGTAGTAGACGCTCCAGGGAAATGTTTTCTTACGCTAAGTCACTTCAGGTGATTTCTTATGCTTTCTTTCACATAACATATTTTCACAAACTCACTCTTCAGTAACTCACTTTGTAAAATCTTAACTTTCTAAACTCAGTTTTCGTGCCGTTTAGTGTATAGACTAGATGAGATACGCCTAAAACCATATATAGTGCCTTGTGCTATAATAAGTATATATGTAAACCTGCGAGTCTGTGATCAAATATTTTTATCAATTATCCTGAACTAGATCATGATTCATGAATGCGATCGACTACATCATACTCATCTGCAAGCCGCAAATCTGAAAAAAATAATGCCTCAATATAGAGGGAAATGTAAACAAGAACACAAATTTCTACATCAAGGATCTTTCTCTAGTTCATAGATTCATTCCTTACTAAGTATACAACAGAACTTGGTTCACTTTAGATAAAGCATATTCATTGTGATCATGAGCATGATTAATGAAAAAAGAATCCTTTACAATGACTAGGAGTTGATTTGATTACTGTCTTTCATAATCTGGCACAACAGGAAGAAAGAAAGAAGACGATGGCGGATATCTTACAGTACATATTTACAGCTCATTTTGGTTACAATAAAGTGAAAATTTAGAAAATGAGTTCTTAAAGAATAATCACAATCTACAGAAGTTAATTTGTTTGCTGTTTCAAATGTTAAGAAAGAAAACTTTGAAAGAAAGACATTGAAAAGCTTAAATAAACTTGAAGCTCTTTGTTGTCAACAGAGTTTTTAGGAAATCAAGAGACTCTTACCTTGTAACAGCTTCAAACAAAACAACTGTTATTGACGATTACGAGGACGATAACGAAGTTTAACAACTTACAACTTGACGTACGGTGTCTAAGTAGATTAACTATTACCAGTCTCATCAACTTCTCAAGAGTTGCAGAAGGTCTCTTAACCATTTACGCACCTGGTATTCTCTATGCACTTGTCCTCTATTGCACCATATTCTTTTTCTTGCTCAGATTCACCATGCTTCCAATCTGCAAATTCACCGCCGCCCCATTCAACTTCTTCACAGGCTTCTTTTCTAGTTCCCTTCTGCTAAAGTTGCTCATGCTCTTTGCAGATTCAGCTCCCATTGCCCTGCTTACTCTGGATCTCTTAGACGGGGCACTAGGTGTGGAATCGAACATATGTATTTTCCTTCGCTTGCTGTGGGAGCTCATATGGCCCCCAAAGGCTTGTGCAGTCGGAAATTCCAAGTTACAAGTAGTGCACTTGTATATGTAAGGGACATCAGGACCTGGCCGCACTTGGCCATTCAAGAAAAAAGCAAGTCCTTCCAGGTCCTGTTCTGAAGGATTTTCCTTTGGTGGTAGGCATAGAGCACTTCTGCAGTTGTAGAGGTTACTCAGGTTAGCGTTGATAGACTGGATCTGATATGTTGGTGCCAGATTCCCTACAACAAAGCATGTGTCTGACGAATTAATCTGAGGGAGCAGAGGGTTTGGAACTGTTATGGGAACCATTGGTTCCAAGTATGAAGTGTCTATGGAATTGCTCGTTATCTGAAACGATTCCATTGGAGGGGACATAACTTCAGCAATAGAGGAGAACACTTCATCTGATGTCAGAGTTGGTGTAGGAATGAACGGAAGCAGGAGACTGACAGATTGAAATGGAAGCATCAAAGGAGGAGGGGGTTGGTCATTATCATCAGATTGATTGCTAGGCTCTGAAGGAACATATCTACTCTGGAAGATGGGTATGGCTATGGAGGATTCAGTTAGTGCAATCGTTGCTGATTCATGGAATGGAGAACCGAGTCCTGTTGGTGCTGGACTTGTTGAACCAAGTAGTGTCTCCATTGACGAAGAGGTACTCCTAGGTTGATTACCAAGAGTCCCAAGCTCTTCAAAGATGTTATCCATGGTAGTAGAAGGCATGGAAAAAGGGATTGGAAAACATTCATTGGAACTGCCATTCTTTTATATGCAAAGTACATATCTCATGCCGAACTAGGCTTTGAATTTATTCTTAGGATATCTTGCATTTATTTCGAGATTAAGTAATACACTAATTAATCATCAAATAAGAACGAAGCATCTGTTTTTGACTTACACAAAGAGAACAAAGTGATGTTCCATTTACTTTAATTATGAGATTTTACATAGATGTGATTCATTCTGTTCAGGCTAATACAATCATGCGTGCGATTCTCCTCCTATCACTTCATGCAGAAATTGGATTTTCATGCTTTGTCTTTTTAAGTTTTTCGTATAATAATCAGAAAGCTCTCAAATGCTTGATAAAACTATTGCAGGTAGAAGATTCAATGTTTCAAAAGATTGCATCTCCTTAGAATTTGTTTCCGATTTGCTGCAGACAGTCAGTTTTGTTTTCTTGGTGTTGAAAGAAATATACCCTTATATATACTTGGGTAAACACTCTGATAGCGAATTTCCTGGAAATCGTTGTCCTAAAAATTCTAGGACGAAAGTTCAAATGCATAATTCAACTTACAGCAGTCTGCAAAGAAGAAATTAGAAGTCTAAAGTTGAATGTTCTAGATAGTTCATTTTCTCAGGTTAGTGCTCATAAAAGTTTTCCTAATTATATATCCTTGTTGATGGCATCTGTCTCAAGACTAAATAACACATATCCATAATGTTTCTACTTTCACCTCTTCACATTTATACCTTTTTTTTTTTGTGTCTGAAACTCCATTGGAGGTAACATGATGATTATCATGCAATTGCAGATGACTCACCAACTAAAACCAAACTGATTTTGGGATTTGGTTACATGTGTGTTTTAATTGGTTAAAAGTGAGTTTTGTGAACTAAGTTTGATGAAGCTGAGTTCGATTAAAGTGAATTAGGGATGTGTCTGGAGTAAAGTAAAACACAAGAAGTGAGTTCGAACTCAAAATCTAGCATAAGAAAATGAGTTTCATGCAATTGAAACACACCCTGACACTGAACATGCATGAAGTGAGAAGTTTATGAAAGGTTTGGAAGAAAATAGTCGGGACAAGTTTGGAAGAAAAATTATTACGACAAATTTATGAAAGGTTTGAGATGAGAAACATATTAGTTATTCAACAAATCTGATCAATAATATATAAGAATTTTCTCTATGCATAAAGAAGATATCAACCAGGCAATAATAAACAAACTAATAGTGATATCTTTTTACTTAGGAAGTTATTTCCATTCTGAAAAGGAATATTTAGAAGTACTTATAAAATAAAATTTTTCTAAAATAAAAAATATTTTTTAAAAAACGAGCTCTATTTTTTTATTAAAAAAATAATAAAAATAAATAATAAAAAAATTTTACTACGTACAATTTTGCTATATTTTTTAAATTTTTATAAATTTTCTAAATATTTATAAAAAATAAAAAACATAAAATAAAAAAATAAAAATCAGTTTTTAGAAAAAGCTTTTCCAAACGACCCATGAATCAATGTGCTCAATCAAAACTCCATGACAACAACTATGGAATGTTGCCCAAATTCTATACTTTAAAAGGTTCCAAAATTATTGCAATGGAAAGAAAAAAAAGAATCTGCTTGTGTCACCAATGCAATTTCCACAAAAGCGCCAGCACATAGGAGTGTGAAACTCGAGCATGTAATTTGCAGCACTTGCTTGAAGACAACAACAGAGTATAGTTAATTGAAGTATCTCCATGATCATTTGACAACAATGAGAATAGAACGGGTTTCATCATTCACAAAACTTTCACCAATTAACCGAAGTTGAAGATGTCAGAGTGCTCCTAAGTTGGCAATAGAGCATAGACACAACATCTACTACGCTAAGATTATCTGTATAGAACCCATACCTACAGGTTATTGGTTGAGCAAGACAATGTTAAGGCTTTCACCATAACTACTAAAAATTTCAGACGATCAAGCTAAAGCAACATACACAGAAAACGAAAACATGTATCAATTAGAAACTATGTACAGCAATTGACACTACAACAAAAACTACTAATAGGGATCCAAAGTATTGGTTGATATTACCAAAAACAGGTCGCAGTATTACTTTGCTTCAAGAAGTAGAATGAAGTCGAATGAGCAAGTTAAAATACTGGCGTTGGTGCTCTGAAGGAGAATGAAAGGCTCTTGAGCAACATTACTGCCTATGAATCTCCAACAAACAAGATGAAACAAAATTTTTTTTAAAAAAAACTTTATCTTCCATATTCTTTGTCAGTATCTTCGTCTTCAGCTTCTTGTTGAACCGGTATGGCATCATCAGCTTGATCAAAGGACCAGCAAACCATCTGCCACAGCCAATGGAATCGCCAATTCTGGCATTTCCAATAGTGATGATCATCAAGAATTAAAGGTATGTTTAGATACATAGTTAAGAAACAAGAGTAATATGATAGATTGAAAAAATAATAAAATGACTGATAAAAATATATAACTATTTAATTTTATAATATTTGGATATATAGTAAGAGTAATGAATTAACTATATTTGAATAGATAGGTTAGTGAATGAGTAATAAAAATAAATTTTTTATAAAAAACTCAAATACTCTTTTTATTTATATTAATCTAATTTTTATTAATATAACTTTGAACTAATTTGATTAATATAATTTAAATTAATTTTATTAATATAACTTTTAAATTAATTTATATATTAATTTAACTTTTTATTAATGTTTGATATAATTTAATATAATTAAATAAAATTTTAAATTAAAAACTTTGATCATATAGTTTTATTATTTTTTTAATCAACTAAAATCAATTAAAATTAAATAAATATAAAAATTATAAATTACTATAATAAAAATTAGCATATATTAATTAAAATAAATATTTAATTAAAAATATTTAATTAAAATAAATATTAAATAATTAAAAAATAAAAAAATAAGAAAGGAAGCAAATTTGTTTTCTTTTTTATCATAATATGTACCCACTAAATTTACTATCAATTCACCACAATTTTACCGCCACCATTTTTTTCTATCTTTAATGAAATAAAAATAAATATGATTAAGATGGTGAAATATTTTACCATCACCATCATTCACCATCAAAATCTATAATCCAAACAATGCCTAATAGAAAACGAGTGAGTAGCAGTAGTAAAGCAAGATGATCGAAGCAGCCAAGCCAGTGCTTCTTTTCAAAAACCAAAAAAAAAAAAAAGTAGTTCAACAATGGGAATATGATATAAAAAAATAGATCATTGGTCATTTTCTTACAGGAGAAATGGGTTCTTCTCGCAATCGCTATGCTGCACCATGCTGTTCCATTGCCTGGCAGGAAGATGCAGTGAATGTTTCAATTATGCAAAATTCACTTCTATTAATTTAGAATTCGAACTCACTTCTATATCAATTTATTCCAAAATTGTCGAACTCATATCTAAACCACTTTTTATCGAACTCAATTTTACGAGACCCACTTTTTACCAATTAAAATAGGCACCTTCAATCTGGTTTTGTTTATTTAGAGTGAAGAAAAATTCGTCCTTTCTTCGTTCTGCCTTAACTCTTAATCCAGTTTTATCCTTTTGCAGTTGCAAAATTTCTTATTAAGATTTCATGCTTCTGCTACTTCGACTGTTACAACCAATGCATGTTAACATTTGTAATTACCATCCGCAGCAAGTAACCATGTCAAAAAATCAATAACAAAAACTCTTCTCTTTCACGTTCTCGCAGCTGCAGTATTGTATGAATATTGGCTCATAGAACATGGTTAACACAGGCAGGTTTTATTTTCTCAAGGAAATAAACACACAGAACATGGTCGATTAGAAAAGCTGTCGTCTATTGCTTCAAAACATGTTACTAAAGCAACGAACATTTCATGGCAAAAACTTTATCCTGAGCAAGCAGTGTCAGATCTTAAAGATAATTGAGATGAGGAGAATTATGATACGAGTAATTAAGCTTCAGAAACCATTAACAGCAAAAAAACCTCACAAAGATCATCTGTCACATTCGCAGATGTAACTGTAGCCAAAACACAAGATAAAAAGCCAAAAAAGCAAGCTCTATGATATGAATCAAGAATATCCAAACCGAAATTTTAACCATCCGGATTCATTAAGTCATAGGTTTTTAAAAGTTGATCCAAATTTTGACAACCATATTAGCAAAGATTGTCAAAGATTTTGGATTTTAAATAGAATCAGTACAGGTCTGTAAATTTTATAAAATCATAAAATTTTCAAAAGTTCAATTTAAAGTTTAACAAGATGTGAATCTTTAACATGTAACTCAAACTTCCCAGTGCTAGCGAGAGGCACATTCCCAACACTACAACTTCCAGGGGAATCAGCATCCAGAAATGGCTATATGTACAAAATCCACTTTGTGTTTGGCTCTGTTCAGTAAACTATACACCAGCTATGAACAGTGAGGAAGATGCACTTTAAGAGAGGAGCATGCCAAGCCAATTTTACACGGTCCAAGCTTATACAAATGATCCTTTCTTTTTCTTTGGCAATTTACAGGTAAAAAAAAAGTCTAACTCAATCGCAGATCATCAGGGTCCTCTTCTAATTCTTTTTAGATGTATAGGCTTATATGTAGGATCACCTGCATCGGCAGAAATCTCTCCACAAACATCTGCAATCATGGTTTAAACAGGTAACAGAATAATAATACAAACCACAGGATAAGAACCTTCAAGATACTTAATATATAAGGTGATGAAAAAGGACACTAACAATATAATAAAGTTGTAAAGCTAAATACAAAGAAATAGACATGTAGTAAACTAAGAAAATAAATCTGTCTCACAATTGGCTTACCAGGAACTTCCTTGTTAAACTTTGTAGCAGTAGTTACCCCAGATCCATTAGCCCTTTCATGCCCAGTAGTAGAACGTGTTTTGAAATTCTGAATATGATTATCTACATGGATTTTCTGTTGGACGTTGCATGTTCTTCTGTTGCCAGGTTGAGTCCTTTTCGGAGAAGTAAATTTAACCTTTTTTTCATCATTCTGGACTACACTCTCCCCGCAATCATAACCAGTTCTCTTTGCACCTATAGTAATTACTCCACGATCTATTGGCTGTTCAGGAGTTTCACATTTTCCGTTGTAAGGTGCCATATAACAAAACCTGATAATATATTGTTGAAATAAGATGATATAGCTCATCTCAGTTAAATTTAAATAAATAAAAATATAGTATAATAATAAGAATTATAATAGGGTGGGGATATATGCACACTACTCTTTAAATGCACATCACCGCAGTCCCGTCGGTACAAGACTTCAAATTCGAACTTGACCGTTGCATATAAAGAACTGTGAGTTAAAAATATGCTCATAAAAGTTTAAATCAATCAGACCACAAATCAACATTCATCCAACTTCTTAAACAAAATGACAAAAAGAAAACAATACATATCTTTTGGAATTTTAATGTTTTTGTCATTTTGATAAAAAAGTCGAGTGAAGGTTGATTCGTTGCCCGATTTAGCTAAAATTTTATAAGCATATTCTCAACTCATAATTCTTCATATCCAATGGGTCAAGTTCAATTTTGAAGCATTATACCAACAGGACCGCACTGATATGCACTGATGTGCGTTTAAAGAGTGATATGCATATATCGCCCACCCATTATAATAATAATAATAATAATAAATAATAATAATAAAAGCTATTGAATGAGAAAACCATAGCTGATGACTATATAATTATTGTCTAGATCCTGAAAATTGGACTTGGAGTGCTCATGATTTCATCTATGTGGAAAATGAAGAATAAAAAACAATTGACATCAAATAGAACAAACCAAGAAGTGAGATGATAACACCGATGTTTACCCAAAGTAGGTATTGCACCAACATTTTGTTTGTCAAATATCATGTGAGATATTTCAGATTACAGGTTAGAAGAAGAAACATACATAGTGCTTGAGCATAAATCTACTAGATAATCAGCAATTATAAAATCAATGGCATAAGAAAAGTTTATGCACAAACCATTCTAATGGCAGCTTCTCATTGTCAAAGTCTACACTCAATATTCTCCACTTACGGCATTTGTTGCACTGAACCCAGTCATGGTCAGGCTTGTAATTTGGTTTTGCCTTTGTCTGCCAAGAGTAGCAGAACCTTCATTAACAATTAATACAGAATATTGCAAATCTAAGAAGACACAAGAACAACATGAAGCAGATATCAGAACTTCCATTTCTAATCAGCACTATTTTGGAACTTAGGACAAGATGTAGCTCGAATGCACTACCAAATTCGAAGAAAATCAACTCAAGCTGACTGTGTCACCAGATGCCTGGAAATATCCCTCTAAAATTGAAAGTCATAACAAAACTGCAATAAATAAAAAAGTACAGAGAAAGAAATTGCGACTTACCAAAGGCAGCTTATCAAAGTTTTCATCCCAGTATTCATCTGCTTTCTGTCCAAGCCACTCTTCTAACTTAGCATATGCTTCACAATCTTGAAACCCCTGTTTGTTATTAAGCACCCAAACTTGACCATTGCCAGTATCCTGCAAATAGCAGTAGGAGAAGAAACTTTCAGTCAGTAATAGAAACATGCCAAGCTTTTCAATTTCTGTCAAGGTTATAGGATTTATTCAAACTTCATTCACATGCAAAAAGAGGCATACCATTAAATTTGTTACATGTATAACACCTAAGACTCCACGTCCCATGTCAGCATTGTGAATCATTCCCCCAACTCGCTTATAGGCCTATACATACAATGGACAAATCCTCCTTTCAGGAATTATACAATTCAAAGAGTTCCATTTAAATGGAAAAAAGGGAAAGAACTATAGCATATACAAAAGTATAAGCACAAAATATGCAAAATATGACTTAGGCAATTTATAAGATATCATCAACTTTTTTGTAAGTGACAAGCACCCAATGATGGGGTGGCTAGGACACTCCTCTTCAAAGCTTGTCCAAAAGTATGGTTTGAGAGTTCAAATCCGGTACTGGGCACTATCTCCAAGAAAAGTAAATGGATACGATAGATTGTCGTCAAATAAACGGGTTGATGATCCAACGAAACTTAAATTGAACTCTAATAGAAACAGTTGAGTGACAACATCCTAATAGTACATTAAACGCATGAGCATTTCTCCAATCCAATTGATGGAGACCTGCTGTTCTAATCACGATAAACTTCCACCTGCAATAAGACAATGAATTCAACTGCTTTTAGGGGGCTGCTACAGTTTAATTTGCGAAAGTGAAAGATAGTAACTTCCCTGCCACTCTTTGGAATCAAAACTGTTGCATATGTGTTTTACGTTGCTATAGCTGATATTCTTGTTTTTAACTCCAAAATATTGATATACTTGTTCTCACTCCAAAAAAATGATATTCTTTAGTTACAGATTAAACATTTTCCTATATTGGATTCACTTTACCACTCTATTCAGTGTACTCTACAAGAAGCATCTGCACCTGTGCGGCAACAAAAGCTTTGGAGTAGATAGTCAGTAACGAAGAAGCTTCACAGATAAAGTTCAAATAACAAGAGTAGCATTCTTCTCTTTTCAATCTCAAAATCACTAAAGGGTTATGTGTATAAATCCAAACTACCTTCCAAAAATAGAAGGAGATGTTCTAATACAACAATAAGCCTGAGCAATAACGTCTGTATCTTCCTAAAAAGAACGACTTCTATTTTCATTCTGGGATTTCACTAATGTAACACATATACTTTGTAAGCATATACCCTTAAGAGAAGACTTCCAATTTTTAAACAGGGTAAAGGCAATGGCATATTCCCTTGAAGGAATAACAAGAATCTCACCTCAATTAACCTGCCATGCCAGTACAAAAAAATTCCAGCATTCATTTGCTCCCAATCTTCAGAACTCCTTCCCAAAACTAATTCAAGAATTTTACCCATTACATGGCCTCTCACTACCACTGTCTTATTCAGGGACTTCGCCAGGGGCCGGCTTCGTACCTATCAAATGGTTTAAACATGTAGAAACCAGAGTGTACTGCAAATCCATGCTTTAAAGCGAGGACAGAAAGAAAGCTATTATATACGATCTTTACATATCTTCTCTTTTGCGCCTTCGAATAAACATCTCATTATTTTCTAAGAGAATGGAGGAAGGTGATTATCTAAATGCAAAAAGTGGACATAATTACCAGTGAACCTTGGACATAGATCTTCATTCGAGGATCTAAAAATATGACTTCCAGATAAGCCTGAAGAGAGTAGTCTAAAGGTACCTGCATAAAATGGAAGCATTGCAGACAGATGAAACAAGTATCAGTCAAGTTCACACAGCAATAGACAAGTACTTACAGTTCTCTAATTCTTCTGCACTAAGATCCATGGGTTCAGGCACTCGTATTCATGGTGATTTTTAGAAAAGCTTGCATGCATTCAAAATGTACAACATGCAATCACAAGTACAGCAATACATCACATGTGATATATCTCTCAACCAAAAGTCATGCATGCAGCATACTCTGAAGTGGGAAGGCAAATTAGCAGCTTGAGCACATTTTTGAAAATGTAAAAACAGAATAGACAATGACAAACAAGATAGCATGTTGTCCATGACCTTTTGGCTCACTTGTCCTGGACGTGATCTCAATCTCCTTGACCGTATTAATATGTTTCCTTGGCCATATTCAGGATTTTCAGTGCCTTTTACAGTTGTCCACTCCAAAGTATAGGTAGAGCCCCACTCATCTAAATTCCAGATGTATACCTGTGTTCCTGTCCCATTCTCCCCAAACAGTCCCAGTTTCTCCCCAATAAAATATTCATTAAATGGTGAAAACTCTTTGATGGCATTTAGATGATAGCTGGCAGATGCTTCCGACTGGATACTTAAATCTACCTCCATATAGTTTCCTTGTTTGCAGTATGTAACAATAGGAATCTCAAGATTCTGTACCAAACACAACAGATAGGAAAGATTTAAGAAAAAGAAAAAGAAATATAAGCCCAAAAAAAGTATAACGACATAATAAAGCTGATAAATGCCGTACTTCTTTGTTTTGATTGAAAGACTGAGACAAAAATGCAACAGATCTTGAGTTGGTCGTCTGGGTCAGCACAAGCACATCTCTTCCAAGTTTCATTGCACCAGTCTGCAAAAAAATAATGATACAAAATAAAAATAGATAATGTAAAGCCCAAAAATTAATGAACTGTATGTCAACATGGATAACTGTAAAGTAGTAAACAAAAGTTCAAAGGGTATCACTGTAGATTATTGGGGGATTACCAGAAGATAGGCACAAAATTTTCATATACCTTGAATCCAATACCAAATCTTCCAATGTGGTCTCGGTCATCTTTATCAGGCTGCTTGCAACCAAAGGAGAGCATTCTTTCTATGTCAACATGAGTCATGCCACATCCGTTATCTATGACAGAGAAAACTGGAACTCTCTTTCCAACTCTCTTTGAAAATAAGGATTGTATCGATATATCTAACCTATTGAAAAAAAACACAAAAAAGCACGTTTGTTAATTACATATAAAACCAGCCTGAAAGGGACTTTAACATTTTCACAAACAACAGAATGAAATTCTGGTTTATAAAGCAAAGCCACACAGAACGAAGTAAAGATATTACAAGAGAGTGTTGCAGAATACAAAGGAAAAGTAGAAAATAAGGAAAGTTTAATACATGCAAATGTTGTTGTGAAACAGTTCGCAACTTTAATTCAGGATAATGATTCTGCAAACCACTTCTCAATATCTGCTGAAGAGTTGACAGCATAGGAGTAGAACCTATTAGCTAAAAAAAGTGTCTGATCAGATACCCGTCAAGTTGGCACAACTTAGAACATGAAAATTTTGTCTACACAATGACAAGATTGACAGTGACATCAAGGTGTTAATTGAATTTGATTAGTGTGGATGGAGGTCTAGCGATTTTATTGAAGTCATAATTCAAGTGCGCTTAGAAAACGGAAGGCATTTGCATATCATACAGTGGCACATGATAACGAGCGTGAAAAAAATCAAGGGTCTGTTGGTAGAAATCTAATTATTTTTCATTTCTATTTTATTTGAGTTGGCATACTATGGTATGCCAACTGAAAAATACCATAGCTAGGGTTTCAAATATCATGAGGGTGTTAGGTTCTTATGGTTCTGGAAAAAAAAAATTCCACTAAGTATTGTTTTGACCTGGTTAGATATGCATACAACTTGCATTAAATGCTAAAAACTGTAGCTATGGTATTAGAAAATATATGCAATCCCAAAGTATTCCAATATGATGGTTTTAGAGTTTTCAATGGTAATTTCATACTGTTCTCTGTCTTAGCAAACACATGTTCTAGGTAAATTTTACTTTGGTATTTCAAATTTAGTGCAATTTAGTTAATACCATGGTGCTTGTTGAAATACCACAACCTTTCTCACAGGTCGTACATGATTCCTTAATAAAAGTAAACCAAGCTTATCAACCATAAAGAGCAAGCATAAGCTCAATTTATTCAGTATCATAAACTTTGCCTACAAGTTTGATTGTATAGTAATACGCTTAAAACAATTGCAACCTCAATAACTATGTCATAAGAAGCTTTCACTTTACCTATCTGCATTTGCATCCCTTGAATTGTCTATGAGCTCAGCAATTGCTCCAAAAATCCATCCATTATGAGTCTGACTCAATGTCCGTAAGTAACTTGGATCAGTCTTTATATAGTTTTTTTTTGGAACTTCACGCAACCTTACAATTTGAGTATGAACATCCCTTCGTGGTACAGGATGCTGATTTGCACTTTCCACTTCGTCACTGAGCTGGCCAGTTGAAGTATCTGCTTCACTTTCTCGAATCTGCAGTGGACATAATATGCATATAGAACTTCTTTAATTGATTGCAACTTAGAATTTGACAACAGATAATGCATACGCCTTCACCAGCGTGTCTATTAGGGTCCTTGAAACAATGATCGCCAGCATCTGAGTCTTGAGCTTTAAAAGAAAAAAGAACATCTGTTAGTGAGTTCCTATCAAAAGATTGTATATGATTATGAATCTGAATGCAGATTCCTAAAGTGAACCTTCCTACAAGTGCAGACTTCATGTGATTAAAAACATTACCAAAAGCAACCATCAGAACAAAGCTAGAGGTAAGTGAAGTATATAATTATAGATAGAATATGAATTAAACCATCTCAAGACAGAGCACACAGCAGTCGCCAAAGTAATAAGCAATCCTTGGTTCAAATATACCAACTTTATGATCCATCTTTGGCACGCAAATCCATGAGACTTGCTCACTCTCAGTCTACCATCTAGGGTGTGTTCACTTGCAAATATTTCAAGTAGAGCAGTAACAATAACATAATAATGGTCATGCAGCAGCAGCAGCGCAGTAACAACAACAACAACAACAACAACAACAACAACAATAATAATAATAATAATAATAATAATAATAATAATAATAATAATAATAATGATGATGATGATGATGATGATGATGAGGATGACGTTAACAATAATGATAATGTTATTATAATTATTGTTATTCCCACTAGATAGATCATATCAAAAAACTTGAGCTGTATCAATAGTAACAACAAGAATAGTTGTCCCGATAATCTATAAAATGTTTGATAACAAAGTAAAATGCTGAACAGTGAAAACATCATCCACAAGACAGAAACTTCAAATCAGTAACATGTTCAGCTAACCTGATTTGCGAACAAATGCAGCATTGGGTTTTATAGGTTTCCGTATGTTATATGGAACAATGGCATGAGAAATCTCTGGAGACTCATCTGATGCAAGTATGTAAAAGCTACAGTTCTCTGTCCTAGCAACAGCGACCTTAAAAAGAATCAGAGGCTTAAAACAGTGTATGTACTCGAAAGAACTTAATAGTTTAAGATTGTAATTTACCTTTTTGCGATTCCTGAGATAATGCATAAACTTTCCCCATTCTTCCTTCTGTTGGGGAATATCTGTTGAAGGGTACAGTTGACACATAGGAAATTTCCCTTCCAAATACGTCTTGTTTGGTCGGAAGTTGCTGACTACCCAAACCGAAGGTCTGGAAAAAGAAAACTCCACATTAGCAAATTAAAAATTCTGCCCATCACAAACCCCGAAAGAAAAACATAGAGTTAACATGTGCTACAGCAACATGATAGATATGAAAAATAAGAAGTAGCTTCCATCCTAGTTCTGGAAAGAAAGAGCTGCAGTGCATACTGGTTGAGAATGTTTCTTTATAACTAGCAGATAGCCATAGCAATGTTGATTCTCTTTCTTTAAACGAGCTGAATGTTTCATGTATACTCATAGGTTTATAAAATCGTCAGAGCTGCTAATTCTGTCATAGGGATGCAATGTCTCCTCTGACTTTCATTAGATTGTGACACTAGCTTTCACCTTATACCCAAGAGGGTAATACAAGTAGATCCATAGTTAAGAGTTCGATGTACCAAGTCCAATTTGATATCCAGTACTCAACATAGTAGTACATGTTCGAAATTTTGTTTCTCAGAAGAAGAGGTTATGGCATGACAAGCTTACTCAGAAACATTACGTTTGGAATGGAAGATTGCAGCACTTTGTCCGACATATGGGTTTATTATCCATCTGAAGCATGACATACTGAACAGCTCCATCTGGATAAGAAATTATCAAAATTTAAATAAGCATTGCAGTATTGAGTTGTTTGGAGTACAGAACAGTAGCTATACCTTCAAAAGGGTATCCATTCAAGTCCACAAATCTCTGATCCATGTTACCAATGCTATTAACAGATTCTGTTACTGATAAAAAAGTAAGACTTAACATAAGAACCTGATTGATGAATTGAGCTGAAGTACAAGGAAATGTTAAAAAAAAAAAAGAACAAATAACAAAAGGAAACAGGATGAATATGAAATGCTTATTAGAGACACAAGATGGAGCCTATTACTAAAAGTACAATCAAGTTATAAGACCCAAATGGGAACAAGAAAGATGTGTTGGATTAGCGCAGTAAGTTTTACACATTCAATAAGAGATCTTCAACTAAAAAAAAACACAGGACATAGTTACACGTCCAGTAAATCAGCGAGTTAAATACCACCAAGCTAGACGAATAGGCTGAATTCAGCTGATTAAAAAAAAGCAGAAAAGCATATATTAAATGCAATAAATAACAACAGAAGACCCAAGATTAAAGCTATTTAAGCAACCAAATTGCAACAAATCGTAGCCCACGTGAGATAAAAATGGTTCTGCAATCTGCAGCACAGTAAATAATCGTTCATTTCGTACGTAAAATGATCCATCACCAAAAAAACATTCTGACACACTGGTTTTCGACTAAGATTGAGTTATCTGCAACACTAAAGAGCACAAACAAACAAAAAATAAATAAATAAATAATAAAAGCCAAATCTTTCACCAAACAAGAAAAGAAATTAGGCTTTTCAGAAAAAAATCGTAATAATCCATGAATGCAATCGAAATAGATCTTTCTTTGGAAACCCCTACTCAACACTATAACAACAACAGTATGGAAACCCCAAAACATCAAACTCAAAAACTACATGAATTTCGTTGTGAAAAAGTTCTGCCTCTGCATTAAATCGCACCGAAGCATTTTACTTCAAATACCTAAGTAAATACAGCAATAAACAACAAAGGAAACCCATCAACAGAAGGAAATCCTTCACCAAACGAGACGGGAAAAGAAACTCTTTTGCAAAAGAAAGCAATGCTGATCAAGGAAAACCTTACCTTTTCTTATATGATTGCGGGAATGGTTGGATTCCGGCCAAGAATTAAAGTGATTGCACTGAGAAGAAAGAAAGCGAGAGAAAGAACAGAAAAAGGGTTTCCTTCTGTAGCCGAAGAGCGAAGCACCATTTGACTTGTGGGCCTATTTTACCTCATTTTTAATTAATTTTTTCAATAATGTTATTTAACTCATTTTCAAATTAAAAAAATACAAAATTAAATTTATTTTTCACTAAATTTTAAAATATTAAAATTTTAAATACATATTTAACCTCAAATAAAATAAAAATTAAATTTATGTCGAAAGTAATTTAATTTTGAAAATCAGTTATGAAAAATCAGTTTAGATTAAAAGAACACGTCCAAAATGTGTATCTTCATTGTCCGAGTTTTGCAGTACGACCAAACTAGCCGAATTGTGTGTTTAACACAATTGTTAATTAATCTATAATACAGATAACTACAAGTTCTAACAAAATTAGTCTAACAACTAAACTTAAGTATTTAATCAAATTTTTTTTGTATTTAATCAAGATTTTTTGTCGGAAAAAAAAATTTTATTTAATTTTAATATCTCTTACATTTCTTTGTTTAAATGTAAATTTTTGATTTTTATTTTCAAATTTTATTTTTTTTAGTCAAATTTTAAATTTTGTATAATTCATATGTTTTGATTATATAAAAAATTCAAAATTCTATTTTCACATAAAAAATTTTAATTTTAATTTTTTTATTTTTATATTTTTTAATATAGTTATATTTTTAAAATTTTTAACATATTTTTAAAAACTATTAAAAAATAAATACTAATTTTCACTTTCATTTTTAAAAAAATTTTATTTTTTTATTTTTTATTTTTATATAAATTTCACGCATCTGAAACACATCTTTAAATATTAGTTTCCTTCTAATCAAATTCCATACGGCAGCTTGTTTTGATTTCAAATTTTGAATTTCCTATTACGTTTTAAAAAATGTTCACTCGAATTTGTGAATGGAGAGTGAACCAGAATGAGCGCGGGAATTCAAAATTTGAATGTTTTTTCGTTTTTTATAAAATTTGAAGTACCATTGGATTTTACGCGTACGGGTGATTTGGAGTTTTTAAAAAATTTTGAAGAGCGTTTTGGCTTGATTATGAATAAAAATTTTTAAAATTTAAAATATTTTAATAAACTTTATTATTTTAATTTTAAATAAATAATTAAAAAAATTTATCAAGTATATTTTTTAATTTTAAGTAATTTATATATATAATTAAAATCACCCGTACGCGTTTCGGTTTGAACCATTAAAATTTATATATAAAAAAATTTTATGAAGTATAATTATCTGCACTTTTAAAATTTTAAAAATATTTCTCTTATAGAAAATTTTAGAAAACTAAAAGTTTAAATAGAGATGAAAAATCACTCAGAAATCACTTCAAAACAGTCACTTAAAGTACCTTTGTATTTTAAGAACGATCTGATTATGTTATCTTAGATCAAATTTTAGTCACAACTCCATATAATTAAGTCAATTTTTTTTTTCAAAGTAGCTATTAATAATAGCAAATAAATTTTTGTGGTCCAAAAAAAAACAAAAGATCTTTACAATGTTTTAATGCATATAACTACAAGGAGGCGTTTTGAAATATTTTTGTAAAGTATTTTTCTAAATAAAAATTATATATTTCTATTTTAAAAGTAAATTTTATTTTTTATTTCGAAAAATAAAAATAAATAATAATAAGTTCTTCTAATATAAATTTTTTATAATTTTTTATAATATTTTCTTTTATTTTATTTAAAAATTATAAATAAATTCTGAAATTTTAATATTAGTTTAGTTTTATTAATTTTTGAATAAAAAATTAGAATTCATATTTTGAAACAAAATAAACTCTTTTTTTTTAATTTTATTTCAAAAATACTTTCAAATATTTTCTAATTCTTTTTCAACTTTAGTATCAACAGTATTAATAAAATAAAAATTTATCTAAACAATTCTTCAGTATAAAACTATCTTTCAGCAAAAATTTTTCTGCAGCTGAAACTACTGTAAAATAGCATTACTTCGGAGGTTTAAAATTTTCGGCGTATCTAGAAGGCACCTTCTACAGAAAAAGCAAACTTTGATGAACTTTGATGGATCAGTTCTTTTCAAGAAAAAACTTTTGAAAAAATTCACAAGTTTTGTATAAAAAATAGTGATATTTCAAAAGTTATCCTAAAAACATGAACACCTACCTGAGGAAAAGAAAGAAAGAAAGAACCAATAGATATATATCATCTTTTCCAGCAACTTTCTGAAAAGCGAAACATCTAATATCTTTTTACTATTGTTGGTACAGAAAGAAAATTGAAATCCTTCAAATAGAAACTGCAATCACGGAACATTAATATTACATAGATAATATCAAGAGAATTAAGACAAAGTACAAACTACATCATGATCATCTTGTCTTCAAGACCATACACGGCTAATAAACTGCACAAGAGCAAACACTGCTTGTACTATATTTGATCAGCAATAGGTCATCGTTCCGGACTTTTGTGTTATAGGAAGAAATTTGTTAGAAGCCATCGTCACGCCTGCGCTTTTGATCCATGCATTCTATCTATAATCTATATTTGAAGGGAATCTGCAATGGAACCAGCAAGACTAAGCACCTCAAATGGAGCCCTGTTGTCGATGGCCTTCACAGTAAGAGGGCATGAGTCTGTTGTCCAAAAGTATGCAAATGGTGTCTCTGAACCATTATTACTGTCCTGAGTGAATCTTAGCCAGGATTGCTTTGGAAATACGGCATGTGTCACATAGGCACTAACTTTCAGAGCACCGTGTGCTGCTAGAACTTTCTGAGCAACAACATAAACATTAATCAGCCCTATGATAAAGATGTTCAAGGGGTTTAAGAAATAGCCATGCACCATGTTTGAGAGTTGCATATCGCTTAAAAAGCGCATGTTAAAATTAAAATTAAAAACAAAACTCAACTAATAACAAATTATGAAATATTTGTTTAGATGGTGTCTGTTGATTTTTGGCACAAGTTACATGAATGAACATGCACCACTTCCACGGAGGAGGCCGAAATTTAGAGGTTTAGCAAAAGGATAAGCCTAGTTCAAACTGTTTGAATGATGTGCCAAGTATGAAGCCGAAACAAGCTTCTCTCTTACATTGTCCTGCCTATCAATAGGACCTTTCATTTGGTCTTACGTGAACCATACTTGTAATACTGCAAGTGTTGAGGGAGGGCAGGCAAGTGTGACCAGAGATAATTGCAGCCTTCTTAATTTAATAATGAAAGCTCCATGGATGTAATACGCTGAGCGAACCATGTAAAGTTCTGTTGTCTCCTTATTTGTGCATCTACTGTGATTTTCTTGTGCCTTATCTTGATCGTCAAAGCATGCTATCCATAAATCGGAATTAGTACTAGGGCTTTTAGGCTCAGTGGGCCCCAATCTCCTACAACATTAGTAAACAAAGCTAATGGCAATAAACAAAGTGAACGAGTCCATCTCGCAAATGGGAAGTCGATCAAATAGGTCCCCAATTGGTAGATTCCCAAACTAAAAGTTCCCTAAAGTAGACATTTTGGCCCCAACCGACAAGCAGCTGACCTTGTTCCCCCCTCTTTTAGTGTTGGGTACAGGAAAAAGTTGATTGAGTATACATACTTCAAACATATTGAGTACATAGGAGATTGTTCACAAGCAGCATTTGCAAGCATAAGAAACAAAGGAGTTATGAACTTCCTTCTAGCATCACGGAGATATTGTGCCTACTTTAATGAGTGCCTCAATTACTTTGTTCATGCATTTGCCTTCTGAAGAGTGTTCCATCACTCATTATTTGCATGAGTAAACACGAATGACAATGAAGTTCTCAAGGACAAAGCATGCGCATAGGTATTGCACTTAAGCTTAATCTTCTTGAATAGGTAGGAAGAGACAGGATACTAGCTTAATGAATATATTCCACTAAGGAAAATTTGCTGCAAGAAGGATGTGGCATATAGTACCTGGCACTCGATGAGAGTTCCTCCTGACTGTACCAAATCATCTACAATGACAACATGCCGACCTTCAGGGTTTCCCTCCTTGATTCGGACTATCCTCTTATCACCTTCACGGACCTTATTACAAACAACCTGCCATCCAACAGATGATAATGTCTAAGTGAACAACATGTCAACATCGAACACCTGCTTACTAGTTCTCTCGTCTAACCATAGGAAAGTGCAGGAGCTGCTTGTGAAATCTCTTCCATGCACCATCATCTGGGAATGCTATAGTAATCTGAAAGGAATTTCCAGTACAAAATCACATAATTAGTCAATTTGTAGCCAGCACTTTTAGAAGTTAAACTATCGGTGGAGTCCCAATATTACTACAAAATAATCAAAGAGTTTAGAGAAAACTTTGTTATGTACATTATCACCATCCGGAAGTTGGTGAAGACGCCGAAGCAATAGGGGAATACCACTTTCAAAGCAGGGTAATATATCATCTCCAAAGTAAAATCTTTCCTGCATATAAAAAGGTTGCAACATCTTACTAAGGGGAATAATAGAAGATAAAGAAATATCAACAATAGCTGCTACTTTTAAACTACAACAAAACAATGAATTCGCATACAAAAAGTGTACATTGGAACAAGTGATAAAGAAAACCACTGCATAGCTAGGTTTGTACATGTAAATGGGACCATTTATACCTATGATTGCCTCATTCGTGAAAGTATTAAACATATCCAGGAAATACACGAAAGCCATGCTCTGACAAGTATCTTTAACCATAGATCGTGAAAGCATGAACTAAAGAATTCCATCTTTATACCAATTCAGGTATAAAAATTTGGATAAATACCAGGCTGTCTACAAATTCATTATATTACATCATGCTAACTGATATAGCTGACACTGCCTGCATAGAAGTTTTACAGTTGATCCCTTGTCATTTATCCACTTTATTTAAGCAACTGCTTAATGACATATATCGAAATAAAATAACAAGCACACCTCGAGTCCTATCATCATAACACCAGCTGTTATGGCAATCAGTTTGTTCTGCAATATGTCTGGAAACAAGACTACTTTTGCAATCACAATAGCAGGACTTTGAAAATGTATATAGTCCTCCGGTTTCAACCTTAATCTGAACCACTTTGCATTTCATATGGCTTATGCACAGTAGTATTGATCTCATATTGCAGCTAATTCTTTATCAACAAAGCAATTTTTTTGGAGTAACAACAAAGCAAAACTTTTTCAAAAGCAGCATCAAGAACTTGGTTTATGGGCATAAGATGTTAACGGCTTCTAATGCAGATTCTTAAAGGTGTCTGTAAATCAGAAAGCCTTTCTAAAAAGGAAAAGATAATAGGCTTCAATGGATTTGTCAGATACCAAGAATGGCCCAATTTCCATAACTTGGCAAAACCACTCATTCATGTAGATACCAAGAGATAATATACATGGGCTTCCAAAATAAGTAGATACTTCAGAACATGTGTACAGTAGGCATGACCAAAAAATTAGGTAGATGCCTAAGAACAAGCATATTAAAGATGAGACAATTAAACAACACAATTAAGTGGCAATACCTGCAGAGCATGTATGTCATAGGTGACTAAACTACATGGACCACCCCTAGATTTGGGTATCATGGATAAAATCCTTGCCATAGTAAATGCAGTAGCCACATCTCCTTCTTCTTCCATCCGCTCAAAAGAACCAGTAGGGAAGAAAGGCAGCACCAACGTAAAGGAAGCAACAAAAAGCTTTGGCAATGCATAGATTGCTGATATCTGCTCAAAGATAACTCCTGGGGAGCTAAAGGAAGCCAGGAAAGCAACATGCTGGCCTCTTATGTCTTGTGCATTGTTGATAAAAAGATTGGGGAATCCATCAGCAAAGCTTCTGAAAGAACAAAACCAATATACTTCAGACTCCTAGAAATTTAAAAGGATATATCTACGAAGAAAAATGGTGCTACAAAATTTCAGAAAATCAGCACAATTCATGTTCATTCTTTTATTTGTGAGGCATAAGTGGGGTAAGATTGGAAGACGATCAATTGATAACCACTAAAATTCATGGAAATTAGTAATGCCTAAAATGCTCAAATCAGTCTTATCAAACAAAATCTTGATTACAGTTAACAGAACATAATCGATCAATATTTCCTCTTTCACTCCCATCCGGGGAATTAGAACGACTCTAGACTATTAAACACTACTCCAAAAGGGAAGAAAAAATTCTAACCGCCCCAAAAAATAAAACTAAGTTAAATAAATTTTGAGCAAATACATCAAATTAATATGCTTCCAAATCGTTAAAATGCCCCCAAGAAAAGTTTTTTTCTGAACTCCAAAAAGCGAAAAATCATACTTGAACCCGAAAACACCTGGTTCAATTGAACTTATACAAATATATATATATAAAATAAAAATTCCTAAGATAGACGAAGAAAGTTTTAAACCACCTAAACGAATATAAATGACAAATATCTCTCCTCTTGATCATTCACACCCCAAGAATTAGAATGTCTGTAAAATACCTAGATAAGAAATTTTTTTTCTTAACATCATAGGCAAAAACACCTAAACTTTCACCCACAATAAAAGGAATCATTCAATAAATAGTACACACACAATTTGAAATTATAAAAAAAAAGTAAATTGGTAAAAGAAAGATTTTGGACCTCCAGGCTATGGATTTGAGTTGGATGAGTTCAGACTGTTCAGCGATTTTGTTGGCAAGCTCCGACGCCTCCTCGCAGTAGAACAGGTGCACTACCTTCTTCCCCATCTCTCTCTCTCTCTCTCTCTCTCTCTCTCTCTGCAGTTTCAACTACACTGGAGGTCTGGAACACTATGATTCTCTCAATAAATAAAAATAACTTAAAATATTCATAAGTAATTAAAATTTAATCAATAAAAACAAATTCAAGTCAGCGGTTCACAGGAAGCCCAAAAAGTCAGCATATTTATGGGCCTACCAAATAGCAATCAGCCCTAACGGATCCAGGTTAAAACAAGCCGACCCGAACCCGGTCGACTTTGCATCGGCACCGCCGCCGCCGCCGCCGCCGCCGCCACCTTTGGTAGAAAAAATTGCAGTAGTAATTCAATAGATATATTTTTCAGTATTATATCTACAGGTACTTGCATCTTCCATCTTCTTCGTTTTTTTTGGGTTAAGTTTTTAGATTGAAAAGCAAGTAGCATTTTATTTTTTTGACGCAATTCTAGGAACAGTGAGTTGATCTCAAAAAATGTTGCTTTTTTTCATTGCGGCATGAACCATTGATGTGAGATCTTGGTTTATTTTAACAATAGCTTCAGCTGCTATAGGGTACAGTGCGCAAGCTTTCCGTAGCAATAGGCTTGGAAACCGTTGATGCATGAACAATAGGCTTCAGCTGTTCTGCGCTCCTCATTCATACGAGCTTGCACAATGAAGCTTGTCGTAGATGAATGTCTGCTACCAACTATAGAACAACCGACCGTGGGCTAGGACTTTACTCCCCGTGAATTCGCGACTTGCTTCAACATTAACAACCAAGATTTGCAGTTTACAAGAGCTAGGTGCTTGAAATGAGGAATACAATAGTTCTACAAGTAGGAAGATGGAAGATGTCCCCCAAGTAGCACATTGAACTTCAGAGAACCGAGTTTTCGAAGTGGCCGGTGACATTCAAGAATTTGATATTGCATAAATCTGCAAGGAATTTCAATGGCCGTCTGCCATTGGGGAGCTTACCAGCCTGGTGGTCTTGGACCTCCGAGCTTGTCATGAGCTAGCAACATTGCCGCCTGAGTTGAGAAAGCTCAAGAGGCGCCACACCTGGATGTCTCCGGGTGTCGTTTAACTGGAGAAACTTCCCAAGAGAAGACAGCAAGCTCAGATATGAGCCACCGACATTTTGACCCTTGAAAAGAAATTTGTCTGCACAGTTAATGTGGTTTAAAATTTCTTTTCCATTTTAATTTTCTTTAATAACTATTACTCATTTTCATTTGCTTTCTTTTCTCTTTTTTTTGTTTTCTGAAAGTACAATTTTTTTTACCAAGCCCTTATTCAGAGATCATACTCGGAATACCTTTCTATTGATTCATTACATTCAAGAACCATATGCTATGATGATACACCATCTCCAACAGGCTTCAAGATAATTGAATTGCTTACTGGTCATTTATGTACAAAAGCATTTCGCACACGAGATACACAGCAGCGTTTTGAAGACAAGAATTTGCTGATACAAAGGTGTACCCCCATCCTGATCTGGGTCCTAAGTCAGTACAGCATTCTTGGATAACTAGCAATATCATCTGGGTCCTAAGTTTCAACCATGCCATAATTCACAGAGTTTATGTAATTCCATTCCAATTTTCAACTTTGACGGCATTCCCACTATGCGGAACCATCAATGCAGCTTCATTTTTCGGAAGAACCAACTTCTCGGTAGAAAGAAGATCTTGTATATGCGTTAGCTGCACCCGCTCTTTCTCCAGCTGGTATTCTAGGTCTTCAAAATTAATAATTTTTTCTTGGATTTCTTTCATCTGTGTATATGACAAGACATATTCAAATTCACGTCTACTGAAATGAGGTACTTTACTGAGACTGTATAGTAAAATCACCTCAATATCAATGATGTCAGATATGCATTTCTCAGTATCCTGCCTTTCCTCCTCGAGCTGCAATTTTGCATCACGAACAGCCTCTCTATAAGTTTCTGCAGAGGTAAGACTAATTCCATTAGAGTTTCTGCTCAGGCAGAAGTGGAGGAGCAACTAGTTGCATCACAAACAGCCTCTTATCACTAAGTGTACCACAACTGTTAAAAAAGAACTACTATACAGCAAATTTATTTGTTACTAACAGACACATAGCTGATGAGATTATCTTCGTAAGTTATCTAGAACTCACAAAAATGTCAACCTACCTTTATCCTTTTCATCATCATTAGAGCCAATTTCCATGTGATTTGATAACTCCACTTTATGCAAAGCTGCAACAGAAGCTCGAGCTGCAGCTTCTGCAACTTCATGACCTACCATAGCCGACAAGAAAGCCACCTGAAAGCCAGTATGCTATATATCAATGTTCTATAAACTACACTCAAACAACAAAAATATACTAGCACGTATCAATGTTATTACGCATGTGCCCAAATGTATGCAAATGGCATAACATATTTCACATGTCTTTGTGTTCATGTGGTATAAAGAGGATAATTTTGGGTGAAAAACTTCAAGTATAATCCATAGCTTGTGCAACCAAAAAGTAAGCATATTTCCAGAGTTTGTATCAAATAAAAGGGAGACATTTTTTATCCAACAACCTCCATATCAGCCAAGACCTCCATGAAATCATGGGGTCTTGGTCCCAGGTGCCTGCATTGGCTGCAAGTTGCTATCACCACGCGCATGAAGGCCACAAGAATAAATGGAATGCCCAGTTCATCACCATTCCATTTTGAATGCACCTTTGGGATTGCAATCTAGAGCTTTACCACAACAATAGAGCCACAACAAGAATCTGCATTATTGATTAGGCTCTTTATTGATCTACTCAAGCCCTCATTCTTGGTACTTAATTTTATCTCACCACCCATCACTCTTCCATCCTAATAAGAGTCATCTCACCACCCATCATTCTTCCATCCCAATAAGAGTCAACTGCTATCTCCAGATGGCATATCTAATGCTTCCTATACGACACACAATAATCCTACCTTCTTAAGTCCACTTGGAAATGCTGCATGCATCCAGAAAGCACCATTCAGAGTCATACAGCAGTATAAGGTGAATAATGGCAGTCATAACAATTTATGGTGAAATAAGGTTGAGGGTAGAGGAGAAGGTGGTTTCAGAGAAAGGTAACCTAGGAAGCATAAATACCCAGATAGATCCTTCCAACTTACAGATTTTTGGCCGGTAGTTCAAGCAATGATTATAATTTCCTGATTTGTTTCTAGATACAAAACCACTAACCATGTAACAGGCAGAAAAGTACAGATAGGCACCAAGTTTCTAACCAGCTCTTTCTCGCCATCTTATAAGTGCTTATGGTGTAGATAGGTAAGTCTCTGACTATTTCTTAGATAGATCTTTATCTTGCAAAACCTAAGCACAACTTCAAAAAAATATTTTGCAAAATACAATCATTATGAAACTTTAAAAGCAAAATTAAGCGTTTCACTGTGAGTTGGAAGTGCATAACTATTTTCATATCAGCATAGGCTTCCACTGCATCTTCTGATGGAGAGTAAGGAGTAATCCTAAATCGTGATGGTGCCTTCAAGTATCATCTACAATATATGTACTAGAAACAGGACCAAACAGTTTACGCCTTCCTACTAATTGCATTGTTCAATCCCAAACTTAGTCCTGTATTAAAGACTTACAAAGTATTATTAAGTTAGAAAGGAAGGTAGGAAAACCTGAGCCATAATTGGATTGCTAGCATCAGCTAGGGGAGTGAGACGCCGTCGCTTTACCATATGGTCTTCAGCAGCTTCTTCTTCAGTATCCAGGTTTGAGATTTTAGAATCTTTTACATCATAAGAAGGCTCCAGCGGTCCCAGAAATTGCTCTCCAAAAGGCAATTTTATAAACCTTGCAACGCAATCTTTCTCACTTCTGTTGCCAACATGCTCAGCTACTCTCTTCCAGTCTTCACCGTACTGGAAGACTGCCTCAAGGAGATGAAGGGTCTCTTTGTCTGTCCATTCTGTCTTTGATTCTTCGCTAATCTCAACTCGTCTAAAGTCATTATTACTTAGGCCAGGACGATAACCACTACGAACGAAGCACCTTGCACAAAGAACAATGTCCGCCTACAACAAGCAAATGGCTGAGCTAAGATGATATACAGTACGAAAAAGGTGGTGTGCTAATGATGACTTAGAAACTGATAATGGCAACAACAAAGCCTTACCTGACTAAGAGGAGTTAGCAAAAGTAAAGACTTGTGAAACAAATATCAAAATCTGTAATTCCTAATGTGAAAAGAACTACTATGCAGTCTCAACAACAAGCAATTGCCACTTATAGAGGATCTAAAGGTCGCACCAACTGCCTGCTTGCATATGTCGCAAGCAATACATAAGAGAAACCCCATCTATTTGGATAACTTTTTTCGAATACCATGAAGCATTCATAGCATGAAGCATGGCCAATAGAAGTGCAGAAGCTACAGGTAAAGGATCATTTTGACATATGATGGCGAAAAATTGTTAAAACTATAGTAAATTCACTACCAGCACAAGATCAAAATGTCAGCTCATTGCCTCCTTGGGCCTCAGTATAGCTTTGTCCATGTATGTTGTCCATAGAGGATTGCCATTTTAGGCTTTCCACCAGTTATAAGACTGTTTAAAAACTTTGGTTTATCCTTACTTTTATATCTTGATGCGTTACTAATGCTACAAAAATTTCAAATATTATAATTTTGTAGAGTGGGAAGAAATGGAGATCATCGTTTTTGAATGATGATTAAGTGCTAGCCTTCATAGTCATCAATATGCTTTTCCAAGACAAAATTTGTATAGTGCGATAAATAACTGACTACATAGATTTCATAGAAGATATGGTCTTCAAACTACGACAATGGCACATAAGTTATCTATATATCTGATCTGCTACTAGGATAACTAGCAGCTTCTATTGCAATCCAAACTACCTCCAAGCAAAAAAATGTTCCACACAAACAGCCCTTTTACCAAGAAAGCTCCATACCTTGTCTGTAACAAAGCAAACCATGCTAATGACTGACTTGCAACTGCTGCACACCCTTTTGGGCACATCTTTCCCCTCAGCTGCAACTGCTGCCTCCTCAACAGCCTGCTCCTTTTTCTCCTTTCTTGCTGGTGGAGGCGTATAGTTGATCAAACCCCATGACTCGAGGAAATCAAACACTCTCCGGACAGACCCAACATCTCCAACTAAACCCCGTCTCGCCTCGGTAAATGTGATTTTCCTCGATGCATTGCTCCTGAACAATCGGATTATATAGTTCCGGTAGTATTGATAAGTTTTTGGCGTCCTTACTTTCGACTTTCCATCAAAGAACTCCGGCAAGCATCTTTGTTCGGTTGTATGTATCTTCTCAAATGCGAACCAAGCTGCAGCACGGGAAATTAGAGACTACAAAAGAAGAACTTTAAGAAAATGTCAAATTTCTTCTTATTAAGAAAGAAGACAACGTTACATAATGAAGAAATTCAATAAATAAAGAGTAAAGATTGGATTTTCAACGAAGACAAGTGAAAAATTCATATCGAACTACTCAAGCATACCCAACCAATAATTGTAAAAATCAGAAAGATTAAAGAATTAGGGTTTAGAGTACCGGAGCAACCAGGGACGGTGATGATAACAGGAGGGGAGGGTTCTGAAACCTGAGCGGAAGACACAGCAGCGGCAGCTGGTGAGGTCGAAACATTGTTAGAAGACGTTTGGGGGGTCTGCGGCTGTGGTGGACCTAAAACTCGCCGGTGCCGGAGAAGAAAGGGTCGGCGGCGGCGGCGTTAAAGGAGTCGACATAGTTGATGAAAGAGAACCGAGATCTTTTAGTAAAGTAAACGGTTCGTCGCCACGCGTTAAGATTTCTTAGTAAAAGGTTTCTATGGTAATAAATGAAAATGTTGAGGGTTTTATAATAAAACTTACTTGAAAAGCACAACATTTGACCCAAATCTTGTTATCAAAACCAACTCAACCCGATCTAACCCAACGCAACCGTTACGTTAGAAATCAAATTTTAACGTTTAGTTTCGTACACAAGTTTTTCATACAACCAAAATTCTGGCTTTATATATACAAAATAATAAATTATTAAAAGTGTTTTAAAGTTCATTTCTAGTCTTTTTCTAATTTTTATTATTTTTTTATAATACAAAAAAATATAGTCTTGATAAAACCTAATTTTAAGCCATCTTTAATAGCATAGAGTTTAGCTTCCTTTACCAATTTCACAACTAAATTTTAGATGTTAAAAATAATGCAAAATATTAACAAAATTAGAAATTCAAAAGTGTGAAATTCTATATTCTATTTTTAATATAACTTTAAATAAGTATAGAGAATAGTTTTATTACATACTTGTTAAAAAATTAAAATTGTTACAAAATTTTCTATTTGTTAGAATTTATACTTGGTTAATTAAAGTATAATAAACCGAAGATTATGCAAAATTGAAAGTAAAAAACCGAAGATTATTCATTTTCTTAAACCAACCCAAGCAAAGCTAAACCAAACCAAACCGGTCCTCAACAAATTAACCACCACCTCACCTCAAACACAACCACCTGCCCCTCCATTTTCTCTTCTGTCTCTCTGTTTCTCTCTCTACAAACCTCGGCCGGGTCTTCACCGTCCGATCACCGGCCTGGCCCTGCCACACAGATCTCGAGGTACATCTTCTTCTCTTCCTCTCCTCTCTCTGTTTTCTGTCTCTTTCTCCCACTCTCCGGCGAGATACAAGAATCTGTCTAGGGTTTCAAATCTCAACAACCAGTCTCAGCCGTCCGTTAACCTTTCCGAGCAACGGGAAACGGTCTCCTTCTTCTCTGATTTGGTTTGTCTGGTGAGTTTAGTTATCTTGTTTAGGTATCTGTGTTAACCTCTTTAAAGGAATTGAAGTTGAAGCTTTTGCTTCTTTTTCTTTTTCTTTTCGGTTTTAGGCAGGTAAACATGGATGGCAAAGTTGAACAAGAAGATCAAAAGGTGGTAACAGTGTTATGGTTATGGTTTTTTATTATTTTTTATTGGTGTTTTCTTTAAGTTTTAGTTATTTAAAATTAAGATGTGTTTATGGTTGATGTAGTTAAAGACGGGAAACATAAAGGAAGGTAATGAACATGAAGAGGGAGTTGAGCAAGAAGATAAACAAATGGTAGAGTGTTAGGGTTATAGTTGTTATATTGGTAAATTCTTGGATGTTTAGTTATTAAACTTGAGATTTTTTTATGTTTTTGTACTTATTAAGGGCGAGGTAAAGGAAGGTGATGACCATCAAGATCAAGCAATGAAAGAGGATTCTTCTGGTGGTGCTGGTGAGAATGATGACAGTGATAAGTTGATTAATCCGGAAGTTGAGCAATTGAATGCGCAGCGGTGGAGTTCGGTGTCTGATCCTGTGGAGGATTGTATAGTTGATAACAACTCAGAGAACAAGCAAGAGACTGAGCATGGCAAAGGTAGCAATTTGGGTCAAGATGAAGCTTCTGCAGGACCTTCTGTTGATGAAACCTCCGTGGAGTCACAGATGGACATTTCCAAAGTTTTTAGTGAAGGAGATAATGGTACACACGGATCAGGTTATGTTGGTTCCACTTCTGTTGATGATAGTGAGAAAGGGAGTGGTAAAGATGGAGGTCGAGACATAGAGATGGAAACAGTGGCCGAACCTTCTAGCCAAGTAGGTACTGATGGTTCTGTTGATAAAGATGGAAGTGTTGTCGAGAAAGATGTGACAAGCGATGTAGGTGATAGCCAAGAGGAGAAGAGTTTAGAGCCTATAGAGGAGAATGAAACAAAGGCGGATGTTGTATTGGCGAAGGAAGAAGACGTTCTGAAGGAAACTGACGTAGAGAATGACCAGAGTGAGATGCCAAAAAAGGAAAGTGAATTGGCAGATAACAAAAAATCCGGAAACAGGGAGACAAGTGAGTTAGAGAATGGACAAGAACTAAATACGACGACACCAGTTGAGATGGAAATGAATGGAGTTAGTTTTGAAGGTAATGAGTTAGCTGCCACTCCAGTAAAAGAAGAAAGAAAAGCAGGAGAATCGAAGGCAGTTGATTCTGAGGATAAAATCTCAGCTGCTATTCGAACTAAGGAAGTAAACGAGCAAGTGAAATTGAGTGCACATAGTTCTGATGGTAATGACATGGCTTTGACTTTGGTCCAGGAAGAAGCCCAAGGAGAAGAGTTTGAAGGTAATGAAGATGGCTCTAATCCTTCTCCTACATTTGACCCATTCTTGGATGGGGAGGACTCCGGTACAGAGGAAGAACAAGGTGCGTTTATACAGGAACTCCATAGATTTTACAGGGAGAAGAACATGGAGTTTAAACCACCCAAGTTTTATGGGGAAGGACTCAATTGTCTTAAGTAAGCATTGCATTTTTGTTTTTGGGATCTATTAACTGCATGGTTGCAATATGACGTTACTCATGTTTCGTCAACTATTCTTACTTAGGTTGTGGAGGGCTGTGGTTAAATTGGGCGGCTATGATCGGGTATAATTCTTGTCTGCCTGTTTTGAACATTCTCTCTACTATGGGATACATAACAAGGCTGCTTTATGAATTGATCTTTGATGACTGTTAGACACATTTGTATGCATTTTGAAAGACAACATCCAAAATAATGATATGTTTGCAAAATTGTAGACATGTTATACACTTAGTTAGGAATTATAGGAACATGAGAGCGATAACATTTTTTTTTTCGAAGGACTTAGGGCTCCACTCCTTAAAAAAGGAATCCTACCCACATTAACAATCTGCTTTTTTTTTACGTCTTCCCGACCATTTGGCGTTTGCTTATTTGACCCTTGATATCCAGGCATAAGACTGCTAGAATTTGATCTATTGATAGTGTTGCTGCCTAAATTGTTTTTGTATTTTCTACATTTGTTTACTTGCTCATCTATTGGTGTGTATGATTAGGTGACGGCATACAAGTTATGGCGACAAGTGGGATGGACCTTCAAGCCCCCCAAGTAAGAATCTTTGTATTTTCCTATCTAAGTTTCTATCTTGTTTTCGTTCTTATGGAGATGGTAAGTAGGCTTGCCAAAGAAATAGTTTGTGAAAGCATTTAATGGACGCTTAGGACATAATAATGAGAAAATATTGCATGTGTAGACGAAAGGTTTGACATCGTAAGTTTCTATCTTGCGATGCCTTTTCTCTACTTGCATGTGAATCTTGAACATCATGTTCTCTGAATTTAATGACTGAGCATTATTGAAGCAATGTTCTTTTCCTGCTTTCTTTCGATTCATAACTTGGCATCTTATCTTTAAATGATGTTGACATCTGCAGAACATGCACAACAGTCTCATGGACATTCCGTGGTTTCTACGAGAAGGTACTGGAGACAACCAATATATTGAGCTTTGGTGTCTGTTTTAATCTATTTGTGAACCTATTTATCTAATTGTTTCTATCTCGCAATTAAAGCTAAGGTTCAACATACAATTTTGATGCGGATTGAAACATTAGCTTGTGGTTGTCAAATAGAAATGTCTGATTCAGTAATAGCAAAAAAGATTAAAAGTTTAATTTGAGAACTTTTTTAGTTAGAATTTGTAAATTCTCATGGGCATGTATGTTGTTTTTCCTTAGGGTTTTCTTTTAAATAAAAATTTCTCCATATTTGGTGCTGATTGATATAAGTTAGTTATAGTAACACGGCACTGTTTTTTCTGAAGATATCGAAGATTGGAGAAAGTTTTCTTTAACCTTCATCTTTACCTGCTTTTTATTATCTATGATCTAATATGCAATTATACTTGTTTATAATATCTTGTGCTTTAACTAACACAAAATTTTAGTTCTTTCTAAATTTTTTGCTTTTGTCTTTTTGTTTCCTAGGCACTTCTTGAGTATGAAAAACATAAAGTACGTTCTGGTGAGCTGCAGTTGGGTGCTTCTGATACAATGGATCAATCAGCAGCTATGAATCAGGTGTCTTTTCTTCTTCTCTGAAAAGTGGGTTACTTTTCGTCTTTTCAATCTACCAGTTGGTCTCAACTAAGAGGTTATGGGTGGAATTTTGTGGCTATCTAGTAGGACAAGAGTTGGTGGTTGTTGTCCTTGTTCTGTACTCGCATCCAAGTAAAGCAACTGGGCCAGTCTTTTTCTTTCTTTCTTTTTTTTTTTGGTTGAATTGGATTTCCTTCATTTTGGGGTTTTTTTTTTTTTTGAACATTTAGCATTGGATTTTTCATCTTCATTGAACTTTTAAACATAATGTTGTACTTGTGTTTGCAGGTATGTGCAGGACCTCTTAGATTGTGCCATTCACTGCTTGTAGAAAGGGCCTGTTAGATTGTGTCATTCACTTCTGTTAAACTTCTGATATAGACATGTACTCTACTAAGTGACAATGGGAGAACGGGAGACAAAATGGTGCCATGACAGTGGCACTGGGAAGGCAGATATATTTTTCATGAAAGTATGAGATGCAGGAAGTGTAATTTGAAGATAGGATGCGAAGACTACATGTTGTTAGCTTTCAGCCTTTCAGTGACCAAAAGTTCCTAAGACAAACCCAATTGCTAATAAACTTTCAGTTGCCTTTTGCTCATCATGTTTGCATAGAAAGCAAGAGTCATATACTTATAAAAACCTTCAATATCGTCTTGTTATCATCAGTGTATAGTTTAATAGTTAACTACTAAATAGTTGGAGCTTTTTTTATAGTCATGTTTATGTAAAAACCAAGAGCAACTTCGTTCAAAAGACCTTCTATGTATCTTAGCTTGTTATTACCAGAGCTAGTTAAATAATTAAGTGAGAAATGCTTGCTGCTGAGCATCGTCTTTGCTAGAGAAGTATGCGCAATTTAAAGTGATTGTTCTGCAAAAACTGCATCTTTTTGCTTAGAAGAGTCATCGTTTTTTTTTTGGGCTACTGTATAGCAGATTAATATCTTAGGAGAACCTAATGCTAGAGGCATTGAACAAAACTTATGTCAGGTGGGTAAAATTCAAGCATCGGGTTCTGGTAGGCAAAGAAGGGATGCTGCAACTCGTGCTATGCATGTTTGGCACTCTAGAGTGCTTGGTAATGGTGAGGTTGGTATGCCAGTAATAATCTTATCTTTTAATACTAGTGTAATAGTGTATTCCTTGAGTTTCTGATCAAGTAATGCAGAACCTTCATTAATCCACAGGAAAAAAGTTCAAGTTCACCCTCAAAGAAGGATACCAATAACAAAAACTCTGGTATGACTTCTTAGTCCTCTTTTTACAATAATACGCTCTCTATGCTTGCTAATTTTTTCCCCCTAACTTATGCAGGCTCATTGAAGAGGAAAAAGGTATCTGGCCTGGACCATGCGGCAAAAGTTGCACGAACTAAGGATGTCAGCTCCCAGTTAGTATCTTTCACCTTGAATATACCTCTATTTACTTGAAAGAAACTGCATAGTAGTTTTTAAAAAAATGTATAAGGTTACATGCAAGTGACCTTGAGTATAAGATGGGACTTCTGCTTTGTCTGTTAGTGAACATTTATTACATACTTAATGATAATTTGCAGGGTCTTTATACAGTTTTGTTCCCCACAAACTCAGTTGATGTGTTTCAGCTATGATCTTGTTTTTATCTTTTCCTTTTTTCTTTTTTGGCAAATCTATGAAAGGAGGTAAAGGGTATATTCATGTTGTTCCATATTTTCGTTCTTTACCATATTGTCACTGTACATGAAATCAGAACATATCTTCTTGAAAGTATGTCCTCTGTAGAAGAATTCTGCGCGTCATAGGTGTTGTTTAGACTGCTTTGCATGTTACAGTGAGATACTTTCTAGAATCTAAGGAGTAATAGTATCAGATAAACTTAACAAGAGAATGATTAGTCAATACATGCTTTCATATGCAATACATGCATGTGTTTGGTTAAAGTAAGAGACGCTTGATGGTTATTGCACCAGTTTGATGGTTATTCTTTCTTGAAACCATCTAGCCTACATTTTCGAATGACAATCTCTTTAAATGTAGCTAACTAGTTATATGGCAGTATTGATGATCACAAAACTGAGTCTGTGGACAGGGTTGACATGATGGTTGCTGATGTTGGGGATCCTGCTGATTGGGTAAAGATAAATGTCCAGAGAAATGTGAGTCCACTTTTACCAAATGCGGAAGCACACTTCACTCTAGCTACGATGTTACCTCTTATTTTCATAAATTCGGTCAAGTGTTGCAGAAGTGCATAGTTGGATTTGCTTGTGTTGGTGCATTCCCTACATAATATAAGTTTCTCATGAAGTTTTACGTCTCTATACAGAAAGACTGCTACGAAGTCTACGCTTTAGTTCCTGGTCTTCTTCGTGAGGAGGTAAGATTAAAGGTTAACTCTTCCTGGGGAAAGGCCTGGCAAGAAAAACAATTGGCAAAATTCCTGGAGAACTTTCTGAAGTTATGGGCTATTGTACTAGGGTTGCAAAGGGATATGGGTTTTGTTATTGGCCTGCTGTAATGTTTTGGACTTTCTCTTTTTATTATTGATGCAGGTACATGTTCAGTCAGATCCTGCAGGCCGTTTGATTATATCTGGTGAACCAGAGGAGACTGATAATCCTTGGGGTGTCACTCCATTCAAAAAGGTAACTTATTCGTTTTGTGCTTCTCACTGCCAATATGGTCAATCAGTCTTAATGCGGCTTGGACACTATCTGCAGGTCATCACATTTCCTTCTCGGATTGATCCACATCAAACATCAGCAGTGGTCAGCTTGCATGGGCAGCTGTTTGTCCGTGTACCTTTCGAGCAGCCTGATTTGTAGCTCTAGGTTATGTTTCTAACCTAATTTGAGGTCATTGTCAGTATGTTAAAAGTGATACGATGGTGCTAGCAATTGTGTGAGCATACTCATTGTGTAAGTTTCAACGGATGCTTAATTTGTTTGATGTGTTTTCAATTGATGCATTTGTACTTATGAGGTGTCTCATTTGTTTTCCTGCAGCGCCTTACCATTACTGAACTTTGTGGAATACAGCCTGTGCTTCGTGAGTATATTGAAGATGCTGGTACATTTAGATTCGTTAAATCGCTATTACCGGGAAGGAAATGGAAGGCCTAAAAAGGGGACTATACTTGTCTAACTTAGGTGGTTACGTTGTTGATGTAAATATGAGTAGTTAATGCTTTTCCTTTATAGTTTGCCTATAACCAGTCCAAAAATTTTCTTATGTATCTGATGAAATAATGTTTCGTTCTATTTTCATTTGATTCTCAGTACATCTGTATTCTTTTCATAGCATGCATTTTGAAGTATAGGATCCACTTTTTAGCTTACTGGTTCTGCGCTCAGGTTGCCAAACACACTTGGGAAGCCAGTTGGGTTTCTAGTCGATTGGTTATATGCTAAAAAGGGAAGTGTTTTGGGTTGGCGGAAGTTGGTTTTGTCAGGCTGAAATCTGTAATGCACTTGCATTCTGCTTCTGTTAAATGACTGTTCGATTAAATTCATAGCTATGCTATTTGACATTTAGGGTGCTCCGTGAAAGTGACTTTTTAGAAACTGATCAATCAGAATGTAAGTTTATGAGAATAAATATATGATAGTAAAATAAAAAGTAATTTGAAACTAACTTTCGATTTCAAGACGGTTTTTTAACCAACTTTTGATCTCAACACTATTTTTTACTTCCCCCATCTCTCTCTTTGAGGAATGGGTTTGTGACGGTTGCCGGCAATTTTGAGTTTGATAGGCGGAGCTGACGAATACTGCATTACAAGATAAAGATGAAAGGTTTTAAGATAAACATAGAACTCTCTCTGAAATTTTGCCAATTTTTAAACATTTGCAAGCAGCAGAAAATTAATTTTCAAGAAAATCTAATACAAGAGACAATATAAAAGATCTGAAAGTTTTAACAAATCTAACAAAACGAAAAGCACGAGTAAATTGAAACCAAAATAACCCCAAAAAAAAAGTCGCTTCAAAAACCACTTTGAATTCATAGAGCTTTCTTTTTTCTTTTCTTTTTTTAAATTGAAAGCAAGACGTGTAGGCGGATCGACTCATCAAGAAGAGTATCCGAAAACCTGAAAGATAAGGCAAAATCAAAATGTACCACAATTGTCTGAAGGTAAACATCGGCGATGGGTTCATGCAGTACTAGTACAGGAACGATCTGGAAAGCAGAGCATCGCAAGTGTATTAAGCTCGTTAAAGATTGGTTTTCGAGTTCTTCCAGAGTGAGCCCACTTGGTCAGACGAAAATCTCTGTTGATCCAAGAAGGCGCACTCTTTTCAGCTTCTTGAACAGATCATCAAGTTCCGAAGGAAGCAAGCAACATGTCTTAAGGTTCCCTCCCAAGACATTAATTACCATATTTGCTTATCCGTAACAAATTCAAAATTGAGTTTTTAGAAAGTAGGTTTGTGAAAGTAAATTTCGAATAAAAAAATATTCAAAAGTAAAATTTGACCGAAGCTTCTGAAATCCACTTACGGAGACGTAAACAAGCCTGTATTCGGTATATGGGTTATGTATTGAATTTGTGTATGTTGTGCATATATTCTTGTACGAGTGGGTTTCCGGTACTTGGTGTTTAATATGTTTCAGAACAATTCTTTTTGCAGTTAAACCCTTTCAGAGTGTAAAATGCGACAAACACTCTCCTTAGATTTTCATCACTACGATCTTGTCCTTGTTTTCACGATGGACCTCATATGACTAATGAATACTCAAAACATAACAAATTTTCTGCACCAATAGAGATAATAGATGCGCCACAACAGCAATATGAAGAAATAAGGATGAGCTCCTTACAACTACTTAATACTATATAAGTCAAATCTGAATTGCCAAAACGAAGGTGAAGAGTCGAATGTACGTGACAATTAAAATTAGAGAACGAAAGATTCGAACTTTGGTAGACACAAGGGCAACCCATAACTTACTCGAAAAGAAGGAAGTAACAAGGTTATGCATTAAATACGAAAAAAGATAAGAATAGATTAAGGCAGTTTATTCCAAGCCCAAATCTATTATTGGTGTTGTCCGTGGGGTTAAAACTTTTGTAGATGAGCGGTCTGATCTTTTGGACTTTTCTATTGTGCCCATGAATAATTTTTTTATAATTTTTGTTATGAAGTTTATGGATCGTGTAAAGACCGTATTTATCCCTTTTGTCATTTCCATATGGATCATTGATGAAGAAAAAACGTGCATGGTACCTCTGTTGTGAAAAGTAAATTTTTAATCCAAAACTACTTCGGCATTACAATCCTCAAGAGATAAGAAAGAGACACAACCAACAATCCAGACCATCCAAAATTATCAAATCACCTCAACGTGGAGGCAAGAGAGGATCAAAATAACGCAGCGTTCTTAAAAACTTCTACATCTATTATAATGACATCGGAACGGGATTTGAAAAATTCTGGGGCATCGATTCATCTAAAGGTGTGATAGTTGTCCATGTTATTTCGAACACTTGGTGAAAAAAGAGTAGGCCAGACGATGAGTCAAGTTGGGAATATAAAGATGATGTTGGAAATAGCGAGTGTGCTCAGTTATCGATAGACGCAATGAAAATATAAAACACACATAAGAATTTTGCGTAAGTAATACGAGAATTGAGACAAAAACAATACAATCACAAAAATGAGAAATTTACGTGGGAAAAAAAAAGAAAAATCTCACGGAAAGATAAACTAGCCTTCAAGAAAATCACTAGACCAAAGCAATTATAAACTCTTATGTTACACTTTAAATGAGAACTCTAATTAGAATGCTTTGTTTATATCTTTCACACTTGATGTGAGAATGATTCTTTCTCATTCTATCTTGTTCTCTCTTCCAATCAAATACATCTCATTCATATATATAATGTCTTAAGAAGACTGTTGAACTTCCAAATGATTTTTTTTTATCTTCCAACTAATTGTTCAAGTCCTTTGGTCTTTTATTTTTCAAAAATTCTTCAAAATCCTTAACCGTTGGCTTTCTAACTTCTTGGGTGATGATTCATCTTCCTTCATCTTTGGCATTCTAATATGAATGCACATTTAATTTGTTACATTCTAATGAACCACTAATTTATATAGTGGCTTTATAATTTCTAACAAATCTCTCATTTAAAGATATTTTGTAAATTGCAACCGATACGTGAGTGTCAAAATTTGATGACACTAAAAATAGGTACGATTGAGAGCAGCAGGATTAGCACACATGCTAGCTGATTTTCTTTATCTCATACAGTTGTCTATCTTCTCTCGATTTTATTGCTATTTTGAAATGATTTTCTTTTGGCTTCCTTATGACAACTGTCACATCCAATGTTGTTCCCTATTGTGATTCAATATAAAGATCTACAAAATAAAAAATATGTTAAAGGTTACCGCATAGTCACCTGCATAGTCTATATCAATAAACTCTTTAACAATAAACCTAAATCTTATTTAACAAAATGCAGCATTTAAGATTCCTTTCACATACCAAGGATCCTTTTCTCCGACTTCCAATGCTCAATGACAGGAAATGCAATGAATTTACTTACCACTCCAACTGCATGTGCAATGTTAGGCCAAGTACAAATCATGGCATACATTAGGCTTCCCACTGCTGATGCATACGGTATCCGAGACATTCCTATCTTCTCTTACTTCTGGCTAGGGTATAATAAAGAAGATAGTTTGAAACTAATAAAGAGTAAGATAGATATCGGGCTATCATCATACATGTTGAACCGTTCTAACACTTTTCTCAAATAACTAGTTTGAGATAGCCGAATCTCTCTATTGCCTCTATCTCGCAATATTTGCATCCGTAGGATTCTATTTGCCGGCTCTAAGTTTTTGATATCGAATTCACTAACCATTTTAGCCTTTAATTATTAGATGCGACCCATGCTTGGACCTGCCACAAGCATATCATCCATATACAGTAGCAAAATGACAAACTTATCTCCCTCAAATCTCTTGATGTACACACAAAAATCTGAGACCACTTTCTGTATCAAAGACTCCCGATACAAGATTCAAATCTCTTATACCAACATCGAGGTACTTACTCAAGCTCATAAAGAGATTTGGCCAACCGACAAATCAAATCCTCCATGCCTTCACGACAAAGCCTTTTGGCTGGACCATATATTTTTCATCTTCAAGCTCTCCAAACAAAAATATCGTTTTGACATTGAGCTGTTCAAGATGGAGAATCGACAATGTACACAACGCTAAGACCACATTAAAACGTACCATTGGAAAGAAGATCTCATCAAAGTCGATCCCTTCCTTTTAGGCATAGCTATTCACCTAAAGCCGAACACAATACTGTCTTATTTGATAATTCCCGTCTCGCTTGATCTTGTACATTCATTTATTCCCAATAGCCTTACGACTTTGGGGCAGAGGGACCAGCTCACATGTTCTATTTTTATGAAGCGCTTCAGTCTCTTCCTACATAGCTTTCATCCACAGAGACGCACCTGGACTCTCTGGCACTTCCTTGAAAGAAAATGACTCTCTTTCTTTTATAAATACGCAATATGCAGATTGAGATAACTTCATAAAATAGTCCTCATAGCTCTAAGGTGTGTTTGTCTTGCGAGTTGAACGCCTAAGGGATGTAGGCTTGGAAACTCCATCCTCTTCCATATGCTCATCAGCTGGTCCAGGCTTCAGATTAGAATCGTCTTTCCCATCATTCTCTTTCAGTACCGATGTTTGCACCATTGGGAGTGATACCGCTTTCTCTCTTACATCATCGCTTTCAGTCACTCTTTGCATTGATACTCCGCAAAAATAACATCCATGCTAAAGATAACCGCATGGGCAGTAGGATCCCATAATAATACTCCAAATATCTTCAGCATATTATAGGCATTTTAACTTAATCCTGCTGCTGAATCAAGTTCCGCCCGAATTTTAAAGAATTTGAATACCCCAAAAGATATCTGACTTCCTTCGGATTAGAAACATAAAAGTTTTCTAGTCCGAGTGAAACAAGTCGAGATTGCCTTTAAACTGAAGATGATCTTCAAATCTTTCACAGTGCTGCTCACCGGTGACACACTCATCGTAGAATGACAACTTTACTTCGGACAGTTCTGTTAGAAACTTCCGATCACTGAGGATCTTCAAATCACGTCCCGAGATGTGCCCAAATTTCAGGTACCACACTCGTGTGATATCCTAAATATTGTTCAATGCAATACAAGCATATTCTGCACCCGTATCACCCCATGTACCTTATAAAGATTTAAGTCGATCATTTTACCTTCAGTTTTTCTAACCCGTCCTTGATGACCTCAATGATCTCGCTTCCACCGCGAGTCTTGCAGTCTAAGTCATCCAATTATCCTACAGACAATAAATTTTTCGTAAGACGAAAAATAAAATATACCTTATTGATTATGTATCCCCTTCCATCATTTGTCATAAGCTTGATTGAACTGACTCCAGCAATTTCAAAACTTGTCACATGTTGTAACCATTGTCTCTTTTATTAGAGCATCACAATTATCAGTACGTCACACAAGTAAGGGACATTCGAGGGATCCGCACCTCCAACCTAACTTGCCATAGTCTTGCATTTTTTTTCAATCTCGTACTTGCTTGTCATTGCAACAAACCGATGGCTCTGATGCCATTTGTTGAAAATAGCGAGTGTGTTTGGTTGTCGATAGACCCAGCGAAAATATAAAACACATTTAAGAATCTTGCGTAAGCAATACGAGAATTGAAACAAGAGCAAGACAATTATAAAGACGAGAGATTTACGTGAAAAAAATGAGAAAAACTTTACGGAAAAATAAACTAGCCTTTAAAGAAATCATTAGATTAAAGTAATTACAAACTCTTGTATTACACTTTAAGTGGAAACTCTCATTAGAATGTTTTATTTATATCTATCACACTTGATGTGAGAATGATCAATTGTCATTTCTATTTTGTTCTCTCTTCCAATCAAATGCCTCTCATTCATATATATAATGCCTCAAGAAGACTTTTGAATTTTCTAATGGTTGTCATTTCATCTTCTCACTAATTGTTCAAGTCCTTTGGTCTTCTATCTTACAAAAGATGTTTCGAAGTTCTTGACCGTTGGCTTTCTAATTTTTTGGGTGATGATTCGTCTTCCTTGATCTTTGGCATTCCAATATGAATGCATATTTAACTTGTTGCATTCTAATGAAACACTAATTTATATAGTGGCTTTACAATTTCTAACAGATGATTTATGATCATTTCATCAAAAGATCCAAAAGTTTCGCTACAGTTCCACACAATCGCGATGAAAGCATCGCAAAATAGGTGCAAGAGAATGTCACGGTATAGCTATTTTGATTTTTCCTTCCTACAAAATTATATTGGTAAAATACTTTTTATCTAAGTAAAATACCTTATATATAAGCCAAAAGTACGGTAGAATAGTTCAGATATAAGATTTTTGTAAGAAATATTATATAAGAACTTTTTAGACTATGTATTCTCTACCGTTCGATCAAAGCAATTTTTACCGTTCATTGAGGAGGTGGAGGAGCTATAAATAAAAGAGCAAGGCCCCTCATTTGGAGCATTAAACAAATCAATTACCAAGCCAAGTAATAGAAAACTTTTCTCCCAAAAGCTCTCTCTAAATGTTCTTTACTTTTTTTCTTTCCCTTAAGAGCATTTATGTTTTCTTAACTATCTTTGATAGCTCATTTGGATAAAGACTAATTTAGTAAAAAATGAATGTGATTAAATACCGTACGAGTCAAAATAAAACTCTAAGCCCATAACATTCTTCCAAAAAAACTGTCCTAGCTATTCAAATTTGAATTCCACTGATGGGATGGGAATGCATGAGAATATTTGTTTCCTTTTTCTGTTTTTTTATTGAAGGGGATTGGATTGATTATATAGAATCATTACTAGTTAGTTAGAATTGATGACAGATTGTTTCATTTTTCTTCACATCTTTGAAGAATCGAGTGAGTAATCAGAAGGTACTCAGTTTGCTCGGTGCTTGATGTGATGGATCGCGAGGTAATCGAAGTCTTATAACAAGTAATTTGATGAAGGAATCTTTTTGTTGTCATCATATTCCTCTTTTAAAGGTTTGGGAGAAGATTGTTTTCTTGTGTATATACTTACAAGTTTACTGGTAAATATTTTGAACTGATTTTCATGAGATCTCTAATAGCGTGGTAACTTTATTCGTAATTTATCCAAGATAAAGGGTTGAAGAGTTGCTCTCAATGATGTGTAGAAATATGGCAATATAAATACGGATGAGAAGATCTTTTAAGAGGTAGGTTTAGCTCTACTATGTACATTTGTTATAATAAGTAATGAGAAAGATGAAAACTGGATGTTTCAGATTTTGCATAGTGAAGATGGAGGTTGGATGCTTTAAACTTGCCGCGTCAAGCCTCACTACTACAATAAACAGCTTCAGCGACTGACAATATCAGTTGATAAACTACTAATTTCAGTCAGCAAAATTCATTACCGATTGAAAAAAGACCAGTCAGCAAAATATCGACAAAACATCATAAATTCATATGAGTTGCCGACTGCATTTTCTTCAGTCAGTAGTTTACAAAATTACCTACTGAAACATATCAGTCGGTAATATTTAGTCGGTAAAGATCTTTTTTATAATAGTGCCTTATGTTAATACTTCGGTCACTCCTCGATTCACTTGCAATAGTGTTGTCGAAGTTTTAATTTCAGAATAGCGTTCTCATGGGAGTGGCAATATATATCCTTTTTGTATTGATCGTAGAGTGCAGATTATATCGAAGTCCACTTTTTAAAGAGTTCTGGCAAATTGTATTGGTGTCGTCACCTGATAATACCTACCTAACCAACAACCACAACTTGAGTTCGCAGAAGCTATTCCGGTAACCTTCATATATAAATTAACAACATAATAACCCTCCAATGAACATAAGTTGACCTTCATATATAAATTTAACGACATAGTTTACCAACCAACACAAGTTGACCTTTTCATCAGCAACCTTGAAATGCTGAAGCCATTTTTTTATTAGATCGATTCTTCCAGGCAGGTTTTCTTCTATTTTGAAGGCCTCTTGTCAAGGATCATTGACTTTGCTTCATGATCTTCTGCCTGCATCTCTCCATCTTGCATGCACTCAAGATCTCTCTGCACTCTAAACTGTTTGTTCTTTTGCTCACTTATGGCGGAGTTGGCTGTGGGTGGATGGGTGGCTACTCCACTGGTGGAGATGATGTTTCACAAGGTCAAAGCGTATATAACTGAGTACACAGAAATGGGGGCTCAACTGCTGAAGCTCCAGACTACTTTGCTTGACATACAGATGCAGACGGCATCTGTTGAGAGGCGGATTCTCAGGGATGACAGCCAGAAGATGTTGCTTCTTTGGCTCAAGCATGCTATCTATGAGGTAGACGATTTGCTTGACGAGTATGATTACTGGCTACTTGCTCGAAAAGCAGAGAAGGCCGACTTGTTCATAAAACATAAGCTGCACAAAAATCTCAAGAAGGTTTTTGAAAAGTTACATCAAGTAGAAGAAATTGCAAGTTCGTTGCTCAAAGTTCTTGGTCCTGAGACCAACGTCACCGCCAACGAAGTCAAGACCAATGGTGACAGTAGTGTCACTTTCTCTGTTCCTGAGACGAAGATGATTGGACGAGATGAAGAGATGAAAAGACTTCTTGATCTATTAACTTCTAATACTGCTGACGTCCTCCAAGTTATTGCAATAACTGGCCATGGAGGTATGGGGAAAACAACTCTTGCTCAACATGCATATAATGACAAGACAATCATTGAATCATTTGATCTAAGGATGTGGGTTTGTGTTTCCACTAAATTTGACAAAATTGAGCTTATAAAGATGATTTTAGAATATGCTTCTCCAAATTTAGAAACGCATAAAAATGTTGTGAATCCAAATTTTTTTGCCGAGAGTCTCCAACGACAGCTAAAATCAAAGAAATTTTTGCTTGTTCTTGATAATGTCTGGTTTGATGAAAGTAGCAGAGCTAGATTGAAGGAGATCTTTGCTTTGCTCGAAGATGGAGCCGCCGCAGGTAGCAAGATTTTAGTGACTACAAGAGAAGGTAATGTGCTACAGAATGTAGGCACAGCACATAAAGTTCCACTTGAAGGTCTACCAGATGGAGATTATTCGGTTTTCTTTTTACAAACAAGCTTTTGGCAGTGAAAGCCCTAGCAATTATCCAGAATTGCTGCCTACTGGCATGACGATAGCCAAAAAGTTGAAAGGATCCCCATTTGCAGCTATTGCTGTTGGAAACATTTTAAGGAAAGAGCTGCATGCTCAGCACTGGACTGAAGTTTCTGAAAGGGATATATTTGATGATGTTGTAAAGATCTTGAGAACAAGCTATGAGTACTTGTCGAATCCCTTGAAGCCTTGTTTTGCTTATTGTGGCATCTTCCCCAAGGAATGGAAATTCAGTCGAGATGATGTAGTTCAACTATGGCTTGCTCAGGGTTATATTACATCCATTGCTGAAGGAGAGAAGAATTTTGAGGATTTACTTTCTCGGTCCTTTTTCCAAATTCAAAAGGAAGACGATAATTCACCAACTTATGTAATGCATAATTTGGTGCACGATCTCGCGGAGGCTGTCTGTGCAGATGAATGGTTTATGCATAAGCTTGACGATCGTGCAAAGCAAGATGATATCTCTACAAAGAAAGATGATACCCGTCATGTTCGACATATTAGCATAACAATTAATGATGGAAGTGAAGCCTCCAAAACTCTGAATAAGTTGAAAAATTTTGACATCTCCAAACTACGTACTTTAAGTATTTTTGGTAATTCTTTTGCTTCATACACCATAAGTCTTCCTCACCTCAATGATATATGCGAGCAGCTGAAGAGTGTACGAGTGCTCAGGTTACAATAAATTAGTACATCATCAAATCTGTGCCCTGAATCTTTAAGTAGATTAATGCACTTGCGCTACTTGTGGCTCTCTGAACCTGATAAGTCATTTTTTGAAATTTCATTTCCACTTTACCATCTCCAAGCTTTAACACTGGGAAGCTTTTATTGGTTCAGAAGGTGTCATTTCTTTAGCTTGAGGAATCTAACCAAGAGCTGCAGACTTGCATATGTCAGTGGTTCTTTTCTATTGGACCTTGAAAGGACTGATACCAAACTTGCGGAGCTTAATGGTTGTGACATACTCTATGGTGAACTTCAGATATTACATCTCGAGAATATTGAAAGCAAGGAAGAGGCAGAAAGAGCTGAACTTCACCGTAAGCAGCATATTGAAAGTTTGTTATTTAAATGGAGTACACCTTCAGGGTACAATAGTCAGAGGAATCAAGAATTCGGACCTTGCGAAGGATGTCCTGAATGGGCTTCAACCAGACCGAAATCTAAAAAGATTAACAATTGAAAACTTTCCAGACAAGCAATTGCCAGAATGGATGGAGAATGGATTGTTATATAGTCTCAGCAAGTTAAATTTGTCGAGCTGCAAGAAGTTGACAGTTTTGCATTTGGGATACCTACCATGCTTGAAAGAGTTACTTATTGCCGATATGCAGAATGTGAAAAAGGTGGAGTTCAGACATAGCCAATATATGATCAAAGGGTTTCGACTGTTGACGACTTTAAGTTTTAGCCATATGAAGAAATGGTCTGAATGGAAGCTGGAAGGAGAGCAGGACAAAATCTTCCCTTTCTGAAATATCTCTCCATTGAAAGTTGTCCAGAACTCGCGTACCTTCCCTGCACTTCCTTTCCAAGTATGAAATGCCTCTATGTCCAAGATGCAGCAGGACTTCGCTCTTTCAAATTGAAGGCTTTGTCTTCCCACGACAATCAGTGTGCTTCCATTTAGAGAGCTGCTCTCTTCTTAGCAAAACCCTCTCCTGCTTGCATGTAGATCTTGTAAGAGCTATTGAGGATATAAAGATCTCATATTGCTCGAAGACAGAGCATATACAAACTGAAGGGTTCAGTAATCTTACTTCTCTGAGAAGTTTAGAAGTTGAGTATTGTCCTAATTTACTGACAGATTGTATTTCAAGGTCAGAGAGCATGAAGAATGAGCTGGATGAAGACAATTCCATTCTCCCGTCTTCTCTTGAATCGCTTAGTTTCTTAAATTGTTGCATTGCAAGTGACTGGCTGTCGAGAGGCTTGATGGGCCTCAAATCTCTTTCCAAATTGGAAATCAAATGTTGCGAGGATCTCACATCTTTCCCAGAAAGCAAGATCTTGCAGCACCTCACTAGTCTCCGAGAGTTAGTAGTAAGCAGAATTGATGAGCTACAATCAATAGGGAGATTGTCCACTCTTGTTTCCCTTGAAAGACTGGAGATTGCATCTTGTAGCAGATTGAGGTCGCTGGCAGCAGAGGGACTGCCTAGCTCAATTCAGTCTCTTAGTTTAGAATGCTGTGAAGAGCTAAGATCGCTGGGAAGATTGGACGGTCTCTCCTGTCTTACACATCTTCAGATAATCCGATGTCCTAGGCTAATGCCATTGGAAGAAGGGTTTCCTGCATCCATTCAATCTCTTACATTAGAAGACTACACAGATCTAAAATCCTTTGAGAGATTGCAAAATATGCATGCCCTCAAATCCCTTAGAGTAATTGGCTGTAAAGAACTCGAGTCATTCAAAGGGTCAGAGGCTTTCTTCTCCCTACAGGAGTGTGAGATAAGCAACTGTCACCGATTGAAATTACTGGAAAGGTTGCCTCCCTTTATCGAGTCTCTTTTAATAGAGAAGTGCCTAGAGCTCTTGTCACTGGGAAGTATGCATAATCTCCACTCGCTCAGAACTATGACAATAAGAAAGTGCCCAAAATTGAATTCACTGATAGGGAAAAGTCTGCCTGCATCAATCACAGATCTTACAATAGATGACTGCCAAGAGATTTCATCAATTGGGAGACTGGACAATGCCCACTCTCTCAAAACTATGAGACTACGGTATTGCCCAAAACTAAAGTTACTGCCACTGACAAAGTTGCCAGCATCAATCACAGATCTTCATATATGGAAATGCCATCCAGAGCTGATGAAGCAGTTGTTAGAGAAGTATGAATGGCACAAAACCTTACAGCAAAGATCGCTATGCTCGGTACTTACCTCTCTTTCTCTAATGATTTAATTTATGTATATTGCTCTTTCTGCCATCTTAATATGATCGTTGGTTTATGCATCTCAATTGAATAATGGAATTTTGTTTCGAGGTCTACAAAATTCTAGTGCATCTGTTCTTTTTAGTAATAGAGTCATCATAGCAGGAAGCATCCTCGAGAAAGATCATCAACACAATATTTGTCACGGTAGTTGATTAAGCAGTTGCATTTGTATTTTGCTCACAGGTGTTTCTAAACATCCCGAAAAGATTTTTATAATCACAAAAAGCTAAGATTCTTCTTTTCTATTCTGAATGTGTTCTGTTATGAAGAAAACTACTTCGGTTAAGCATCCAGAAATTACCTTCTAATCATTCTCCAAGTTTGTGACAGGCAGTAGTTGCCATCTTACCTATTATGTCATTGAATTCATTACGTGTATGTACTTGTTCTTAGCAAAGCTTCTCTACGTAGTTGAATTGCTTTCAATTCTATTCGATTTCGTAAGTAATTTTCAATTTTTTGGCTTAGAATTGAGAGAAGAGTTTTCATTTTTTATGGCATGTCCATATCGTCACTATAGTCTAGACAGGGAAAAATCCTAATGGTTGCCTTCTGAAGGAGATGGTGTTTGCTCTTTCTCATATGCATTTCTATTTGCAGGCACAGGCAGCAAATGAAGGAACGTCAGCTAGGCAACTCAAGAGACTTCATAATTTAAGAATAAGCAGCATCTAAGAATTTATTTATTACTTTGATTGAAGATTTATATTTTAGTCATCCGTCTGATCTGATAATTTGTAAAAACGAGTAATATGGTTAATTTTAGTATCTAGTGTTTCATGAAAATTAATATATGAGAATATTACTGATACATTCTTATAGATAGATAATTGATTATAAATATTTAAACTGTAATTTTACATAATTATAAGGCATGCAATATGTATTAATTGAGCATGAAACACCAATTGTGTTACATGAAAATGAAAATTGAAATATTGCTAATTTTGTACATTAACTTTCATGATATTTTTATTCATAATATTGTTTTCAGTAATTATAAAGATTTAATGGAATTGGTTCAAATGATAAACTTTTTCTTCATTTTGTTTTTAGATATTGAGCAAAACTAATTTTATTGAACTTATTAAGCCAAACATGACTTCTTGTAGATTCAGTTGATGCCAAATTTCTTTTCATATGAACGTTACAAAGTGATAGTAGACAATCTGCATTTTTTTTTTTTGAGTAAGTGATATTTTGAAAGTGAGTTTTTAAAAAATAAATTATAAAAAATAAATTATTGTAAAAAATATATAAAAAGTTTCTCGTAACTGAGTTTTGGTAAAATAAAAAATCACTTAGCAAATGAAAATAAAAACAAATATAAGAAATACAATGCTCTTAGAAATAATTCAAACATTAATATTTATTATTACATTCCTTGCAATATGATTAAAATCTCTTTTAATACTCACTCGAAAACCAAACTGAAAATCCACACACAACAAACATTAAAAGAATCTATAAGGAAACCAAACCAAAATTAAAAAAACAACATATCTCAAATCAGTAAACAAATTCTATTATTGTTAAACTGTGAAGCTCTCTGGTGTTGTGTACTTCAAATAATTGTAATTTCTGTGTTTCTTTGTTTTAGGCTTTTAGCTGTGATGATAATGGTGATGGCTTTTCCTTCTATGCATGCGTTCACTTTGTTCTCCTCCGCACCATTTCCCACACTCCCCATTTCCTCCCCTCCTCCGCCACCGCCGCCGCCATTTCCTCCCCCACCGCCTCCGCCGCCGCCATTTCCACCACCATGACCACTACCTTGTCCTCCACCACCATTGCCATTTCCTCTGCCACTGCCACTTCCGCTGCTGCCACTTACTGTGCTATTGCTGCTTCTACCATGATGAGCAGTAGCACCTCCACCGCCTCCACTGCTCCCACTGCCACTTCCATTTCCGCTACCGCCACCTCCTCTACCACCGCCGCCGCCGCCTCCTCCTCCACCGCTCCCACTACCACTTCCTCCACCTCCACCACCTCCACGGCCTCTACCTCTCCCACTACCACTTCCACTTCCACTTCCACTTCCATTACCACCACCTCCTCCACCTCCTCCACCACCACCATTTCCCCATCCCCAACCATAACCAGAACCTCCACCACCACCGCCACCACCACCGCCACCACCGTTACCTCCGCCACCCCCTCCTCCACCTCCGCCACCGCCTCCTCTACCTACTTTATCCACTGCTGTTTCTTTCCCATATTGTTGGACTTCAGTGACAACAGCAATCGTGTTATTGCTTTCATGCTTGATCAATGAATGAATCTCTTCACTAGTACTGGCACTAGCATCGAGTTGTACTATTGCAAGAAGCAGCAGTAGCAGAACAAAAACACGCAAAGGAGTTCTGCTTCCTACTGAAAACTCCATTGCTCGTAGCTAGAGAAGAGCTGCTTACAATTTTTGCATGCGAAACAATGGAAATGCAAGGTTTAAATAGAAATCATTGGAGAAGTGGTTAACAATTATATAATAATTCTCCGCGTTCCACTGTATCCTTTATTTGTACTATATCTTATTAATTTGTGCTCTAATCTATCATTAAATTATAAATTATTTTATTTATTTGATGAATTGTCTTACATTATTCATTTGTCAAGCTGGATAGCTATTATATGAGTTTAGACATCCTTATATATTGAGTTAGTTTTTAGAGTTGAGTTCTATGCAAAGCCTATCTAACACAGAACAGTTACTTTGGCATTCTATTCTCTTATTTTTTAATTTTTCAATGTATTTTTTATAAAATTTATTTATTATTTATTCTTATTATTTTTTAAAATAAAAAATTAGTGTTTTTTAAAAGAAATAAAAATACTTTTTTAAAAAATTTTATTTTAAAAGCATTTATAAACGTGATGAGAGTGTAGATATTATTCCACATTACTTGTTTGGCAAACTGAATGATTATTGAGTTAGCTTTTGGTTCGAGTTCTACTGAAAACTCAATCAAACAGATCGGCACGGTAGTGCTTTGAATAGGATGGATAGTACAGTATACATAGGCAATGATATTTTGCCATGCCAGTTAAGTGAAGCATGATTGAAGGAAGTGGAGTTGGGTTTCAGTGGAAGGCTGCCTTGCAGTGCACTTCATTCCCTTTCCACTACAAGCTAAAGGCCACAAGAGAGCACCACTATTTGTCTCTCAAATCGTTTTTATCTCATTCTTCATTAATATTATTAATTAGTTATATCTATTATGTTAATGATTAGTCACACAAACAAATGCAGGTCTGGAATGATTGAGGGAGGTATTTGCTTAGGTATACATGCTTGCACTTGATGATGGGATCACAATGATGGCTACCCTCTCCTTTGGTGGTTAAGATTCACGAACAGTATTGCAAAACTCAGTAAGTACTTTGAAATTTCAGCAGACCTGATCTAACTAATAAGGATGCGTTTAGGAAAGCGTTCTCAAACACTGATTTTAAATTTTTATTTTATATTTTTTAATATATATTTTATAAATTAAAAAAATTTTACATAGTAATATTTTTTTATTTATATATTTTATTTTTTTTAAATAAAAAAATTGAGTTTATTTTTCAAAAAAATAAATATTTTTTATTTAAAAAAAATTATATTTTATAAACACTTCCAAACATCTACTAAAGTAGATTTCTGTGTGCATTTGGCGACAGATTTAGAAAAATAATTTTTTAATTTTATATTTTTTAATAAATTTTTATATATTTTAGAAATTTATTTAAAAATTATAAAATATAGAAAATTTTACTATAAGATTTTTTATTATTTATCTTTATTTTTTTTAAAATTAAAATAATAAAATTAATTTATCGAAATAAAATAAAAATATTTTTGGTTTAAAACATATTTTTAAAAACACTTCTAAAACACATCCGAAGTTTGACGAAGGATGTATCATTTTCATGATAATTGAGTTTTGAAAAAGTTACTGTTTAAAATAAGCGTGGGCTTATCTTATAAGAGCTTATTTTTATCTTTTATTTTTTAGCTTTCTGGTTCCTAAAATTTTTTTTACAATACTCTAGATTTCTTTTTGAAATTTTAGAAGGCATGAATAAAATCTTTTTCTATCTATAATTTTATTATCTTTTTAAGCTTAAATAAACAAACTCGTTTTCTAAAACCTAACCAAGCTTTCTTTTAATAAGAACACCTTATTTTAAGCAATCCCAAAAGATCCCTTAGTTGGAGTTTTTTCATCCAAACGGTTGTAGGGATAGAAACTACGCATTTAATAAGAGTTTTGCCACCAATAAGCTTTATCAAAACTTACTCTTCAAGGATGTCGATAAAACAGAAATGAGAATGTTACTCAAAGTGAGGGTTCCACATGGCCCAACTTGTATTGGAAACTAGATTTTTCAATTGTATTATGAAGTTCATCGTAGCAGAATTCTGGGTACATTTACAAAGTTATTACCCTACAAACACTCACTGTACTTGCAGTCCCTCCCATGATCATCTCTTCCTTGCTAACACCTACCTAAAGCTACAAAATTGAACATCAACGGTACATACTACACTCTCGAATGGGAGAAAGTTATGGTTAACTGACTTGTTAGTTAACGCAGCCTGTCACTTATGTCTTCCGACAGCGCAAGCAGGATGAGCCACGAGCCCAGGGAAATTTTCTTGATCCTCGAGGCCATTTAATCTTCACATCTCCTCCATTTCATCTGGCAGGTATAATTTCTCTATGGAGGACTGGCACACAGCAACATAAACAACTTAATTCTCCACATAAAGCGATTAAGGTTTCCAAAGAACCAAGATGTAGAACAACAATTATCAAGGAACAACAAGCGCAAAAGAAAATAAATGCACCTTAATGATGGCAATATCAGCTGTTGGAGGTTTCAGATCCAAAGCAATCCCAAAGTTAAACATTGCCTTCTCGTGCATATTAAGCTTCTTATAGATCTTACCCATCATTGCATACAGGCTGCTCTCACGGGGTGAAAACTCTTTCAGCTGATCCAGAGCATTAAGGGCCTCATTGTATCTTTCCAAGCTAAAGAGAATGCTAGCCTTTTGATAATGAGGAAGTGGGTTCTGGTTATCGGCTAATATAGACCTCTCCATCATAACCAATGCTTCCTCGTTTCTCTGTTATGTGGAAAATAAAATATGATTTCAAACGAATATATTTAGCTTTGAAAAATATTTTTTGACATGAAAACTGTGAAGACAAGATCATGACATCCTTATCTCTTCTTTTTAACATTATTCCCAGCACCATCAATGCATTTCTGAAGATTAATGCAGAAGAGAATTCATAATGCAAGTTAGAGGGCAATAGGAACTTGACCTTCAAGGCATGTAATGACATTCCCAGATAGCACATAAGAACAGATGAACGTGGATTGATATGGAAAGCCTTCCTGAAATGATGTTCTGCAAATTGAAATTTCTCTTGACGAAGGTATACAATTCCAAGCCCATACCAAGAATTATAATGCCTTTCATCCACCTGTAGAGCACGCTGATAGCACTTAATTCCATTCTCAAAATCCTCCATAGCCACATACCTGTTAACAAAAATGCAGTTACATACTGAAACCTAGTTGCAGCATCCAATACCAACAAAAAGAACAAGACCACATTGCGAACGTACTCATGACCACAAAGTGTGTGAGCATAAGTGAACAGGAGTCGAGCTGAACAGCTCTTTGAAAATTTTTTAATGCAGTCTCATGGTCTTTCTGCAAGCTGTAGCAGTTACCCATTGCACACCTACAAAGGCATTCCATTATCACATGAAGTAGGTGATCTAGAAAGGAATTAAAATATGCATTTATTTAGAACAACGTGAAAGCTTCTAATCCGTCAATGGCCAGAACATCCATCTAGGCCAGTGAAATCAGGCTGAAAGCATATATTCATGACAAGAGTTACCGTGCCAAATACACCTTTGTACATTACCTAGGGCCATCTAAATTGCAATTTTGCCTGGCATACTAAATTTGGATAAATATTCAACTAACCACATGATTCAAGAACGTGGAAGTAATTTGATAAGAAAGATTCTATTACAATCAACAACTTGAGATAGGAAATAAATTTTGGCCTTCCCTTCTACTTAGGGCAACCTAGTCTACAGTTGGTTACATGAAATTACTAGTAAAAGGCTTTATGATAACACCATAAACAGATGACATGCTTCAGGGCTACAACAACAATACCATGCTTGAGGGGATAGTCTGTCAATGGAAATAAGTTCTTGTGCTAGGTAACTCAACTTCATATCCTCCTGCAAATGCTGCAAAACAGGAGAGTCATTTCATAGAAGAACTCGTTAAAACAATTACCAAAAAATTGCTTGGCAAGCAAATGTTATAAAGGCTATAATTTTTGTGTTATAATGGCAATTCAATATTATTTGGTCTTTACAAGTGTCCAGAAAGTTTCTTCCATAGATGACTTTTTATCTCCTTGTGCAAGAGAAAAAAAAAAAAATAAAGAAGAAGAAGAAGAAATACCTCTACATTTGCCAAACAAGTGACAACTCAAAGCAACTCATTCTAACAATATCTTACTCAGTTTCTGTGTCACTGTGACAATAATTAAAGGATATCTATTGCCCTGTATGCATGATGAATTGCTTATCATGTACTACCACAGCCAGAAATAATCACACTCTTAAGGTTTCAACTCAACTTTTAGCTAGATTTATGGTGTCAGATCATAGTTAGCATTCACCAGCAATAATTGCTAAGTGGAGCACCATGAACTTCCTTGCCAATTCATTGAGACTGAATTTTAAGCAAATGAACTCTAAGGGGAAAAAACTACAATTGTTGCCATAAGGACAATGCATCAGCAAATACACCTTAATGCAAATAATATAAAGCAAAATGAGTGGAATATAATTTGATCAAATAACTGTACTCACATAAAGAACAGTGGAATATACGTCCATTCCCTCTAAAGAATATGGCGAGACTCGTCGAGCTAACTCAAAAATGCGATCAGCCTCAAAGTAGTCTACCAATTCAAAACGTGCTTTGCCTATCTGCATTCAGAAAGTCGAATAACATTAGTGCCTATCAGAGACTGGCCTCACGTGATCTGCAAAAAGATTTGAAGCACCAAATATGTACGGCTGATATCCACACAAGGTATAACCCTGTACAGAAAACTTTTTGCAAAGACTAACTACTAGTCTGAACAAACAGAATTCCTTGCTTCAAGATATTTCACAGTTTACAATGAAAAGCCAGTTTGCATTTTAATCTTAGAATTAACTGCAAATAGGTGAAGGATTCTGGCAATTTTCATGTGGTTTTTGTAAAGAAACAAGAACAGAGCTGCTGTTTAATCCTACAAAAGCAAACAGTGCTATAATCTCTGTCTAAACCTTTGAAAGCCTGGAGTACATAGTGAAAAGATATGCATGTCTCAAACAATCTAGCATTTCTCACAATGAAAAATAAGCTTCTAGTTGGCCCAGACTGACATACATCTGAAAACGCATCATCAACAAATGCTAATTGGGAAAACAACCTGGGATAGCACCCATCCTGTATTACACTGACTATGTGGAAGTTTTTGATATGCCTCCATAGCATCCTGCTCAATAGTACATATCAGGTTATCACATATAGTAAAAGAAAGACTCTCATTCCAAATGCGTAATCAATACCTGGATCCTATAGATGCAAGAAAGCCTGTAACCTTCTCCAAGAATACGAAAAAGACTCAAAAGTTCTCTTGCACCATCAGTCATATCTTGTATATTTCCACCATCTTCTATGTTCACCCTGTCTTGGTCAAGACATCCAGCTTCAGGTAGTGCGGGAATCGAGGATGAAGTTGTAGCTGTATTCTCCAACCTTGAATCATCCAAGGTTTCTTGTCTCCTCCCTATAATTGATAAATGGATCATTAGTACAACTTTCTTGCTAATATGAAATGAGAGCAAGACAGCACAGGCAAAATAAGAATGAATGAAGCTATTATCTTGACAGTCTTATAGCTCTTATTTTGTCTCTTGTATAGCTGATTTGCAATGGCTACTGACTAACTTGGCCATCTTTGCAGTAAACTACAAGATAGTACTGCATCAGTCTTCTATTCTAGTACAGAGCTTAAATCCTCCACAATATGAGTTTACCAAGGTCCCAAATAATCACCTCAACCAGCTTTTCTCAACTTTCTCGACAAAATTCATGTGGATGGCACATGCCATCCTTTATATTGGTCTAAAGGGTCTTCAATTAGACACTTCCCAAGTGGATCTCACAACTTTAACCCTAAATCCAATCACACTGATGTCAGTATTAAGGGAACTTGGAGTTGCTACAGTGGAGTCACAGACCAATCTCTGGAGATAAAAGGTGATCTCTAAAATGATAATGCCAGCAGAAAACGAAAAGGTCCAATCATTGAAGAAGTATCCTCCTTATACAGACAGTCAAAGAACACCACGATTGCACTGATAGACTACATTGTAACTAACGCTCTGACAGAATTTCGATGCAGCTACAACTCAAAATAAATAGATTAACTTAAGCAAGAACGCTACTAAACAAATTGTCATTCCTCAGCATCTTTAAGCCTCCACGAGCTTGGATGGGGAAACGGTTAACTCACTGGGACAATGTAAAACATCGCCAAAATTGGGTAGGGCCACAGCTTGATCTACTTACTACCTTAATCTTAAGTAATATAAAACTACTATAAAAAGACATTTCTAAGCTTTTAAATTGGCAACAACTCTAAAAAGTGGATGGCTAGCATAAGTGTCATCTAACCAAAACAGTATGCCGAAACTTATATCACTAACAGTGATGATAAAAGAAGCTTTTAAATTTTTTTTAAAAAAAACCTTCATCGGAACTACTATCAGTAGTCCATGATTGACCCCTGCGGAGTGTCACAGAACGAAAGGCTGCTGAGCTAATTTTGGAAGATGAAGAGGAGAAACCTCCAAGAAATCTCACAGAAGAATGATTTAGTCCATTTCCTCCAGTTTGTGGACCATTGGAGATTGTATCTGCCCTTGATTCTCCAGAAAGTCTGGTACTTCTCCGAGATCCAGAATCAGAAAAAAGTCTGCCTGAAACCTGCAGCTAAAATTAGGAAAATTGCATTATGGAACAAGTTAACAGTATCCTTGCTTTGATAATTATAAAAGAAGGTACCAGCTGATAATAGAACAACCATAAAGTCCATCGAGTTGTATTATTTTCAGCATACTGGACTTAACAAGGTTGCAACACCTTGTCCCCTACACACCTTTTAATTGCCAGAAGTTACTCTAGAAGGACGAATGCAAAATGTAGGTCATAGTGAACCCAAAAGCAAAAAATAAATAAATAACTCTTTTACATAAGAACTCATATAGATACTCTACATCTTTTAATTCAAAGGCACTGTACATAACAGAAGCACTTAACAGCATAGAATAGAACCAGTATCCTAGGAAAAGAGTAATGACCTTCCTAAGTTTTCCCTCATCCAACAACTTTCTTCTTGGGGGTTGCACTGCTGGATTCACAGTTACACGTGTAGAGCTTTCTCCACTAACTGCATTTGCACTGGCATAAAGTTGTGCATTTCTACAAAGTGGAGGTGGACCATTTCCAGAGAGCTGTAAGAAAACAAAGCTATTTAAAGATAGATCACCGAAGAAGATACAACCAATTTTAGATGTAAAAATGTTAGGACACTCTGAAGAATTACAATACCACATTATTGCAGAAAGACACTTAAGCGCAGTCCTAAAGATGAATAAACATTACATTCGCCACTAAACCACAAAGCGAATTCCCCCTAATTGTGAAGCATGGTACTCAAAATAGATCTAGTGCACAATATCACTCTAGAAAACTCGCACGTTTATACTTTTCCTTTCTTTTATATTCCTCCGGTTTATTTTATTTTCCTTATGTTTTATTTTTTGAAACTCTATTCACATTTTCATTCTTCGCAAACTGCATCAGCACCAGGTAAGTATCCTTAAACAATGCACCACCACAGCCTTATAAAAAGCATACTTTTTTTTTAATTTATATTTTTAAGTTACATATTCATAGACCATTAGTGGCTCTCTTAAATCATTAGCAGCAGACCAGGCAGATCAGACACGTGAACCAGAAACTCAACTCAAACCAACTGTTTCGTATTCGGAACCCCCAACAAGTCAATATGCAAGAGCATGGAGATATTGATTTGCATTTATTGCCAAAAACTTTAGGAGCGTATATTCTCCACAGACATCCCAAATATTGTTGCACCAGCAATGATCTACAATTATCACTTGTGTTTTTATATGATTTAAAGATCTAAACAATTAGCAATTTGAGCGGAACAACTGACACAAAGTAATATGTTATTTACCTGTGTAGCAGTTGGTGAAGGAGTATTTAAAAAGGTGAAATTAGACACCCCGCTAGTTGTACCCTGACTGGCAGAAATTACTAGATGGGACTGACCAGAAACCTCCCGGATGTTGTTAGCATGTAGCTGTTTCGATTGCCTTGGACTTACGTCCCCTGAACCTTTAGTCTTACCAGATGATAAGTTGCAGTCATCACCGCTACTATTAGAAATCTGAGAACTAGGTTCAGCTAAATGCCGTTGCTGGATCCGTAATGCAGCTGAATCTTTAAAACATTCATTTGCATCTTCAGCAGCACCTAAACAACAACAGTTTGATATAAGATATAGTGATCCCAACCAAGTTATAGATTATACTATCGACTAACCTAGGATACATAGTTCTTCATATGCTGCCCACAGAAGAGGGTCTAAACCTAGCGCTTGCATGAAGTGGTCTATTGCAGGCAATCTTCTATTAGTGTGCCTGAAGTTGAGATGAACTATCATTAGCCATGATTTACTTGAACATTGCATATAAATGCTAATAACTATATAAGAAAAAATACATGTCAAGAAGCTTTGAAACTAGATAACAAGTTTATCTCTAGTAAAAGCAAATGCCCATTTCTTGAACGACAATTATCCATTATTTTCTTCGGCCAAATACAGCAAAACCTTTCAACTGAACCGACTAACATTACAATGTTTGCGAGAAATGTCCTTCAGCTTTCTACATCTACTCCTGGCACTTATTCAACTAAAACACAGATAGCATCAAGCATGCTAAGTGTTTTCGCAGTGATACGTATCCTCAAAGAAAACTGCACCTACATACATTCAGTGACAATATGATAACCTCCACTTTATAAAGCAAAGAGTACCTATGTTCCCTTCTTCTCACTATTTTCTTCATTAAGTCTATTGTGCAAAAGCCTTACTGACATGGTAGACACCATCATTCACATCTGTGCCCATGTCAGACCACCACCACATCAATGAGGAGATCAGGAAGAAATTGGAAAAGACGAGTAGCCCAATTAGGCGGAGGAATTTAAAACACAATCGAGCCTTTAGTTGAATAATAATATCTGAAAACTACATGCTGAAAGAAATTCAAGTTAGCACATAACCTGTATATAAGTCCAAGAAGGTAGTAGCCAGCTGCCCCATTTGGCACCTAGGTGTCCAAAGAATAGGAAGAACAAATTACTTATGCACTGTCTAGAAAAACATACACATTCAGAAGATAAGAAGGGAAGCTATACCAAAAAAAAAAAAAAAGGTTTAATCTCATGCATGTTCAAAATTTCCAATTTGGTGGGTACTAAACTAAGCCATAATAGAGAAAGCAAAGGAGAAGCATAAAGCTTCTACATGCTTTTTATTGTCCACATAACCAACAACCTTTGTGAACAATTAAACATTCTTCATTGCAAGAAATAGCAATGAAACAAATTTTTTATCAGTCATTCTGATTCTAACAAGATGCAAACCAGAAGTACACTGTATTCTCCTTCGCTACTCAAATCCGTACGCAAAGTCGCCGAGTATAGATTGGTGATTTGGGGATAGCCCAAATGTCATTTACAAATATAAATGAAGTATATACTTCATGTAAATAAAGTGCAATATGCCTATTCTTGCCACAAGTAAACAAAGTACCTCTGAGTTAGGCTCATTTGATGGGCATAAAGCAACCTCAGCTTCATGGAGAAGATTCAACTGAAAGCATGAGACAGCGAACAAGTAGCGAGACAAAGGCATCTGCGTTCCTTTACATTTAAATGCCAAACATAAAATCAGATTCCATAATCCCAACTCTGTGCTTAAAAGAGAGATGACAACAACCAAAAACATACCAGAATATTATTATGTTATAAAAAAGTGGTGTTACACTCTAACATGCAAGTTTCCTATGTGGAAAGTTGTTCTGTTTGTATTAATTCTGAACTCAAGCAGATTCTAGACTAGGATATGGAGATAGAACATGCAGTGGCCAGTTAATACTCTTCCAAGCATGCTCACTCCAGAAAATACCTAAAAATCAAACATACGAAGTAATAATGCCAACAGTACCACGTGAAACTATCTTATTTCAGTTACCAAACAGTACACTTATCATTGTAATTAATTAAGTTTAATTCAAGAAAACAATATCGAAGTATTTAAATACATAGTCAACTCAAGGGCATACCTTTCAGGACATGGTATGCACTATATGCTTGGTTGTTCTGCAAGTAACATCTGGCCAATAATTGCAGATTAACCTGCATATAGAGATCTTTAGAGAAAAAACACACCATTCAAACCCTACAAAGCAGTCACGCCAAGTACCCATCACCACAAACTCAGCAATAACAAATTCGAATTCACCATTCAGTCAACAGATTCCTATGAAATTCAATAGGACCTTACTACCACAAGTTAATGATCAGAACTTGGGACCTGAAGAGAGGAAGAAAGGAAGACAGAAAGCCAAAGGTAGGAGAGCAAGGCAAATTCTAAACAGAGGTCAGTAACCTCAAGTACATAATCGGAGTTCGGAACAAACAGAAACAGCAGGCACGTGTAGATGAGATGCCAACATATGAGCAAGTATGACTAAATGCTTATTTAAGTAAGATGAAATCACAACTAAGTACACACAAATAACCAAACTAGATAGTGCTAGCAAATAACATATGCACAACCTTAGTGAGACTAAAACACCAACTATCTGGAGCACTTTGCAACTACAGAGAACAACCATGCCGATAGAAAAGCTACTGCCTTTTTCAAAATACAGAAAAAGAGGTGGTATTTAACCTACAACTATACCTGAATTCAAAATTAAGTAGTCATGTACTCCCTACATTTGTGTAGGCTGGAGATCTTGAGCTGACAAGTAACAACTGAACAAGCTCAGAATAGACCAAATGCTGAGCACCTCGTAGGCATGATGATTTATTGGTCAACTATAACTACCAAGAAACCTATTAGCAATTTTTTAGGGAAAAACTTACCCAATTTACAGACCAAAGTTTAAATTAATGATCCGCGACTGGCCTAGCAACAAGCTGGAGAACTCGGAAGCATATAAACAACAGAACCAGTGAACAAGGTCGCTGAGACCATTTGTCGAGCACCGAACCAACTGAACTCAGCTAATAACTTACCAAAAAACAAAAAAGAAAACAAACCAAAACAAAAAGAAAACAACTTTCCTATAAAACCTACTCAAAACATACTGAAAAGCTAATTCTTACATGTTTGATGAGCATAATCCAGCATCAATCAACTAACCGCCCAAAAAATCCAAATTATTTCGAAGAACTTTCAAATTTCTTAGTGAGCCACAAGCTATTCATATCACTATTACAATTAAAACTGAAATCAACCCAACAGAAAATAAATAAATAAAACCTCGTTGGGCGCGTGGGCACAGAGACGTTCGCAGAGAAAGATTGCGTTTCGGGGCATGAACTGGCGCAGACTGTTCTCGACCCTCTCCACCAAAACTGATTCCATTTCAAATTTCTGTCTCTCGAATTCGAAATCGAAGTCGCTTTTATTCTTCTCTCTAGCACCCTAATGGCTAATGGCGATCGAACACTGGTTACTGGAAAGGGTTTTCATTCCATTCACGAGATCGAATGAAACTGAACGTTTGATATTTAGAGAGACATAAAGTCCGAGTTCATTAGGCCGAACATGTTCGAAATAATACTGCAATAAAGACATTGAATTATAGAAGTTTTAGTTTTGAATTTGTAAGAAGTGAGGCGTCTGATTGTGATGAGAATGTGATATTTGAAATTAAACTAACGTAAGGGGCTGGATTGAAACAAATAAGATAGTTTATTAGTTTTTCAGATAAGTCCATGGAGTGTTTCTAATTGTAAATTGGTATACGCTCCTGGATTTTGAAATAGCAACGGTCATATAATGTTTGCTTAAGAAAATTTCTTTTACAAGCTATGAACTTTAATATTGATTGAATTTTGTTTTTAATTTCTTGTACAACTAGATAATTAAAATCTAATTTATAGTAGTATTTTTTATACTAAGCAGTTAAGAGATTTTTTAAAGTATTTTTGAAAAAAAATTTCTGAAACAAAAATATCTAAATTTTTTTTTTTTTTTAAATAAACACTATTATTTTAGCTTTAAAAATAATAATATCATAATAAAATATGTAATAATAAGATTTTACAATGTAAAAGTTTTTATATTTTTTAAAATCTAAAAAAATTATAAAATATTATATTAAAAAACTGTAAAGTAAAAAGTTAAAATAATAAAGAATTTATAATCAATTCTAAACAGTACCTTAGTCTCCTTGTTATTTTATTAAGAAATGTTCTTAAAATTTCAAGTGATTATAGGGAGTTAACAAAATTACATAAAAACGGACGGATAAAATATAATTCAACAATTTTCAATTCTTTCATATATACTTATTTCAATAATTACAACCAGTTAAATGTATATTTGCTTTGATACATGTGGGATTCAAATTATTTAAGAACTTTAGCTAATAGATAAAGCCTAACACATAATATATCAAATTTCTATGTAAAATTCTATTAACAATTCATTGTTGAGATTCTCTACTAGTTTGTAACTAAAAATTTAAATATAAATAACACTAAGCTTTGAGCATTTTATTAATTAATATTGCTATATGATAAATCTAATTTATTGTAAGATTATTTTGATCTTTATAAAAGTTATATGGTATTAATATGAAATGTAAGTTCGGACGATTTGGCATTATTTTTTTAGAAATTTTTTTTTAATTTTTATTTAGATTTTTATTTTAAAATTTAGAAAGTATAAAAAAATTTATATAGTAAAAATTTTTTTTAAAGATAGAACTTATTTTTAATTTCAGAAAAATTTTATTTTAAAAATACTTTCAAATACTCTCTAAGTCTCAACATAAAATATTAATAATTATAAGAGTATTTCTTTAGCATATACCAAAATATTTTTTGGCGTATAAATTAAAATATGTTATATATGATAAATGAGAACCAACGAAAATTTCATCAATTGAAATTCAGTTACAAATTAATATGAAAAATTAATAAATGTTTGTATGTGTGAAGTAATTATCAGCTACTTGGTGTGGCAAGAAGAGAAACTATTATTTCAATTTTTTAAATCTAAATATATTACTAAGTTTCTATTGTTTGTCTTAAAGCTAAGGGACTAATTATATATAATAAGGTAGACGACAAACAAATTCTTTGGAATTAAATTTAAAATAATAGTAAACACATCTCCAAATTTAAAATGTAATAACTAGACAAATATAAAATTTAATTTTTCTTCGAGCGATTTTCATATCACTTCTAAACAATCTAACGGATCTTTGGCATTACCTTTTCAAAAAATAATTTTTTTATTTTTTATTTTATATTTTTTTATAAAATATTAAAAAAATTATTTAAAAATTTTAAAAATATAAAAAAATTATATATAATAAGATATGTTATTATTTATTTTTGTTATTTTTTTGACATAAAAAAGTAAAACTTATTTTTAAAAATATAAAAATATATTCTATTTCAGAAAAATTTTATTTTAAAAATATTATATTTAAAAAAACCCTTAAGATTGGTCTTTTCTTGCTTGGTCTTTAAAAACAAAATTTAACTTTGGAGGATCTAGATGATCACTATTTAGAGCTATTTGCAACCGACAGAAATTACAGGGAGGTTTATGGTGATCTCTCCTCACTAACTACTCGCACGTGATAATCAGAATTTATTTAATGTTTATGTCGGTGTTTACAAAAATGCCACGGTCGGCATAAACCCGGAGATTAAAATCGGTCCATTCTCATTCTCTCTTTCCCTCTCTTTGTGGATATCTGGAAACCCTAACTAGATTCCGTCAAGCGAAACTATCTCTAGCCCAAAACCCTAGCACACAAGCTTATTTGCTCAAGATTTCGATCGATCAACTAAACATTGCTCTGCCATCGACAGGTAAGAATTTTCTTTTTTGCTTTTTCTCGAATCTCAAATTTATCCGGAATCTACTTTGATGCTCTTCTTTTTATCTTCTACTTGATTTCCTTGTTTATTGTGGTGTTTGTAGCAATCGATCTGGAGCGATTTTCCTGGTTGTGATGGTGATGATGATTGGGTTCATAGAGATGGGATTTCTGGGGGTTTTGGTCAATGGGTGTTTCATGAGTTGATCATGCAGTTCTAGAGCTTTAATTCTGAGTTCAATTTGAAGGTGGCTGGATTTGTAATTTTGCTAATTAATGTTTCCTGATGCTCGATTGTAGATTTATTTTATGTTGCGCTGTTATCATGATGCTTTATATCTGATTATATGTATTATATTATAGGATCAACGATGTTCTGATGATTTGATTAGTTTTACTGTTCGTGTTGGATTGATCTGGCATGTTCTCATTCCGAAATATTGCAGTGGTGTGTTAAGATTGCTGCTGGAATTAGCTTAAAATTGGTCTTAGATTAGAATTGTGTGTAAGGTTGATTATGTTGCGGGGATTTATCACTTGAAGAAGAGTTCCGCACTCTACTTTCATTTCACTCCTTTTGTGGTTATTATGCATTCTAATTCATTAGCAAAATACCGTTCTTTTACGTGTAATGCTAGTTCGCTTTTTTGCTTCATTTGTGTGCATAAGAAATGTGTTGATGTTAGATTGCTGGTGCAGGGTTTAAGGATCAATGGCGGAGCATTTGGCATCAATCTTTGGCACAGAGAAGGACAGAGTCAATTGTCCATTCTACTTCAAGATTGGTGCTTGCAGGCATGGGGACCGTTGCTCTCGTCTTCACAACAGGCCCACTATTTCCCCGACTCTTCTTCTTTCTAACATGTACCAGCGGCCGGACATGATTACACCTGGGGTTGATCCACAGGGGCAACCTATTGATCCTCGCAAAATCCAGGAGCATTTTGAGGACTTCTATGAGGACATTTTTGAGGAATTAAGCAAGTTTGGGGAAATTGAGAGCCTCAATATTTGTGACAACCTAGCTGACCACATGGTTGGTAATGTTTATGTCCAGTTTAAGGAGGAAGATCAGGCAGCAGCAGCTCTTCAGGCTCTGTCAGGACGGTTCTACTCTGGTCGTCCTATTATTGCTGATTTCTCTCCTGTCACTGATTTTCGGGAGGCAACATGTAGGCAGTTTGAAGAGAACAGCTGCAACAGAGGTGGTTACTGCAACTTCATGCATGTCAAACAGATTGGGAGGGAACTCAGGAGGAAGCTTTTTGGGAGGTACAAGAGGTCCAGAAGGAGTCGCAGCCGAAGTCGGAGTACGAGCCCACACCGTAAAAGGGACGGCTACCGTGATAATAGAGATCACCGTGATCACAGAGATCATCACGATCGTGATCGTGATTATCGTAGGAGAGAAGACAGGCATGGGAAGTATGATGATGGTGGGAAACGCAGAGAAAGGAGCCCTAGGAGGGGAAGGAGCCCTGTGAGAGAAGGCAGTGAGGAGAGGAGGGCTAGGATTGAGCAGTGGAACAGGGAGAGGGAGGAGAAGAAAAGTTGATGTGTGGGGGGAGTTAGGGCTTCATAATGTTCTTTTTACTCCCTACTTTGGAAGTTTGTTTGGCTACCTTTGCATTTGTAGCATTAATCAAAAACATTGTGGCTGAACTTGTGTGATTTAGGAACTGTGTTTTTGTGTCATATGACAGAATATCCTCTCATGGTGAAAGGAAGAGTGAACATGACTGCACAAGGATTTATGCTAATTTCATTTGTTGGACTGGAGAGTTTTCTTGTATCAGTCTGTATATTAGTCATTCTGCAGTATTAGTATCTCAGCAATTTAGACTTGTTATAAGCAACTGTTACTCTTGTAGGATAAGCTGCTTAATTGAGGTTTGTTAGTGCATCCTACTGCTATTGTTCCTAGAAGTGAATGCCTTTATGTTGGGAATGACGAACAAATAGATGCATCTTCATTTAGCTTCAAATTTTGGTATGAGCTCATTTCATTCGGTCATATCCTATGTGTGTCTTGTACTTGTATTATTGTCCTACAGTTTTTTTTTTTTTTTGTTTATTTCATTCTATCCACGCAGTTGCTTTGTCTAAATTGTGCGACTACTGTTTGCTCTGCGTTCACAGCTATTGTACCGATTCTAACATTGAACTTTGAGATAATGCGTAGGTTAGAGTTGATAAGGTTGATAAGGAATTATTATATCTGATAACTCGTCGTTGCCCCAATGATATTCATATGTTGTATCAGTTGTCAGTTCTGTGATGTGTTTCCTTTAAATTAAATTTACTTTTTTAAAAATTAATTTAAAATTTAAAATATTTAATAAAATATAAATTTATATATTAATTTTGTATTAATAGTAAATTTTAAAATTAGATTTTTTTAATTAATAATTTTAAATTATATATTTATTGTATATTGAAAAACTTTAAATGGTAATTAAATCCGCTCTAAAAGGTCTGTGTACTTTGTGTGATGTTTACTATCCTTCAATCGGCAATTATGGATGTGTTTTAATTTGGTGGAATTTTACTTTTTTTCCGTCAGAATTGGAGTTCCATCTGCTTTCTATATTTCAATTGCAAATAGAATTAGAAATTTGAGTTTCTAATTTTACACAAATAAAATTTAAATTTCACTATATTTTTTTTTTCAATTCACTTTTAACCCACTTTAACAATCAATTAAAACATAAAAATTAAACTCCACTTTCAATTTATTTTTCAAAAAATTTTAACTTTTTTTTTTCACTTTTCACGTAACTTTGTTACGGACGGACATTTAAAACACGCTGTGTAATGCCCGTTGATATCCTCCTGTTATTTGTGGTATACTTCTGATAGAAGGGCACCGCCTAATGCAAATCAGAATCTTCAAAGGGCACACTTGTTAATTTAGCACAAGCCCAGCATAAATTCGCAAAAATTGAGAACCGCTTCTCTGGGCCGTTAGATTCATAGATCAAGATCAGTTTCTATCAAAGAACAGTTGAAAATCGCCCCGCGTGTTAAGAAACTTCCCCGGGATCCTTCTGGCGTAGAAACCGAGGTCTCCTATTGGTCCAATGACGACGATAATAAAAATAAAATTTTGTTTACTTTTACTGATAAGTTCCTTCAGCTCGAAGTAATCGCGGAACCACGTTCCCTATATATACCTTCCCCGATCGCTCCATAATTCAGAAATTTTTGGTTTTTGCTTTTTTTTTTTTTTTTTCCGGTCTTTGTCATGGCGGAAGCAGAAGTGGCAGTGTCGTCGCCGGAGTTAGATTTGGAAGGGATCGATTTGGATGTTCTTCTTAATGAATTTGGAGACCCGAAACTTCTAGATTTCGATTCATTCTTATCGGATACGGTTGGAGATTCGCCGGAACCCGTTAGTGCCTCGCCGTCACTGGGTTTGTCAGACCAGTCTTCGAATTGTTTCTCCTCTTCTCCGTCTTCCTGGACGGAGAAACTCGAGCAGTTTCTCCTCGGCGATGATGGGGAAGGTGAAATGGGAAATGGTGAGAGTGAGGGAAATGGGGAGGGTTTCGGTCATGGGTTCTTCGCGGATGTGTTCGGTTGGAGTTCTGATAGCGGGGAGGAGGGGAATGTGAAGGATGCGGGAAATGAAGAAGAAAAGCAAAACGAGGAATTGAAGTTTGGTTTGGATAGCGGGGAAATTGGAAACTGTAGGAGCAAAATGGCTGCGACGGAAAATGGTGAAGAGGAAGAGGAGGATGCTTCCAGCAAGAAGAGGAGAAGGTATGATTGATTCGTTGTTTGATGTTATTGAAATTGTTGATTTTGTAGAGGGTATTACATTTTGGATTTCCAATTGCTCTTGGAACGATTAAAATTAAGGTGGGGTTTATTGGTTAGGAGTTCACGGATACTCCTCATGGAGGGGCTTAGGATTTTGTTTCTGTTAACTGCTGATGGCTGATGGGTGTAATTAATTAATCATTAGGCAATTTCTGGTGAGCTCATTGGGTAGTGTACATAAATAAAAGAACTCATGGTGGGTAGTCGAAAACCGTGATGAAGTTGTAAAAATTGCGTCCCAAGTGAAAACTTTTCTGCAGAATAATCAGTAATACTTGTTGAATTTGGGTTTCTATTCTTGCGTTTTATTAAGTTTTGTTTGTTTAAATGTGGTCATCCTGTGAAGATTCTATCTTTGTTGAGTGGATTATTTGCTTAGACCTCTAAATATTTCATTGATTAGGCAATTTTAGAATTTTGTTTTAGTTATTACTTTGGAGAGATTGCTGGTCAGTTGTGATCTAGTTTTAGTATGTTTTCTGCTGACATTGACAATTTCTGCTAACTTGAGAATACAATGTATGCTTGATGTGGTTCGGCTACTTGTACTAGCTAATATTTGTTACCTGATGCTTGATGATTCTTGGTGGAAGTCTGATGGCCTGGTTGTTGCTTGTGTTGGTCACTCACAGGCAGTTGAGGAATAGAGATTCTGCCATGAAATCTAGGGAGAGGAAGAAGATGTACTTAAAGGAACTAGAAGTGAAAAACAGGTACCTGGAGTCTGAGTGCAGGCGTCTTGACCACGCTCTTCAATGCAGCGTGGCTGAAAACATGGCACTCCGCCATCACTTACAAAAGGAGAGGGTCCCAGGTGCACTTGGAGCCAAACAGGAGTCTGCCGTACTCGTCATGGGTAAGACACCAATATTTGCACTGCTCAGTTATAGCTTATTGACCTGTTTGCTTAGCATTTCCATGTTATGGTGGTAATTGGTTGAATCGCATTCTAGATTTGCAGTTCTTCCTGTTGTTCTTCTTTAGCTTAACTTTTGGGTTCCTTATGCTCATGGATAGATTGACACAGAAGAAACACGGGTAAAGAACTAAAGATAGCTTGTCTTGCAGTCGGAATTGGACTACTTGTTATCATTATCTGGAAAGTATTTCTTAAAATTAATTATATCTGGGTAGATATTTCTGTTCTCGTTGGAGCCTTCCAATGCTATCTTCTCTTCCTTTTTCCCCTCTTTCTTTCTTTTTTTCCCAATATCTGCATAGTTCCGAATCGGAGCCTTTGCTCTTGATTGATTCTGCCTATCAGAGTTCTCTACCATTTCTTAGAAATTAAAGTTTATTTTACAGATGTCTTAAAACAAGCTGCTTGGTTCTCTTGTGATATTGTCTGGCATGGGAATATTTCTCTGAATATTTCTCCTTCATAGCAACTATTTAGCGGACTAACAATAACTTCTTATATTCTGATACACTGAAAACTACGTAGGTCACTTGTTTTTATAGAATTTGTACCTAGCTAAGTTGAGCAGGAACTACAGAGACTTGAATGCTTGATGGTCATCTTAAGAATTTAATTTGTTGAAGGATCCTTTCCTCCCAATATTGAATTAGGAGCCATTTGATTTGTGAAATTGAGTAACCAAAAAGATGGCTGTGCTTAAGAATATCATATTTGACATGAGCTCTGTAGGTCTTACTCGGTAGATTTGCTTTTGCTGTGCCATTGCTGTTTTGTGCATTGAATGTACCTGCTTTTATTGTTTTCACTGAAATTGCTGTATAAAAGTCTTGATCCATATAATTTATGTAATTTTGTAGATGCTCTTGGGTTAGATAGATACCTATGGTTAAGCTCACCAATTGTATTTTCTCTTGCAGAATCCCTGCTGTTGGGTTCCCTGTTTTGGCTCATAAGCATCGTGTCCCTATTCCTCGTGCCCGGTCTATGCAGTCTAAATCTGATGGACAAAAGCAGGCTGGGAAACGGTCACGCTCAGGAAATTCTCAAAATGTCAAGACCAACAAGTAAAAGTTATGATCCTGGTGTACATCTTGGTTCCGTTTTTATGAGGAGGTTTAGAGGCATGAGGACTAAAATGAAGATATGTCTACTACTGCCGTTGCATGCATTTCCCTGATTTTGGGGGGCTTTTGCTATAGTGTACCTGTTTCTTGTGAAGCATCATACTACTGCCCTTGTTATCATGTTGTCATATTTTCTAATAACTTGATGTTAGTATCTTAATTAATGTTGAGTTTGTTTTTCATATTTAGCAAGTATTCCTATATGCAACTATTTTGGTATGCAATACATTGTATATATCTCTCCAAGTGGAGTTAAACAAGCATGAGAGTTGGCTAACCATTGGTTTAGCCTAACGGTGGGGCATCTTCTGTCATTGCAAAAGGTGTGGCTGGACTTTCAGCGGTGCCAATGGCTATGGCTACTGGTAGTTTATTGTTTAACCAAAAACAAAATAAAACACGCACACATACACACGCACACACAAGCGAGTGCTTTTGTAGTCTGGTCACAAAAGTTAGTAACGGTCTTTTCTCTTTAGATATTCGTTGTTTCTGTTGATTGCATTGACATGCAAGTTGGTTTCCATTTTGGCAATTGTGGGTGAAGGATAATCTTGTATCGTCGAGGGCAAACGTTTTAATTTTGGGATAAATGAGGATGTGAAGCTTCTGGGCTGTTATGCTGATAGCAATCCTTATTTGCAGCATGATACGGTTAAGTTTCAAGACAAGGTGTAACGCACCTTGAGACTAATAATTGCCACATCGCAAAGCTTAAGGTCCTGTTGAGGCAGGCGTTGCCAAAGAGTAGTTGTGAAAATCTTTTTCACAAACCAATATCTGTCGTATATGCTTGCGAGTTTGTAGTATAGTTCGATTCCCTTTCCTTTGGATTTGAATCTTGAACGTTGAGTGAGCTCTTAGATTGGTATCTTTCTGGAAGTTATTTGCCAGAACAATGTTTTTCCTGTGGCGATTACTTTAGTAAATATATATTTAGATAGCTCTCGAAGTTCCAGTGCAGATGAAGTTGTTCTGGATTTGCAGGTTTTGCGTAGCAGCAATTAGTGATCCGCTGTTGAGCACTCACAGAGAGCTCCAGTGATACTAGTGATGGTCGATTCTTAGTTATAAGTTGGTCAAATAAGATCCACTAGTGTGCTTGGTCTTGTGTTGCCTTTTTTCAAAAACTTGATTCCTTCGGTGTTTTGAAGTAATTTCCTGGTTAGTCCTATCGTTTGGAAATACTTTTTGAAGTGATTTCTTGGTAAGATTGTTTGGAAGTATTTTTAAAATAAAATTTTTATATAACGGAAAATTTTTTTAAAAATAAATTTTATTTTTTTTACTTCAAAATAATATTAAAAAAGTTTTATTATATAAACTTTGTTTATATTTTTTAAATTTTTAAATATTATAAAAAATATAAAATTAAAAATTAAAAAATTATTTTCAAAGAATGTTTTGCCAAACGCTGTGTTAATAGACCTGACGAAATTTGCAGCCAGTTTTGAGTTATGTTTGACGCTCTGCTGAAACTTGTTTATAGTTACGAATGGTATTTATTTTTTTGAGAATAGTTTGTAACTTGGTCCGGTTCGTTTACTTTTTGATTGTTTTTGTTAGGGCGTGTTTCTACTTTCTGCTGCTAAGAAATAGTTCTAAAAAAAATAAATATTTTTTAAAATAAATTTAAAATAGGTTTAGTTTTTATATTATATTAATATCTGAAAGTGATTTAAAAATAAATTTTTGTATTTAATTGTATGGAAATGATTTGGAAGAGTTTTTATGAAAGTAAGTTAAAATAAGCTAATTTTCTTAATTATTAATTTAGTTACAATTTAACGACACAATATATAAAAACTCTTACATTTTTCGATATATTAACAATAAAATATATATGCGTACTCGAATGAATTTCTTAACTAAATCATACTTACAAACTATAAATGCAGAACTGAAACACGAAAGTGAAGTACAGAGAAGAAACTACGACAGTGTATTTAAACTAAGTTTTAAATATAATTGAAATGGATGAAGCTTTCCGAATTTTACTTGTGATAGAAAAGAATTGAATCCGGAGCAATTAAGACACACCAACGCCGTTAGTGGCATGCTGACGAGAACATACCCAACAAAGGACTGGTTAGTCATTCATCAGATTAGAAATTTGAACCACTAGACATTTCAGGACCGTAATTTGCTGCGAGAGATAAAAAAGAGAAGTATTTTAAGAATTTTTTAAAAATAAATTTTTATTAAAAAAAATAATTAAAAAAATTTTATGACGTAGAATTTTTTTGTATAATTAAAATTTTTAAAAAATTCTATAAAATATTTAAAACATTTTATTAAAAAATATAAAATAAAGAGTTGAAAAAAAAAAAGCTCTCCAAATATATTTAATATCTAAATGTATTGGAACTATTTCATATCATTTTCCTAAAGTCTCTTGATGAAACAGTCCTCAATGAGATGTTTCAGCAATGTATATATCAAAAAAGGTTCTGTAAAAAAAATTTGGCCTTATTTACCTACACTATGAAACTCACTCATTTTTTATTTTCAATTTATTTTTAAATAAATAACCACAAAATTTAAATTAAATTTCTTTCATCAAAAACTAATTTTTGAAATTCAAAATCTAAAACTAAAAATTTTATTTTCAAATTCACTTTTAATATAAAATAAAAATAAAAACTTATTTTTAACTCTAAATTTATTTTTTATGAACACTTTAAAAAAGTGAGTTTAATGCTAGAGTAAACACAGCCTCTGTGGTTCTCATATTACTATGGTGGCATTTCAACTAGGGAACTAGGATGAAGACTTTACATTATTCAACCTTTTTTGTGGTTCTGATTCTGGGTATTATTCTGTAACGTATGAGAATCTCTTCGTTATATATCTGGATCAAGTTCGTTATCTATGTCTTTTACCATACACTCAAAGCTTAGGCAAGGTGAAAAACTTGATACCTATTTTCATGATACGTATTTTCTTCTAAAATGCCTAGGTTTGTTAGAGTTGGATGACGATTAATGTGGCGCAGCATAACTTCAGCGGGTGCCACATCTGTTAGAAATATTTTAAAAGTTTATCCAAATATCAGGTGAACTACTTTTTTACTATGGATAGTGCTGTGTGTAAGATAAAACAAAGGCCATGAGAAGGACATGTTGAGGAAGAGATATTTGTCCTTAACATGTTGTATCAGAAGCTGCAGCAGAGTTAAGTAAGAGAACAAGCAGATAAGATTCCGTAAGCAGTAAAGAAGAAAGATAAGTATGGGGAAAGAACGATGAGATCATGGAGAGAATTTATTGTACCACAACTGTTTCCTTCTTCAAATTAAAAATCTTTCTTCTTTTGATACATCTGCATCAGTTTCTAGTCTCCCTAAGAATTGAGGAATCATGAGTTCATAAGAGTGCTTGTGATGGAAGGAGAAGAGAACCACGGGTTGACGCCGATGCCTGTCATCTCAAGATTGGATCGTCTTGATCAGCTGGTAGATTTTGCAATCCAATGGTTGTTTTGTGGGAAATTTGAGTTCTAGTAATAATTTCTTTCTGTTGTTAGCTTCACTACCTGGAAGAAAAGCAGAGTGCATCTATGACAAATTCTGATGACAATAGCCCAGCTGCATCATCATCAACAAATGGCAAGCCAGAAAGCAGATCATTAGCCTCCGTGCTCGAGGAAGTTCCACTGAAGGGTTCGCTCCTAGAGCGAGTTGCTGTGCTTGAGCATCGAGTTCTACAGGTAAAACTATCACCGCTTGGCTTATTCTGATCTGATCCGATCATTGAAATATTTTCAGTTTAGAAATTTTCCAAAAGACTTCTAATTTATGCTATGTTCTTTCTGTGGCTGCCAGTTGAGTATTGAGATCGAGAAAGGAGATAGGCAAAACTCTTGCAGTACCATGCCTGCCCCGGAATGTGTCAAGCAGGCTTCAGTACTAGAGAAAACTTCCGAAAGTTCAAACTGCAAGCAAGATGCAGAAAGCACCATTCGAGTAAGTGGAAGACATGAAATTTTACCAAACCTTATCAATATTCACGCAACATAACAGAGTTAACTGTTGAGTTTGGTAAATATAATGCAGGGAAATCAGGTAGGAAAAAAGAGTAGTTCCAAGAAAACGGCAGCTCGTAGCTATAGAAGATGGTTAGGCTGGCTTAAGATGGGATGCTGATATGTTCTGCCTGCTGTTATTATTAGGAAGTTGCATATGAGAAACTGTTTGATCAATCATGGTTTTGTACAGTTTCTGATTCTCAGCTTCAGAATTACTAGTACATTAATTGAATAAGTGCATGGTTTTGTACAGTTTTTTGTTATTTCTGTGTAATTGTTCAGGCACAGAATCTTGCAATCTTTAAAATTTCATCATTGATCCAATATGAACTCGTCCTGCAGTGCTGCATATGATGTCCAAGTCATTGCTATGGACATTTCTTCTTGGCGAAATCCAATTCAACAGCACCAAGCTGACATCCTGCTGCTATATTGGTATTTGCTCCTAGTTTCTGAGGTAATTGTTTCGGAGATATTAGAAGCTTGATTCTCCAACTCAAAACCTTAAATCAAATGGTGAAATTTCTCAAAGCTTGTAAAGGTCTAAAGAAAATATCAGACGGACAATATTTAATAAACCCACTCAAAGCTTGTAAAAAGCATGTGGGCTTGAACTTATGGGCTCTAATATTATGCTAAGGTAAGTAAAAAAATTCTGCTATTATTTTCTCAAAAGTGGGAGAGAGTGTACAGCTTAGTATTTGTATATACTGACTAGGTTGTAACAACATGTTTTTGCATTTTGTTGCAACAATCATATCATAGAGTATCATGTCCAAAATTTTCAGGCAGAGGCTTTCATAGTGTTAATTGATTCTGTGGGCGTGGGTTGGCTTGTTCAAATTCAATTAGCTTGCCGTTGTTTATTAAGTTTTATTCTACCTAAAACTCTGATGGAATTTTCTTGTCCTATGGCCTAAGACTTCCTAACTTATCCCTTTGATGTAATTAATACTTCCTAACAGTACCCACTACGGTTGCATTCAGTCATAAACATGAAAATTGACAACCTGTAACCAGTACATGTTTGAAAATGTTAGATCGGATCTCCAAACCAAAATGAATGGTCAATCACTTACGATTAGCATCTCTTATATAATTACATATTTTTTAATACCTAGTAAATGTTAGACTATTAAAGAGTATGAGTTGTTAATCCAACTGAGACAACTAACACACTTACCTACTTAAGTTAATCTATTTTTCACTCTAGCACTTGCTCCATGCTCGGTTCTTCTGCTATCAATTTGGTCATAGTCTAACTTGGAGGCCCCAATAGAAAAACAAAGAAACACAACAGTTTTGAGGGTGTTATTCTTCCTTCTTTCTTGCGTTGCAGTTTGCTTCTAGATTCTTTAAATCAATTAATTAAACATGTTGAATTTTTTTGTTATTTAGAACTCTTGAAGGGTTGTTTCTTTTTTATCTTTAATTATTTCAGTAAAAGCCAATAAAAAAGAGAAAGCAAATGTCATCATGCATGCACACCAAAATTCAAAGCTATTGGCTGGGGAAAAAAAAACAGCATTTGATTCTGACCGGAATATACAATAACTAAAATTATAAAACATCTTTAAATTTGTTTCTCTAGTATTTTGTTTTAAGAGATCTTAGGTGAACATTTGCATCATTTCATACATCAGTTAATGTATTCTGTAGGATTTTTTTTCATGCCTTTTGCTTTTGAACATATCACTGTCAGACGCACATATTTTCTAAATGAGAAAAATCTCAACATCTGGAAGAATATACGTATTTGGTTTTTCGAACCTAATCGTTGTCGGTGGCGCCAAGAGCCGTTGAATCCTAAACGTAAAAAGAGAGAATTAACAGCACCATTGGGTCTTCCTTCAACTTTAACTTCCATTGAGGTGTTTTCTATAAGATTTCCAACAAAGAAAAAAGGCATTGCAGAAAAGCATTGTTTGCAGGAGTATAAATGTTCATAGGCAGAAGAGCAGGTGGTGAAGAAAGAAAACTGTGAAAAGAAAGATTTGAATAGTTGAAGTTTGAGGCGGAGAAGAATGGGTGCTTCAGTGGATTCCGATTTTGGGTTGCCAAGAGAACTTTCTGAGCTTCAGAAGAAGAGAACTGAGTACCATCCAGAGCTCCCTCCATGTCTTCAGGTCCTGCATTTATTTTAGTTATTCCTTTCTCTATTTCCTCGACGAAGTTAAAAGATTACGTTATTTTCTTTCATCCATGGCTCCAATCTTTCTCTCTAGTTATGTATTGTTCTGGATCATGCTTTTTGTTTTGCTTTTTTTTTAGTAAGGCTCTTATGATGGTTTAACAAGGGCTAGCAAATATCTGTAGGTGAGGGACATGATCATAAGGATGAGTTATTGAGCTAAGCTTTCTAGTAGTTTTGATGATTGCAAGAATTAGCGGTAAAAGATGAGCCATACTTTGAAAACTGTAATTCATTGTTGATATCAGCTTGCTTCAGTAGACGTGGTGTGCTTTTGATTTTGTGGAGAGTCCACTGAGCTCAAGAAGGCATGAAAAGTTGGATCGGAGGACTTCTGCTTATTTGTTGAACTTCAAACAAATGCGGAGATTGTTGTGTTCAATTAGCAAAACAATTGAAAGGCATGAATTAAGAACCTCCACATGAATGTTTAGATTCTACAAATCAGAGTTTTCCTCCAAAAGGAAAACTGTAACAGAAGAAAAAAAACCTCGATCATCAAGGGTTATGTTACTTATCATGTTTTTTGTTGCAACTCTAGTTTTCTAGTTTGGCTCAATTGTCAAAGAAAGTAATGGATGAATAACTATGGTTTCATGGTTGTTCCTTTACTAAAGAGTACAGTTTAATCTGCTGAGCAGGGAACTGCTGTCCGGGTGGAGTTTGGTGATGGAACAACGACCTCTGATCCAGCTAGTGCTCATGCAATCAGCTTGGCCTTTCCGAACACATTTGGGCAGCCTTTGGTGCATTTTCTAAGGGCGACAGCGAAGGTTACAGATGCTCAGATCATCACCGAGCACCCACCTATAAGGTCAACATCCCGGCCCTTTGTTTTTGCAGCAGCACTTCTCTTTCTTAGTAGTTACAATAATTTCTTTTGGCTTGACAATCTAGTTTGGCAGCAATAGTTTTAAGGATAAAGTCTAAATTTTTCTCTCTTTCCACAGAGTGGGAGTAGTTTTTGGTGGTAGGCAATCTCCTGGTGGACACAATGTGGTATGGGGACTTCACGATACTCTTAAAGTTCACAATCCGGAAAATGTGCTACTTGGATTCCTTGGTAACAATTTTTACCTTTGTTCTATATATATTGTTTTGTTCTACTTCATGCGTGGCTAACAAATTATATGGTCTCTATTTATTCTTACTTCCTTTTCCCATATAAAGGAGGAACAGAAGGCTTCTTTGCACAGAGAACCTTGGAGATCACAGATGAAGTTCTGTCAACTTATAAGAATCAAGGTCTGCCAACAACCTTTCTTACATCTTTTAACAAAATTTCCATGACACAAAAGCAGTTTCTGATTTCAATATCCTTTCATCATTCGGCCCAAGGTGGCTATGATATGCTTGGTCGTTCAAGGGACCTTATCAGAACAACGGAACAAGTTAATGCTGCTATGAAGACATGCAGAGACTTGAAGTTAGATGCTCTTGTCATCATCGGAGGTATCTGATCTGACATTTCACTTGCATATTTTCATATATGCAAAATCAGGGTAACAATGTAATGTTTCATCTCTTTTATTTACTCTTCAAGGAGTAACATCCAACACAGATGCTGCTCAGCTAGCTGAGACTTTTGCTGAGTGCGACTGCCCAACGAAGGTAAATTGCTGCAATAATCACTTGTATAGTTCTAATTCAGATCTTAGGATTTACTTTTTGCGGTTTGATGGCATTCTCATCATCACCATACATATTTTGACAGCTTGGACCGTTTTTATGCCTGACAAGTTATAAATTCTTTTCTAGGTTGTTGGTGTTCCTGCTACTCTAAATGGGGATCTGAAGAATCAGTTTGTTGAAGCTACCGTTGGATTTGATACAATATGCAAGGTAAGAGGTTTAGTTATAAGATCTTGTTATCAAGTAATGTTTAAACTGATCCACTTTGTGGTACTGCTGGGCTCACATATTGTAGTTGTGTTTCAATATGTTACACACCTCAGTGTAGACAACTGCAATCTTAACAAAATGAAACATTCCAAGGGCAGATTTTAAATAGCTTCCCTGCCATAAGCATAGATTCCTTTGTTGCTTTCTGACATGTATTTGTTGGTTCCTTTTCGTTTCAGGTGAACTCACAGCTTATAAGCAATGTATGCCTAGATGCTGTCTCTGCACAGAAGGTAAGACATCTGGACAGAACAGATATTTACTTGCTCTACAGAGGGCCTTTAGTTCTTATTTGATCTTGAAAAAGTCAAATGACAACAGTGCTACTGAATAAACTACATGTTCGATTGTCTTTGAAAACACAGCACATTTTCTTGTCATTTGCAGTACTACTATTTCATTCGCCTAATGGGTCGCCAGACATCTCATGTGGCTTTGGAATGTGCTTTGCAGTCTCATCCAAATATGGTAAAACTCAAGAAGCCTGTTTTTCTTTGTGTCACACATGTAAAGTTCTCTAGCTAAACTTTTGAAACAAGACTAATTAGATTTACTATATTTTCAGGTCATCCTAGGTGAGGAGGTTGCCATGTCAAAACTTACTCTTGCTGATATTACAAAGCAAATCTGTGATGCAATTCAAGCACGAGCTGAGAAAGGTTTGGTCATGGCTATCTTGCATTTAGATTAGCATGTAGTACTACTAAGTAATAACATTGATTGACAATATATTCCATTTCAGACAAGTACCATGGTGTGATTCTTATCCCTGAGGGCCTCGTGGAGAGTATTCCAGAATTGTATGCCCTCCTACAGGTAGTCAACTGTTCATGAATTTGGTTAGCGTCTCTGAAGAAATAAGTTGGTATCTCCGGCAAAGAAGTGTTTCAATAGCAGTTTTGCTCATTGTGTTACAGGAAATCCATGGGCTTCACAATGAAGGCGTCTCTATTACGAACATTTCTTCTAATCTTTCACCATGGGCATCTGCATTATTTGAATTTTTACCAGAATTTATGAGGAAAGAGGTGATTTTAAGAACTTCTTATATTGGCTTGTGAAATTGAAAGTTTCACAAAGTTATCTGACAAATATCATCCCGACGCAGTTGTTGCTTCACCCAGAAACCGATGAGTCTGCACAATTATCTCAGGTACACCTACTTAGAAACCATTTGCTCATGTAGCTGCATTTCTTAGTTTCTGAATTTACATTTTTTTCTTACGCAGATTGAGACAGAGAAACTCTTAGCTCAGTTGGTTGAAACAGAAATAAATAAGCGCATGGTATGCATTACCTTTATAATTTAACAGTCACATAATTCATAGCTCAAGTAGCAGAACTTCTCTTCTACACTCGTTATCGTTCTCTTTTGTTAACAATTGAGTATGGGTTTAGGCACGGTTTTAAACATGAACTACTCTTTTTCTGATTTATGTTTGCAGAGAGAAGGAAAATATACAGGAAAGAAATTCAGTGCTATATGCCACTTCTTCGGTTACCAAGCTAGAGGATCCTTGCCTTCAAAATTCGATTGTGATTATGCTTATGTAAGCATTCTGCTGGATAACTTTCTTTCTATTTGTCTAGCAGTTAACTGAAGATGAAAGAACAACATTCCTACAGGTGCTCGGACACATCTGCTACCACATAATAGCGACTGGTTTGAATGGTTATATGGCAACCATAACGAATCTGAAACACCCTGTCAACAAGTGGAAATGCGGAGCTGCTCCTATCACGGTGTGAACTTTTACCAATAAAGATAAAGTTTTCAGTCTGTCTGAAGTAATAATGTTTTACTTGATCTCACATTCAGGCAATGATGTCTGTTAAACGATACTCACGAGGTCCTGGGGCAACGCCGATTGGGAAGCCTGCTGTACATCCGGCAACAGTTGACTTGAAAGGAAAAGCCTATGAGTATGTTTATACTGTTATTACTAACTGATATTCTTTGTTTTAGTTACAAAACTAATCTCAAAATGGGCATAACAGATTACTGAGACGAAAGGCACCAACCTTCCTGATGGATGATATCTACAGAAACCCAGGTCCATTGCAATTTGAAGGACCAGGTGCTGATACTAAGGCCATCACATTATCCGTCGAAGATCAGGACTACATGGGACGCATAAAGTTGCTCCAGGAATACCTTGACAAGGTCTTACTACTGAACTGTTACGCTATTCTCTCTACACCTTTTCAAATTCTCGAAAAGTAAAGGCATTACTTGTCACAGCAGTTGATTGATTTTGGAATATGCAGGTAAGAAGCATAGTGAAGCCTGGATGTTCACAAGATGTTTTAGTTGCTGCTCTGAGTACCATGGCTTCAGTCACCGACGTTCTTACAGTGATGTCTTCACCTTCGTTCGGTGGCCAGGCCACCCTTTAGGTTTTCCATAACCGGCATGACTTGCAAAGTTCTTGTACGGTTCTAAAAATTCGACGCACAGATTAAGAATTCGAAAGTTTTGAGTGATGCTAGCCTGTATATAAAATGATGTACGTGGGTATGTATCTTGGACATGAATTAATAATTTATAAGCATTGGAACATTGATAGCCTGATAGATTTGAGTAGTTTCCATGTTAATAATATTGGTCGACTGACCGTTTTGTCCACAAGCACTATTCGCTTGCTTTATTTGGTTCAGACAAAACGTCGAACTCTTCATCAGCATCATTGTTCCACTAAGTAAAGCTGCTCTTTTTGTTTCTTTCGATTTCGTGTGAACATTAGAGCTCGAAGTCAATAGCAAGGACTTGGATCTCGATCTAATTCTTGAGTTTTTCCTTTTGATTAATCCGTGTGAATCCTTTCTACATTCCCCATTATTGTTCTCATCAGACTTTAGACTTCCTATTCCTTCTTGTTGTTGTTGTTGACGATGTTGGTTGGGTCGGTGTTTCAGTGAAATTTGTGCTCAATTATTTCATTTATCTAGGTGAATTGTTCCCTGAGCTTTTGGCCAAAAACAGTCACTTTTGAGTGCAAAAGAACACGCCTTAAGAGTCAAGCCTTGGATGCTCACAGGATATGCTGAAAGCTGCTCTAAGCTCATCTATTGCTTCACCAACTGATTATTTTAAAGATTTTCATATTAAAAAATAAGAAATAATATTTATATTTTACGATATAATTTTTTTAAAATTTTTTACCACCCAGAGTATATAGCAGGTCGCTCACATCGAAGTTCCCTGGAAGCTGCAGTCATGTGGGTTTCCTTTTCTTTAATCGTTTTTTTTTCCGCGCTTGCGTGCGTGTGCTTTTCTTTTTCGTCTTTTAGCTCTGACAATGTCAAGCCTTTCTATCCATCTTTAGTACCGTCTGTGTAGCTACTGAATTTGTTGGTGCCGGTGTCTGTGCTTCTGCGAATCTCCTTTGCTCACAACTTGGATCTTTTGGTGAATTTTTGTGATTATAGATTTGGACTCTATTTTGAGTCATTGGTTGATTTCATCTGCTTCTCTTCCTGTTTCTCACTTCTCTAGTTCCTGAAATTCTCATTGTTATTTCTGTTGTTGTCTTGCTATAGGTATTGGGAACTTCTCTGTTACTTAAAAATGGTTGGGGTAGGAGTGACAGTGGGTGGATGGCTTGCAGCTCCGGTGATCAAGCACATGTATGACAAAGTTACTTCATACATTTCAGGACAGTGGAATTGGAAGAAAGACATGGAGGAAGAGCTACACCAGCTGAAGATCACACTGCTAGAGATTCAGGCAGTGGTTGCAACTGCTGGGAGATGGCAATTTAGGGATGCAAGCCAGAAAGAACAATTGTACCAGCTCAAGGACAACATCTACGACGCTGATGACTTGCTGGATGAGTTCGACTATGAGATTTTGGATGCACACGCCAAGAAGGCTAGCTCAACCGCAGCTAATCACAGCGCCTCGTCTGCTTTGAAATTTGGCATACGTTTGATCGGGCAAGACAAGCTGCGTAACAAGCTTAGGAAGATTTTGAAGAAGTTGAACGATGTGAAAAAAGCTGCTAAACGGTTGCTTCAAGTACTGTGGTTCGAGAGCAATCTTGTTATTGCTCAAGGAACTGAGATAAGCAATTGTCCTGTTAGTAGTTCCCTGATTCCAGACATAGAGATCGTTGGACGAGGTAAAGAAAAGGAAGAGCTTGTTAGGCTACTGACTGTACCGGCCTTATCTGACAATCCAGAATCTCGTGCAAGGACGAGAATTCCGGTTATTGCCTTAATCGGTGTTGGAGGTGTTGGGAAAACTACTCTTGCTCGGCTCGTGTATAACGAAACAAGGGTAAAAGAATTCTTCGAGATAACGATGTGGGTCTATGTTTCTGCAAAGAGTAATGAACTTAGGCTAGCCACAGCCATTTTGGAGTCTGTTTTGAGATTCTCCGGGTCAAACGTAGATAATGCTGCTGGAAGTACCACGGCAGAAACAAATGTTGCAAAGTTTGATATACTTGTAAATATGATCAGAGATAAGATATATGGAAAGAAATTTCTACTTGTGTTCGATGATATTTGGTATGATGAGGACATTGGCGAGTATGGGAATGAGAGCAAATGGAAAGAATTATTGGCTCCATTACTCCATGGAGCAGAAGGTAGTAAAGTTCTTATAACTACAAGAGTGAAAAATGTAGCAAGTTTGTTGAATGCAAAACAGATTGTTTTGGATGGATTGCCAGAAAGAGATTATTGGCAGCTCTTCAGTGGATATGCATTTAGCAACCAAACTCCGCGTGACCATAAGGAGTTAGAAGACATTGGCAAGAAAATTGCTAAAAGGTTGAAGGGGTCGCCTTTAGCAGCGAGGATAGTCGGTGCTATATTGGCACGCGAACTGGATGTTGACTATTGGATTGAAATTTCACAGAGAGAAATATTTGATGATATAGTAAAGATCCTGATGCTAAGCTTTGAAAAGCTGCCCGATCATTTGAAACCGTGCTTTGCTTATTGCAGCATCTTCCCTAAGGGTTGGAAGTTTGATGTTACTGAGTTGGTTTATCTCTGGAACGCTCAAGGGTATATTCGTACTGAAGTTGGAGAAGAGACTAAAGTGTACGAAATGGGGAAGGTATACTTCAATGAATTGTTATCTCGATCCTTCTTTCAGATTCTAGAAGGATGCGATCTATCAGTTTCCTATTGTATGCATGATCTAATGCACGATCTCGCGCAATCAGTCTCAGGGGGTGAATGTTTCAGAATTGAATACAATACGGAGACCCCCCTTCCTCCCCGGATACGACATCTTAGTATTGCAGCAGAATCAAGCACTGGTGCGCTCCTTCAACTAATCAAAAGCAAAAAGCTGTCAAAACTTCGCACGTTAGTAATTTTTGGCGTGCTGTTCTTAGACGAGATACCTGCCACCGACTTTGAAGATTTTTTCAAGGAGCTACATAGTGTGCGGGTGCTAGCTTTCCATGAAATTGGACCAGAGGAAGTTGTTTTACCTTATTCTTTTTCTCTGTTAAAACACTTGCGTGTTTTCTATCTCCCTCCTTCTCTGACATTCCCCACCACTTCCCAGTTATACCATCTTCAAGCTTTGGTGGGGTATCGTCATGGAGTTTGTACATTGCCAAGTGCTTTTAGTCACATGATACAGTTTGGCAACCTAAATTTTGTAAAAGGAGCATTTGAGTTTGATGTTGAAAATCAAGGCAGCATATCTAACCTGCAGTATAGCGACATGATTGAGGGACAACTTGTGATAAGAAATCTCAAGAATGTCAAAAGTGATGCTGAAGCAAGGAAAGCCGCTCTATTTCGCAAGAGACTCCTTCAAGGATTGACTTTAGCATGGGACAGTATGAACTGGTCTTCAAAAGATAAAGTGGAATATCTTACTGACCTTCACGAATTGTTACCAAATGAGAAATGGACTAGTAAAAGGTCTTCTACGGATGTAGAAGTTCTTGGCAGCCTTAAACCGCACCAAAATCTTGAAGTTATAAGGATAGAAGACTTTCAAGGTTGTCGGTTCCCTGATTGGCTAAAGAATGATTGGCTGATTCGTTTAAGATCTCTCTTTTTGACCAACTGTGTGTGTTTAACGGTCCTATGTCTTGGACATATGCCTAAACTGGAAGCACTGGAAGTCGTACGGATGCCTCAAGTGGTGCGAGTGAATTTTGGCTCGCATAGTAGTAACAGTGTGCAAGGATTTCCAATGTTAAGAAAGATGCGGTTTATCAACTTGCCCAGATGGGAGGAGTGGACTGCACCTGGAGAGGAATGGGAGCAGATCTTTCCTTGCTTAGAATACCTTGACATTATTTCATGTGGGAACTTGACTGGAGTACCCCAAACAAGATCACTTAGGTATCTAAATTTTGATGCCAACCATGAACGTAACGTTAGCTGGAGTTCTGAAAAACAGTTCGTGGGAACCAACTTAGAAGGCCTTCTACTGCAGTTCGTCGGCTCTTACTTGCCAAGCAGCTGGCTTCATCGTGATCTTGTTTCTGCTTTAACAGACTTAAGGATTACAAACTGCAAGGATGTTCATGCTATTTTAGTTAAAGAATATCCTTTACTTATCTCACTCAAACGATTATCCATTTCACGGTGCCCAACAGGATGGAAGGTGTGTGATGATAGCCCAAGTAGCATTCTCCTTCCTTCACTTGAATCACTTGAAATTGAATACTGTGCCATCGGAGAAGAGTGGCTGTCAAGATATCTCCCGGGCTTCACCTCCCTGAAATCTCTAGTAATACATGAAGTTAAGTTACTGCCAGACAAGGTGTGTGATGATAGCCCAAGTAGCATTCTCCTTCCTTCACTTGAATCACTTGAAATTAGAAGGTGTGACCTCGGAGAAGAGTGGCTGTCAAGATATCGCCCTGGCTTCACCTCCCTGAAACCTCTAGTAATACGTGAACTTGAAGTTGCTTGCAGCCAAGGTGTGTGATGATAGCCCAAGTTGCATTCTCCTTCCTTCACTTGAATCACTTGAAATTAGAAGGTGTGACCTCGGAGAAGAGTGGCTGTCAAGATATCTCCTGGGCTTCACCTCCCTGAAATCTCTAGTAGTAGAAGACTCCCCTGAACTTAAGTCACTGCCAGACAAAGGGCTGCCTGCCTCCCTCGAGACTCTTGTAGTGTACAACTGCGAGAATCTAAGATCGCTGGGTCGATTGGACTACCTCGTATTTCTTAGAAATTTGGAAATCAACAGTTGCGGTGGACTTAAGTCGTTGCCTGAGGGGGGGTTACCAAAATCAGTTGAGTATCTGTGGATTAAATATTGTGATCGGGAACTGATAGAGCAGGTTGAAGGGAAGAGGGGCCCTGAGTGGGAGAAAGTCGCTCACATATCAGAAATCAACAAAGAGATGCGGTGGTTTTGGTGAAAGCTATACTCCGGCTTCCTCCATATCTCGTATGCATCTTGATTAATTTAGTATTTTCTGCTCCTGCGTTCCTCAGTATCTCGTTTGTCTTCCGTATTAACATTAGATCATCTTTTTCAATTTCGTGTCTCAAAAATCTTTGTTCTATGTAAGACAACTGTTCTTTCATTGGGTGATTTTCATGTTAGTTGCAGGTTGAATCAGTTCTACTTTTCTGTGATTATAATGGTTTTATTTGATGCAAAACAGTTTTATTGATTGAGCTGTTTTGTCTCTGATATGAATGTTAGTTTAAGAATATGCACAGCAAGGTGAAGGCACTAGTTCATAATTGTTTTCGTGTTTCATCATAACCTGTTTTGTTGTCCTAACATCGAAGAACAGTTACATGCTTTGATTCTATGTTCTTGTTTTGCTCCTTCATTTGGAGACAAGAAGTTATCTAGAACTACGCTAGTTTGCAATCTAATTGAAAATAATATGTAAACAAGAACATTTGCATTCTGATAAAAGGTGGTATGTGGAGAGTTCAGAACATTTCAATAGTTCGCATAAGGACTAAATCCATGGTTGAACTTGGACATAGTGATCTAGATATGCTATGAGGTCTCTCTTTTTCTTATCTTGCTTTTGAGAAAGGCCGGTTCCCCACTGAAACAAGCCTGTGGTGCCTGTAGTGCAAATTAGATATATAACAAGATAAGCTGATTTGGTCCGAGCAGTCCATGCAATCAATAATGTAGCATGATGAGCATCTTAGAGCATCGAAATTGGTAATGAAAAATGAGAAGGAAGTCAAATTCTAAGCTTATTTCTAAACCTTAGTATGTCAAAAACCTTGCAGTTTCTAAAAGCAGTTTGAGCAACTAAGGTCAGTTCGCAAGACCATGACTTCACCTACTTATATAAATTTCTAATGCAGCCTATATATATGATGCACTTCTAATGCTTCTACATGTCTTGGACAAACTGCTAAAATATTTCGTTATACTTTGCTGCATTGTTATTAGTTACTTCTATGATGCGTCATATACTCATGGTGCTCTCATGTCTTCCAGGCCTATTTGATGATTTCTTCAGCAGCTGATGATGAAGGTTCAATCTTTGGGTTTTTCATCTCAAAATATGTCTTCAAGAGGGTTTTCTGGATATCATTAACGCCAATAAAAGCTCGTAATACTTGATTATGTGGACAAATATGTTAGACAACTGTTTTGAATGTAGTTAGGAGCTACATTGTTCTATCATTGTTGCCGTTGATGTTGTTACTGTTAAACCAAGGATGATGATAAAGTGAAGTTGTTTGATGAAAAGTATGATATATACTACCTACATGGAATTAGCATTCAAAACTAGTTGACAAATTGTTGTTATTGAATGATGTGGTTTGGTTTTCTGGATATCTATAAGCTGAACCTGTTGTTTCCATCATCTGCAATTTCTTGCAGATTGGTAAGTTGTGTTGAAGTTATGTTGGCTATCTAACTATCGACCGGATGACTACATCACGAAAGGAAAAGAAAAAGAAGAAAACTGCAAATTTGGATATCACATATTCCAATATATCTTAGTTGTTAGATTAAAACTCTAGGTACTCGCTTGTGTACATTTTTTGAATGCACCCTACATACACTGTCCATTCCGTGTTATTAGGAATACTGTACAATCTGATAAAGAACGTACATCACACAGAATGAACGATAACTTATGAATGGTATATAAAGGAAACAGAAAACAAATTTGTCTAGAAGAAACTGGTACATCAAATTGATTGAGTAGCTCCGCTACAACAACTACAGAGTAAAGACCTGCACAGTAGTGGGGAACAAGAATGAACATCAGCTTATGAAGATACCAAAATAAACTAATTTCTTTCCATGCTTGTTTCTTCAATAAATGGCATAAGAAGTAACCATAGAACAGAGTTGTCAGAAAAGAAAATACCTCAACTGATGATGTGCAATGCTAACATTGGAACAGACTTGTTTCAGCAATTTCTTATGTACACTACCCGCATTGAGAGAGAAGAATGACCGTTAGTTTTTCACCTCTTGTAACTTCTGGTTATGTTTTCCTTTGGAAAAATGAGGCGAAGTACAATGGGTAATTTACTTTTCAGGCTAAGAGCCGACCAAGTAAGATTCCACAAAAGACAGAAGCTCCAAACCACTTATTGGACACAAATCTGAAAGCAGATGTCATTCAGGAGTTATTAACTTTAGCTTCATGACCATCACAAAACCAAAAGAGCAGGTTAACATCAAAAATAAAAGCTGACTGAAGTGAGTTCATAAAAAATTGGGCTTAAAGGAAGTGCTCAATTTGGTACTACTGCATGTCTTCCTCTATGCTGCAATACTGCAAATTCTTATACTATAAGTATCAGAGAACTAACAGAATGTAAAAGCCTGATGCTTACTTTCTGTTACAATCTGCACGATTAGACAAGTCAACAGTGAAAACCTGCCATGCTAGTTGTCCTGAAGCAACTGTTAGAAATGGGTAGAATGGCCAGGCTGTCCTACAGAATGAATTTTCTGCAGTTAGCATGATCCAGCTTAATATAATAGCAGAAAAAAGTAAGATGAGAAAGTATGAAGTATTCCCACCGAGATCTGCATTGTAGCCGCTCAATGTTAAGCAACCAACAGATGCAATTCCGAATCCGGATATCCAGATTTTTGTCCTATCCCCGAACCTCAATGCTGTTGATTTCACACCAACTTTGAGGTCATCATCTTTATCCTAATCATTTCAGCCATCAGTTTTAGAATGACATGTGTAAATAGCAGTGGTACAAAACAAAGCTACCTGATGGGCGTATATTGTATCATATACAAGCGTCCAAAAAACACCAGAAGTGTATAATGGAAGGACTATTGCTGGATCCAAGCTACCTTTAACTGCAGCCCATCCCAATAAAGCTCCCCAATTAAAGGTCAAACCTAAATATGCTTGAGGCTGTCATAATCACATTGGCCAAAATAAGTGCTTGAATTATCAAGCTGCAATATATATACGAGAAGTGGTAAATTAGAAACAAGTGTTTTGAGCATAAGTTTGGGTGCCCAGAGCTCTTCAGTATGACTTAAGACCATTGGATGCCCTTCTTGGGATGTTGCCAGCCATACAGTTCAAAGCTGGCATACATCCAAAGGACCCCAAAGAGTGCTTACAATGACTAATAAGATATGCAAATGTGATAAGTGGCCAGGTGCCTAGAGAGAGATGGTACAGTGCTATAACATACCCAAAATGTCAGCCGTTTCATGAGAGGATAGGTGAAAACCAGCAACAATGATGACGCTCCCAGAATGCGGCTGTTCCCAAAAGAGAATTAACAAAAAGTCATATTTCAGATACAGCTTTCATAAAAAGAATAATAGTGGTCCTTTTGGTCCCTCTACCGAAAGCAAAGATGAGAACATTCAGTATAAAATTAAATAGTCCAAAGTAAACCAAGTACATCCCTTGCAAAGACCATCGGTAGAAAGTAAACCGTGCCACTTCTTAAAGTGAGAAGGTGGTAAATATAGTGATGCTAAATCTCAATGCAAGAGCTTGAGGATAACCCTTCTGGACTCAGGAGACAATAAGCTTCAGTCTGCCAATGGCCTAGACCTCAGAAATTCTTCTACTGATATTATATTCTAACAAGCTTTCACTGAGAAATCATGCTTGTTTCCTGTCAATGATACCCTAAATAATTTAAAAGATCCTCTCTCTGTTACTTAGTCCTTCTTATTAAGTTTTTTATTAAACTACAAAACGATCAAGCCAAATGGCCATGTGGCACAGTGTTTTGTGGATTATGCCCTCTGCTATTGAAAAACTCGGTTTCCTAGAACCGAGACTTCCATACCCATAAAACATGACCAATAAAGTACCTACACCAATGAACCTCTGATGATGTTACAATCTATGTTTTAGAATTGAACCTCTAATACACCCAAGTACAAAAACCACAATCCATCTGTCAAGAAACTAACATTTGGTGCTTCAGAGTTAAATTGAGACACGAGAAAGCATACTGACATGAAAGCGTTTATCATATGCATGTCCATATAAACAATGGTGAAAAAAAGAGCACTGACTTAACAAAAATCTATGTCATTAGATATTCACCTATAAGTGAAACCATGAGGCTATGAGAGGCATCATGCTTAGGAAATCCCAAGTTGGAGGAACAAGGCGTACCTATAATTATTGAGTTGGAGAAGAATGCCTAGACCCACGAAAAGTTGAAATCCCAGAAAGACAAGCCCTTGAAAAGGCGTCAACAAGCCTGAAGCTATAGGTCTGTACCTTGTACGCTCCACCTAAAGCAAGGAAGCATACTTCATGTGCTGCTCAAATAACACAAGCAACTGGGAGAGATTAAAAACCTTCACATCAATATCCTGATCAAGGAGATCATTGACCGTGCATCCTGCCCCACGCAGAAGCACTGCCCCACAGCCAAACAATGCTAGCATTTTCAAATCAGGAAGCTCTCCAGGACAAGCTGACATTGTAATTGACCTTGTCATAACAAACATAAACAAATAATAAGCCATTCCTTGTCTTCAAAGAGCAACTTCATCAATCCACAAATAAATCCTAAAATTTCAATTCCTTGTAAGAAAGAGGCCTTGTATAGTGAAAAATGGTCTACATGAAAATGTGACGGTAGCAAAGTTTGTCAGTAATGAAAATTTGATTGTTCAACTGATTTCCACATCAAAACACTCAGGCTAGCAAAACTCTATACTTTCCTCTAAAATCGATCCTTCAACAAATTCCCAAACCAAATCACCAAGCACCGAAACTTGCATACTTTCCATCAAAATTCAATCTTTCTACTAATATCCACATCAAAACGCTCAAGAAGACAAAACCCATATTAAAATTACTTTCTTTCTAAAGCTACTTTCTTAACAAGGTAATTTCACAATTGCAGAATTTTTACACGCAAAATAACAACGGTACAAAAACAATTGCGTTTACACAAAATTAATCTTGGGATTAAAAAATTGAGTTGATGTAATAAATTACAAAAGATAAAAGTTTGGACAGTGCCCAAGCATATTATGGTATTTGTCTAAAGGTGGAGACATACTATTCCCACTTACAGGACATTTGGGAGCGATTAAAATAAGTAACTTCTAAAAAACGGGAGATATCTTGGAGATTTTTTGGGAAACGAGCTCTACCTCCAAAATATCTTGGAGATATTTTTTTACCTCAAAATAATAATAATAATAAAAATAAGGAATAGCAAGATCTTAAAACGTAAAATTTTTTTTTACTTTCCAAATTTGAAAAAAATTCTGTAAAATACTGTAGAAGATTTATTGAAAAACGTGAAGTGCTTTTGTGGAATGGAGTAGAGGTTGAAAAGCAACCCAAAATGACACCTTAGAAGGGCAAATTGAATTTACTAAATTAGAAATTTTCTTTTCCTTCAATTTTCATTCTGATTTACTCTCTTCTGATGTCTTCCTGCTCTTGCTTGCCAGTAGTGGGCCCTACAATTGTTCATGTTATTCATTTTAGGATTGCTGGTTCTCCCAATGAAATGTCATATGGTGTCGTTCTTTGAGTTTTGAACATTCCATGATCTACCTACAAGTTTATAAAATACAACATTCTCCAAATTGATCAAAATTTCAATTCCTAACAGTAAGGAGGCCGTGTGCTGCATCAAAATGCTATGGAAGCGGAGTTTGTTCAGTAACCAAAGTACGATATTTCAACTAATTTCCACATGAAAACACTCCGACAAACAGAACTTGTATATCTTTCAAACTCGATCTTTCAACGAATGCCCTCACCAAATCACTCAAGCAAGCAAAACTTGTATAATTTCCACCAAAATTCGATCTGTCTACTAATCTCCACATCTAAATGCTCAAGAAAACAAAACCCATATTAAATTTCAATCAAAATTTGAAAAGCAATTCAGTCCCATTACCACATGCAAGGCCAAGCCAGTAGCCATGTCCCAATAGGTTTATCGAGCCGAGCAAGCAACACATACGGTCTAACTCGACGTGGCAAGTACTTCTGCACCCACGTCGCCGGTGGCAGTGGCGGTTGCGATACTCTCTTCTGCTCTTCCTCCTTTTCGGTGGTTGCACGGGACGAGCTGTGGAACCAAGAAATGAAGCACTGCTGCTTCTCAAACGGTTGTAGTCCGTGTGGTGAAGATAGAACACAGTAAGGTTCATGTACTGGTAGCGGTGTCCACGGTATGGGTATGCTGACATCAATAAGAAGTCGTGAGCGGCAGAGAACTGCCCGTGACCGGGCGGCGCGTGCTGCAGCAAGCCATAGCACCATCATCTCTTTCTCTTTGTGATGAAATAAGGACGGCTTGATTTAAACATACAGACAATTCCTACGTCCACATGTAGCCACAAAAGAATACATTTATACCAGGTCAATTCCAATAAACAAACTAAAATTCAGAAACAAATTCTTCGACCAACACAACCCAAAAAAGGAAGTTATTTCAAAACCTAAAACGAAAGGGAAAGAACTAATCAAGAAAATCAAGCAAACCCCACATGTAATCAAGCAAAACCAAATCTGCACCAATTCAACGGAAGAGCTAGTAAATTGAGAGTGAACGAGAGAGCGAGGTCAGGGTTTCGGCTCTACCTGAAGCAAAGAACGGAGGTGAGGCGAGGTCGGGTCGTGCGCAGAGAGAGAGTAGATCGCGCGGAGGAAGAGCAGAGGCGATGGGGAGCGAACGGCAGGAATTAGAGAAGAGAGTGTACGAGAATGTTTAGAGACCTCTGTAATCCCCTTGAAATTAGAGGGATAAAATTGACATTTCCTTAATCCTGAAAAATCACGATAAGGGCAACTACACATGAAAAGTAGGCGCACTTGTACTTCATTCTACAAAAGTATTTATATTTTTTAAATAAATTTTAATATAATTATATATATTTTTTAAAATTATAAATATTTTTAAATATTTTTATTAAATTTTATTATATAATTTGTAATTAAAAAATAATATTTAAAAAAAATTTAAAATATTTTTTAATGTAGAAAGAAGGTTTATTTTAAGTATTCTTAGACGATCTTCTTATTCACAGAATGTTATTTCTAACTTTTGGAATAACGAAATATATTTTTAATCTATTTTAAAATATAAATTCTATTTTTTATTAAAAAAAATAAAACTAAATAATAAAATTTTACTATATAAAATTTTTTATATTTTTAAAAATTTAAAATAAATTCTATATAATATTATAATTTTGTTAAAAAATATAAATATAAAATATTAAAATGCTAAAACTGTAATCCCAAATGCTCCCTCAGATCTGGAAGGTCAGAATCAGGTAAGGAGTGACAACAATGACGACCAGCTCAACATGATCCTCCTCCTAAGTGAATGTGACCGTAGAGATATGCGGGTTATATCTACTTTGTCAGGTCCTAACATCTCTCCTTTCGCCGCAGCTGCTGCAACACTCAATGCACTAAGGGTGTTTGGTCCAGCTTTTCTCCAATAGTTTTTTTGATTTTTTATTTAATATTTTTTAATGTATATTTTATAAATTAAAAATTTTATTTAAAAATTTTAAATATATATAAATATTTTACGTAATAAAATTTTTTATTATATATTTTTATTATTTTTTAAAAATAAAAAAATAAAACTTATTTTAAATAAAAAAATATTTGTTATTATAAAAAAATTTTATTTCATAATTAATACCAAACGCACCATAACAGTATCGGAAATAATATCCTGTAAAGAATTGATTATCACTAGCTAGGAGGGTTACACATGCTCCTCTCCTTGGAGGGTTGAAGATATTAGATTGTCACAAATTGTAAGTCAATACTGGGAGAGAATGAGGTCATGCCCATCTCACGTAAAGGGCTTTCGTTATCTGAAATGTGAGGACGTAATGTCATCAATGCTACAGCCCTACAGATTCTTCCTTTTTTTTGGGTGTTTCTGCTGCTTGAATTATTTTCCAGCTCTGTGTTGTGCTGTCGAAAACAACACTTGTATATATCGTTAGTGATCATTCATATTCGTACAAATATATATGTCAGGACAATCCACTATGTCAACCATGAATGTATCTCATTCATAAAACAGGACTTGCTGATTGATCATGGTGTCAAAGCTTACAAAAATATCTAGCTAACTTGATTCTGTGGTTGTCACAAAAGGACCTAGAAGTTAGCAAGCATAACAACCTGGAATTAAGTGGATATTACAATGCTCGAGCCGAATCTTGCAAATCTTGCTTTAGGCAAGTCAACTATGCTTGTTCATACCATAATCCTTCCCTAAATGCTTGAACCGATATTTTATAAGTCTGTGCAAGAAAAGTAAACACCCACTAAGATACTGCAGAAACCTGGCAGTGATCCAGCACTGAATAGCACAGCTGTCCAAATCTGCGTGAATAAGCAAGACTTATATTGTTGTTAGAGAGATATTAATTCAAGAAAATGAACCACGGCTAAAGAAAGAGCAATTGAATGCCACATACAATTTGAAAATTCAATCAGAAGCAATTCAGAGAATATTACCTGAAAGAAACTATGATATTGTACCAGCACTATTAGACATCAGTGAAGTAGCTGCAGCAGCAGCAGTAGGAACAATCCCAGTCGCAACATTGGGTTTTGAAAGGTGTAGAAGCCTGGAAAAGAAAGGGAAATGGATTTTATCTACAATTGTCCATCAACTCAAACTGTCTAGCATCTCCAACTTCCACACATTTAGTTAGTAAGCAAGACTGAAAGTTGAACTGCCTCTTCATATGTACAAACATGGTGAAGGATTAGTTTAGAGAAGAAATCTCAGGGCTCCAATTATAGCACATTTTCGTATAATGAAACAAAAATTCAAGTGGTTCATATAATAAAATTAATAAATGAAAAGAATAAACTAGCCAATTCTACATAACATCATAGTGATGAACTTTCTAATCTGTTTCGATGTGAAAAGAATAAATTTATTTACAATAGACATGGAGAAACACGGATAACTAAGATTCACAACCATGAGCAAAATGGTAGATAATAGTACTTACGGCGCCAAATATTCACAAAATGAAGAAACGGCCGATACAACATCACCGTAATTGTCAGCAGCAGCAGGAGCTGTGATTTCTACAAGTTGTAAGCCGGGAGTAATTGGAACAGCATCATCAGTAGAATGCAGCTTAAGCATCTTATTAGCAGACATCACATTAACTGTAATTTGTGCTCCTCGATGGAAACGGAAAGAAAACCCGACCTTCAACAACTCGTGGTCTAACTTGTAACCTAATGTGTAAAACAACCGCAATGCATTCTTGCTAATTTTGCTTTCCACCACACTCCGAACCAAAACAGCAATTTGCTCAGCCCCTGCTCCTCTCAATGCACCACCAACATATCGTACAGTCCTGCATAATAAACGACTTCATAAGAGATGTCATATCTCGAAGATAGTTCATATGAACTAAACTATACCAACTATATTTTGTGTGTGCCTATGTCTCATTAGTGTGTATGTGCATGCGAAACTGCAAGTCTACTTATTTCTGTGCTAAGACTCATGTAATAAGCACATTTGTATATGGAGACATTACCAAGATGGAGTTGGTTGTGCCAGATCACATAATAGACGCACCTCTGAAGGCACCGCTCCTGAAACAAAAGGATATAGACCATAAGTAGTGTCAAGGAAGAATAGAACAAAAACACTGATCTAAAACGCATACCTATATTTGGTCCACTTTTCAGACACAACTCATGGACCCTTAGTCGTTCTTTTGGGACTCCACAAAGTCCTTGTAGAAGAATTTCAAGGGCCTTAACATGCTGAAGAAAACCACAAAATCATTAGCTATTCCATTCCCTCTCTTTTCCCTAGAATTAACACATCCCATAGTTTGAAGGTCAAAATAGATCGGACTCATCCATAAAATCAATTTTATCCCTAAAATCTTGAGCGAGTAAGAGTGATGGATAAAATCAAACAACAGCTTTTACGGAACATTTCTACAAATTGAATAAATTTCTTGCTAAAGCTTGAGCTTCCACTGTTTATCTGTAAATTTTCATTCCCTTTTTTCTCTACTAACAAACTGCACCGTTTAAACTCAAATTAACGACGTCAATCGTCAAATTAGAGTAACAATAGATAAATAATTTTGCATGATTCTAAATACCTGAGTCTCAATGATTCCTTGCACGACGCATTCCATCTCAGTCGCCGGAAGAACGTGCAGAGGAATTCGACAGCAAGAACGATCTAGTCAAATTAGCGGAAAAGAAAGAAAGGAAGAATCTTATAAATGAGTAGTATATTTTCAATAATGGACCATAATAATTACTTTTATATTGGTTAGGTCCATTATGATTTGATTACTATGTACTAGAAAAGGACTATAATGCTCTTGAGATTGTGCACTACTTTTCAATATTAGTTATTTGTTAAAAATTTTGATTACTACTTTTGTCAAAAATATTTTAAAAATAAGCTTTATCTCTTCGTACTTTCATTATAAGATATTATTAAAGTAAAACATTTTTAATTGATATCATTTGTGTTAATTTAAAATATAATCTACGTAGGAAAACTTTTGACAAGGAGGATATTTGTTGCGCTTTCCAAATAATCCAGAAAGTTAGAAAAAAATAACATAAAACAAACTTAAAATAATGACATAAGCGCAAAACTAAAAAATGGAATTTTTATATTTTCTTAATTGCTTAATTGTATAATAATTATACTAATTAAGGAGACAAAACTCTATGCAGATTGTAATATCTTCTGATTATTGATAAGCTACATGTGTTACCTTTTGAAATAAAGAAAATTAAGAGTCTACAATGCAAAATAAAAAATTTAGACCAATTTTACAAAAGAACCTTCTGTTCTTCTTCTCCTCCATTGTTATAAGCAGATCTCGCCCCTCTTCTCTCTGTCTCTCTCTCTCTCTCAAATGCTTCAGATCTCATCAACCTTCCCCTAAAATCCCCAACCATGTCAACCGCTGGCATCGGCGGATCACCGCCGTCTCTCGGCGGTCCAACTCCGGCAGGTCGTATCATCGGTCCCGCTCTCGACAAGATCGTGAAGAACGCAGCGTGGCGGAAGCACTCTGCTCTCGTCTCTGCTTGCAAAGCTGCTCTCGATCTCCTGTCTTCAACTATCGAGTCCACCTCTGATCCCGTTTCTCCTCTCGTTACCCTCCCTGCTTCAACAGGTGCTGCTTGTCTCCGCCCTCTCTCTGCCGCTGCTTCTTCAGCGGATCTTAAACTCGCTGATGCTTCGCTGCATTGTGCACTCGCTTTGTTTTCACGGAACCTTTTGCTCGGACCTGTTCATTCGGTTTTGGTTCCGGATTCACAGGCCGTGGTGGTGCAGGAAAATGAAGGTTATCGTGGTTCTTTGATTTCGGATTTAATTGCTAGTGTTTGTTCTTGTTGCGGGTTGGGAGATGAAGGGATTGAGATATTAGCGTTGCGTGTGATTGTTGCTGCGGTGCGGTCGCCTGCTGCTGGGATTCGTCGGGATGCTATAGTTCATCTGGTGAAGAGTTGTTATAATGTTTATCTTGGGAGTAGTAGTTTGTTGAGTCAGCTGTGTGCCAAGGCGGCACTGGCTTTGGTTATTTCGGTTGTTTTTGCGAGGGCTGAAGCTGATAACGTGCTTGCTACTGGACCAGATATATCAGCTGTGGACCTCTTAGATCTATCTGACCGAAGCTTGAACGATTGCAACCTTGTACAGTCTGCTCAAAATTTCATTAATGAGGCGATGCAGTTAGGTGGATATACTGATGGTGAGGTTGTGGCTGCTGTTGGTTGCGATGAGGTGGGAGAGAATGGGATCAGTGTGGTAAGAGAGGATGCGATCTTTGTTTTCAGGAATCTGTGCAAGTTCTCGATGAAGTTTGCAACGCCGGATAACCCAGATGACCCCCTTTTGCTAAGGGGGAAGATTTTATCACTGGAATTATTGAAGATGGTCATTGAAAATGCTGGGCCGGTCTGGCAGTCAAATGACAAGTATGTTCAAGTGGCTATACCTATTTGAACTTTTATAGCTTAGAAGAACAATATCTGAAGCATTGGCTTATCATTAAGTTAATAAGGTTGAAAAACCATACCTTTTCCAGGTTAGTGTATACTGAGGTTTGAAACAGATTTTAGTGATCGGACTTTGTTAACGTATAACATAAATTGAGTAGTAGCATGGTGATTTTTCAATCAAATAACAACCTCACCAGCACTGCAGACTAGTACTATGTTAATAGTGATGCTACATAGAAGATAGACTTTAGTAGTGAAGTAGAAATTTTTTAAAAAATTGTCAATACATTTAATTATGTCCTGCATAGTAATCTAAAGCTTATTTTCCTCCTTCTGGTTCTTTTATAGATTGATAGACAATTCAAAATGTCTGAGTTAAAAGCATAAACATCAAATGGCTAACATCTAATATATTATGCAAGGAAAATATAACAATTTAAGAGGGGCTATCTGATATAAGGAAAATTCGAAAGCTGAGGATATGCACAAAAATATCATTCTATGAGAGTAATTTAGTGATCTCATGTTATATGGTTACTAGAGCTTTAAAAATATGTGCACTGTGCAGATGCTTCGACATATTACGTAAAGATAATGTACGAATTGCTTCCTTCTTTTGAAATGATCTCAGAAAGCACATAACTTGCAAGCACTAATTGTTTCGATCAGCATAATGCAATTAGTTGCTTTCACTATCAAAGTGCAGAAACCTCTATATTGATGAGATTGTTATATTAATCTATTTTAGTCAAAGTAATGTCAGTATAAGAGCATCTAAATATGTCTAATGAAAATGAGTGCGTACTTTGTTATCTCTCGGTAGGCTATACCACCTGAAATTGAAGTTTCATATGGAAACTCCAATCTTTTGAAACCATCGCCCGAAAAATGCTATCAGCTTTGTTTGGTAGACTTACTTCAAACCTAAGAAAATGTGATGTTACATTCCATTCTACAAGTCCAAAAAAAAGGACCTGTTATGTTCTTTTGAAGCTCTGTTTCTTTGTTGAAAGACTCTTGGGTTCTACTTCTTGAACTATATTTCTTGAAACTGTATAGAGACTTGTGAAACCACTTTTCTCATCATTCTTCTTGTTCTTTTTGCTCTTCTCTCCTTCTTCCTTGCCCTTTCTCATTGATTTAGCTTCTCCAAATTGAAATTGTTCTCTCTGACATAGCTTCTCCATCTATGTCTCCTCCTTGCCATGTTCTTTCATCTCCCTACTGAGACGTTACATGATAAGAAGCATGTCCACTTCTTCACTTTTGTAGAAGAATGTGGGATTTAGGGGAAAATCATGAAAAAGGAGGAAGGTCAGTCAAACAACAGTTGGCCCTATTTTAATTTTAGGAAACAGGTTTTTCTTAGAACTTGTAAAATCTATGGTATTATTTTTCCTATCCAAACAGTTAAAAGGTCATTGTTTCATCCTATGGGAACCGATTGTGGTGAGATGTGACATTTAGAAACCACAGTTATAAAATTTCTCAGCTCAAATGTCCTATGTTACCCAAGTGAGTTTACAGAGTATTGGTAACACCGACCTTGGTTAGATTATAGTAGGTTCAAAACAAGGATGCGAAGGTGACAGAACCTTGGTTTGTTAGGTTGGCTCTAAGTTATGTATGGTTCATGTAGAGCTGCATACTGTTGTCAAGAGATGATTCACTTTTTGCAAATTTGTGTGTTTTTGCTCCTCGACTATGAGTATTGCTGTTTGAGAATTTCAGGAGATTTAAAAGGAGATTTTGGATTCAAATCCTTCAAAATAAGGCTGGTGTAGATTGTGGAGACTTTCACATGTAACATGATGCAACTGACAAGTGCTAGAAAGTGGAGATAGGTACATAGCTGAAGTGTACTTATATGAAAATGACAATAATCAAAAGCACAGAAATTATCATCTTTTCAACTCTTTATTTTATTTTTTGGTAACAAAGACTAGATTTTGCTTGGGAGTAGTGTAGGAGAGGAGCTTTAAAGCAATGTTTCATGTTAAATGCTAGTAAGCTCACTGCTGCAGTACTAGGAATAATATTCTTCCAAAGTTGAAAGACCAAATGTGATTGGCGAGATAGCAGTTTCCACTGCATTTTTATCTAAGGTGGAATTTACTCATTGCATCTGTTGTTGTTTCAAATATTTTAAAGTATAAAGCTTCTCAGTCTTTTCCAATGTTAATAGATTTTGTTGTAGTTCTGAGCAAAGCATATTAAAATGTTCCTCTTTTGTAGTATTATAAGTTGCACACTTGCATGGCTGATACCTGTGCTTCCAGTCTATGGCTGACTAATGTTCACATTTATCAAACAATTGTTCTAGTTTCTGATCATGGGTTTTATCATTGCACAGGTTTGTGGGAGCTATCAAGCAGTACCTATGCTTATCGTTGTTGAAAAATAGTGCATTGTCAGTGATGAGTATTTTTCAGCTATTATGTTCTATTTTCACAGGCTTACTGTCAAAATTTAGATCTGGATTGAAAGAGGAAATTGGGATATTCTTTCCAATGCTCGTTTTACGGGTTATAGAGAATGTGCTTCAGCCTAGTTTCTTGCAGAAAATGACAGTTCTGAACTTTCTGGAGAAGATGTGTCAGGATTCACAAATAACAATTGATATCTTTGTGAATTATGACTGTGATGTGGATGCTCCAAACATTTTCGAAAGGTACATCGCAAAATATCTAATGTTCAATGCTTGATTTTATGTTCAAAAGGCTTGGATAAAACTTAGAACCTCAATGATCAAACGTTTTACTAACTTAATTTTTAAGGCTTTTTAGCCATTTCTAATTTTTAATGTATTAAAACAATTTTAATTCCATCAGATGTTTGCAGGATTGTTAATGGTCTTCTAAAAACTGCTCTAGGGGTCCCTCCTGGATCTGTCACAACATTGTCTCCAGCACAGGATAGCTCATTCCGCTTTGAGTCGGTGAAGTGCTTGGCTAGTATCATTAAATCAATGGGCTTATGGATGGATCAGCAGCTGCATATTGGAGATTATTCTCCAAAAGCTCATGAAGCTGAGAATTCGACCGAGAATCATGTTTCTATTAATGGAGAAGATGTAGCTGGAACTGATTATGAGCTACATTCAGACAATAATAATGCAGCCACACTTGAACAACGCTGGGCATACAAATTGGAATTACAGGTTAGATAGAGCCCAATTTTCATATACTGCTGCATGACTTCATCTTGTTGTTCCAGTTGCATTCTTTTTCGTTTTCTATGCAACTAAAGTATCAAGATACTCTTTGATGCAGAAAGGTATTGCACTTTTTAATAGGAAACCTTCTAAAGGAATTGAATTTCTGATCAACACCAAGAAGATAGGCAGCTCTCCTGAAGATGTTGCCTCATTTCTAAGGACTACATCTGGACTTAATGAGACCATGATTGGAGATTATTTGGGTGAAAGAGAGGATTTTCCTTTGAAGGTTATGCATGCATATGTGGATTCAATGAATTTTGAGAGGATGACTTTTGGTGGTGCTATTAGGTTCTTTCTAAGAGGCTTTAGGCTGCCTGGGGAAGCTCAGAAGATTGATAGGATAATGGAAAAATTTGCTGAACGTTATTGCAAATGCAATCCCGATTCGTTTACTACTGCTGATACTGCATATGTTCTTGCCTATTCTGTCATAATGCTGAACACAGATGCTCACAATAGCATGGTCAAGGATAAGGTTCTTTAGCTATCTCTCTTGTTTTTCTTAATTTGAAATGTCATTAGCATTTTACTTGCTAATCTCCTTTCCTTTCAGATGTCTAAAGCCGATTTCATTCGCAATAATCGTGGTATAAATGATGGAAAGGATCTAGCAGAAGATTTTTTGGGCTCACTTTATGATGATATCGTAAAAAATGAAATAAAAATGAATGCTGACTCTTCAGCTCCGCAAAACAAGCAGGCAAACAGCCTTAATAAGCTTTTGGGCCTGGATAACATTCTAAACTTGGTCAACTGGAAGCATTCGGAGGAGAAGGCATTGGGAACAAGTGACATGTTAATCAAGCACATTCAGGAACAGTTTAAAGCCAAGAGTTGCAAGTCCGAGTACGTCTCATAAAACATTTTCTATCTCGGAAGCACAGTGCACTATTTACTAAGTAATCTGGTCGTGTTTGTAAAACAGGTCGACTTATTATACTATCACTGATACAGCAATCTTGCGATTTATGATGGAAGCATGCTGGGCTCCAATGATGGCTGCATTCAGTGTAACACTTGACCAAAGCGGGGACAATGCAGCTGCATCTTATTGCTTGCAAGGTTTTCGTCATGCAGTACATGTTACTGCAGTTATGTGTATGCAGACGCAGCGAGATGCTTTTGTCACATCTGTTGCTAAGTTTACATATCTTCATAATGCTGCCGATATGAAACAGAAGAATGTTGATGCCATGAAGGTAGCATAAGGATTAAGCTAGAAGTTTCAATCTATGCAATTCTTTGTTTTATACTTGTTACACCTGCAACAGTGTCTGGCTAATGTGTTCTATTGTGTGCTTTTTGTGACTGTTCTGTGATCTGCAATTTTGGTGCTTTTTGTAAGACTTATTTGCGGTGGTATTTACATTCAGCTATATGCATCATTAAGTGACATTCTCATGGTGCCTTTCTTTATTGTTTGGAGCCTGTACCGTACTTCATTTATTGTCACTTAGCTCTACTTAGATGTCCATAAGAATTTAATATTGCTCGGTTTTGTCACCTTTGAGAGCATAGCTGTTTCTTTCTTTAGATTTTTTTAAACTGTAGTAAGTACCTGCTTAGATGTGCTTTCAGCATTTTAAAAATTTTTTTATCTTTTAAATATGCTGGCTCTCACAAATGTGGTTTAACCACTTTATTACATACTGGTTCTTACAAATATGGTTTACCACTTTATTGTGCCAACAGGCTATAATATCCATCGCTATTGAAGATGGTAATTATCTACAAGAATCTTGGGAGCATGTATTGACATGTCTCTCCAGATTTGAGCAGCTACACTTACTGGGAGAGGGTGCTCCAACTGATGCTTCCTTTTTTACTGTACCTTCCACAGAAACTGAAGAGAAATCACAAAAGTCGCCAAAGATTTCATCTTCAAAGAAAAAAGGTGATACCCTTCAAAGTTCAGCAGTTATGGCTGTTGTTCGTGGTGGTTCTTATGATAGCACAGCACTTGGAACCAACTCTTCAGGGCTAGTTACCCCTGAGCAAATTAATAATTTTATTTCAAATCTGCATTTGTTAGATCAGATTGGGACTTTTGAGATAAACCAGATATTTGCTCACAGCCAAAGGTTGAATAGTGATGCGATAGTTGCTTTTGTTAGGGCACTTTGCAAGGTTTCTATGGCAGAGCTACAGTCACCAAAAGATCCACGAGTTTTCAGTCTTACCAAGATAGTAGAAATTGCGTAAGTGCTCCTGTCCGCTTCTTATTTATTTTCTCTGTATTCTTGATGTTGACAAATTTATGTGCTTATTTTCATTTTGATTAGTGCTAAGTCTTATTTTTTCTGGGTTTTTTGTTTCCCATTAAGCTCTCATCATCTTATTTTTGAACTTCATGGAGCAGACTTTCATTTTATATTACCGTTGTTTAATTTGGTGAAAGCATGCATAAATATTTTGCATATGCAGCTTATTGAAATCTTTTCTCCACTTCATTCGAGTCATCTTCCTCGTACGCCATCCCCATGTCTTGATTGTAATGTTTTTACTAATTTTATATGCTATCTTTTATTTTTATCAACGCATAGGTTTGATGCAGTTTTGAATGCTATCTTTATCTATTATTGGGTTTGCGGCTAGTTTCTGCTTTTCATTGACATATGTAGTTCCTACTTGATTTGTTAGTTTTGTTTGTCCATTGTTTACATTTAGTTCTAAATGATTATGTAGTCAGTTATCCAAACAGTTTGAATTGATTTTCTACTCAGTGGCATCTGAATTCATATGTGGTTTGCTCGATCACTTTAACTTTTAGCTTTCCAGTGCTTGTAACTATAAATGTGAGATTTTGACCTTTGATTTAGTTGATTCTCTTGTGATGCAGGCATTACAATATGAACCGCATTAGATTAGTGTGGTCGCGTATCTGGAATGTTCTTTCTGATTATTTTGTTTCTGTTGGTTTATCTGAGAATCTCTCAGTTGCAATTTTTTCAATGGACGCTCTACGACAACTAGCCATGAAGTTTCTGGAGAGAGAGGAACTTGCGAATTATAACTTCCAGAATGAATTTTTGAGGCCATTTGTGGTTGTTATGCAGAAAAGTACCACTGCTGAAATCAGAGAATTGATTGTTAGATGTGTTTCCCAGATGGTCCTTACTCGTGTTAGCAACGTTAAATCTGGCTGGAAAAGTGTCTTCATGGTACTTTCAAAATTCCCATTTACGTATTATTCAAATTAATTCCAAATTCAGCTCTTATCTAAGTGGATACTGAACTCATGAGATTAATGTTGTGACCTTTTGACATATAGCACAATGTTAGTTGAGCAATCTTCATAACTTTGACCAGTTCTTGTAATTGCAGGTCTACACAACTGCTGCTGCAGATGACCGTAAGAGTATTGTTCTATTGGCTTTTGAGACTATGGAGAAAATTGTACGAGATTACTTTCCTTACATCACGGAGACTGAAACAACAACCTTCACGGATTGTGTTAAATGTCTTATAACATTCACAAAGAGCAAATTTAATAATGATGCTAGTCTTAATGCCATTGCTTTTCTTCGTTACTGTGCTGTCAAACTTGCAGAAGGAGGAGTTGTTTGTTATGATAAGAACACTGAAGAAAATTCTGCTAATGGGGATGGTGCAGATGCTTCCGCTTCTTCTGACATAGATGATCATGTATACTTCTGGGTGCCTCTGCTTGCTGGTATGATCCTTATCATATCTTAATTGAATTGAAAGGCTATTTTGACATCAGTACAGGGCAAGGACTGTATCACGACCCAAGTCACTATTACAAAATTGAGACTTCTGCAGAACACCTTATGATGATATGATACTTTAACCTTGTTCTGGTCCAATATAAAAATACCTTGATGAATAGTTTGTTTCTTTGCTTTAACAGTTTTACATAGAAGCTTGTAACAACTTTGTTATGGATGCACTTTTCCGTTTGTAATTATTTTATAGGTACCTTTTCTAATTATTTTTACATTCTTCTTCAGGCTTATCAAATTTAACATCAGATCCCAGACCTACTATAAGAAAAGGTGCTTTAGAAGTACTCTTTGACATCCTAAAGGATCACGGTCACCTCTTCTCAAGGGCATTTTGGGATAACATTCTTAGATCTGTCATTTATCCTATATTCAGTAGCGCAATGTATGGAAATGACAATCAGGCTCCACCAAGCAGCTTAGCCAGACTTGAAGATGACTTTTGGCATCCTGATACAGATCCAATAGCAACACAGTGTTTAGTGGACTTATTCTTGAAGTTTGTGCATATACTACGCTCACAACTGGAAAATGTAGTAGCTATTATCACAAGTTTTATAAGGAGCCCTTATCACAAATCTGCAACAATGGGCGTGAATGCATTCATGCAATTAATCGGAGTTCTTGGACATGAACTTTCAAATTACGAATGGGAGGATATTTTCTTGTCTCTAAAGGAAGCTGCTAAGCGAACATTGTCTGAATTATCAACAATTATCATGGTTATGAATAACATCGAAATCCCTGAAAGTGCTGAAGTGTATTCGGATGCTGAGCAGTACTCAGATCAAGGATATGTTAGCAATGAGGAAGAAGATAGCAACATGGAAACAGCATCTTATGCAGTCGTTAGAATGAAGGGTCATATAGCTGTCGAACTCTTAATTGTACAGGTATTTTCTTCAATCTTAACCTGGAAATAATGTGTTAAAGTAAAATTTTCCTGTTGCAATGAAAGTTAATGAGTTAGTTTGTATGAGCAAAATGAGTCTAAGTATTTTTTGATGAATGATGAAATGTAATTTACTAGAATGCACTTTTTTTCTAGATTGGTGGCATACAGGAGAGAAGGTATCTTCACTTCATTATCATAAGATCATTAGTTTATAGTGGAGAACCAGTTGGCCTGTTACAAGGAAGTTATAGAAAAGAACTGCTTCTGATAAGCTTGTTTCCCACTATTCTACATTAGAGAACTCATCTATTTGTGTCTGATAGTTTGTTTTCTAACAGTATTTTATTTCAATGTTTTTAGCAACATGCAATTTTGCAGCAATCATATTGAAACACATCAATTGTGCTTCCTCTCTGAGAAACGTTGGTTACATAGGGAGGCCACGGTATATTATTTTTGTTCGTGCTAATCTTATCAATGATGCTTATACATATAAGTCTATGTTCAGTTTCTTCCTGCCTTAGCTCCTGATGGACCAGAGTTAATGATCAAAGCTAACTTTTGGTTTGCTGTTCCCTGTCAGACTATCATGAGGTTGTATGAGGCACATCACGAATCCATGTCAACAGGCAGTATCCGTATTCTTGTGGAGATAATTTCTTCAATTGTGTCATATGCTAGGGAAGTTAGAAATGAAAAGGAATTGCAACTTAAGCTACGCAAGACTTGCTCTCTTCTGGAGGTATCAGATCCACCAGTGGTTCATTTTGAAAATGAGGTTTATCAGAATTACCTGAAGTTCTTGCAAACTCTTCATAAAGATAGACCATTGCCATCAGAAGAACTTGGTATTGAAGGCCAATTGGTAGATGCCTGTGAGAGTGTCTTACAGATATACCTAACTTGTGCTGGATGTTCGCCATCTCAACATCCTAACGACAATCCAACTCCTTACAGGACACTTCCTCTTGGCTCGGCTAAGAAGGAGGAATTAGCTGCCCGTACAAACTTACTTATAGTAGCTGTTCGAGTATTAAGCAGCTTGGAGACTGAGTCATTTAAACGGAATTTGCCACGCTTTTTTCCTTCTTTGGTTAATCTTATTCGTAGTGAGCACAGCTCTGGAGCAGTTCAGTTTGCCCTCTTGGACATATTTCAATCATCAATAGGCCCAATAATATTGTCTCAGTGACGTTTATTTGCGTCTACATGACAGCCATTCATGATTATATTTTATTGTCATCTAATAAGTGTTGCTCCAGGATTTGTCACTGGCTGATTGCAGGTATATTATATAGAAAGAATTCTCGAACATAGTGGACTAACAACAACAGAGGTTCCACCCCTTTGAGTAGATTTTCTAAAGTAATAGTATAGGCACTCTTTTGAGTAGCTCCTTGAGTGTACATTCTTGTTTGTTCTACCGTAGGAATTCGATGAGATACATGTCCTTAGGATGGGTGTCTAAGATGGACATTGGTTTCAAAGGGAGGTGTACACAGGGAGGTACTTAAGAAGTAACCCATAGCTTTGACATTACAGTATCAATTACTGTTAGGCCTTGACATGCCTCTTCCTTTTTTGCAGTTATACAGGGAACAGAGTCTGGTAAAGATCTACTTCTTATTTATTAAACAATGCAACTAGTGAGCAGGTGTCTCTGTTGAGGTTTAGTTAAGTTACAAAGTGTCATTGTACATTTGCTGAACAAGGCATGTGAGGTGTGACTATATAAAGCCTGTAGTTCTGAGGCCAGAACATTTTCAGTCTCATCAGTGAGTGAAACATAGGATTGAAGTTGGGAACTTGGAAATCTTTGATCTGCAGATCCTACATATCAAGTTCTAAACTGAGAATGGACATGACCAACTTGCACAATGTGTTTTCCACACTAGTTGTCTTGCCAGATGGAGGATTTTGTAATGTATAGGTACATATTGTTCAGGAGGATGAATGTAGGCCAGACTGTTGGCTGTTCATACTGGCTTTTTGGGTAAATAAAAGGCAAAAGAAGCAAATTCATCTTTGCATTGCCAATATTCACTGTTGGTTTATTATAGCTTTGCTTCTGGTATTCAAAGCTGGTTTTTAATAATTAGTGGTGCTTGTCTGAAATGATATTGCACATATTCGTTGTTTACCTAGGTTTCCCGAAAGCAAACATATTCTTGGGTGATTGCTCCAGGCCATAGAGGTCCTGCAAACAATGAAGCCATGTTTAATTAAAATAAGCACCGTTGCCTCCCGTAAAAAGAGAGCTTTCTGGTAGTAGATGAAAAGCTTGAGCGTGACACAATATAAACAATCAATTGTGCGCTCAGAAAATACTTCACATTAAAAGCACAAATCTAATGCATTTGATCTCTCACAATACAAATATGTACGTCAAGAACAATGACCACGACCATTATAGCAACCAGTAAGCCTCCTGGTTCTTTTGATTAAACTTGAAAAGGATGATTTAATGCGTCAGCAATTTGCTGAAGGCCAGCTACATATGATAAGACCATCGGATACAGAGACTAGCATGCCTCCCTGTGCATGACGAGCCCCATGACGATATTGACCCTAAAAGGCCAAAACCATAAGACGATAGAATGAAACCCAAGCATTGGTTTGGGCATAATGAAGCAAGTCATTCCGATTTCATGACTCGATTCACTTCCATGACGATTACTGAACTCCAATTTCAGCATCTGTCTTGACACATGCACCACCGGCTTTCACAAGCTCACAAAGGGCATGTGGATTTACATAAGCAGAACAATAGCCACCCTGGCTCTTGTGTGCTTTAACTCCATAGCTTGGAGTGACCCAACATTGACTCTGAAGTATACATCTGTGACCATAACTTCGACAACCTGTATAGGATGAGCATGAAAGTGCAAGATTACAACCAAGCAAAAGTGATATTTAAATACTACTACATTGTGTGCATGCAAACAATATAATTTTTAAGATCATACTAGCAAATATGGTGCGGTGTATCGCAACTAGAATGTATCAACAGTCCACAAACGCCATGCACACAAACACAACAACAGTAACAAGAGTCACTAAATTTGGAAAATCAGTTGATAAACCATGAGTAATTTCTAACTTGATGTACGACGCACACTTACTGCAGAAAGTTTTCATGATGTATTAGTGTAGAATTTATTGGCTCTCACAATAGGATGTAATAAAGGTCACCAATTAGGCATGAATGATTTTAGCTGACGCTGTTTAGGCAATGAAATTTTTTTGTCAGTAATCAACTCTATCCAACTAGTGTAATCCATAAATATGTCACTAAGCATATCGAGGATCAGATTGATAGCATATCAAGCAGTTGTCCTCTGATCAGGTCAACAAGACACAACCACACTTCTTGCATTCAGATGAAAGATATATCTACATATCCATATATGTCCATAGAAATTTTTGCTATGACAGAAGCCATATGTAAAATTAAACTAACCTCTTGAATGCAAGGTGATAGCTTGCGAGGCAAGAAGCTGGCTGCTGACTTAGCAGTTCTTCTGTTCTTAGTCCTGCTGCAGTCCAAGGATACCTGAGAGAGATAGGATCATTCATTCCTAAACTGTTACAGGAAGTAATAATTTCATCTGATATCAGGGTATACCCCAAAAAGTCATCTTCATGACACAGCTGTTTGGTCAGAATTACTGCCTTGTGTGAACTGTGGTGAGTGAGCAGAAACTATGAAAGGTGTATTTGTATGGATCGGCAATGCAACACCTGCAAAATTGGAAAAACTGTTGCTGTTATGAATTACTATCGAAGAAATGATACGTATAGTTCACTGAGCTTCTCCAATCAAACAACAAAACCTAAAAGCCACAAGACACTCACCCATTGATACAGAAAAAGAAAAAACTCAAAGACATACATACCTGATGGATATGGGGCTTGATATGCAGATACAGATGCCACATTTATTCCGCTGACATTTGGTCCACTCAATTGACCATAGGCAGGAGCAGGAATTGTGTAACCCTGTCCAGTTGTATAACCACGCACTCCAGGCGGCAGCTGGCCTACTTGCCCAAATGGATACATTGACATGTTAACCGACCCTGGGGGACTATAAATTGGAATATACTGCTGACCAGCCTGAGGATTGTAAACATTCTGCATGAAACAATACATATTTTAGTAAGGCTATCACAAAGAATGTGTAATCCAGCTAAAACCTTCCAAGGCAATGAGAAGAGCTTTCACATCACCAACCTGTGGATAGACGTAATCAGGCCCATACATCGTGTATCTGCAAATAAAGTCAGTTAAGGCAGTTGTCATTTAGTTAACTATAGTTAGGAATGGTCTAGAAACCTTCAACGACATTCATTACAGCATCCAGCTTAAAATAATGGAACCTCAATAACAACACAAATGTTCTATCTTCTACTTAGAATTTTGGTTTAGTTGCTACTAAAATAGGATAGTTCTAGAGCTCAGCCACACGACAATTACTGACCAGGCAGCTAAGTGTTTTTTACTTCAACTGATGCTAAACCTAAATAGAAATCCTAGTATTTAGCAGAAGTCACGAACAAATATGAACAAAGTAACAACAGATGTCAAGTTACAGTGCTAAAGTGCAGGCTGCTAGGGACAATAAACTTACGCATATTGTGGATATCCATATCCTTGTTGGTAGTGGAAAGGAACTGCTTGATAACCCAAGTTTCCAACATAACCTCCTCGAGTAACAGGCAGACCTCCAATGAACTGAAGCGGTGGCTTCGACTGTACTGCAAGACCAAATTCAGAAAAAGAAAAAAAATGAAGGGAATGAAACACAAGTCAGCTTCCTTGGAGACATAGTCATTAGCAAGGCAGGGTAAAAAGAGGAAGACAGGTTCCTCCATTAACAGAATTTCCATAAACGTAGAATATATACATCAAAATTCACAAATACGATCACAGTGGATGCATAAGCTTGTCTATAGCCATGAGGTACATTGGAACCTATATCATTTCATTATAGCATATAACCTTTGAGAAAATTGGCCGTAGGATTAGACTTTCTATTTAATCTCCTCTGAAACTTTCTAAAAAAAGCATTGAGAACTAGCTTAGCAACTTGTATAATGCCTCAATACCATAAGTTACGGAGTACCCTATATCTTAGTTGATTGCATAGGAAATTTGCAAGATTGCAGGCTCTAGTACTGACTTCTGAATAAAATCAGGAACCATCTAGCTAGGTAACCACAACGAGAACCTGTGTGGGAACATTCACAGTAATCTGCGCACTTTGGCATGGGAAATCACAATCATTTAGTAGCTAAGGAGCCTGATCAGGGAAAATAAATAGAGGGCTATATCATGCAAGCACTGGCTAAGGGACTTGGTCTTACAGAATACATATGGATGTATGCTGCAAACATGAGAATTTAAATTGTTTTATATCAAAGGTTCCAATATCAGTTGTGCTGGAGACCAATTTGTGTGATTCCTTTTAAGACTTCAAAAAGCTCACATCAGCACAATTCAAATTTCAAAATTTGATAGATGAACTTGCCATGTTTGGCTCGGATTTTAGGTTGGCAATTTTCTTAGCTTCTTGTATGACTCAAATGTTTTTCCAGGCAATCTTTTAGCTTCTCAACTACGCAATAATTAAATGAAAACCTACTTACAATTCATGGACCTACCGAATGTCTGTGGAGGAGGCCTTGGACGCCCTAATGAAGCCAGATTACAATTTGCCCTTCTCCCATCAATGATTGGGGTAGGATCCTCACAAGCCCTCCGAGCAGATTCAGGGTCACGAAAGGTCACCTAAACCCTCCAAAAAGAACAAACACCAACACAAACCAGAATTCAATAATAACAATCGAAAAAGGATCCTGCAAGATTCAAACATTGTAATATTGAGGAAAATCTTGTGATAAAAAACCAAGCATAAAAAGTTGACTAGACATAATAAACTGCCGCAAGAAAATCACAGAAAAGTACACTAACACAGACTAAGGCATCACTACGGGAGAAAGAAGACAACAACATACTAAATCCTTAAGACTAAGAAGACAACAACGTACTCAACCCTTAAGACTTGCTGGTCATCCAAAACACAAACAACAAAGATGACGGAATGATAATCAGCCGAAGAGCAATATTCACACCACAACTTGCAGATTATAGACACATCAACGAGACCGCAAAACAAATAACTCAACATACCTTAAATTCTAACAAAGATCCACAAAAGTGAAATAATAATGACTAGATAGATTGAAACAATACGAAGCGAAGAAAGATAAAACAGGAACACCATCCATCCACCAAAAATGAAAAACTATGACCTACGTACATCTAGCCTGTAAAACACGAGAGAATATCAAAGTGTCTCTCTAACCCAATTCTTATACAGCTCCTAAAGATCATAAATATACCTACCTTTCCCTTAAACAGTTCAAGATACACAAACAAAATTTTACAGAAACTATTGCAAACAAAAAATCATGATGACCCAGAACATTAAACGAGCTAAAGAACAAGCATCTTTTCAAATGTTTGCACCTTTCTTAGAAATCACGACGAACAAGAATAGCAAACGATCTATATAAGTAATAGAGCAAGAATATTAAAAAAAATTGCATAGTTTCTTACAAATTACTACGACCCAAAAAACAAAACCATCCATACGAGGGATAAAACAAAAATTCAATCAAAATCAAGAGGACACAGAACGAAAACTAATCCATAGAATAAGAGAATTATCAAAATATTGAATCTTTCTCGCAAATTACAACGACCAAGAACAACAAGCCATCTAATAAAACAAGAATCTAATTAAAAATTCGTATATTTCTTACAAATCCGTATCCCTTGGACCGTCCAGAGTGCTTATCAGTGATCACAACAGCTTCCAATATCTCACCAAAGGGTTCAAAATATCGACGGAGAGTTTCGCTATCAGTCACCCAAGCAAGCCCACCAACGAAAACTTTCGTCAAACTCGTGTCAATTCCGAAGTAGTGAAACAACCCAGAGCTTGAACTCGAACCCGAAGCTGATCGCTGGTGCTGCGACATCGCAGCAACAGGAAGGCAAGCTCTCTCTCCCGCCGGCGGGAGAAAAGCTTCAAGAGGGATCAATGGAGAAGAGAGAGAGAGAGAGAGAAAGAAATGATAGCTTTGACATTTTTTTTATTTATTAATTTCTTTGAAGGACTGATTTACGTGTTTATTTGAACGTTTGCATTATAGAACCTTTTATTATTTATTTCGCAAAAATAGTCCTTCCCCTATTACGCTAGCGGTATTGTCGGGGACAATTTTATCTTATCATTCATCTCCAATTCTTTTTTCTTTTTTTTTAACTACGTGAAGTTCAAAAGTGTAATATGGTATGAAAGTTTATATTCAATTTAAGCAAGGAAATAAAAATACGAAGCCTACTTGTCTACTAACTTAAAAAGCACATAAAAAAAAGTTTACATATAACAACTCACAATCGCTGAAAATATTTTTGATGATGGCAGCCTTAAGAAACAAGCGTATATTATCTTGTTGATTTCAGTTGCATTGCATAGAATTATTGTTTATCAAAATTGTAGAGACAATGTGACAAAACATTAATTTGAAGGTTCGAAAATGTAATTATGGAAAAGATGAAGAGAATATATTCTATAATTATTGTTCATGAAGTTTATGGCAATTATAAAACATGCTAGAAAGTGAAGTGAGTAGTTATAAGTTAATGACATGACTGATCACACCAGTCACTATAGAGTACAAAATACTTCTTCTTCTCCAATAATTGAAGTGATTTCTAAATTTGTGGATGGGAATTAAAGACTTCTGTAAAGCTAATGACCATGAAATGAAATCAAAGAAAGCTACATCCATTATGGTTCAGTGCAAATTTTTTATAAATATATCCAAAATTTACTTGTCTATAAGTCTTAGAACTCTACCAAAAATTTATTTTTATCAAAAAAATTACTTTGGAATAATTTTTTTTCATTTATTTTTTAAAAGAGTTACTTTCTGTATAAAAAAGTACACCATAAGTGATACATGTTTGAGGTATTTGGAATCTGAATTGATGCTGAGAATTGTTAAATTATAGATAAGGAGAGAAGTGGTTGGGTTTAGAATTAAACAGATGATGATCCCTGCTGGCTAGAACCCTTTTCTTATGCCTGATAGAGACTCAATACCAGAAAAAGAGGGATACAACAATTAACAAATGTCTTTATCTTTCACTTGACTTCTGTTCAAGAACTCAAATAACTCATAATCATCACAGAATAACAAAAGTGTGTCTTCACAAGTTTATAATTTCATTCATGAGTCATGACTTGTTTATGCCAAAAATTGCGGTAACCAGAGCAAGAACTTTAGTCTTTGTTCAAAATGCCAACTTTCTTGTAGTATTCAACACTGTCAACTAGTGTCTCTTCAAGTTTTCTGTACTTCCATCCCAACGCTTTCAACTTGTCAGATGACAAGATGTCCAGATCCCCCTCAGTAAAACTGCAAAATCGACAATTCTGATTATAAAATATTAACGTTGCAAACCAAATGAGTCTGGATGCATTTCAAATCAAGGCATACATTTTAGGGTAGTCGTAATCTGGATACATGCTTTTTACAGTTGTGATTAAGTCCGAAGTTTTCATTGGATGCGGACCACAGATGTACCGACCAGATGCTTCAGGCTCTTCGTAGACCAGGATCAGAGCTTCAGCAACATCTCGAACATCTACAAAATGTCGAACTCTATTCTCCATTGTTTCTGTTTTACCTGCAATGCAGTCACAAACAATTAAGACAAGTTTGCGAACCTATTGGTTTTGGATATAGGAAGTTTAGGCCTATTGAGTACAGAAAAAATCCGTATATGAAACCTCAGAGACAGAGAACCATTAAGTTTACAAAACGTCACGTAGTTTTCTAATACTAAAGTAAATCAGATGAAGAGGTAAAGCTAAGAACAGACCTTTCAGAATGTTGATAAGAAACAAACTGCTGGAATTGATAGTTGATTGGAGCAGTGGTCCAAGACTTAGAGTAGGCAAAACTGTAACCACATCAAGTCCATGCTCCTTCGCATAATTGAGAGCCTCCTCCTCAGCGAGCGTTTTAGATAAGCAGTACCAGTTCTAGAAGACATCAAACACAGATGCTAATTCAAAGAAGAGCTGGATAGAAAACTCTTACTCCTAATGGTACTTACATCGCCCACTAGACTGATAACAAATCCAAGTTTCAAGCATAAGTGCAAGTCAATAGCGTAACTTCGATGAATATTGATGACATAAAAAACTTTGAACCATCTGTATGCAAGGGGTTGCTACAGGAATGCGCATACCTACAATAGAATCAACTTATTTGTGATATTACCAGGCTTTGTGGTTCTAGGAAGTTTGTCAATATGAGTTTCATTCACATGCCATTAAGTAAATTGTAGACAAGCTACGACTACATTTGCAGAAGTTATTCCATTAAGAGTATGCAAATTGTTATCTTTGCAGTTAGAACAAGCAAATCACCTCTTTGTGTCTGCAGTACTCCTTGTCCGACCAACATGTCTCATCCTTAACTTTGTCCGCTGGCCAATGAGGACTCATTGCAACAGCAGCAGCAGAGGAAACCACAACTACTCGTTTTACTTTAGCACAAGAACATTCTTTAAGTACATTCAGTGTACCAGTTACAGCTGGTCTGATTACTTCCTCCTGCAAGACAGTTGGGCAAATGCTAATATCTTAAATCACACCGAGACCGTGCATAAATATCAAGGCAGTTTCATCTCCTTAATAGAAAGTTAGAACGTTAGGTAAATTACAAGAAAATTACATAAAGATATCACCTCAGGATTAGGAACTTGTGTCCTTAAAGCAGGGCTAGCCACATGGAACACTCCTTCACATCCTTCAATTGCTGCTTGAAGCGCTTCAGAGTCGAATAAATCTGTTTTGAAGAGTTGAAGTTTATCTACAGCCCCTTCCAAGTTCTTAAGATGGGCGTTCCTCTCATCAGCTGAAAATTACTAAAGTAATAAGATATAACAGCCTGATTAGTAGTGGGTTGAATTAAGCCATTGTTGGAGTTAGAGGCCTTACTATGCAATGTTTCCTTCTTTTATTTTTCTCCTCACCTTTCTTTTCATCTTCCACCCGACAGCCACCTTGCTGCCCCCTCACCGGCAGCAATTTCTCCCCTCCGGCGCCGTTATTTTTCTTTGTTCTTACTCCGGCGTGCATCTCCAAGCCCTCCCCTTGCTCTCCTTGCTTCAATTTCGCCGGATTGAGTTTTGTTTCACCGCCGAGCAAAAACTCTAATTTGTCCGTCGTTGATTCGCCGCCGTTTCTTCGACGCCGGCTTCCTAAAATCCTTCTCCTCACCCCACTGAAGGTTTTCCCTACATCAATTGAGCTCGATTTCGGCTCAAGAGAGAAGGAGCACGATTTCTTCCAAGCCGTCGTGTAAATGGCCGATTCCGGCACCGGCAGTGGTTTTTAGTTTAACCATCGGTTCTATTAAACTCTACCACTCTTGAGGATCATTTCGTTATTAATTTCTCTCTTGCCGGAAAGTTCGCCGGAACCCTAATTTTCGCCGGAATCCGGCGAGCCGGCGGAACCGACGGTTTAGGTGAGATCAAATGCTCTCTTTTGTCGACTGAACTTGTTTTTGGACCTCTGAATAACCCATTTAACTTTATACGTCTAGTTGATCGATAATCGGCGAGTTCGTCTCTACGACGTGAGGTCCGTTCTCAGTCTGACTTGTTCGATTCGGTAAGCATTCTTAGTTGCTAGCTTAGTATTAGTCGATGTGTTTGAATTATGAGTTATTGCTGGAGAATTGCTTTAGATTACTTATTGCGTGGTTTTATATTGGTAATAGGATTAAAAGCGAAATTTGTCGGATGATCTGAATTGGTAATAGCCATAGATAAGAGGTTTTGCAAGGACCTTCAGGTGAGGGTTACTTGCGTCTTCTCTTCTTAGCTTATCGTTAGGTTTTTAACGCAAGTAACATTTGCTTTGGAAACTCCGGCATGACTTGCCACCTTCAGTATATAATATGATTGATCGTTCATGCCATAAAGTGCTTGTGCATGTATAACTATGTAAGGTTATGGTAACGATAGAAATTATAAAGGCATGCTAGAAACAAAGTAGGTTGGATGATTGATGAGAATATCATGTTTGCATGTAAAAATCTAGAATTTGTGATATGCAAGTATATGAGATCTATAGAATGTCGTCTATATCGGATGGCCTGTAAACTGGACAATGATTTTATGTTATTAAAGTGGCTAGATATAGATACTTTAACTCTATATCTAGTTATGACATATATTAAGCAACTAGAAGATTTGAACTAACATATTAGTATGTTTAGAGTGATATATGTGCATAATAATCATATCACAAGTATATCAGTATGTCATTAGTAAATGACTTAGCATGTTTAATTAGTTTATACGTGATTGAATGATTTTTTGCGGATAAGTAGTAGAATTAAATTGCATGCACCATTACGTATGCTATATGGGGTTCTGCATTGAATGCATTTTTCACTTGTAAAGCATGCTCATTAAAAGTGATGATTATGGTAATCATGATGCATAGTAATTTTAGATATGTGAAGGTGACTTCACATATTGTTTGCATATGAATTCCAAGTATAGAGCATGTGATATTTATATACCTACACATGCATGGGCATTGATTGTGATTGAAACCGGTAGAGGCTTTTAAGCTTGGTTCACCATGTGAATATGCATATGACCTATGACTAATGCCTGTAGGGGCTCAGATTTGATTGACCTATTATGCATAGACACTCGTGCTGCACGAGGCAGGCGAGTCAGGGGCTGAGATCAGGACCCCAGTGGGTGTGGGGCGGGCACCCACCTATGGCCATAGTATTTTAGGCCCATGCGCGTGGGGGCGATACCACGGCCCATCCGGTTCGATCACCCGAATGGTTGTACCTCACCGGCGCGGGTGAGTAGCTTTGGTTTGTAGGTCGAGCTGGAGATTGGATCTCGCTCTATATTATATATTTATCTTCCTGATTCCCTGACTAGTGTTACATCATGAATATAGATAGACAAACATGTATGGTATCATATTAGACATGTTTGGATAACGGACGACGCATGTATGAATGCATAAAGGTATTGTAGCGTGCATAGTTGGACTTTATGTATTTAGGATGCCATAGTGAAAGAAATATAAACTATGTAGTTTGTTCTCATAGTACATGGCACCTAATGAATATTATTACATGTTAATATAGCAGGATATTTTATGGACTGCATTTGTTGTATGTCAAAGCCCTCCGTATCAGTTCTTATTGGGAACTAGGTTGGTATGGGACGACTTAGGACCCAATAGAGCTTGTTCCGATCTAATCGTTGCATCTGTTGCATATAGCAGATAGGATTGAAACAATTAGGGTAATGCATTAGAAGCCCTAAATGGTGCATTCTGTTATTTCACCTCACTGAGTCTGGGCTCATCCCTTTTTCTTTCTTTGGCCTCTCCCAGATATTCCAGGTACTAGCGGGAGCTGACAGGATATAGCACTGAGTTTTGATATAGCACGTCGACGGTAGATCCGTGTACTTATAGCTCATTTTGGCATATAGATGGCTCTGTTATTTTCTTAAGATATGTATTTTTCTTATATCTTTTTTGGCTTTGTAAATTGAAGTTTTGGAGATGTAATAGGTGTGAGTGTGGCTACCGGTAGCCCATAGATATTTATTTAGTTGGTTTTGGTATTGAAAGTATTTGTTTATTTTTATTTTGTTTTATCGTTATCAAATGAATTATTATGGTACAGGTTTCCACTTGAAATTATAGGGAAGGTTCTGTCGAATTTTTTTTATTTATTTATTTGAAAACGTTTGGTGAACCGTTATGATATTTTTGGGTCAGGCTTACTAGACTGGATCTAGTTTGGTTGTTGTCCAGACAGGTCTAGTCTAGGCCGGTCGCGGCCGGGTTGGGTCGTGACATAAGATGAGTTGAAACAGATAACATAAGAATGAGTTCATCTGTAAGGACTCTAAAAGAGGCGTGAAACTATTATAACGTAGTACAATGAAATATATCAGAACTCTCAGACACAACCCTCTTTATATTAACTACGATCTGTGCATCATACCACATACCAGTTTAAGGAGATCACCTTGTGAGAAGGTCATGTCCTTAAAATGGAGAAACCTGTTGAATTATCGCATATTAGTTCTACCCACTAATAATATAGCATAATTCCCCTAATTATACAGTTTACTGATTTCCTTGTTGTTTGTTATGTACTAATGTGTTTTATACAAGTAGTGGAAGTCGTGGAACTCTTAGAATTCGTAGTTGTAGCTTATAGTCTCTGTTATATAATGGTTTTGCTATTAATGGAAGTCAGGCAAATTTTACCAATTAATTCTTGCGGTGAGTTTTGACCTTAACCCGAGCAACTTTCTTTTTTAATTTAAATCCATAAAATTTTCACAAGGCTTCAACCAACATAAGAGAATGATTCAGACATCTAAAGGAATCTGAAACATTGTAAAAGGTTTTACCCAAATGATTATATGAAAGACTTTACTAAAACATTGTGCAGATTTAAATAGAACAACCCAAAAAAGAAACATAGTAATCATATAAAGCAAACATTTTTTCAAGAAAAATCATAGATAAGTGTAACAGAAGAAGGATAACGTTACTTGGATCTCTAACAGTTCCATGAACTCTGTAGCCTCTTTCAAGAAGAAACTTCACTAGCCAAGAAGCTATGTAACCTCCAGCTCCTGTCACACACACGGTTCTTGTCACCTCCTTCACTCCCTCCATTTCAATAATTCCTCTCAATTAGTTTCCTGTTCTTTTGGAGTTATACTCAAGAAAAGAAAAAGTTGATCTTTTCTTATTTATTTTTCTCTTCTAGATAGTGACTGTTCCTTTAAAAGAAAACAAGAAGATTCATTGATTTCAACAAAGGTACTTAAAGATGATCTCATGCATGACGTTTGACTTCTATGTTTCGGATTTTTCAGTGTTCTTGGCAATGTAAAGACGAAATCTTCGGGCAGTTTGAATTATGTTTTTTGAAATTTATTTTTGTTTATTATTATTATTATTACTTTTTAAAGTGTTTGGTTATTTTTCTGGTTTCGTTTTCAATTTTTTTAAAAACTACATATACAACAGATTTTCAAAACTTATCAAAACCAAATTTCCGATGTATTTTTTTTAATTATAAAAACAAGACTAATGAAAAGGTTCAGCGAGTCACCGGCGCCACCACATCTGAACGACCCTATACCGGAGTTCAGGCGAACACTGGTTGGTGATCGCGGGAATATGACAGATGTATTAGTCACTAGCACAGAGGTTTTGTTACCACTGGTGCTGCTGGCTGGACTCTGTCGCTCTCGCTCCGGCCACGGCGACCTCTTGCGAAGAATGGTAGGAGTTCCGACAAACTCCGACTAATATCGCCAGAATTCTGATGATTTAGTTTGAGAAGTGCAGCCAAACAAGCCTTTGTTTGACAAACTAATCTAATTGCACAATTTGCACTAAAATCACAATCATTAACAAGAAAATTGGAGAATCACAATTGTCTTTATCCTTCATTAGACCTTGTGTTCAAGAATTCTGAAGAATTCATAATCATAGGAGAAGAACAAAATAGTTCTCTCACAAGTACGCAAACAATTGAAGATGCAGACTGAAGTTTTATACACTAGGACATAAGTTTCTCTGTTTTTCTTAACAAACTTGTTCAAATTTCTAACTTGTTCATGATCTATTTACTTGTTTCAATTACAATCTGCAAACATTTATAACCAGAATGACAACTCTAATCCTTGTTCAAGAGGCCAGCTTTCTTGTAGTACTCAACACTATCAACTATCGTCTCTTCAAGTTTTTTGTGCTTCCATCCTAATGCCTTCAATTTGTCTGACGACATAATGCCCGAATCGACATCAATGTAACTGCAAAATCAACAATTCTTGTCATATAATCTTAAAAAAGCCATTAATCAAACAACACAAGAGCATCAATGCTTACTTTTTGGGGTAGACATATTCAGGATAAATGCTTTTTAACAGTTCGATAAAGTCCTTAACTTTCATATGATGCGGAGCACAGATGTAACGACCAGATGCTTCTGGCTTCTCATATACCGTGATGAAAGCTTCAGCCACATCTCGAACATCTACAAAATGCCGAACCATGTTCTGAACTGTTTCTGTTTTACCTGCAATACAGTCAAGAACAATAAAGGCACTAAAATAGGAATGGATATATATGGTTTATGCTATTATAATTCGTCTTCATTTCAGAGTATAGAAGGGATATGGATATTGATAGTTTCAGTCTTTCAGATAGTAAATCTTTATGTTTTCATAAAGATTGTCTAACGCCAAATACATCATTTGAAGGGGAAATGTTAAGTACCTTTCAGAATGTTAATAAGAAACAAACTGCTGGCATTTATGGTTGGTTGGAGCATTGGTCCAAGACTTAGAGTAGGACAAACTGTAACTACATCTAGTGCATGCTGCTTGGCGTAATTGAGAGCCTCCTCTTCCGCCAATGTCTTAGATAAGCTGTACCAGTTCTGGAAGAAACACGAATTAAATGATAATTTTATTTTCGAGAAACTAAATGCTAATTTCAATTGAGAAACATCGTTAAAAAAGTCATATTCATAATTTGAATCGAAGTTTTAGGGAAAAACTGAAAGCTACTAGCCCAACATTCATTTAATAAGTTGAATGGGCACAAATGTGAACCATTTGTACGTAAAAGCTTGCATCATGAATATGCATTTTGCTTACATACAACAGAAACCAACTGATTTGTGAGACTTTGTAGTGAAGCATGATGAGATGAGCTTTATTCACATTTTATTCGGTAATTTTACAGACTATTCTAGCTGTGTATACAAATTATTATCTTCGCAACAAGTAACAAAGCTCACCTCAGTGTTTCTGCAGTAGTCCTTGTCCGACCACCATGTCTCATCCTTTTGTCTATTTGCAGGCCAATGAGGACTTACTGTAACAGCTTTACCAGAGGAAACCACGAGAACTCGTTTCACTCTTGCAATAGAACAACTTTTGAGTACATTCAGAGTACCGGTTACGGCAGACATAACCACTTCAGCCTGCAAGGCAGTATAGTGGTCAGCAGAGTATAATGCCTATTTTGAAAATGTTTATGAGTGAAAAATGTAGTGTAATTCTGGGAAATTTTCAGACACTACACATTTCCTACTCTTCTGATAATGTCTATGAATATTCATCGGTCGAGAAAAACGGATGACAAGAAAATTAGGTATAAACTGCTGAATGGAAATGTTCGTTAGACAAATTTAATGTCACCTCAGGATTAGAAACTTCATTCGCTAGACATGGGCTAGCCACATGGAAGACTCCTTGGCATCCTTTGATGGCTGTACGAATTGCTTCCAGGTCGAGCAGATGTGCCTTGAAGAGTTGAAGGTTATTTGCAGCCCCTTCTAAGCTTTTCAGATGGGCATTCCTCTCATCAGCTGACAATTCATATAGTAAGACAAGTGAATCTGACAAGCTTATGCAAGAATGTTACACCTAGAAGGGCCGATAAAAGAACTATGCAACTTATGTTTAATTGAAATCTCAGGAACTCAAAATCAAGCTCGCCCTCCTTTATATCTAGTATGAACTATGCATCAAAAGAATCAGAATTTATATTGAGTATGGCATTCATTTGTCAAGAGGAGAAATTTTGTCTTCCTATTATTATTTTTTGAGTAAATCAACACTCGTGAGAATCGAACCTACAAAACTGCCCCTTATGGGAGGCAATTCTACAGCTATTACTAGAAGAAAATTATCTTTCCAGCAATCTGCATATAACAAGCCAATGAAAATTTATGGTATATATGATCAGGTTTATGTTGCAGAAATGAAGATAAGTTCCATTGGGGAATATTGTCGAACATGTTGTGGGCAAGCAATCATTTGGGAAGGAAACACATTACCTGGATCTCTAACAGTGCCATGAACTCTATAGCCTCTTTCAAGAAGAAACTTCACCAGCCATGAAGCTATGTAACCACCAGCTCCTGTCACACACACAGTTTTTCTCATCCCCATCTCTGCTTCACCAGCCATTAACATTATTCACTACTTGATCTCAACTGGTCTTGCTCTTTCTTTGCTAGTTACAATCCAAGAAAGAAGAAGTTGCAACTTTTTCTTTTCTTATAGATAATGATTGAATCCTTAAATAAACAAGAAATTCCAACAATGCTGATGCAATGACAAAGCTTATTTAACTGAATTCGAAAGGACAACAATAGAAACAAGGACTTTAAGAAAAGCATGTGTTTGAGCAAAGACTTGATATACATATAATCACTTTCATGAGCCACAAGAAACAAATGAGTATGAGACAAATTGCCGATGTCTAATAATCAATTCTTGTTCAAGATGCCAGCTTTCTTGTAGTACTCCACACTATCAACTAGTGACTCTTCAAGCGTCCTACAATTCCATCCTAGTGCCTTCAACTTGCCGGACGTCACCAGACCGAATGGATGTGGGGTCTCTTTGTAACTGCCAAAATGGACTAGTTAGAACCTAGTAGCACAAGGACCAGATATGGAAACGCTTTAAGTTTTTCTATGCATAGTGAGACTTACCTTTTGGGGTAGTTGTAATCGGGATACTTGCTTTTCAACATATCAACTAAAGCACTAACTTTCATTGGATGTGGCGCACAGATATACCGTCCAGATGCTTCAGGCTTCTTGTAGACCAAAATGAGAGCTTCCGCTACATCGCGAACATCGACGAAGTGCCAAATTTGGTTTCCAGCTTCTTCTGTCTTTCCTGTAGGATAATCATGCTTCGTTTTAAATAGGTCATTGCACAAATCAACTTTCTAGTTCAGCAATAAAGAGGAGCTGTATCATGCACGAACCTGTCATAAAGCTCATGAGAAATAAGCTGCTAAAATTAACAGTTGGTTGAAGCAATGGTCCAATAACCATAGATGGGCAAACTGTTATGACATCAAGTCCATTCATTTTTGCATAACGCAGTGCGTCCTCCTCAGCCATTGTCTTAGAAAGACAATACCATTCCTAGAAGCATATTTAAATCCCAAGTTTGGAGTCAGTATTAACAGCCGGGTAACATGGTGATGAAATTTCAATTGTAAAAGAATGATGTACAGCTACCTTAAAAAATTTACGTGAGACAAATGAGCAGCAAAGTACCAAATCATTCTCACAACATGATGATAGTCATATGATTATTAGAAAATTCAGGTCAATCCAACTTTTTAACCGACGAACAAGTTCACATCATTACAATTGCAAGAATGTTACCTCAGTGTTCTTGCAGTATTCCTTGTCTGACCAGCAAGTCTCATCTTTGATCTTGTCAGTTGGCCAATCTGGATTCCTAGAGACAGCAGCTAAAGAAGAAACTACAACAACTCTTTTTACGTTAGCATTAGAGCACGCCTTAAGTACATTCAGCGTACCCTTTACAGCAGGTTCTATCAGTTCCACCTGAAAGATTCAAAAATATGTTCAACGATCTTTTGTGAACAAAAAATACATGACCTATGATGTATTTTTTTCTTCTTCTAGTTTCAGGAATTTCATAGCGGTTATCATCATACAAGCATACTTGCTCGGCAAAGATGTACAAAGGATTCACTAGTACAGACAATACGATCATATGAAAGAACTTACCTCTGGATTGGGTACTTTAGTTGTAGGAACAGGACTGGCAGCATGGAAGACACCTTCACATCCTGCAATTGCAGCTTGAATTGCTTCATAATCGAGCAATTCTGCTTTGAAAAGGTGAAGATTTTCGGTGGCCCCTTCCAACTTCTTCAAATGGGCATTCTTCTGATCACCTGATATGCAAAAATTTATACTGCTAAGAACACAAGCCGAGGAAAAGAAATGGTTACTGATATATCATAATTATTATCGTCGTCAGAGAGCGGAAAAAAAACTTTACTTGGATCTCTAACAGTTCCGTGAACCCTGTACCCTCTCTCAAGTAGAATCTTTACTAGCCATGAAGCAACATAGCCTCCAGCACCAGTCACGCAAACAGTGGCAGTCTTCTTCTGTTCGTCTCCCTCCATAATCTCTAGAAAACGTAGTGCACCAGTGTGGAGGATACCACAAGGGGTCCAGGCATTAAATAGAGATGCTGTTTGACAATATTTATTCAAAAAGCTAATTCTATAAAATTTATTTAAAATTTTAAAAATATATAAATTTAATAATAAAATATTTAATTATTTATTTTTTTAATTTTAATTAAAATAATAAATTTATTAAATAAATCATAATTTTTTTAAAAAAAATTATTCTATAAACACGCTCCAACCTTTCGAAGTTTTTGGAGTTTTTCTCCGATGACGTAACGGCTTATGTAATAAACCTACTTAAAGATAACAATGAAAAAAAAAGATTTTGTTTCGATTAGAACAGAGATGTACTTCGAAGCAAAATTAACTGCTGAAACACGAATTTCAAACCAAATCAACGACTTTAGCTGAGATCGTATTTTAAATGTCCAAAATTAGAGATCTGTGCAGATATTCAAATATAAATTAAATTCAAAATTATAATTTAAGATTATTATATTTTACTTTTAATTTATTTTTAAAAATAAAAATTAATTTTTATTTTTTTATTTAAAAAGTAATTAAAATATAAAAAAACTTAACTCTATTTTTAACTTACTTTTTAAAAATTTTATTTTTTATTTTTGTAAAACTTATTTATATGTATTAAAATACGTTTTGAACTAATAAGCTATAACCAAATATACTTTATATGTTTGAAAGTACAAAAAGGTAAACACAAATTTATATAATCTTCCACAGGTAAAATCTTTCTTCGGTACGAGCACATATGATGAAATTAAGCGTCTCTTGTTGAAATTTTCATTATTCATTTTGGCACAATTTTTCTTCAAATACTAACGCTGATGATGACATTTTACCTCTCTGCGAGTGACATTCAACCTCACTCAGCGAATAAAGTAGTACATACTTCAACATAGTTAGATCACAAATCGATAGAAATAAGACACAAAAGCTTTTATTTCAAATCTTCGGAAATTTTTTATTCAGACAGTGTATAACTTAGTAGTTTGGCTTATTGAAAAGAACTACATACAAACATTTCCATGACAAAAACACAAACTAAGAGACGATATATACTATACTTCTCTAGCCCTTGTTCAAGAGACCTGCTTTCTTATAGTACTCCACACTATCAACTAGTGACTCTTCTAGTGTTCTATACTTCCATCCTAGTGCCTTCAACTTGTCGGACGTCAAGATTCTCCATGACTGTCCCTCTTTGTAACTGCAAAATGGAGGATTTAGAGCAAGTACAGGAAGCACCAAATAGGGGCACACCAATATTTCATGATAGTGAGGTTTACCTTTTCGGGTAGTCATAATTGGGATACTTGGTCTTCAACATATCAACTAAATCCTTAACCTTCAATGGATGCGGCGCACATAGATACCGTCCAGATGCTTCAGGCTTCTCGTAGACCAAAATCAGAGCTTCAGCTACATCGCGAACATCCACGAAGTGCCAAACACTGTTTTCAGCTTCTTCTCTCTTTCCTGTAAGATCATCACGCTCGTTAAAATGCAAGCTTGCAGAAAGATAATGACCCTGGAGCTCAGCAATAACGAGAAGCAATCATGAAACTGGCCTGTCAACAAGCTGGTGAGAAACAAGCTGCTAGCGTTAACAGTTGGTTGAAGCAGTGGTCCAATAACGGTAGATGGGCAAACTGTCACGACTTCAAGACCATGCTTCTTGGCGTAATCCAAAGCTTCCATTTCAGCCATTGTCTTAGAATCACTATACCAGTTCTGTAAGCAACATTAAAATATGCAAGTTGGAAATCACTGTCAAAATATAGCTGTGTCAAATACTGATGCTCTAATTTCTATGGACAAGATTAGCATACAACTATTTTACAATTTTTGTAATATAGATGACCAGAAAAGTACAATTAATGTAAGGCAATTAATGTCCACTATTTAGGAGATTTTTTGAAAATACTTTTCAACTCTGTGTCATTCTAATTTTTTATTGCATATTTTTAAATAAATTTTCTATAATATTACACAAAATTCTTTTTTTTAATTTAAAAAAGTATAAAACAAATTTTATGTGATAATATTTTTTTTGAGGTAAATAAAATAAAATTTTATAAAGAAATTTCTCGTTCTAAAAAAATTATATTTTATAAGCAATTTAAACATTTCCTTAATCTGAAAAGCATGTAGTAGACACCGGAAAAGAATGTTACCTCAGTCTTCTTGCAGTACTCTTTGTCTGACCAGCAAGTCTCATCCATGACCTTGTCAGTTGGCCAATTCGGATTCATCTGTACAGCAGCTATAGAAGAAACTACAACAACTCGTTTTACTTTAGCTGCTGCGCATGCCTTGAGTACATTCAGCGTACCAGTTACAGCAGGTTCTATCAAGTTTACCTGAAAGATTGGAGTATGAGATGCTGTCAAAAGGCTAGTTTATCATTATGTTCGATGCTTCTGATTCTTTGCCGTTGTTTAAATTGTGGATACAGAAAACACCAAGTACAAATGGACCTTGACTTTCTTTCTGCTACTTTATTTCTGTTATCATAACATACGCCTACGGGGTTAGCAATTAGACTTTATATAAAGGAAGCAGCATTCACTTGTATAGAGTATGATCTGATAAGAAATTTACCTCTGGATTGGGTACTTTAGATGGAGGAACAGGACTGGCAACATGGAAGACTCCTTCGCATCCTTCGATTGCTGCTTGAACGGCTTCATAATCAAGCAAATCGACTTTAAAAAGTTTAAGATTTTCGGCAGCGCCTTCCAATTTCTTCAAATGGGCATTCTTTTGATCACCTAGCAGGCAAAACTCGTACTGGTAAGAAGACGACAGAGCAAAAGGAAATAAAGCTTCACAAAACAAATGATTACAAACAAATTTAACAAGCAACTGAGTAATCCTTCTTCCATAATCGAGACTACAAAAGAAGCAAGGCATGGACAAAACATTACCCAAAATCTCCAAAACAGAAAAACAGTATGTAAAACATTGAAAGTTAAGTGTAAAGGGTATTAGAGAGAATAGTTAGAATTACTTGGATCTCTAACGGTGCCATTAACTCTGTAGCCTCTTTCAAGAAGAAACTTCACAAGCCATGAAGCTATGAAACCTCCTGCTCCTGTCACACACACAGTAGCAATCTTCTTCTGCTTCTCTCCCTCCATCGAAACAATTCCTCTCAAAAGAATAATCTTGTCCTAAATTTAATGATCTTTTATAAACAAAAATAAACCATTTACAAAAATCCAACAAGAAGAACGAGATGAGATGAGAGATTCAAAATAGTGACAACTGGAACCGAGCCTAGATTGATAACGCCTGATGTAGAAAAGCAACAATCAACAACATTTTCTTGGGCTCTTTCTCCTCTCTGACGTAACCGCTTCGGTCATGCAAATCTATACCGTCTCAAGAAGGACAGCTGTTTTCCAAACCGTGCCCTTTTTAGCAAGGTCTGGCTTTACATAGACTAGAAGCGAGCATTGGCTACATCTCGAACAACCACTCAATTCCTGGCCTTTTCCTGCATTGCCTCCATGTTTCCTGCAAATGCTCATATAAGCAAAAGTGAATCCATAAGAATCTAAGAAAAGCAAACTTATATCCTTATTCACAGTCCTTCAAATACCAGCCGTATCCACTTTCACACCATTGTTAAAGCGCACGAGGAAGAGAACTTAAATTGTTAATCTTCCGCGAAAAATTATCAAGGTGAATCTTACAGCCAGAGCTTTCGTGGGCCATCAAAACTAACACATACTCAAAAAGTTCCCGTTTGATATAAGACAGCATAGAGCAGCTCCAGTTTTTTTCATGCTTAGAACTTCATGACATGGAGCTCAACCATGAATGCATAACTAAGCGTGTTTTATATGAGATCGATATAGGAGGAATTGTAAGAAGCACCTTTTATCAAGTTGATAAAAAAAAAACCTGCTAGATTTCACTGTTGGTTGCAGCATTGGTCCCTTGATTGTTGAAGGACAAACAACGACAATATCATATCTATTCTTCTTAGCATACTTTCCAGCCCCTCGGCCAATGTCTTGGAGAGACAATGTACCAACTCTGACAACATAATATAAGTAGATAATACACCAACCAATGCTGAAATCTGTTTTGCTATTCAGAATAATCCCAGTAAAGGAAAGGCGCCACATTGTAAGATATATATGCATGATAATGTTTCTCCTATTTCGTTTATCCTGAGGCCTAGCTTAAACTTTATGTATACACCAAAAGACAAAGAAATCTAAGAATATATTTGGTTATCCGCCAAGAAATTAAGAAGGAAGAAACAGACATACGACTTTAAAGGATGTTAAAAAGAGTACTTTTCTCCAATTAATTTTACCTCAATAGTCCTGCAGAACTCCTTGTCAGAAAAACAATCTTCATCTATGAGTTTATCCTTTTGCGCATTTTGGGTTTAAATGCTACGGCTGCATAGAAGACACGACTTCAACTGGTTTAGCATTTGACGCAGAACACGCTTTAAGCACAGTTAAAGGTACCCTCAACAGCAGGCCTGACAACTTCTCCTGTAAAAGTAATAACACAACAGTGAATATAGCAAACTGTGACTGGCAGTATGAACAACACATAAAGGAAAATCTTGACATCAGACTAAACTAAAACTTCATTATTAGTATAGCCAACGCTAGAAGAGAACTATTCAGATATAAAAACCACATGGAAATTAAAGTGCCTCAAAATTTGGTAGTTTTGTCGCAGGAACAAGGTGAGCAGTATGGAAGACTCCTTCACACCCTTAAATAGCGGCTTGCAGTGCGTTGCAATCAAGCAAGCTTGCCTTGTAGAGGATGAAGGTTATCCGCAGCATTAATCAAAGACAAAAAAGTGATAGACTACGAGAAGTTTTGTGAAAATTCCTACTCTTGCACGGCTGTTGTTTAGAGAATGAGGCCAAGAACAGGAGCAAGAAAGAAGGCGGGTTCTACGGGCGTTATTATAAATTTTTTAATTTATATTTTTAATTTTTTTATAATATTATATAAAATTTATTTAAAATTTAAAAAAATAAATAAATTTATATTTTAAATTATTATTATTATAATTATTATATTTTAGATAAAAAAATATAATTTATTTAAAAATTTAATAATACGTAAGCTTTTTTTTAATTTTGTCTGAAATTTTTCGAACTTGAGGTAATTTCAAAATAGCTATTTTGGTGTGTGTTCTTTTGACTTTGAAAGTAAATTTTTGAAAAATAATTTTTAAAAATAAGTTATTAAAAATAATATTATTAAAAATAATTGTTTTTTTTATTGAAAAATAAATTGGAAGTGATTTTTTGTATTTGTTGTAATGAAAAATGAATTAGATTCTTAGTAAAAAAAAGTGACTTCTGTGTGTAACATGATGCACCCATGAAATCAAATGCACTTCCAAACATCCTCTATACGATATGTAACACAAGTTTGATCAGAGGCAATGGATTGAATTCCAATTCAACAGATCGATTACCGGAGATCATCAGTCATGCGATGAAACTAGTTTGTCCACTAGACCTATTCTTGGCGGTGCTAACATTTCCTTCTCCTGCTTCTTTCTATTGGTTCGGCAGCTTCAGCGTTCTTCCTCCGTCTTTGCATCATTAATCTACTATACGTTCTCGCCGTACGTCGCCAACAACTCGGCCTCTGCCATATTACACTTTGGCCCGCTGATCTCCTCCTCACATTCTTTGCTTTCCATGAGCCATTGCTGAACTCCTCCCTCTTATTTTTCTCCGGTTCTACATTTTGGTACCTTGCTCCGTTTCCACCTTTAATATTTCCTGTCTTCATGCAATTATATCGCGCGCATTCCCTTGTCAAGCTTGTGTTTCATTACGATACTTCTTTTCCTCCTACGGCATTAAATATATTTATGAGCCCCGGGGATGTCGGTGTACCAGGGGTTACCAACTGCTATTTGATTTGGGTGCTCATCTGCGCAGCTGCAGGCGAGGTAATATTCATCCTGCAACCCGTTGGCGACGCACTTAAAGCCTATGAACCAGTGCCGTAATGGACCTTGATGGCGTTGGAAACAGTCCCGAGCGGAGAAGTTCAGGTTGGCATGCAGGATTGTAATCAAGTTTTTGGTAAGTGAACCTAATGGCCTATCTGTGATGGACGGGTTTGGGCCAGTTGGCCTAAACATTAATGACGTTTTAATTATAAAATCGTTAAGAAGCTCAAGTTCATTCAGACATATAAGTTGGCAATTGAAAAGCTGTCCAGATCGACGATTTCCCCTTTGACCACCGAGTCGACCTGTCTGGCGAACAACATCACCACCGCTAACAGCTAAACTTCTCTTCATTTTTCAGAACGCTAGAACTCAAACTTCTCTTCGTCTTCTTCTCTATGGTTCAGATCCAATCACTCGTCGGAATCGCTCCACTACAATAGCACAGGCCTACTGCTTCTCACATGAAACAAGCACGACCAAGGAGTCGCCGGCTATCGGAGTGCGACTACGAAATACATGATTGATACCAGACCTGCCTTCCTATTACTTGCAGTATGAAACTACTGGTTCGAGCATTCATTGATCACCGTCATCATCAATTATACAACATGGTCACAAGCTTCCTTTGCGACTGATGAATAAAAGAAAAATAGAACCCCAAAGCTGAAACTCAAACCACTTAATACTAAGAGCATCGGCGAATGCTCGCAGTCACAAACTTCAAGTAGTTAACCAACAACTATTAATGAGCCTTACAAGAACAAGCTGTGCTAGAGGCCGAGGTGATACATTTAGGAGCCTGTTGGTGGTGCGGCGCGGCTAGCGACGCTGGGACCATGCAGAGGTGATCGGAGCGGAGAAAGAAAAGTAAGATTGATGCTCAGAGAGAAGAAATTCACGGCTAGGGATGACAGCAACGAAGATGGAGAGGAAGGAATCTTCTATCAGCTGGCGAATTTCGTTCAGATTGGGAGGCGATCGATAGAAAGGGCAATCAAATGGAAGTAGTAGTACGGAGGCGATCGGCGGCTACGACAAAGACTGCGCGGAGGAAGAAGATCGGGTGTCATCAAATGGCTAGGAGAAAGATCGTGCGGGTGGAAGCAGATCTTGTTGCAGCAACAGATGAACAACACAAAAAAAAAAAGTCAAGAAAAAATTATGTATATCTATTTAATTCATATCCAGACGTGCCAATGCAGTCAAAATAGGTCGCATTTATAAATTCAGACCGATTTAATTTTTGAGATCAATAATTTTTGGATTGATTTGAGCGACACTATTCTAAACTGATAACTATGCATTAAGATTGTTTATAATTATTTAAAATAAAATTTTTAATAAAAAAGTAAAGTTTTGTAAAATTTTAAAAATAATTTATTTTAAATTAAAAAATTTAATACATTATTCATATAATATATTTATAATGTATAATTATTTATTTAAGTATTATACAAAATTTATTGAAAACAAACAAATTGAAAGATGATATAATAGATCTCTATAAGTAATTGTTAAATAGTCCCTAATTTGAAAGTTTAATAAACTCAAAAAATTTTATTTTAACTTCTAATTTTCAAATTTGATTGTTAACTGCTCTACCAATTGTACACGCTCACAAAACGAATGTTTGCGTTTACTTTTCTATGTTGTTTCCTATTTAACGTTAAAATACTTTTAAAAGCCGTTAAATTAGTTTGACAAATAATTATATTTTAATTCCTCAAAACTAAACAAGGTCAACTTGACCTGGTTTATTGAAATTTCGTATATCATACTTAAATCAATTAAATCTAGTTTGATTTTAATTAACTAGTCTAAGTAAAGAGAAAGAAGAAAATCTAATTATCCAAACTAATTTCCAAATAAATCGTCTAACTGTCTAATCTACACTCACGTGGCTTACATTATATTCAACGGCTGCGATTGATTTAATTTTAGACTGCAATTAACTGCCATCGTGCCACACTCTGCAGTCTCCATTCACCCTCGAGCAATTTCTCCTCCAACAAAAAAGAAATTTCCTTTTCTTCTTCGTCTACTCCTTTAATTCTTTCTTTCTAACTAAGTCAATTGATTCATTCAATTCCCAAAGTGCTTCTGACAAATTTCGTACTACAAAAACAAAAGTTACATTTCTCTAAATCTGTGTTAAAAGTTGAAGAAATTTCTCTGAATGACTTGTTTCTAGGTAGGGTTTTCTGTTCGATCTCTATAAAACTTTTCAAACTTTTGTCCAATCACGAATCAATCAACTCAAATTATGAGAGAATCAGTTACTTATAGTATTTTTTATTTGCTTGTTTGCAGCTTGAATTTTTCAGTAAATGTTTATTACCAGAATTATTTGTGAATCACAATGAGCAGCAGCAGTGGAATTCCTTCGAAGAGATTACAAGAAGAACCTGGAAATCACAGTATCCCAGCTCCAAAACGGCCGCATGAAGATGCTGCAAATTACACAGGATCTTCTACAAAGCTGAATCAAACTGGTTCTGGCTCAGGTTCTTCAATTGGTAGTGAATTTCGTTCAGCTTATGATTCGGGGCAAGAGGGGAGATTAGCGAAAGTTCCACGGATTGAACACCGGGATGCTGATAAGATATCACTGATGCTGCTGCCGCACAGATCACCATCTGGATCGAACAATTTTGATCATTCAATGGTTTCGTTGGATGGTCAATTAGATTCGCAGAATTCTAAGGATCTTAGAGATGTGAAGGCAGATAGCAGTCGAGATGCGAAGATTGAAAGTAGAGAGTTGCATTCAGATAGGAGAGCAGATCCTCAGAGCAGTAAGGGTGAGACTGATGCAAAGGCAGAGAGCATGGTTGTTGATGAGAAGGAATTGAAATCAGACAAGGGCCCTCAGGTTGGTACGAGAGGAGAAGTTAAGTTTGAGAGGGAGGGACATAATGCGTCTAATTCACATTCGAATCGGAAAGAGAACAAGGATCATTATAGGGGTAAGAGATTTACTGATGCTCCAAGTGATGATGTGGAGCCATGGCGTGCTTCACGGCATTCTTTTCAGCAGATGGATGAAGTCCAGAGAGACGGCTTGAGAGCTGACGGGCGGGAGTCTGTTGAGACCCATGAAGCAGTTGGAGAGAACAGGGTTGATTTAAAAGATGATAGATTTAGAGAGAAAGATAGGAAAAAGAAGGATGACAGGCATAGAGATTTTGTAGATAGGGACAAGGATAGAATTGAGCGTCGTATTAGTTCGCCAAATAATGATCGTCGGGATTCCTTTAGGGAAGAGAGAGAAATGGAAAGATGGGACAAAGAGAAAAGGGATGCTGATAAAAACAAGGAGCAGATTGACAAGGAGAAGGATCAGGGTAAGATGGAACCAGTTGCAAACGAGAAGGAAGGTCTACGCAATGATAAGGATTTGGGTGATCATTTTACCAAACCAACACCACAGGACAACCCCGTCTTAGATACAACAATACCAAAAGGTGATAGTTTGAAAACTTATGATAAGGATGCTAAAGAAAAGAAAAGTGAGATGGAAGGATATGTGGGAGATAGGTCAGAACAGCGTGGAAGATATAATGATAAGGAAACTGATGATAATTCAGCTGAGGGAGATGGTGTGATTGAGAGAGATAGAGACGTTTTTGGTTCTGCTGTCCAACAGCGCCGGAGGATGTCAAGATCGAGAGTCACTGCTCAGGCGACTCAGCGTGAACCTCGCTTTCGGGCTAGAGCACGAGCATATAACGAGGGGTATGCGAAATGGTTACTGTTGAGCACACCTGCTATCTCTGTTTTTGTGGTTTCTGAAGGCAGCATGTTTTCATGGAGATTTGATTTCTTTGTCTTCATGTTAAAGTGGCTTAGTTTGTTGTGTAGGATTACATTCTTGAAAAATACTCTTGCAAAGTGCAAATAATTCTAAGAAGTGCACCTGTGCACGAGGAACTCATGACTCCATATATAAACTAGATAGTGTCTTAAATTTATCCTTCATTCTAAATTCTCATATTTAGCCACTATGAATCTTTGGGCATATGTTACACCTCATATATTATTGCATTTCCTATGTTTGTATGCTTTTGTATTTTCTCTTAATCTATTAGTTAAAGAATGTACACTTTGAGCAATTGAAGTGTCAAGAATGTTAATGCCAATAAGTTTTGTTAGAGCTTATTTGCTTTAGCACAGCTGCATTTGGCTGGTCTATGTCGGGCTCGGGCTTGTATATATCCAAAATGTTTCTCATCTTGCCTGACTGCTACAGTTTGTATAAGTTTGTCAAAGATAGTAGACTAATTAAAAGTACTTTTGTAGTAACAGTTTGTGTTAGTTCTTCCTACAACAGTCATCAGCATGCTCATAATTACCTCAACTTTTGTCGCTATCCTTTGCTCATTCTTTTAAAAAGTACACTTTCTCTTGTATTTTTGATACAATATTTCTGATCATTTATGTTGACTGCTTTTGTCATTTGCAGGTCTCAAGGTCAGCCATTTTCTTTTGTAATTTTTTTCTGTTGATGCAAATGCCTGACCAAAAGCTGTAATAACTGGTTTATCCTCCATATCCCATTTGGTGCAACTCACTTTCCTCTTACTAAAGTTTATCCTCCATATCTTGCATCGGGGAGGAGCATTATATTATTATTTTTTTTATGGCTTTTACTATCTGTAATATTCCCATTCTAGCTTTTCAAACTGCTGGAATCAGAATCCGAGGTGTATATTATGATGAAATTCGTGTTACCTGGACTGTCTTCATGATTATTTTAGAATTAGATATGGCCAATGAGTTATTGTGCAAATATCTGCGAATGCTTTTAATCGATCTATTGAAGATAGCCAGAAACAAAGTTGCAGTCCTGCTGCACCTACCAGTGACATCAGTTATATTGATATTATGATATGACAAACGCTTTCTTATCGAGAAGTTTATGTAGTTTCTGGAGTATCTTGAATTCAGGTGTAGTTCCTTATCCGAAAATGAGTTATTAGGAATTAGGAGTTGTATGCTATTTGTCTCTGTAGAGATAATCATATGATATGTGTAGGAAAGAAAAGTCTACCATCTCATGTGGCTCTGTGGAAAATGATCCTTTGCTGTTATTCATATTGATCTTCAGGTTCCTATTCTGCATTACAATATAATATTAGTTTGTATTATATTGCGAGTTGTATGTCTAGGCCGGAGTCTTCCTAGTCCTCTTTGTTTGTGGTATAAGCCATTGGCAGTTAAGTATTTAGCTTTCCTGTTGTAAATGCTCTTTGCTGTTTAGCATCAAAGTTCTGTCATAACAATTTTCAACCTATGAAGTTCTTTGCTTGCTGATGGTATGACTTCTTTGTGACAGAGAAATTAGTCAGTAATTTTAGTGAAATTTCAAGGATGATAGTATTTCTAGTCATATGATCATGGTTTTTGCAAGTGTTTGAGAGATTTCTCATATAATTCTATATGGATTGCATTTTGCTTTGCAGGTGCAGATGCATCTGCGATTATTTATAAAGCCGGTGAATGCATGCAAGAACTTCTTAAATCATGGAATGATTTTGAAGTGCCACAAGATGGCAAAACAGACAAAAGCTCCCAAAACCATCCAACTTTGGAAATTCGTGTCCCTGCTGAATATGTCAGCGCAGCCAATCATCAAGTAAGTCATATCAGTATAATGGTCAAATTTTTTTTGTGGATGTTATGACCGATGCTGTATGAATAAAAATTTGAGTTTTGGTACCTTTCTTAATTCTCTTTTCATTTTAGTCAAGTGCTGATTAAGATTGTCTTTAAGTGGGAAATCCTTTCTTACTTCAAATATGCAAAACCATTAGCTTGCATTGTGAGATAGTTTTATGATTTTAGATTGCAGTTAAAGTCATACATGATGGTATACATGTTTGGTGTATGAAAATTTACAAGTGATGCGTGCAGAGGTACACTTTTGCCTATATACATGAATATATGTACATGCCTTACAGACACCAGGTGAATTAAGTGTTGTTATGACTCCTGAGAAATTAGAAATAGTACATCAGTTATCATATCTTCATTTTCCAAGATTGTGTACAAGTTGTACAATGCCCATATCATACCTTGATTTGTTCCAAAGTGCTGATTATTATGGTACTTATTAGTAAGTTATTATGCACTCATTCATCTGGTGTATGTGTTCTGTTTGCTGGTGATAGTGCACTTGTATGTTAATTGTTAACTGATGCTGCTACTTTTGTGAATAGTCTTCCTTTTGTTAAGTAGCGTAGGTAAATTTTTGGTTTACATATCTCTGTTTGAGGTCAGTTAGGCATTTTGTTTGCAATCTTTATGACAAATACATTGTGAATCATAATTTCCAGGTTAGAGGATGGCAGCTCTGGGGTACAGATATATACACTAATGATTCAGATCTTGTTGCAGGTATCTCCCATAAATACTTTTGACAGGACATGTTTTAATTTCCTCATTTTGTTAGAAATTGTCATTGAGGAGGCTTTTCTTCTTTTAGTTCTGATGCATACTGGTTATTGCCGCCCAACATCATCATCCCCTCCATCTGCTATTCAGGAATTACGAGTAACGGTTAGAGTCTTGCCTCCACAAGATTGTAAGTATGAAGATAAAGCAAAGCTCTACTCTGCACACTTTCAGTAGCAGAGGTTTAAATGTTTGCATTGTTCTTTAAACTGCATTCATGTTTGAAATTGGAACATGATTATTTGGAAATTTTGGTTCTTATCATGGAAGTTATAGTGGAATAGTATTTGCTACATTATCTAGTTTTATGCATGAGTTCTAGATATAACTTTATTTTGCAAGCTAATGCCATCTAACATAGCAAAATGTTATACTTGACAATCTTGAATATTTTGTTTGAAATTTTTTTCTACAAAAGCTTTATATGTTTGGTTTGTTAAGCGTTTTTGTCGACAACTTGTTTAGGCTACAGTTCAACTTTAAGGAACAATGTCCGTTCTCGTGCTTGGGGAGCAGGAATTAGTTGTAGCTATCGGGTGGAAAACTGCTGCATTGTAAAGGTAGCAAAATACTTTTTTCAATTATGTTCATTATAGTTGATTTAAAATTTTAAGTTGTTTAGATTCCCAATGATATGCTTCTATTCCTTTATTTATTTATTTTAATTGGTCGTAACTAAGTACGTTGTAGTTTACTCTTGATATTGCTAGTTGATTTTACTTGATTATTTTGACAGAAAGGTGGTGGAACCATTGATCTTGAGCCTCACTTGAACCGTACATCAGCGGTGGAGCCAAGTCTTGCCCCTCTTTCTGTTGAGAGGACAATGACAACAAGATCTGCAGCTTCGGTAACGGTTATAGTATTTTGCTGAGATTTGCTTAGTTACATCTCACTCTCTTGCAGTTGTCTCATAGAGATTCCAAGCTTCATTGATATATTTTTACACAGTTAATAAAATTAATATGAGCTACTTACATTCTTTTGAAGTTTTTCACTAGAATGAAGAGGAAACATATAAGTAGTGGCTTAATTGTGAATGATTCATATAGAGAGGTGAAAGCCAAAACTTTCTATTGGTTGATCGAGCTGTTTTACATTAAAATTCATTAAGTGGAAGGGAATCATTGAGCATATTCTTTTTGGTAAACTACAATTTATGTGAAGTTTCTAGTCAAATTACATGGAAGTGCTTTATCAGCGTGAGATGTTGGTGTCATACGGTACTTGTATGTTCACATGGACCGTTGAAAACTTAGCAATACTAAAGAAAAAAGTTAGATCTTTTTAGATCTTTTGTGTTTAGCTTTACTTATACCATATTAACATTTTGGTCAAACTTATACTAAAGTGTTAACACTTCAGACAGAAAGAAAGTTCTTTCTAAAGTATCCTTACTGAATCTAACATAGTACAGTGACAGTTCTGAAACGAATTGGTTTTTTCTCCTCCTTTCTACTGTTCTTATTTTCACCATGTTTTTGCATTGGCTTTGAACCTGTCTTTTCTTTTCATTTTCTAGAATGCATTGCGGCAACAACGATTTGTTCGTGAAGTTACAATTCAGTATAATCTTTGCAATGAACCTTGGTAAGTTTTAACGCTCAATACTGTCCTACATATTTGCACAAACTATTGATGTTTCAAGTCTCATTAATGTTTCTAATGTCTAGTTTCTTCATGTTCAAGCTATTGGCATCCATATGTAGTTTTTTTGGTGCCCACTTGATGTCCTGCTTAACTGCCATATGTGATTGTTTTATGGAAGGACTTTTTTAATCATTTCCATAATCAGTTAATCTAATGAAATACAGCATTAATCTGCCCGATAACTTTATGGGTTATGAAACATATATGTTTTAGGCTTGTAACTTGTTATTTAATTCAAGTAGTAGCAACTAGCGAAAAACTAATGAAATTCTTCTCATGACTATTTTCCTTTTCCTTTAGCTAAACATGCTATATGTTGATTGTTGTTTCAGGCTGAAATACAGCATTAGTGTAGTTGCTGATAAAGGCCTGAAGAAGCAAATGTATACTTCAGCTCGTCTGAAGAAGGGAGAAATTTTGTATTTGGAAACACATTATAAGAGGTAAGAAATCTGCGACCTTGTTGGCTATTGATATCCTATCTAAAAGACTTAGACTACCATGTAAGGAAAGGATTAAATCTCCTCTGCTCTTTTGTTTTGCTTGCTTCTGTCTGTACTTCTCTGCCCTCGGTAAAGTTGTTGTCGCATTGCTTTTCCGCTGTTTGCTATGTAACTACTCTAAGCTGAATGTAGCTCGTCTTGTCATTTCTGGTCTGTATTCTCTTCGTTTAGGTTCTCTTAATACTTCTTCTGTTGTTGACACTGCAAATACTCTTTTCAGCGTGCTTCATATTGTTGTTGATTCCATGTGCTACTTTTGTGTTGGGTGCTGATCTCTTGATTTGCTTTCCATTTTGTTTTCTTACTTTGTTTGGCACCTGCTGTGGATCTTATTGCAGAGCATTGAGTATGTTTGAATATCTCCCTTAATAATAATGATAATCGGAATGATTCTCCAAAATGATGTTGTAGTCATGTTTGAAGGGTCCAATATTTAGCTTACAAGGTTATTCACTTTTTGTCAAAACTGCCAAATCAAATGAACTAATATCTCGCCAACATAAAGGAGGGATCCTTTCTTTTGTATTCGGTGCTTGCCATTATCGAACACATCTGGCTTAGTTGCTAAGAATGTGCTTACTTATTGCATGTCGTATTTGATAGTGTTACTAATTTTGCTCAGAACTATTTTCATAGTTTGATACTAGCTAGATGCAATAAGTAGATAGAATGAAGACCAATTAAGTAATGACCAATTTAAAAGGCAAATGGAAGGAGGCTTTGTAACCAACTAATATGTGAGCTGTCACATCATCATCATAATCTCACATGGGGAGCATTGCACATTGGCATCTGTAAACCATTCTTCGTCCATTCTATTGTAAAACACTCTATTGTAAAACACGCAGTTTTGCTAAGTGTTTAGAGTTTTTAAAATGGTTCCATGATGGGATCTTCTTTTTTTTCTTTTTTTTGGAATATTTGTTGTGACATTAGATTCGACAGATATCTGTAGATGTTTTTCCTGAGTTGCAATCATCCATTTGATTCACTGCATAGCGCTTGATTATTCTCTCTTTTTCCAACTATATTTTACTGTAGGTTTGAACTCTGCTTCACCGGAGAGATGGCTGTTTGTAACGGATCTGCTCCCACATCCCATCAAGCACTTGATTCAGAGCACGATAAGCTTCAAAGTCATAATTCACATGTTCCCACTAGTGATAGGAACCCTGCTGAACGGGATAACATCATTGATGTGTTTCGATGGTCTCGCTGCAAGAATCCTCTTCCTCAGAATGTCATGCGCTCGATTGGAATCCCATTACCGTTGGAGCATTTAGAGGTATTTAGCCTGAGTAGATGTTTTTAAGTATTATGTTTCTATCCTGAGGCTGTGTACATCGGTATCATGTTTTTTTTTGTTCCCTTGTCATGTAGGTTTTGGAAGAGAATTTGGCATGGGAAGATGTACAGTGGTCGCAAGCTGGTGTTTGGGTAGCGGGAAAGGAATATATTCTAGCTCGAGTTCATTTCCTATCCCCAAACTAATTAAGACATTTATTTATTATTACAATCCGTGTAACATATGTATTCACAACTTGAGATTTATTCGTGTAGTTATCCTAGAGGTCTTTATTTTCATTCTCTGTTTTTATTCTAGAGGTCTTTATTTTCATTTAACCCTTTTTCCTGGATAAACGATCTTATTTTCCTGGTTCAGAATGACATCATTGTAATTGTAATGTTGTATCCTTAAATTGAATCATTTCGTTTCAGCCTTATCTGAAGTCTGAAGAGTTTCTGCTTCTAATATGAATTCTATCCAGCTTCATGGCTGGACGTAAAGAGCATCTAATAACTTTGATGCGTTCTGCTGGCACAAGGCGTGAAAGATTGCTCTTACAGTCTTAGGAATTACTTAATTCAGATGACTCCTATCTTTTAGAATTTTGTAATGGGGCAGTAACTAGTATTGTGAGTGATTTTTTGCCTCCTAATTTTACTTGGTTTTCATGTTTGCATCTTTGTTTCTAAGGTGTTTTTATTTTAAAGTTTGGATCCTAGCTATAGTTTAGGTTGGAATTCCATGAATTTTAATACTATTCTCCAAATTCATTTGTTGTTTCTTAGTGTGTGGAAGATAAGTGTAGCTAGTTCAGAGTAAGATGGTTTTAAGTTTTAAGATATAATTAATAATTCTCCATAAAAAGTGTTAATCCTATTGATCTTTCTTGCTTAGGTGATCGGCGAATGCTCAATGAGGAAACTGGATTGGAAGAGTAACATTGTAAAGTGCTTATATTAATAATTTTTTAAATAAAAAATATTTTAGAAATATAAAATTTTCTTTTAGGACGTGTTTTAAATATCCGTAATTAAATTTCGTAAAAAGTGAAAAATAAAAAATAGAATTTTTTAAAAAATAAGTTAGAAATGGAGTTTAATTTTTATGTTTTAATTGATTTTTAAAGTGGGTTAGAAGTGAATTAAAAAAAAATATTGTAGAATTTAAGTTATATTTGTGTGGCACTGAGAATTCAAATTTTCATTTCTATTTGTAATTAAAATATAAAAAATTAATGAAATTTTAATTTAGATAGAAAAAATTAGAGTTCTACTAACTTGAAACACGTCTTAAGACAAACTATACTTTGAGCGTGTTCCGTAACTGAGTTTCATAGAAGTGAATAATTAAAAGTAAATTTTTTAAAAAATAAGTTAAAAGTGGAATTTAATTTTTATGTTTTAATTGATTATTGAAGTGAATTAGAAGTGAATTCAAAGAGAAAAATATGGTAGAATTTAAGTTATATTTATGCAGAATTAAAAATTTGAATTTTCGGTTCTACTTACAATTAAAATATAGAAATTAGTAACACTTCAATTCTGTGGGAAAAAATTAGAATTTCACCGCCAACTTGAAACATGCCCTTGGAGGAATTGATAAGTTGCTTCAAACATCGCCTGAGTTCAATTTCAAATGTTTGCAGATGTAAAAAAAAATGGGCCAAGGCACATTATTCCAATTGTTCCGGAGTACAAATCGGTTGGTGTCGTGAAGTTCGAACGTGGCATATATATATTTATATTATTTCCAACAAAGTTCATCATTCAAAAATATTTCAATATTATATGAATTACTGGCTCATATATAGGCCTGACTTACAGCGCATGATTGAACAGGTACCAATGTGTACTTGTTAGCAAGCATTGTCAGCAAATGTATATTCCAGTGACATCTGTCAATTGATTAGACTAGAAAGAGTAATTAATTAATCTCAATAACATAATAATAGGATGTCAATGAGGTAGGTAGTTGTATCCAAAAACCATCGATTTAGACTGAAAATTAATTCAGATCTACAAATAGATATTCTATGCTATCGATCTGTTTTGATGCAGTGGGGCTCGAATGATCTATTCGTTCGAGTCAATTTAGATGGAATAAAATTTTAAAAAAATTTAATTGGTAATATATTTGATATAAAATTTGATTATTAATAATGTTATACTATAAATAGTATATAATTTATATTTTATATTAAGATTCTACAATGTAAAAAATGTAACATTATTTATTAATAATTTTTAAATTTTTATATTAAAATATTCAGGCACATTTAACAAGAATACCTTAATTTATTTATTTATTTTATAATTTTATCTTATACCTATTTTATCTTATTCTCATCACTTAATTTATTTAAATAAATTTCTCATAACTTATAAGTATATTTTTTTCTTCTTCACGTCTTCATGCATCAACATATACATTAAAAAAAAAAAGCCTAATGTATGGAGCATCTCTTCGATTGCTTCGCCACTGTGTTTATCGATAATGAGATGCTTTTTATGATTGTGCTCGATCTTTCAAGACCCACTTTTCACAAAACAACTCACGGTGCTTTTGTGCACCGCAATCATTTCTGTTCATTATGTTTGTCCATAGAATTAAAAAGTATGTGTTTTTGTTTTTACTGAATAAAATCTATAAATCTTCTCTTCCATAGACGTTCTTATCACGAATAATGGTGAACACTTGAACATCAATCTCCTCTACAGTTGTTGCCATTACCTCTGAGAAAGAAATGCCATTGCGGTAAGGCCGAAGGAAGACCTTTATCAACTACTCCTCCGTCACTGTCAGCAAAGCCATTGGTTAATTGCTTGGGAGAAGTTCACTGGCAGAAGCAATAGTCGGAAACGGTGGCAATAAAAGACGTCAATGGTACTCGACAGAGTCGGTCTTCAATGAGAGGTTTTTGTGAAGACAGCTGAAATTTTATTTGATCGTTGTTCGTCTACAATAATTATAATAATAATTTTTGAAAAAAAATCAACAGCATCAAAATTATAGAAGTAGAAGAAAGAGGGATTACATCGGACAATTTTGTTAGTGCTCTTAAAGGTATAAGAATGGCGACCTTTCTTGTAAGATTTGATCCTAGGTAATAGAAAAATCACTTGATCTTCTTTTTCTATTTGATTTCAGGTTTGTTTTGATGGATGAGAATTAGATTTAATGAAATTGAATTGATTAGGAAAAGGAACATATCAACAACAATATGAGAGAATAGGAAATAAAAATATAGGCAAAGACAATATTGACTCGATAGGTCAACCCATAGATCCGAACAAATTTTCGAATCGACGGTCAAATTCTACCAACTATAAAAGAAAGTTTTCTCAACTTCTGTTTGAATCATCTTAATGAATAATGCAAAAAAAAAATTAACCTAACTAGAATACTTGTTAATTAATAAGCACTACTATGGTATTGCAATGTGATACAACTTGCAATTTTGTCAATTAAAAATTGTGAAATATATTTTTTTTAAAAGATTCAGTTTGTTATTTTATTTTTACTGAAAAATTTAAAAAAGTGGTCAAGTTTTAGTAGTAATCTTTCGGACACTGAGGGCGTATTTATCAACACCTCAGACTCAATTTTTTTGAAATTCACTTCTAATATAAAATACATACAAAAATTAAAATAAAATTATTTTATTAATAAATTTTTTTTTAAAAATTATTTTTAAAACTTACTATTAAATGTTTTATTAATATATAATTTTAATTTTTATTAAATATTTTTAAAAATTTATTTAATTTTTTAATTTGGGTGAAGTGAGTTTCAAAAAAACTCACTTCACCCACAAAGTAAACACGCCGTGAATAGTGAACACTCCAAAAGTAGTAGGGCCGATGAAAGCAAAGAACGGTCTTGTTTCGACAATCAAGCTATCACATCCCGTGGCCCAATCACAGCCCTCCGTTCACCTCTCTTCCAACCTTCATTCCGGATCTGACACGTCCCCACGCTTCTGTCCTTCTCTCAGCGGTAAGTTCAGTATTTTTATTTTTTTAAAATAAATTCTTTTTTTATTTTTAAAAAAATAATAAAAATATATAATAAAAATTTTATTTCGTAAAATTTTATAATTTATAATTTTTAAATAAATTTTTTATATATTATAAAATATATATTAAAAAAATAAAATTAAAAATTAAAAAAATTTATTGAAAAAAATCAATCCCAAACACCCCCTTCTTCTCTCTATAATATTCCTCCTACCTTTCTTCTCCACCTCCGTTCACAACCTGTTCTTCTCCAATGGATCTCCACCGCCGTCCACCACCACCACAGCATGTACCGGCGGCGGTGGAGCACCAAAGAAGAGAAAGAACGCGAGTTAGAGCCTCTGATGCTTTACCTCTACCAGTTCGTCACACCAACTGGTTCTTCATGCTTGTTCTTGTTCCATTGCTCTACTTCCTCATGACTCGTTGGGGCGAGAAGCTTCGCGCTGGTGTTCCCCTTCACAAGACCTCGTTCTCTGAGATATCTGCTCTTTTCGCTTTGTTCTCTTCTTTGATCTACATGTTTTCTTTCTTCGGCATTCCCTTTGTTCAAACTCTTCTTTCTTCCTCCGATCAGTTCGATGACGTTGTTGATGATAACAACAATAATAAAGTGCCTGCTGTTCCATGCGGTGTTTCTGATTCAGGGAATGGAAAAGTTAAGAAATTTTCTGCAGTTACTACTGATGATGAAGAAATCATTCGTGGTGTGGTTGATGGAGAGATTCCTTCTTATTCGTTGGAGAAAAAGTTGAGGAATTGTCTTAAAGCGGCGGCGTTACGGAGGGAAGCGTTGAGGAGAACGACTGGGAGAGGATTGGAAGGGTTACCCATTGATGGATTCGATTATGATTCGATTTTAGGGCAGTGTTGTGAAATGCCGGTGGGATATGTTGCGTTGCCGGTAGGGATCGCCGGGCCGATTCTGCTTGATGGGAAGAAGTATTATGTGCCAATGGCGACGACCGAAGGCTGCCTTGTCGCTAGCACGAATAGAGGATGTAAGGCGATTACGGAGTCCGGTGGGGCGGCTAGTGTTGTGTTGAGGGATGGGATGACACGGTCCCCGGTGGTTAGGTTTCTGACAGCAACCAGGGGGGCACAGCTGAAGCTGTTCCTTGAAGATCCCGGAAACTTTGAAAGCCTCGCAGTTGTGTTCAATAGGTATTTGTGTACGTTGCTTTAATTGTCGGTGGTTTTATTATTTTGTCGCAATTGCAAAAAAATGGAGTCTCTGGGTACATAAATGGGCATGCTTTATTTGAATATGTTCAAAAGATTTCGTTAATTTTGATTGCTCTCTTCTTTTTTTTTCTGTTGAAGTGTGGGTAATATTTTTGGCATCATGCATGCATATGTTGCTTTCGCTTTGCATTGACGAGTTTTTTCTTTCTTCTCCATTGTGTTTTTCCCTTGTGTGATTGAGATAAAATGGCTTTATCTGAAAAGATACATGTTTTTCTTGAAATTGCTTCGTTTCTTGTTAGAAGGAAACCTTTTGTAGTTTCAGATTTAACATTTTGTCGTATTTAGGACTAATAAACAAGACCGGTCAACACTTTTGCAGGTCAAGCAGATTTGCAAGGCTTCAGAGTATTCAATGTGCAATGGCAGGAAGGAACCTTTATATGAGATTCAGCTGCAGCACAGGTGATGCTATGGGTATGAACATGGTGTCAAAGGGCGTCCAGAATGTGCTCAATCATCTCCAAGCAGACTTCCCAGATATGGAGGTCATTAGCATTTCTGGTTAGTCTCAGTTTCCCTGCTTATGTTTATAGGTTTTAAGGTTTATGACATCTTTCTAGCAGTTCATCAAAAGAAAACAGATTTTTGGTGGTTTGGTATGCACAGAAGGATTAAGAGCTATAGATAGAAAGTTTTGACTTGCAAAGTGTGTGATACATGTATAATTTGGCTGTTTAAATTTGTTGGTGTCACTTTTCATTCTTGTTCCGTTGAGTTGGAGAAATTGACCCTTACCTAATGAGAATTAGTGATTATGTGGTTTTCTTGGTTGGTAGGCATCTTATGACAACAGATGATGTACAGGTTTAGGTAGTATGAGCAAAAGACCACTTGTATACAGATTAATCCACCTATTCAGACCCGATATGTAGACAAAGGTGGAAAAGAATATTTTGTCATTTTCTTGAAAACAATAACACCACTTTGCTTTTGCAAGAAAATGACACAAACTCCAAGCTTTGCAAATTTAACAGTATTCCTTGTCTTGTTTGTGTATATTTTAGACATTTGTAATTTGTTGCAAGGCTGGTAGAAGTGGGTCAATGATTGTGATGTGCGTTTCATTCTCTGTATATGCATAGGTTTTGATCTATTCAATCAATTCTTGTTAGAGCTCATTGCAATGAAAATTGAAAGATCGTCATTGTAATAATAAAGTTGCCTTCACTTACTCGCTTGCCTCTTTAAAATTGAGCTGTCAGTTACTCCTTTTATCATTTTGCTGGATAGTCTAAATGAAATAATACAGAATCCATCTATGTACTGACCTGCATCCGGTTAATGCCACTTGGACTTCAAGTTGAACAATTCATCAGTTTATCAGCTATAATTCAAAAAAAGTCAAAATTAAAAAAAGGAAATGCCTTTTTATGTGCCGACAATCCTTGCATGCTATTGGCTAAATATCTACATTAGTTTTGATATGCTAATTCTTCTTAACAGGTAATTTCTGCTCAGACAAGAAGCCCGCTGCAGTGAATTGGATTGAAGGCAGAGGTAAATCAGTAGTCTGCGAGGCTGTCATCAAGGAAGAGGTAGTGACAAAGGTACTCAAGACCTCTGTTTCAGCCCTTGTGGAGCTGAACATTGTTAAGAACCTTGCAGGATCAGCTATAGCTGGATCTTTAGGGGGGTTTAACGCCCATGCTAGCAACATTGTTTCTGCTATCTATATTGCCACAGGACAAGATCCCGCACAGAATATTGAGAGTTCTCATTGCATAACAATGATGGAAGCTGTAAATGATGGAAAGGATCTTCATATCTCTGTGACCATGCCCTCAATTGAGGTATATGTTATTTCTAGTATGTTTGCATGCAGTTGTAACTAACTTCTTTTTAGTTTTTGGATAGTTATTACTGTATTTGGTATCTACTAATCCTCTGATTGCATATTTGTCGAACTCAGTTTTATCTATAGGTAGTTACATGTAAGTGACTTAAGATCATTACAGTTATATCGGTGGATCTGTTGGTGCAAGTTAATAATTTCTTGCATGTCCTATTCTGGTCCTTGGGAAACTTCAATTGAAGTACATTTCCCCATGAATATCTTGTGAAAATCTAGTTTCCTTACTAGAAGGACTGGCACTTTACAAGGCTATAATTTAAACAAATCAGAGTCTCAATCTCAAAATGGGGCAGTTGGGGAAGGTTTGTCAAGAAACCCTTAGTTTACACTTTACTTTTCTCTGGTTTGAATTTTTTCTTTGTAACATCTTATAAGTCTTCTTTGTTGGCCAAGTGTAGCTCTTGTTTCCTTTTTTTAAATTTCTTTGGATGCCACTTTGTGTTAGCATTGTGTTTTCTTAAATTAAAAATAGGAAGAAAGATGTGTCCCGAGAACAACCAAGTGTTTCCTAAGTTCTTTATTAGAGAGGTTGAGTCCCCTTCCTTCGTTGATTCAATGAATCGACCTTTCTGTAGGATATTTAAATTAAATCATAATAGTGAGGAGCTCTCCATTCATAGCACCTTGATATAATTTCAGGAAAATATAACCTTGACTCCATAGTTTGTCTTATCTGAGCTTCATATGTTTGTTTAATATATATCTTTCTCATGCAGGTAGGGACAGTTGGGGGTGGTACACAGCTGGCACCTCAGGCAGCATGTTTAGATTTGTTAGGAGTACAAGGGGCAAGCTTAGAGTCTCCTGGAGCAAATGCCAGGACTCTTGCCACCATTGTAGCTAGTGCAGTTCTTGCAGGAGAGCTCTCCCTCATGTCGGCACTTGCTGCCGGGCAGCTTGTGACAAGCCATATGAAATATAACCGATCCAGCAGAGATATGACAAAAATTGTTGCCTCCTGATTATTTTTCCTTCCATATGAAAGGAATAAAAGGGATGCAATCTTGAAAGAAAAATTTTGGTGATGACTGGTGGTGGGTAGGTAGAGGGGTTCAAATGTTCGTCTTTCAGAGCTTTCTAGCAGGATGAAAGAAGCTGAACCAAGTGTATCGTGCTGCTCTTTTTGACTCTTTCCTCGTTTCTACCCCCTGCCACCTACCTACTGAGCATGCGGCACCAGTGATATTTTGAACTCTTCCATCCTGTTTCATCAGCATCCACCTTGGCGCCTTCCCTGCTTCTGCTTCAAAATCTAATTTAGTGCCTCTTTTGTCACTGCTGTCTTTGTTGTTGTATCACCAGATGACCTCTGGAACAGTGCAGTTTGTCTTGCCTTGTCTGCTCTCGACTTCTAGCCAAGTCCAAAATCCAACCAGTTATTCGTTCCCATGTGAGGTTGGTGTTATATGCCTTGTTCTCATCAGCGACATGTGTTCACCATTTCTTTGCTCGTCGTTCCCAATTCTATTTTTTTGTACTTTTGCCGTCTCTTATGGTGGATGTTGTGTAGTTAACGCAGTTGTTGCATTAATGTCTTGTAAGATGGTTTATGTCCCTTCTGTGTTCATTATATTTCACAAGTACCTTTATTTTATGAGGGAATGCGCACATCTTTCTAATCTGGGTGTTCTATTCAATTACATTGATGTTCCAACTACCAGGAACTAAATTCTAGGACTGATCGTTCAGTTAGGGACCAAGAAAGAGACTGTTCTAATTAAATGCGTATCGTATAGTTGATGAAAAAAGACTCAAAATTTTACATCATGCAAAAGGGAAACTTTCAATTTGCAAAAGAGATGCTTCCATATATCAAGCCAGACATTCAATAATGTTTCCATAATGTATAAAGTTACAGAGTGGGAAATATAACAGACATTCAATAATTTAATCATGGATGCTCGAAGGCGTGTTTGTCCTGCTGTTAAGCAAACCATGTAATGCTCTTAGGATTCATCCATGTATGCAAATTGAGAACCAGATTATTCTAACAAGTTTTTGCAGCCACGGCCCACGGGGAGATGTCTAGATGATATCGATCATGCATTCATTGTATTTATTGAAGTACCAGAGATTGCAGGCATTTCACATGAACTACTCCTGCTGCCACTGCTGTCACCTTAACATATTTTGCCTAGTTGCTTCTGTTTGGAACATTTCTTTTTATTGCATCTCTTGATTAGTGATGACAGGTCAACGAGTGCCCCAGCTCATATTATCTTCCTAACTGTATTAGACATGTCAGCAAAATTCAAGGACAAGAATTTTTTTTCCTAAGTCACTCAGAGGAGTAAGGTTCTTGTTTATCATCATTGCTAGTAAAAACTGCAAACAAGGAGATCAAAATCAGATGTTGAAGTTCAGGTAAATGCAGGCAATCAAAGTGAAAGCAAGGAGATGACAGTCAGAAGTTGTTTTCTTTTATAAAAGGAAGGCAAGATCTTTATTCCTGCTCTTGCTGTTGTCTTCATTCCTTTCCCATGATTACAGTGATTAACTCCTGATGTTGGCTTCCTTTAACAGATCTGGAAGAAAAAGAAAAACAAACATCAATGACGGAGAAAAATAATTGTACCCGTTTTGTTCTTGAATCATTACGTAGAACAGAAATTAGTAACTAAAGCTTCACAGCGATCTTGATGAAAGAACATTCTTCTGATTGAAATCTACTCACAGTTACCTTGATGTCATCAGCAAGGCTGCTGCTAAAAAAGTACGTTAGCGCATTCTAATAGTTATGAAGGCCTTTGAACAACAGTTGTTTTGACAAGTAGTAGCAATGATAGCAACGGTCGATCAATATTATAAACTTAATCACATGTCATAGTTGAAATAAGTGGATTATTGCGAATATCTACAAAGTACAATAGCTTATAATCATGGCCGCAAGTGCTCGGCGAAAATACAAAAGTTGAAGATTTCAAGAGCCCTGGAGTTTATTCAGAAAGTAGCAGGAACAGCTTCAAACACCTGTACTAAGAAAATCCGCGCATAAACTTTAGTCTCATGGTTTTATTGAAGCATCCTATTTGGTGGCTCTGAGAAGAACGCTTGAAGAATTATCAAGTTTATTTTGTGATAGACGATTAGATACGGATAGTGCCTTGAAATGGCAAGCTTCTCATGTATGTATACTGCAAAGTTGCAATAAATTAACATTCTGTCAGCAAAGATTGCAACAGCATGCAACACAGAAACAATTCTCATTTTATCTTACATAATTTACATGAAGTTTCCTCGACATTGAATTTTGCTCCATAGTTAAATAAAATCTCAAAAATATAGAAATACCATGGAGGTATTTATGTTGAGAAATACGAAAGTACAACATGGAAACTATAACATTTCTTTGACACTCATGAAACACTCACAGCATATCTATGAAAGATCGATCATGAAGCTTAAAGTTCATCAGACTAGGTTAAACAAAAATCGATACAATGAGGTATTGCAGCAGTCATTAACCTAACTAATCAAGTGTTCATTTTGTGAAAGTTAATACAGAGGCCATCAAAATGTTGGACAGAATAAAACTTGCAGTTCATCTCTGTATACCCCTATGTATTTCGAAGAGCACAGGGAATATAAGCTTTCACATAAACGTTCGTAAGTTTTAATCAGCCAAGAACTGCATATTTTCTTATTGAAATATGACAATGTAAAATATGAGGCGCCAAGAACGGTTCAAGAGCTAAAAGTTCAGCAAGACGTTTGTTTTATAAGAAAAGGTAATACAAATAGGCTAGCAGCAGGAGTTGTTATCATGAGCTAATGAATAATCCAATTATTCAAAGTTTTAAGATTGGAATTTGATATGGTCCAAGATGTTACCTCAACGCTTGTACAGCATGAGCTAGAAGAAGATACTCACACTCTTTAGTTGAGTTCTGTTTACGTGACTACATGCTATTGTAGCATTGATTGGATTCGGGATTGACATTTCATCGAACAGATGGTCTGCACTCCAACCCGCTAAGGCAGTGCACTCCCTATCTCAGACTTCATTTTGCTCACATGTTCCACCTACAAAATTCACATAAATGTTAAGCATACCCTTATCAATTGTAATTCGTAAAAGTGTAAAACAAGGAAAGAGAAAAACTTCGGTTCAGTTTACGGCCAGATGTTAACACCGAATTGGTAGAAAGCCACAATCTTTTTGTTGTTGTTTGAAATTTTGTGAATTGTGGAATAAATTTAATTGAATTGAATTGAAACCACATAGAGTTCGGCAAGCCGTGGCTATGGCCAAGCTTCTCCAACCACTACCTTCATCCAACTCTATCTTTCTTGGTTTCTCCCTTAACTCCAGAAACAACAACAAGCAGCAACAACAGTCGAACAACAACAAGAAGAAGAAACTCTATGGTTCTCATTCATTCAAGTCTTCATGGCAAGAGGTAATCAATCAAAAGAACTGGTTTTGAACTACACAAGGTGTTAAAGTCGTAATCTCTTTTGAAGAAAATGTCGAAAAAAGCATATTATTAGGTGAAAAAAGTTGAAATTTTGAATGAGTTGGCACTTGTTTGTTGTTCAGGTTGCAGGTGTGCTGATATTCTCAGCAATTCCTTTCACAGCAGTGAAGGCGGTGGCTAACAGCTCGCTTGGAGACCAACTCCGCCGAAGACTTGAAGAAACCAAGCTTGCCGATGTCCGGCAATCTCTTGAATCCAAGAAACTAGCTCAGCAGGCAAGGGAGAACAGGTATGACTGATACATATTTGTTCAATCCATTGTTAAACTTCAAATTCATGTAGCAAAACTTAGTTAGGCCAGTTTCCAAGATTGCTTTGTTTTATAGAATTTACAAATCAGTTAATTGAATGATTGTTCAATCTTCGTGTAAAGCATTAAGAATGTAGCAAGTAAGAACTGCATTGCATAGTTTTGGGAAGAACTCTAAGTTTGTCAAAATGATATCAGAGCAAGTTGAGCACCCAAGATGTGGACTATATTTAACTTTATTATTCATATCTATTGAGGGCTTCATGGTCCGCTTTATGTCTAAGGCAAAAATAGTCCGCTTCATTTTAGAACAGGTAATCTGTTTTATTCAAAGGATATTTGTCCGCTCATTTTAAAACAAGTAACTCATTTCATTTCAGAACAGTTCGTCCATTTTATCCAATTCATTATAGAGCACGTAGCCCACACCAATTCAATTATATAAAAAAAAAAGACGCTCTGCTGGATGGTAGGTGTTAAAGAAAGGTTTAGTCCCACATTGCTTATCAATGGTTTTGAGATGATATTCATAAAGATTTGAACTTTCTTTTCTCATTGCCAATTAGTTTTGAGAAGAATTCTAAGTTCGTCGCAAGCATAAAGCTTTGTATGAACCATATGAATTGAACTTTCTTGAACTCATCACGTAGAGCAATGTATTTGCTAGGAAAGTATGCATATAGAATTTACACAAACTTCGATAATATTTTTATTGATCCATATAGCGTTCTTATTCTTTCATAGCAAGTGGAGGATCATCTCGTTCCATGCTTTCTTCTATTCCACAGATTATATCAAGCAAAGGCTTTGTTACAGAAAGGTAACTATGAGGCTTGCTGTATTGCAGCTATTGGTATGGGAGAGATCGCCCTCGATGGCTTGGTCCAATCCCATATGAGTATCCTCCGTATCTTACAGGAGAGTTTCCTGGTGATTATGGCTTTGATGCAGCAGGTCTGGCAAAGGATCCTGAGGCTTTTCAAAAGTATTTTAAGTATGTTAATGATCTTTAGTGCATCATACACCTCAAATGCCTCTTCCATTGATACTTCTGGCTCTTATGTTTGAAATGAAACTACGCTCTGTATGCTCTTATCATAGTTTAAAATGGAGAAATTTGTCTCAGCTCATGGTAGTCATCAAGTATACCAACACAATGAAAAATCTCTGATTTGTTATTGGGAAAACAATTCGATAGAAGGTAGTAGCATACTGCTGCTCCTTATGGTGTCAATTTTGGTGCCTTCTTACTTTCTGTTCTTTGACCTTTAACTCGGTTTCTGACATAAACTGAGCTAGTATCTGATTGTTACAGTTTTGAAATACTACATGCACGCTGGGCTATGCTTGCGTCACTGGGTGTTGTCATCCCTGAAGTCCTAGATGCTCTCGATGTTGTGCACTTCGTAGAACCAGTTTGGTGGAAAGTTGGATATGCAAAACTTCAGGTCAGTTCTTCCTATGATTATAAAAACAAAGCATAACTTCAAACTTTTACCGCTTAAATTTAACCGACCTTTTGAAGCATTACAACACTATCTCTTCAATTTGCTAGCATATTACGGCTATGAAACTCAGTAATCGGTTGTTTATATTACACTTAACAAATGCATTTTTCTTAGTTGTTTGAGCCCGAACGACTTGACTTATGACACTGGATGCTTCCTATACAGGGTGATACCCTTGATTATCTCGGTATTCCCGGTTTGCATATAGCTGGTGGTCAAGGAGTCATCATCATAGCTATTTGCCAAGCTCTTCTTATGGTAATAACATAAAAAATTCCATATCCAAAGTACATGCTGTACTGTACTATATGAATCAAGACCTTCTGTGTGTTTTATAGGTAGGACCAGAATATGCAAGATACTGTGGGATTGAAGCTTTAGAACCACTTGGTATATACCTACCAGGCGATATAAACTACCCAGGAGGCGTGCTCTTCGACCCGTTAGGTCTTTCTAAAGATCCAGTAGCTTTCGAAGAGTTGAAGGTTAAAGAGATAAAGAATGGAAGGTTAGCCATGGTTGCTTGGCTAGGCTTCTTCCTTCAAGCTGCTCTTACCGGTAAAGGTCCTGTGCAAAACCTTCTGGAACACATTTCTGATCCTTTACACAACAATGTCATTACTTATCTCAAACAAATATATAACGCCCCAACAATCTTCCTATCCTACTCTGCGTCCGACTTGTTGTACCCGCCACCGATGATTTAGGACTTGTTTATTTTTTTGAAAGTGAGTTTCTAAAATTGAGCAGGAAGTGACTTTGTGAGATTAAATCTATAAAATTAAATATTGGAAGTCATGGAGAAGTGATTTTTTGGCCAAAAAAAATCACTTCTGGATCACTATAAACTAAACAAACTCTTAGTTTAATTATGTGCTATTATATATGGAACTAGGATTGTACATTTTTATACTAATTATAATACAAAAACATAGATTGTGTTGTTATTGGTTGATTATTATATGATTTTTGTTTGCATAATTCTTGAATAATTTTTTCTTTTTATTTCAGTTCAATTTTTGGAACAATGAAATAATGGGCCAAACAATAGCATGGCCCATTAAATGAATCCACTAATAGCGCCAAATTTGAATTCATTCTACAAACCGTTGTAGAACGTGGGGAGTTCTTTCTTTCTCTGTTTTTCTCACTTCATCGTTTTAGAAAAAAGAAAAAAAAAAAAGAACTTGATTTTCTCTCCCATGGAATTCCTTCTTAGCCATGTTCTTCTTCTTCTTCTGTTACTGTTAATATTTCAAATATGTTCTTCACTTTCCAATTCCTTTTACGGTTGCCCTGCATCGTGCGGAAACATTCCGATTCCTTTCCCATTTGGTATCGGTCCAAACTGTTCTCTCCAAGGTTTCCAACTCTCCTGCAAAAGAAATCATCCTAAATCAAGACCAATTCCTATACTACTCGACACCAGCCTTACTCTTCTTGGTATTTCAAACGGAGAACTACGTGTTGATTCCACTGCACACATGGCCACTCAATGTGGGAAAGGGGATAACCAGACTTCATCTGAAATTTATTTACCGGAAAACGGTCCTTACACTATCTCAGGCCCGTCAAACAATTTCGTCGCAATTGGCTGTGATACGGTTGCTGTAGTTGCCGATGGTGGAACTTTTACTAGCGGTTGTGTTTCGTTATGTACCGTAGAAGGTGATTATGGTTTGTGTTCGGGTATTGGTTGTTGCAAGACTTCAATCCCTTCAGGACTGAGACAGTTGAAGATAGCAGTAACTAACATGTTTGGTTATGCGAATTTGACGGCTTCAGCTTTTGGGAACTGTAGTTTCGCGTTTGTAGTGGAACACAATGGAACAGTTTTCGACAGAGACGGTATGAAGGAGTTTTCTGTGGGAGTTGAGATCGCAATGAGACTGGAATGGGCGATCGGTGACCAAGAAGAAGGTTGTGATGGAAGTGTAGCTTGCGGAGAGAATGCTTATTGCGTTCCCGCTATCAGAGGCAAAGGGTACCTCTGCAACTGCTTGCAGGGGTACAATGGCAACCCCTACTTAAACGGCTCCCTCGGTTGTCAAGGTGAATAATTTTGAAAAAAAAAAAATGCTTTTCGCGATTTTTCAGTAATGGAGGAAATTTTCTGTTGGTGTGCAGATGTTGATGAGTGCTTGGATCAAGAGGAGCACCCTTGTGTGGAAGGAGCCCCTTGTTATAACGAGGTTCCTGGTTATAGATGCCAATGCCCGTTCGGCAGCAGCGGAGACGGAACTAGGCATGGATCTGGTTGCAAAAAAATCTTCCTTATTGTTGAAGTTGTTCTAGGTATATACAGAAAACTTTTGAGAAATTTTATTTGAATCAGAACTTTTCGTCGATTGATATTGTTTTCGTATCTGTTACAGGAGTGGGTTTAGGTGTACTGGTAATGCTGCTATGGGGACTATGGTTCTACTTCGCAATGAAAAAACGGGCATTGATCAAGTTGAAAGAACAATACTTCCGACAGAATGGAGGACTGCTACTTAAGCAACAGCTTGCGAACCGTGAAGGCTGCACGGAATGCACTAAGATATTTTCCTTGGAAGAACTCAAGCGAGCTACTCACGGCTACGACGAGAGTAACATTTTAGGCGCTGGTGGGTACGGAACTGTTTACAAGGGAGTTCTTGATGACGGAACGGTTGTGGCAATCAAGAAATCCAAAGTGATCGATCAGAGCCAGATCGATCAGTTCATCAATGAAGTCGTTATTCTGACTCAAATCAATCACCGTAACGTTGTGAAATTACTCGGTTGCTGTCTGGAGACTGAAGTACCGATGCTTGTCTACGAGTTCGTTGCAAACGGAACACTTCATCAGCATATCCATGAGAACCCTCGCAACAACCGAATTTCATGGAGAGACAGGTTAAGGATTGCCATTGAAACAGCAGAAGCTCTCGCGTATCTTCATTCTGCTGCATCAATGCCTATATTCCACCGTGATGTGAAGTCTTCAAACATATTGCTCGATGAGAATTTTACGGCAAAGGTTTCTGATTTTGGTATATCAAGATTAGTTCCAATGGATCAAACACAGGTGCCAACACTAGTTCAAGGAACATTGGGTTACTTGGATCCGGAGTACTTCCAAACAAGTCAACTGACGGCAAAGAGTGATGTATACAGCTTTGGAGTTGTTCTTGTTGAGCTTTTAACCGGTGAAAAACCCGTTTCCTTTGAACGACCACGGGAAGACAGCAATCTGGCTATGTATTTTCTGTCTTCACTCAAATGCAAAAATTTACACGAGTTCATCAATAGGGACGTACTAAAAGAAGCAAGCGTCGAGCAGTTGAAATCAGTAGCAGGGGTAGCGAGGAAGTGTCTTCTACTGAGAAGAGATAAGAGACCGACGATGAAGGAAGTTGCTCAAGAACTGATTCTGCTTACTGATTGTTGGAAGTGTACTGATGCCAAGGAAGAAGATGCTGAAGCTTCATTGTGCAGAAGATCTTCCATGGTTTTGAATGCTCAAGATAGTTTTCCTGGTAATGTATTAGATTCTTTTTAATTCTTCTAGGTATAATCCATGATTCAATTACCTTGTGGAATCTATAGAACTTGAAATTTGCTTACCAAACGTTCGCATTAAAATTTTCTACGTGATCATTTATCAAACTTCTCTTTTCTGTATCTATCTGATTCATCTTACAATATCTTAAAATTGTACGAACATATTACAACTTTAGCTTCTAAAGCTAAAGTGATCAAAGAAACATATCATTAGCTTCTAAAGCTAAAACTCTATTACATCAATCAAGGTGTACGTAATCAAAAAACAAAAACTTTAGCATCTATTCCTAATTATACTTTAGTTTCATTTATTATTTTGCACCACAAATTCATTCATAGTTGTTATTCTCTTGTTGTTAGCTCTTTATAAGAAAAGCTAATGATAGTATTTCATAGATCTTTTATTCGAAGTTCATAAGCAGCATTGAAACCCGTCAGATACCGACCGGTCAAGTTCAGAACCAACTCTCTGAAAGCTATGAAGGTCGATAAGGAGATACATCACCGTAGCTAGCCACACCCACAACACAGGCTCAAAATGGAGTAAACAGAAATTCCGTTCATCTGCAACGTGAATGGATTAGTTTACCATTGCACCCGTTGCCGTCTTTGGCAATTGAAAACTTTACAACACATTGCACTTAATAGGATATTTAAGAGTGATTTTTATAAAAAAAATTTAATAAAGAGTTTTTGAAATTATTTTTAAAATGAGCCATACTAATTTTACCAAAATTTTATATAATATTATAAAATTTATTTAAAATGTGAAATAAAAAGTTGGAATGAAAAAAATTTATAAGTAATTTCAAACAACACATATACAGTCCCCAACAAATACACTACAAATTCATCCACCGTATCGCGTTTGCTTTTTGGGTATTTTGCAAAGACAAGCCGATTAATATGTGTTTGCAAGAGTAGACCTATAAAATGTATCTTCAACTACAGACTCCCTTGCCAAGGAAACCATTATGTATTATATGTGCACTTTTTATTATACGAATTTTCAAAAACATAGATTATGTGTTTTTTGTTTTTGGTAACAACAACAATTGTTTATAAACAATTTAGTATAAAATTTTTAATAATTAATAATATTTGTACTACACAAGTATTTATTTGGACATTAAAAGTGTGTCTTTGCTTGCGAACATTTAGAGCATATTTGGCGAAGCATTTTGTTTTATTTCACCACTCTATTCAACTTTTCATTTCTCAATATTTTAATTTTCAATTTAGAAAGTACTACCGAATTAATCTAGAAACTCGTTTTCTAAAAAGCTTCAAAATATTTTTTTTTAAAAAAAATTATTTTAAGCAATCTGAATCGTCTACTTAGTATATATATATGTGAAAAAAATTGCCTTATACTTTTAGAGGAAGTCTTATAACTGATTCTCTAGAATTTCATAAGTCATTATACTATAAACTTTCTAAAGATTTAAGAAATTATATTATACGAAATGCGTACCTAAGCATGCACACTTAATATACAAGTGTACGCGAAAATATGTGCTATATTTTTTCTAAACGAAAATTTTCATAAATAATAGTTTAAAGTTAAATTAAGTGTCAATAATAAGTTTTTTAAGTAAAAATTACTTTGAAGAATTAATACTTTATAAAGATATGCATGGGTAATCCATATGTGCCTCTACTTCAATATATATATTTCTTGCAGATGTGTATAAATTATTGTAAAGATGAGTTTTCAGCTTTTAGCTTTATACATGTTACTTTGTTAACATTTTTCATATAGGATCTTATTCCAAAACTAAAATATTTGACCAACTATTTAAGAGTTAGTAGTATATTTCCATATATAAATATATACTTATTTTAACACACAGTTAATATAGAACTATTAAAGAGCATAGATTTATTAAGTCCACCAAATCATAACCAACTTAGTACTACTCAAATCGAGTTGCTAATTCACTTCTAAATTAGTTAATCTATTTTTTTATGTGAGCATCATCCCAAACTCTTATGCTATTAATCAGAGCTTAGCTTACTAATTTAGCTCATCTTTTACTAGGTGCACTCGCTTTTCACACTGTTCACACTACTAATTCGGACCAAGTCTAACTTTAGGACCTAATATTACACTTACAATTACTAATCTTTGAAAAATTATTATAATAATCTAAATAAGCATTTAAAAGCTATTTATAAAACAATCTTTTAAATAAATCTCAAGATAAATTTTTATACACACTTACTTTAAGTTTACACACACATACATACCCAATTATACAGCAAAAGATGTACATAGAAATAATTAAATAAAAACAGAAGCAAAATCGCCATTTTCTTAACGAGAAAATAAAAACAGAAGTAAAAATAAAAACAGAAGTAAAAATACTTCTTCAACTCTTCTTTATAATAAAAAATATAAACTAACAATACTTTTTAGAACAATAATTATAAAAGAGAAAAAGAATACGATGTTAATGTTCCAATTCATCATTTATGAATCTATATTAATAAAACCAAGAACGTTGATTATCAAAGGTTTCAATCGTACAAGCACTATTATGTATGATTGTCTTGCTTTGTAATAAACATTTGGAAGTATTTATAAAATAAAATTTTTTAAAATAAAAAATATTTTTATTTTTAATAAAAAAATAAGTTTTTTTTATTTTTTAAAAAAAATAAAAATATGTAATAAAAAAATTTTACTGTGTAGAATTTTTTTATACTTTCTAAATTTTTAAATAAATTTTTTATATATTTATAAAATATATATTAAAAAATATAAAATGAAAAAAAATTGAAAATTTGGTTTTGAAAAGCTAAACCAAACACGGTCTACCAACCCATAAAATTTATTTTTTAAATATTTTTAATATAGATAAAAAATATTTTTTATCAAAAATTCATTTTTTAAATTTTAATTTTATAATTCAATTTAATATAAACTAAATATAAAATTTATTTCTTATAAATAGTTTTAATTTTTATTTTTAAACTTTAAATAATGAGTTTATTCAAAATTAAACACGCCCAAAGCGGGTATAATTAGAAAAGCGTAATCCAATCATTAGAACAAATGCTTTTAGCTGGTATTTGACGGTTTATTGAGCATTATTTTTATTTTAAATATATATATATAAGTTTTATTATTGTGAAAATGATCAAGTTTATTTTTTAACAAGCTTCAAAACAAACTTTATTTTAGAAAATTTTATTACGAAAGTATATTTTTAAAAACAAATTTTTAACAATAAATTATCAAAATTAACTGTTTAGTTAAAAGTTACGGCCGGATTGAAAAGAAAACACTTTAAACAAAAAAGATTGTTGATAACTTAAAGTCAACTTTAGGTCTCCAATAAAATGGAGCAAATTTACATTTATTTTTTGAGATATTTAAAAATATTTATAAAATAAATTTTTTTTAAAATAAAAAATATTTTATTTCGTAGAACGACGTCTTTTTTAGGCGTTTGAAAAAGCATTTTTCAAACTCTTCATTTCAATTTTCTATTTCATATTTTTAATATATTTTTATAAATATTTAGAAACTTTATTTAAAAATTTAAAAATTATAAAAAAATTTACATAATAAAATTTTTTTATTTTTTATTTTTAATATTTTTAGATAAAAAATAAAAAAAATTTCTATTATATTTTAAAAATACTTTCGAATGCTTTCGTTTATCGATAGATTTGGGGCATTTGGGAGTGCTTATGAAATAAAACTTTTTTGAAATAGAGATTATTTTGTCTTCTTTGAGAAACGAGTTCTACTTTTTTTACTTCAAAAATAATAATAAAAATATACAATAAAAAGATCTAATTTCGTAAAATTTTTTTACACTTTCTAATTTTTTAAATAAATTTTTTATATACTTATAAAATATGTATTGAAAAACGTAAAATAGAAAAAAAATTGAAAAGTAGTTTTTGAAAAGCTAAACCAAAAGTGCTATGATGAAACAAACTTTTCTGGTTTTTTTTGAGAAATTGAGAAAAATTAGCAAAATTTATTCTTGGCATGTAAGTGCTTCGATTGGATTTAGATGTTAATAAATATCATGGTCCAATGAAACCTATATGATCTTTGATTGATTGTTGCCTTCTTGACTTGTTTTTATTATGGGCCGTTAATGGGTCACGTTGTAGACCACAGATTAAGACCATTGGCCTAATTTATTTCTGTGGTGCCAAATTTTTTTAATAAAAGAAATAGCACCTTTTATCTTTGTAAAAAGTATACATTTTCTCTCAAAAAACAGTAATAATAATGTTTTAACACCTACATTTTTTATTTTCAACAACATGTGTATTACTAAAGTACATAAGTTTCTTTATTTACAAATATTAATAAAATTTTACGAATATCTATCAATCTAATACTTTTTATAAAAAATATAATGATAAAAATAGGATGCTAAAAAATTATTCAAAATGAGATAAGGTATTATTTTAAAATATTTATTATTTCAAATAAGCACTTTATATTTATAGTAAATTTTTATACTATTCTGCAAAAAACTTTTAATATAAAAAATTGGTATATCATAAAATTTATATATAGTTTTATTTTTTTAATAAAAAGTGCTCATTTTTATAAAAAGTTTAATTTTATAACTATTTTCAAAATGTCCCCTTATTTAGTTACAAGAAAGAATAATTCTAGAATCATAGAAATGTACTTTCAAATTTTGAATTGATGAAGTTGATGAATTTTGTTTTGGTAAATGCGAGTGAAATTGTTAGTTGGGAAAATTAACTCACTCAATTTTGTTTGAAACGTTTTTGTCTTTGCTTGCATAACATGTAAAAGAAGAATAACAACAAAAGTTAGATTATCAGCTTACGAATGAGTTGAGTGTTCCAGAAGATAGAGTGTCGTTTTTTTTTAACATAAACTTTCTGCAAAATATTTTTATAAAATTGTTTGGATAATAATCTAAAATTTCTCACTAAAAATTGTGTTTTAATTAGTTGGATGTAAACTTCATAAAATTTAGTTTGATGGACTTAAATTTGATAAAAACTAAATTAGATATGAGCTTGATATAAATTAATTTAAAAAATTGTGTAATTTGAAATAAAGAACTATGTGTGTCTGAAAGTGACTTGAAAAATACATTTTTGAAATAAAAAAATTTTTGCTATATTTTAAATTTTTAAAATAAATTATATAAAATTGATTTAAAATATATAAAATTAAAATCAAAGTATTATTTTTTTGAAATGGGTTGTAAAACGCTATCACTACTGCCGACACTCTTGTTGATTTCGCTAGAACAATTTTCCATGAAATTCTTAAAAATTTCTTTCAATTTTCATATTCAAAAGAACCTTTCGTGTCTTTTCTTTATCCGTAGCCGCAGTGAGTTGTCCAGTACCAACAACCGCAAAACAACACCACGAATAGAGAGCATCAACAAGTAAACGTTAAAAAAGTTTCTTTCTTTGAAAATTGTTTTAGTTTTACCTTGAAAGCTTGAACTTAATAAATAGTCTAAGATAATACCCTGATTCAATTCTATGCATATAATTTATAAGGCATTTTGGAGTACTTATACTTAATTGAATTTTTTTAAAGATAGTATAATTTGTTAAATGATTAAAGTACTATAAAATTTTGATTAAGAAATAAAAAAATTTGATATAAAAAACAGTATAGAATATACCATCAAACACCCACTTTAGAATTCAGAAAATCGCTAAAAAAATTTGAATCAGAAATGTTGTCTATAAAGTGTATGCATTCTTTTTAAATATATGTCCAATTATGTTGTTTTCTAGAACTTGGTAGAAGCACTTTCATGTTTTCTTTTATTTTAAAAACTTTTTTTTTGTTATCGAAGGAACTGAAGCGTAGTGTGCCACATAATAACAACAGGTGGTTGAGATAATATTTCATGTTCCCCTCTCTTTTAATCTATTTTGGTAACACGTTTCGAAAAAATAAATTTTTTATTTTTCAATTAAAATTTATTAATAATTTATTATAGTTTTTTTCTGAATATTTAAAATTTTTAAAAATATATTAAAACATTTTAAATTATAATATATTATTTATAATTTTTTTATTTTTTATTAGAAAATAAATTCATTTTTAAAATAAAATAAAATATATTTTGTTTTAAAAAATATTTTTTAAAGTACTTCAAATAACTCAAAAAGTGTTCGGCACTTACAAAATTTTATTATATTTTTTATATTATTTAATAAATTTTAATATAAAATTATTTAAATTTCGAAATATAAAAAATTTTACGTAATAATTTTTTTTAAAGAAATAAATCTCACTTTTTAAAAGTTTAAAACTACTCTTTATTTTATTAAATCGTTTTCTATAAAATACTTTCAAATACAGACTTACCAAATTTATTTCAAGATATAGAAGAGTCCATTGCTCTATAGAGCTAAACATATTAATTAATCAGCACAATCTTTTGTTTACAATTTTAAGAAAATGGAACTTGGCTAATGACGTATTTCAATCATGAAATTGAATTTTATATAAGCAAGTTTTATATTAGTGAAATTAAATAAAAAATAAAATTCAGAATGGAACTCGATTTATGTGAAGTAAATTTAAAAATAAAATTTAATATTAAAATGCAAATGAAGTTCAAATATATTAAATAATGAAGTGTTAAATTTAAAATTTGTAGAAAGAAATTAAATTATCTTGATAACAAAATGCCTACAAGTTAGAAATCTTAAAAATCAAATTTAAAAAAACAAGATAACTATACTGAATCAATATAACAGTATTTTCAATTAACTTTGGGCACAAAATAAAATGTGTAATTAAATTGCTCCAAAGAATTATAGCCTCTATAAATTATCCAAACAGTTACACGTGTCACTTGTTTATCTAATCAATTTCATTTCTTTTTTTCTTTTTTATTGTTTTTGACAATGGTGGTAAGTAATTTTGTTGATCTCTCCAAGCCAGCAATTACCAGGATCACTCGTTTTGACACGGTGTCACGTGCGTTTGTTTTAATTTATTAACGGAACGCATTTCCACCGTTGGGCCCACACCACCGCGCCACAAAATTTGGTGCCGCTTCGTTTATGTCGCCGTAAAATTTTTAGTATTTGTGGTATAGAACCTCCAATATTTAAAAAGAGCAAAACAAATCCCTTGAAAGACAATATTTCCAAGTATACAGTATTAATCAGTAAATTTAGACTTTAAAATTACTTAAATCATATCTTACCTTTTAAAAAATTATTTAGAGTGTTCTTAAAATTTTTCTGAACTCATATTTTTAAAATAATTTCTAATTAAAACTAAAAATTATTTTTGAATTTTTTAATACAATCAAAATTACAAATTAAAAGATTTTCAAACATTTTCTTTTTTAAAAACTTACATTTTAAAATTTTTAATGCAATCCAATGTATCCTTAATTTCATTTTAACTATCAATTTTAATTTCTAGTTACAATTCTAACCCCCAAAATATTGGATAATATTTATTTATATGTAATTATTTAGAAGCTAAACTATTTAGACAAATAAAACTACGTTACCATCTTTTAACTGACATTCAAATCATTCATTAAGGAAAAAGCATTATTTAATTTTAATAGTCAGAAAATAGGAACTTTTAAATGTCTGTGTTTTAAAATTTTCTAGCTCTTAATAAAATTAGAGACTAGACTGACACCTCATCATATTTTCTATAAATTTACTGAGCTAATCTCAAACAGGACCAATAATGAAAAACAATAAACAGAGGCCCTACATTGAAAAGAACAGAAACAGCAGCAAAACATATATACTCCTCTCTTGAATATCATACACAACAAAAGCAACCAGCCTCGATCAATCTCCATCCCCCGCAATCTCTTCTCTTCCTTTTCTCTTCTTCTTTCCTTTTTCATTCTTTCTTTTCTTCTTCTCCCAAAAAATTCTCCATTAAAAAAACCAACCAAAAGCAAACCAAGAAAAAAAAAAGAAAAAACAAGAAGAACAACAGTAGCAGAAGCTGATGCTGAGCACAGAAGCAGAGAAGCAGAACAATGAGGAAAGATCAACAACAACAACAACAGCAAGCAGGAATGACAGTTGTCAATGGTAATGGAGGAGGAGGATTGAGTTTGTTGTTGCCATCTTCATGTTTAGATATGAAACCTATCATTGCTGCCATGGTTGTTATTTCTCTTCTCATGGCTTTCTGGCAACTCCAACCTTACCAATCCCTTCTTATTGCCTCCTCTTGCCCTTTACCCAACTCAACTTCCACTTCCCCATCAACAACCTTGAATCCCATTCAGAAACTATCTTCTTCTTCTTCTTCAACTGTTGTTACTACTAATGCATCAGCAACAATACCAACAACTGTTGCGGTGGCAGCAGCAGCAGCAGCAACAACGGCTTCGATTAAAGCAAAAGCAGTAGAAAGACCGAAGATTTCTACAAGAAAGATACGAAAAGATCCAAACTTGAGAGAGTTTAAACCATACGGCAACGCGGCGGCGCTGTTTGTTCACATGGGTGCTTACCGTGGTGGTCCAAGAACATTCGCCATTGTTGGCCTTGCTTCAAAACCAACACATGTTTTTGGTAAACCGTGGTTCAAGTGTGAATGGGTTCCTGATAACCCGAATCTTCCATCAATCAGAGCTAAAGCTTACAAAATGTTACCAGATTGGGGGTATGGAAGAGTGTACACTGTCGTTGTTGTCAATTGCACGTTTCCGACAAACCCGAATTTCGACAATTCCGGCGGAAGGTTGTTCTTGAATGCTTATTATTCGCTGAACCCTCGCCGGTTCGAACGGTTTGTGGTTTTGGAAGAGCCCGCCGGAGCTTACGATGAGTCGAAATTCTCGCCGCCGTTTCCTTATGAGTATTTGTACTGTGGGTCTTCGCTGTACGGGAGTTTGAGTGCTGCTAGGATTAGGGAGTGGATGGCTTACCATGCTTATTTCTTCGGACCGAGATCGCATTTTGTGTTTCATGATGCTGGTGGTGTAAGTCCGGAGGTTATGGAGATTTTGAAACCGTGGGTGAAGGCTGGAAGGGTCACACTGCAGGTTATAAGAGGGCAGGCTGAATATGATGGGTATTATTATAACCAGTTCTTGGTGGTGAATGATTGCCTTCACCGGTACCGGCATGCAGCTAACTGGACGTTTTTCTTTGATGTTGATGAGTATATTTATGTTCCGGGCAATAATACGCTTGAATCGGTGCTAAGACAGCTCCAACCTTACACACAGTTCACCATTGAGCAGAACCCGATGTCCAGCAAGCTCTGCATCAATGATCCTGGCCATGATTATTCAAAGTAAGGAGTTCATATTTGTTCGTTTACTAATTCTACTATATTATGTGCTTTTAGTCTGTCATCCTGCCAGCACTCTAAAGTGATGATTTAGTAGTTGTTGAGATTATGATTTTGGCAGGACTTGTGGTCTTCACACTGTCAATCACTTGCGTGGAGTAGAATTTTTTAGTTTGGAATGTATTCCAGATGAAATTTAGGGTCTTAGTGTCTTGGAAATACTGTCCTTGTTACTTGAAAATATAGAAATGCCTTGATTAATTGTTAGCTAGTGATGACTGATGCTGCTACCTTTTCTGGAGGGGCTGCTAATTTAGTTGAGCATCAATTGTCTTTTGGATTCCCAATCCATTGCTAGAAGTGACAACTCCGCACTCCTGAACGTAGGTTATGCTACCAAAACAATTGAGTAAGCACCTTGTTGACCTTCACATGACCCTGCAATTTGGTGAAATCGGTGGAGGAAATCTGCCAATTTTTGGATTGTCGTTGATGCTATGACTTTAGACTCGTGCAGTATGATAAAGTAGTTCACAGTAACATGATGTTTTAGTAGTTCTTAACGCATCTGTGAGCATCAAAATGTCTAGAATCTGTTTGGTCCACAGAGAATCTGTTGCTGCATTTCTCTACATGCAATTTCTCTTTGGAGTTGGCATATTAGTATTTAGGAATAATGATCGCTGTTTGAAGAAGATATAGGTTAAGCTTATTGGTTGCAAGTTTACAAGGAGTAAGTAGTCTAGAAAGTTTTCCTTTTTGAGGAAGCATAGTCAGCCACATTACAAACATCTTAGCCTTTTTTTAAAAAAAATTTGAAGTGTTCTACCTGTTGTGGTCTGTTTGGTTTGAATGCGAAGTTTCTTTATTAAGTTCAATGATATTATCAGGTTATTTTCCTCAGTAATTGTTTTAAAATGAAGGCTAAGATGATATGGATGATGTTTCACTAAAATATGCTTTACGTAGTAGGTTGGAACTGCCACCAGGATTGACGAATAGTTGCCACTTCTATTTCTTTGCAACTTCAGTTTCTTTCAAAGTCTTAAGAATTTTTATTTACTATTATGCACTGATTGTTTTTGTATACGATTGCTTTTATGTATGATGACAGTTTGTCTTGCAGATTTATTTTATGATATACTTCTTTTATGGCTTTGCCTGCGTCTCTTTCACTTGTTCCGATAATTGTTAAAGTCCCTTTCAAACCATTTTTCTTGACTGTTACATGGCCATTATTCATTGAATATGAAGAAATCTTTTGATCTTCTTATTTTGTGCAATTTTGTGACAACACCTGCTACTTGTTTTAAATGTTTAGGGACTGGGGTTTTGAGAAGTTAGTCTTCAGGAACTCAATCACTGGAGTTAGAAGAGATCGGAAGTATGCTATCCAAGCAAGAAATGCCTATGCAACTGGTGTCCACATGTCAGAGAACGTTAAAGGACCAACCACTCACAAGACTGAATCATTGATACGTTACTACCACTACCATAACTCGATTAACGTTCTGGGAGAACCGTGCAGAGAAATGGTTCCAATGCCAGCTAAAAACAATGCGACCTGGTTTGAGAAGATTCCATATGTTTATGATGACAATATGAAACGCCTTGCTGGAACAATCAAACAGTTTGAGGATAAAAAAATAGGTTCCTTCAGATTATAGCCTTGTCATCTGTTGATCTCTTGTTTTTTGTCCAAAGTGAAAAGGGAGGTGAAGCATTTTACTGGTACTATGATTTTACTGAGATTTTTCACTTGCCCTTGTAGCTGTTGGTTTTGGATCTTAATGCAAGTAGGGGAAGAGATAAGAGAGGAAAGCCTTAATTTTTATGTAAAAAATTGGTTTTTTTCATTATAGTTAATTCCATCCAATATTTGTAAATTTTTACAGTACTTCAACTAAGATAAGAGCACATGTTCTTTTGATGCGTTTCTACTTTTCCGCATCGACATCTCAATTAGATCCATCTTTTATCATGTTGAACGAGATTAGTTTATTCACCAAAGTGGAAGACAACTTTCTTTACTTGACATAATAAAGAAAAAGAGAATGCTTTTTCATTTACTTGAAACCTTCTTTTGGAGACTTTGTGGTATTTTTTTTAAGAAGTGACTTTTTTAAAAGTAATTTCTTTTTCAAAATTGAATTGAAAAATTAAATTATTTATAAAGATAAAATTTATTAGGAAATAATTTTTTTTAACAAACTTAGGGTGTGTATTAGTTGTTCTTGAATTTATTGTTTTGGCAAAAATTTATTTTTAGACACTCATACTTAAATACAACCGAAAATTATTTTTTCAGTAATTAGATATTAAAAAGTTTAATTTACTTATTAAAATTTTTTTATAAAAGAATTCATTTTTAAAACTCATTTCATATAAAATTCATTCCATTTCAATCAAAAGAATTCTTGGTGTTTGAAAGTATTTATACAATAGAATTTTTCACAATAAAAAGATTTTTTTATTCTATTTTAAAAAGTAAATTTATTTTTTGTTTAAAAAACAATAATAATAAGAAATAAATAAATTTTACAATGTAAAATTTATTTATATATTCTAAATTTAAAATAAAATTTATCAAATATAATAAAAAATTTATTAAAAAATATAAAATGAAATTGAGGTGTAAAATGAATACCATAAACAAGATTATTTAGTGTCACTATTAATGCATGCTATTAGCTTTAACTGAAAGCTATAGGGGAACTAAGGGGGAGGTGATAATAATTGAAGGAGACAATATTGTCTGTTTTCTAACCGAAGCTGCAGGTAACCCGATTTTAATACAACAAATAATATATATACGTGGTTTGAAGGAACGTTCTCTAAATGCCATATTAATCCTGTCACTGTCTTAATATTATTTGTGGGGGCTATATGTTTGGTAGTGTCGGGAGTTCATGTTTTTGTTCTTTTTTAAAACCTTCATGCAGCTGCTGTCGTGGTTCTGTAGGTACCTTGCTTTGCTGGCTCGGCTCTAGTAGCTTTTGTCTCTGTTTCTCGTAGCTGTGCTTTCATTTTCTAAGTGAAAATTTAGGCGTGCTTTTGAATATATGTAACTAAATTTTAGAAAATAAAAAATAAAAAATAAATTTTTTTAAAAAATAAATTGAAAATGAGTTAAGAGAGAGAAATACAGTATATTTAAGTATTATTTGTACAAAATTGAGAACTCAAATTTTTAATTCTATTTATAATTAAAATATAAAAAATTAATGAAATTTTAATAATAAAAAAAATGAAATTCTACTAATTTGAAACACGCTCTTAGGGGCTCAATCTATTCTTTGACCAAAGAACCAAAGCCATTCATAGGACACTTGTCTTTTGTTTCTACCATCACTTATCTAAATAGTATTGAATTTTATTTAAAGTTTATCTAATAACTTTCTCGATTGATTGAGTTGTTTCTTATAAGAGAACTAGGGTCTTTGTTTTGAGTGATCGATGTTTGGTGCTATTCTCAATCTACAACGTTCACAATATTATAGAATAGTCTCAATCATTCTTCTTCTGTGAAATTCTATTAAGCTTATGCTTTTTTTTTATCAGAAGTTTATTTGGAGTTGTTAGTCTGTCATTCTTATGTTAAGTTTCTTGTTGTTAAGGTATATTCTTTTACATAAAAAAAAGTCACTTCTACTCTATAAGAAAATATTTTTAATTTATTTTTATTAAAAAAATATCAAAAATTACTTTTAATTTATTTTTTAATATAAAAAATATACATTATTTTAAACAGCATTATTTCTAACAATTTATTTCTAAAAACTTATTTTTAAAAAATTCATTTTTAAAGCTACAAAAATGCACCCTAAATTTTTATGCCTTTTTTTTTTTTGTTGCCCTTTATCATCTCGTGATTTTTCATGGACATTTCCTTCTACGTTGCTATCTGTTTGCTCACGTTGTTGTGTTGTTGCTTGTCTGAGATTGTTTGGTTGTAATCAAAGAACTTTTAGATTTTATACAACCGCGTTCTTTCATTTCATTCATTAACTTAACAAAACTCGATGAACGTTCATTTATTTTCCGTCTGTTGGAGTTTTTTTTTTTCCAGTTTCTTGCTGACCTGCATTGACTCCAGAATCTTTGCGTTATTGTGACTTTTTGTCATTGTTACTTCTTTTATACGATAAAATATTGAAGATAGACGTGGATTTATTTGAAGAAAATTGTTGCTTCAGTCACAAGGAGGCTGTTTGGTTCAATTTTTTTTTAATAAAATTTTTTAATTTTTAATTTTATATTTTTTAATATATATTTTATAAGTATATAAAAAATTTATTTAAAAATTTAGAAAATGTAAAAAAATTTTACAAAATGAGATTTTTTATTACATATTTTTATTTTTTTTTAAAATAAAAAAATAAAACTCGTTTTTCAAAATAAACAAAAATATTTTTTATTTTATAAAAACTTTATTTTATAAGTAATCCCAAATACTCCAAAAATATTGTGCGCTTGTTTGGCGTCTATATATGGGATACGATGAATGAATGATTTGATGCTTAAGATTATTTATAAAATAGAATTATTTAAAATAATTAATTTTTTTTTTTTGAAAATAAGTTTTATTTTTTTATTTTTAAAAATATAATAAAAATATGTAATTAAAAAATTTTATTATGTAAAATTTTTCTACACTATTTAATTTTAAATAAATTTTTTAAATATTTATAAATATATATTAAAAAATATAAAATTAAAAATAACGTTTCAAACGCGCTTCCAAACGCGTTACTTCGGAATTATTGGGTCCTGATTGTGTACAACTTTGTTGGTCCCAATTTGTACTGATAACTTCTCTGAACTGAACGTTGGCGAAGGGCGTGTTTACCGACGCACTAAAATTCTATTTTTTTAAAACTTATTTTTAACATAAAATACATACAAAAAATAAAATAATTTTTTTTATCAATAAATTTTTTTTAATTTAAATTTAAAACTTATTATAAATATATAATTAATATAAAATATTATTTTTTATTAAATATTATTAATTTTTAATTTTATTTTTTAAATTTATTTTTTAAAAATTCACTTCCACCATAAAGTAAACACGCCCGAAACGGCTATAATGTTTGGATTTTCAAAACCAGGCTTGCAGTCCAAATGGGCTATGGGTTTATTTATTTACAAGAAAATTGCAAGTAAGTTTCTAAATATGAGTTTTTAAATAGGTCACTTTTCTATAAGCCCTATGATTCACTTATTAAATATTATAAACTTTTGATAATATTATATAAATTATTTAAAAAATAAAAATTTAAGTTGTAAAATTTTATTATTATTTATTTTTATTAATTTTAAATAATAAATATAGCTTATTTTTTAAAAAAAATTAAAATATCTTTCATTTAAAAAATTTCTTTTCAAAAATATTTCCAAATATCTCGTAAAATCTTTAGAATGGTTTTCATGAGATACTTACTATTAACAAGACGTTTGAACCTTTCTAGTTCTTAGTGAGCTTCTTTTAAGGCTACATAGAAAAAGATACCATGGTGGAGAAATCTTGATGTCCTGTAAAATTAATTGAGGTCCATTCACTGTACAAGACCCAATACTTAAACAAATATTATTCAAATGTCAAATGGAACTTAAAAATCTTGGAAATTTTCGTGATATATATTCATTTCTTTGGTTGCACTCATGCAATGGAAAATGAGGAAACTGTACATGAATCATTGATTGAATTTCTCTTGATAAATTTTGAGAGGAACTTGTATCATTATCATCACTATAAGCTAAAAGTTGACTCTAATAATTGAAAGTATGACCATAACTTTCACTGAAGTTTCTTGCCGCGCACACTACATGAAACCATTTTACGGCGCCTTGCTATATAATGAGAACACTTCCTTTGGATTAGACAAAATTATTATACAGAAAAAAAGAACTACTTTTGGAGTAGGTATTAAGTTACAGACTGGATGAATTTCTTGTATACATTTCTGAAAATCTACCTGTACAACAACAACGAGCTTCTGGAGATGATCAGGACTTTATAGCTCAATAAAGCATGAAAGAATCATGATTTGTTGCTTAAAACTGGATTTTGCCAAGGCAGGAGCAAGACGCTCCCAAGCAAAAGATTTTAACTTGCCTCTCTGCGTCTAGTCAAAAAACATTTCACTATAAAGATACACGACAATCTGTCCTCTCCTTGGGTTGACGTTCGTCTACAATATCTTGTAGTTCTTCATCATCTCCTCGTTTCCCTGCTTGCTCCTTCCAGTAAGCTACCAGTTTCTTCAACCTGGCAACCTCTTTGGGAGCAACATTTTTGCTTGCGTCATTTACTATGCATCGGACCCTTGATGCATACCTGTATTATAGTCATTTGTATTTAAAAACCACATTATGGAGAAAAAACAAGAAACAACTACCAGAATGACGAGAGATAAAATGCGTATAGCCCAGAAGACATACATTAGAGAATTCTGAGTTTCATCCAAGTTCGACTCTGCAGGAGATACATTTACAAACATGAGGGTCTTCGCATTGCCCCCTAGAGAATCACTCATGAGCATTGTCAACTTGTGATTCCTGTAAGGTATATGCTGTCCATCTGAAGACAAAGCACCGATCACATCTCCTAAAGCCGAAAGAGACTTGTTGATGCTTTGGGCTTCTTTCAGCTGATTCCCAGAAGACCCTGACTTTTTCACCCTCTCTGAACCAGCGAGATCCACAAAACTAAGCTGCAATATGAAGAACCTTTCGAGTAAACCTTTAGAAAATAGTATTGACAAAACACAGAAATCACAAGATAGCTGGCCGCATTGACAAACTTACCTTTCCTCTAGCAGAAGACTGAGTCTGTAGATTAGTACTTTCAATAATAATTGAAAGTATTAAGTGCGATCTCGAACTTTCGTCATTCATCTGAGTTCCAGACGTGTGTCGCTTCTCAGAACCTTTTGCAATTATGGTTTTCAATTCGTCAAAACTTGAAATTGAAATAATCGTCACATTCTCTATAGTAACCATCCCCTGACAAAAGACAGTCCAAGTAAGAAGATCAAAGTCAAGGAGGATTATATATCCTACTAGTAAAGAAAATCAGTACTTGAAAAGGAGTTTGCAAAAATAACCTATCCAACATTACCATTAATTTTTATTCAATTAAACGTCAAGCACTAACCATAAATCTAAGTGCAAACATTGTCTACATACTGCCTCAGGTCTTAGAAATTCACAAAAGATGGATGATCTTTTGTAACAGATAAAATGGGGACCAAAACTTCCTTAAGAAGAAATCAAGCATAGAACCTAGCATTTATTGGAACCCAGGTTAAGCAACTTTTTTTTTTTTTTTTTTTGAGGATAACTTCAGCTCACAATACCTCGAGATATATTAAACCATATACAACTGTCATACAATTGTCAAGTCAATAACAAGAAGAACACAAAACAGGAATTGACACAGAAATGATCAGGACAACCTGATATTAAAAAAATTACCTTTGAGTCCTTCTTTATCTCCAACTTCGAACGCTTCCCATTTTTCGGTAGAAGAAGATCCACAAGGGTGTCTTGGTACAATTCCACCATGTATGCCTGTGAAAATCATTGTTTGTACCAAATAGTGAAAAACATTGTTCGAAAGAAAACATGCATCAGTAGGAAATTTTCATGCGTACAGCTAGAAGACGAAGAACTTACCTTTAAAGTAAAAGAATACTTGTTGCTATCACGTTTGGTTAATCTAAAGAGCTCAGCAGTTGCTCTTGGAGTAAGACCAGGATTACTATCCGAACCGTAAATTGTGAAAGTTTTCCCAGAACCAGTTTGTCCATAAGCAAATATACACACATTATATCCGTCAACTGCAGACTGTACTAGATACTGCATAAAAGGAATATACCACAAGTTGAATTCCACTTTGGTGAAGCATTGACAATGCTACCATAGCAAATCTTGCACTCTATGAAAACTTAAAGAGGATAGAATGCCTATTTACACTACCTTAGTATCTTCAAAGACCTCCTCTTGTGAAGCTCTTTGATTGAAGACACGATCATATATATGCTGTTTAGACTTATCATCCTTCCATAAATGTTCAACTGTAAACTCATCAAGACTTGAAACCAGGTTTCTCTCATTATCCGCAATCTCCTTATCGTTCAATGGACGCACTCGACAATACACTCGTATCTTGCCTTTCATGTCTAGCATATCAAATTTCAAGATGGTCATTTCTAAAAAAATTTAGTATTGAAGATTGCATCAAGAACGAAACCGCAAATAACAAACTAATCCACAAACCTTCAATTGTATTATAATAGCGCTTACGCAGCACTTGTTCTTCCTTGTACATTGCTTCTACTTTGACCAATTGCTCAGCTTGCTTTTTCAAAATTGCAGCAGTCTGTTCATTTTTTCTATCGAAGTCCTGGCAAGAATAAAGAAATTTTGATGTTTAGTCAAGACATGAAACGATCACAAGATAGCCTCAAATATAAAGGTCTTGGCTTTTGGGAATACAGCAGTGAAGGCATTTAGACTTCACAAAAAGCTTGTAAAATTACAGCTTTATGTAAATTCAAAGCTAACTTAACGTAAGTGTAATGCTCCTGCAAACTTACTTCCTTAAGATCTCTCAATTCCTCTAGTTCATTTAAATTGTTATGCAAAGCATCCAATTCTGCATTCCTTGTCATAAGAGTTGACTCAGCAACACCTAAATCAGACCTCACACCTTCCAACTTCTTTTCCAAATCTGAGATGTATGCCTTAAGCTTTCTACGTTCATCACTGAAATTTCTTTCCAATAATTCCTGCATTAGCAATCAGCAATAAAATGACAATCATATCCACACATGCCGTTCCAAACAGAAAGATAGCTGAAAGACTTTATCTCATATCAAACTGAAGAAAACATGCTGCCCCCTTAAATGAGTATTTTAGCCAACATCATAGGCTGATGATATCTTTAGTTTGTATTTGGATCCTCTAACTGACAATAGATAGCTCAAACAATTGACGAGAAGAAATAGAGTTAAAACCTCGTCATTTTTCTTTTTCTCCAGTCTCTGGAGTTTCTGCTCTAACACAAACTTGTCTTTTGTTAACTTTTTAATGGCCTCTTTTGACGTATGCAGCTCACTCATACATCTCTTCAACTCCTCTTGGATCCTATTAAAAGCCTGCTAAGAAGCAAACAAAAATGATGGCAACTTCAAAATTTTAATAGAATGTTAACTTGGTGTAAGGCTAACAGCAGGTTCCTGTATAGATTGAGAAACTGCTGGACACTAAAATCACCTGATTATGTGATCCTGATGTGTATTCCCTCTTGCTGTTCTTATCTGAGGACATCCCATGGTTATTCTTCAGTTCCATGATCCTTGCTTCAAGGCTAGTCTTCTCCAGCAATGCAGCCTGAAAGGAATCATCTACTATATTCAAAACTGTACTGTAACAGGAAAGAACAACTTGTTCTCTAATCTACTACCTTCAAAGCAGACTCCTTTTCATCACATTGAAGTTTTAATTGATCACATTCCCACTTGCTATCTCTCAAATTTTGTTTCTCAGACTCCAAAGTATCTTTTAAAGCTTCCAGCTCTTCCAGTACGTCAGTTTCTCTCTTCTGCTTTACTTGGATTTCTGCAAGGAGCTGCATAGCAAGCTAAAGACCTAAACACAATATGTTTCCTTTATACAGAAACCTAACGAAGTATAACATTGTTGGCCAGATTAAATTGAGAAGTTAAATGCTACTTCACTTAAGATAACGTACTTTGTCTGCATTCTGTTGTGATTCGTCAAGAGCTTTTGATAATTCTTGCACACGTTTTTCGTATATGTCCAAACCTGGAGACTTAACGGCTGCAGATAAATCCCCCTGAACAGAACCAGCAGCAGCTAAGCGAGCTTTCGAATATCTACGAAGCATAACATCGTTTATATGTGTCTGAAGGGCAACACATATTTCCTCTCCCTGCAAAATATCTCAATCTTAATATAATGCATATAATGAGAATAATGAATGCAACCAAGGAATATTACCTGTTTGGTTTCAAACTGGAAGATGTGAAGAACGCCAGCCACTCTCATCTTGAAAAAAACTGCAGTATTGCTGCTACCAAATTGCATGATGTCTCTAAGCTCTGCCGAGTGCAAATATTCTTTGGGAACTGGACGGAAGAAATGAACCTTTACAAAAAAAAAAACAAGCACCATACTTTCAACATAGATTTCTTTTTTAAGTCGCTGTTCAATAAAACATAATACAGCGAGCATTCATACCCCACGCTTGTTGATTCCCACAATTATACGACCAGGCAAAAGTCCAATAGGGTCATCAATTTTACGAACACTGAAGAACACCGAATTCCCATAAGGAAGACTTCTGAGAATACGAAGAAATTGTTGCCTGGCATCATCCTTTGACAAGTTTTCCTGCAGAAAATTAATGAAAGAAAAGCACAGATTACAGTCAGAACTATAAATGCTCTCAGTATCTCAAAAGTTGTTAGCAATATGAAATAAGACTTTAAAGAAAGGCATCTAAGTAGCAAGAAGCAATGTTAAACACAGGCAAAGTAAACCAGGATAGTGATTAAGAATTCATGATACATCAAGTGTCTAATAATTATATAATAACAGGATAGTTGACAACAAATATAAGTCTCTTCACAGCAAAATACACTTGACATTTATAGCTACCACTAAGTATCTTTTACTTGTTTGATATAATGCCAATATGCAATGACATCTCTTCCGTACCATTGAACGAAAACGCAAGAGAATATCATTTTCCCATTCTCGCTTTGCTCGTGTCATGGCAACCTGTCTAGGTAGAAACCTTTCCAAAAATGACGTCCATTCACTGCACGATAATTACAACCAATTATTTCGTTCAGTCAGCAAGCAACTTACCTGAATTCAATAAGCTCTAACTGTAAGAACTAGGTTTTTCACTCACGCGGATGACTCAGGATGGTCAAGATGCCCAATCTCAACTAGAATTTGCAGGGCAGAGAGTTGTGCAGCATCATCTCTCCCGACAGGATAATTCCCTAAAATATAATCGTGCTGCAACTGTAACATTCACAAGAACAAATACATAACAATCCATTCAAAATAATGTTAACGCTGAATAGGAATTTGCAAATGTGCATAGAGATAGTGAGATAGAGGGAGGGGGAGAGCGAGCAAGCAAGAGAGAGAGAGAGAGAGAGAGAGAGAGAGTTTGTGTGTGAGTTATGCACACAAATAATGTAAGTTAGATACCTGCACATAAGATAGCTGAACAAACATGGGATCTGTGACGGCCTCATCTGACTCTCGAAACAACCGTTTCTTAAATATGAGTTTGCAATGCAAAATCTCCCCTTTGCTACGATCTTTAGCAGCTTTGAATTCAGTAAGAAGATCCCCTATATATTTGTTATCGTCCAGCACTATGTACTCCTCTGTCACCATGAAATAATGAAAAGATCAGCTTCTTGAGTAAATCTTACATGCTTATTATAAGCACAATGCTCAGTTGTGTCATAATATTCATGAATTACCATTTACATTATCTGGAGATTTTGAACCACTAACACTTTTTCGGCATTCAAATAAACTGAAACTGGAGTAGACTGAAAGTTTGATAAGCGCTGCAAGCTCCTAAAAAATGGCATTTCATAAATGGCAGAAACAACAGAAATTAAAGATAATTCAGTTGTAGTCAAGTCACCTCCACTGCATCGGCAACAGTTGTAGTCATGTCATACATTATTTCTTCAAATGTTTCGTCCAGAAAAAAAACTATTGTTGTAAGTTTCCTCCCTGTTAAAAGAGCTTCAATCTCTTCTCGACCAGGACTCATAGAACGAGGTCCTGCTTTGACTGAACGTTTTAAAGAATTTAATGTGTGCAACGCCAGGGCCTGAATATCTGGTTCAGTATTCGCCCCATGTGCTACATGATGAACATATTCCGAAATATATGCACCAACGTCCTTACTTGGGGGCATGCAGGAAGCACACAAATACATCAACTCCCAAGCTCTAACTAATGAGCTCCTACATATACCAAACATTTAAACTCAGTCAAGTACATGAACCGGTAAATGCCAGTTCCAAATCAACAGCACAAATAGGTATAGCACTTACCTGTCAGGGTTATTGCGTGTTTGCTTCGAAATCTGCACAAAAAGCTCATCTCGAAGTTCACACCGTTTCAAAGCTTGTCTGTATAGCTTTGAGACAAGTTCAATTCGCTCCTCCAAGCCAACTGGAGCCAATTTATCTGATGAGTCTATTCCCATATACTTCAAAACAATCTGGAAGAACTTCACTGAGCGGCTTACAGAATCACTATTCAATTTAAGCAGTGATGTTGGTATAGGTTCCTAACAAAAAGAACATTATTTAACATAAACCCATGGAGAAGGGAAAAAGATAAAAATTGGAACATGCTGCAACCACATCTAATTCTCCTTTGTTGAAGTTGACATAAATTGAAACTAAGGTATCAATTGTGTTTTCAACTGGCTACAAAATGAGAATGGTGGAGCAGCTCACCTTTTGAAAGCACAACATATCCTCTAAAGTAAATTTTTCACGCACTTGAGGGCCTACAGATCTTTTAGAGAAAAAACCCCTCTTTCCAGCAGAGTTAATCTGCTTTTGCATGGACCTCAAGAATACCTCAACCTTGAAGCATAAAGAGAAAGAAAAGAAAAAAGCAGCATCAGAAAGCAAACAAGGAGCATGTAAGATCATATAAACTTGCTTGCTGAAAAGTATGAGAACTTAGAAGTTTTACTATAATTTATTGCGAATCCAATCTTACAATAACAATCTATATTAGTGTTGAGTCGCATACGAGGACCATAACCAGATACAATTGAAGTTGCAATAATATGATTACCAGTTTACCACACTTTAGTTTGAGATGTTTAGTTCAATTTAATACGAGCAGATTAAGGCATATTAATGATTCTTTTTTCCATTTATCTAAGTGTTTTACTTAAATAACTCACGTTCTGAAATAATTTTCGATTAGCAAATCAACTGAAGCTACAACTAAGCTACTAAATTGTTTACGAATTACATGCTTTCATGCACATACCTGAAACTTATCAATCAAGGGAATTGCACCAGAAAGTTCCTCTGGAATAGACATAGATAAGGTAATCGGGGTACTGCACAAGGAAGTCCAATGTAAGAAAAGCATGATCCTCTACTCATAGGTTCGGCAGTTAAGATGTCTAACACTTACTTGCACGTAAGAGCATAGACTGCTCAATTAATGGCATATGATGCAGTATATAAATGTCAATTTTAAAAACAGGTGCACAGGAGCAACAAACTTACGGTGGAGCAAAACTAGACCCGTCACTATCATATCCGTCTCCATTCACACTGGCTGCAGAACTGTGCAGAGTGGTGCCGCCAATGGCAGAACTGATCGATGCCCGGCTCATCCTTGCGATTTCCGATGTCAATGGTGTTGTGTCAATGATCATTTCAGGAATTCAAAGCCAAATCATCCAACTATGGTTTACTCTTGTCCACATAAACACACTGAATCAGAATGAAAATTCTTTGTTTTCCTTCTAGTCAATACAGCAGATAAATAACCAATACCCAGATACTTGCTGGGTCCTTTCCGAAACCTGGAAAATCAAAATTTTGAGTTATTAACGATTCTAATGGAACTGCTTTCAGAAAATGTACAATGCCTCATAGCATTCCTTCATTTCTAGCAAGCTTTAGAAAAACAAGAACTGGGAAACTTGAAAAATGATAACTTTAAACTAAAGGCATGTCTCATAGAGATCCATTCTGATAACACATTGCTCAAAAAGCTCACTGAAAGAAAATTTCTCGACTTTATCCCAAAATCTTTCTCCGTTCAATTTAGGTAAGCGCAAAAACCGAGAATAAAAGCTGAATCAAAATGTAGAAAAAAGAAATACCCAAAACAAGAATTACCAAAGATCTAGGAAACATTGACAAAGATCTTAACTTTCAAGAAACAAACGAACAAAAAAGTTGATATTTTTGATTACCTCTAGTTGGCCAATCTGAAAATTGAATCAACAAAAAAAACGACTCATTTGAAACCTTCTTCCTCGAACTTGTGTTCTAGAAGACGGTTGAAAAAAAAATAAAATAAATGGGAACTTTTATTGATGGTGAAGGATTGAAAACAAAACAGATGACGAGACTCACGAGAATTAAAAGACTTTTCTTTCTTGAAGAGAGAGAAAGAGCCAGAGAACTGAACAATCAACAACAGCTCTCTCTCTTCTCTCTCTAACTCGATCTTCGTGAGATTCTTGTATTCCAAAAAAAAAACTATGCATTTCTTTTTCAAACTGTGTTCAAAAAAAAAAATTTTCTTTTTAGTTTGAAAGGAAAAAGAAAATTGTTTTATTTTAATTTATAAACTATAAACTGAATTAATATTAATTAAATGAATGATCAAAATATACAAATAAACTGAATAAATACCATTGCTTTTTAAAATATTCACGAAAGTGACCCTCGCTCTTTTTGTTTTCTTCTAAGATTTTTGCAAAACTATCCCTGTGATTAACAAAGTCGTATTATTTGATCCTCCTAACTTATTATTAGTAATTAGGCTCTCACTAAACTTGAAAAATTGTAATAATTCAGGAATTTAAAATTTACCCCTCTGACCGTGCATTTAGGGAGCGTTTGGGATTGCTTATGAATTGAAAGTTTTTTTTAAATGAAAAGTATTTTTATTTTTTTTGAAAAACGAGCTATATTTTTTTTATTTCTAAAAAAAATAATAAAAATATGCAATAAAAAGATCTCACTTCGTAGAATTTTTCTACACTTTCTAAATTATTTAAATAAATTTTTTATATATTTAAAAATATGTATTGAAAAATATAAAATTGAGAAAAATTGAGAAAAGCTGATAAAAAGCTTATGAAACGCACTGTCAAACGGATCCTAAGGATGGTGCATTTGAAGTACTTTAAAATAAAAAAATTATTTTATTTTATTTAAAAAAATAAGTTTTATAAACTAACAAAAATAATAAGAATTTATTACGTAAAATATTTTAATTTTTTTAAATTTTTAAATAATTTTTGAAAAAAATTATAAAAGAATTATAAAATATAATTAAAAAATTAAAATTTATTTTTCTAGAACGCGTTGCCACACACGCTTATAGTAATTTCTCATTAATTATAAAACCTTTCTACATAGTAAAATTTTTAGAGATGTTTCGAGTGCTTACAGAAAAAATCTTTGTGAAACCAAATATATTTTAAAACTTATAAAATAAGTTCTTTTTTCACCTAAAAATTAATTAGATTAATCATAATATTTTTATGATGTAAAAGTTTTCTATTTTTGAAAATTCTAAAATTTGTATAAAATATTATTGAAATTTATAAAAAAAATATGAAAAAAAATGAATTGAAAAGAACTCCCAAATATCATCTTACAGATGTGTGGATAAAGAAAAGAAACGAAAACACAAGGTTTACAGCGTGCCAACATGCATGTTTTAAAATTTACACAAAAATCTTAATAGTTTAAACAAACAAAATAATATTATGAAATAGTTTTCAGTTAAAAAATTTTCAATTTTATCTTAATTCTATAAGAAAATAAATTTTGTAATATATTTACAGCGTGTTTAAATTGAGAGTTCTAATTCTACTCTTCATAATATAAATATAAAACTTTCAAATTTCCAAAACCAAATAAAGACATTTTAGAGTGCATATAACATTGTTTTCTAGAAAAATATTTTTGAACTTTTTAATTTTATATTTTCTAATAAAATTTTTTAATATTTTAAGAAATTTATTTAAAATATATAGAAAATTTTGACATTGTAACTCGTATGATCTTATTATGCTTATTTTATAATTTTTTAACAAAAAAATAGTTTTCAAAATAAAATAAAAATATTTTTTATTTTAAAAAATTACATTTTATAAACACTTTCAAACATTTCTTTAAACTTTTTATAAAAAATCATCTTATTTATTTGTTATTTTACTCTTCTAACTAAATAAAAATAATCCTTCACTATTCATCACTCTTACTATATATTACTCTCATTTTTATTACTATTATTTTTTATATTATTACTTATTATTCTCGTACCTAAGCAGACTTTTATAATTGTCGCTTTTATTGAACATCCTTGCGCAAGGTCAATAATTTTGATTTAATTATTTACTATAAACATTTAATTTTGTTCATACGCTTGATTTGCCAAAAATAACATCTATAAGATTATCAGTGAGAAAAGGTTTTTAAAATTGAATGTAAAAGTTATATGATAAAGAAACAAAAAATAAATTCTTTGTTAGGATGATGATTTAGAAATTATATTGTGTTATTTATTATATTTATAGGAATTTAGTTTCTCTACAATTTAAATTTTAAAATTACAAAAAAGTTAACTTGTAAAATATTATAATCATTATCTTTTATTACTTTTTGAAGTAAAAATTAAATTTTATTTTTAAAAAAAATATTTTTTATAAAATTTTAATTTATAAAGACTTTCAAAAATCATATCATTCAACGAAATTTAGAGAAAAGATAAATTGAAGTCTCATTACTTCACTTTAACCGTAACTAATTACAGTAAAAATTGTAAGTTTTTTTTTTTTATTGATCTCTATAATATTTGTTAAAATAATGGCATTTAGGTAAATATGCTGAGATCTAAGGTGAGTTTTCTCCTTTTATTCTATAACAATCACATATCTGAAATCCAAAATATCATATTCTGAGAAAGCCAAATAAAATTTTCCAGAAAAAAACTTAAGTTGATGAAGAGCTCCCAACTCAACTCATTAAATACAAATAATAATAACAAAAGGAGAAAACTTTTTTCTAACAACACAGAAAGGGACATACGTACGTGCACGTTTTGCTCTTCCACGCCATCCCACTGCCGGCCGCCTAGGAACTGGCTATTTTTTTTTTTCTTCATTTTCTTTAGTCTCAAAATTTTCCTGAATTTTTTTTCATTTCTCAAAATTTGGTGAATGAATTTTTCTCTAAGTTATAATGATTCATGAGCGATTGGTTATCTTCGGAGCAAAGAAATAGCTTTTCAAGGTATTCCATTTTACTACTTTGTTACAACTTATACAACAATAATAAATAACAAATTAAATATCTATCTCATTCGAGTAACATTGGCTGTATAAATTTATTTTTAACTCTGTTTTATTATAAAATTAAATCCATCAAAATTTTAATTTTTCTAAATTTTGATCACTATTATAGACCAAGTTAAATTTGATCTATTGTTTTTAGATCGTTCTAATAAAATATCATTACTTTTATATATTATAGCATTTTTAAAATTCTTAAAACATCTAGAAACTACCTAAGTCTACCTATCTGCTTATTCTTACAACTTATACAAAAGTTAAATATTGCAGATTGTAATGTACTCTAAGAATTTAAGTTCATGTTTAGGGTTGTTTTGAAAGTACTTTTAAAAATAAATTTTTCTAGAACGAAATGTATCTAAAAAATTTTTTAAATTTTTTTTAAAAGCTCTATACTTTTAGCTAAAACAATTTAATAATAAATAATAATAATATCTCACAATATAAAATTTTTTATATTATTTTAAAAAAATAATAGAATATTCTAAGACATGTTTTTAAAAGCGTAAAATTATAGTTGGAATGAAAATGAGTTTATAAGCAAGCCAACATTACCTTAGTAAAAGCCATTGGAATCATATTCTATTTTCTATGATTCTTTTTTTTTTGAGTAACTAAATTATGGGGGCGTTTGGGATTGCTTATGAAATGAAGCTTTTGTGAAATGAAAAATATTTTTATTCTTTTTAAAAAACGAGCTCTATTTTTTTTACTTCTAAAAAAATAATAAAAATATGCAATAAAAAGATCTCATTACGTAGAATTTTTCTACACTTTCTAAATTTTTAAATAAATTTTTTATATATTTATAAAATATGTATTAAAAAATATAAAATGGAAAAAAGTTAAAAAGAAGCTTTTGGTAAGCAATCCCAAACAGCCCCTATAGATATTTTTCACAAGAAAAGGACATTTTAGTTTTTGTTGATTTAGCTTTTGACTACGAATTCCAACCCACAAAATGTTTCATAGTATTTTTAATCATATAACTGTTAAAATTATATACAATCTAAAAGTTACATTAGTATTTATATACTAATTTTTTATAGAGCTACCAAAACAGGTTCAATAAGTATGTTAAAAATCTTTGGATACCTTATTTTATACATAAATAATTGCTCTTGCAAGAAACAAAAAGTGAACAGCTTCCAAACATACCCTTGAATAGAAAAACAGAAACCAAAAAACAAAAATCTCATGAACACATTTATTCTTGCAATGTAATGCAGTGAATCAATTCATTGAATTCATTCATTGAATAGATGAGGAGGCGCAGAAAGAACAACTTCCATTACATTGATCCTTTACCTTCTACAGGCTACAACAACATGTTTGTTTTCCTTCTTTCTTCAGCCGGTCTTCAGCATTACTATCTTTATCATAAACCAAACCAATGCTTTGAAAGTTCAAGCCTACCTATGTCAAGCAGTACCAAAATTTCTGTATTTCATATAAGGTAGTGTTGGGTATAGTGGTTTGTACACTATCAGCTTAAAGTTATTGGGTCTGATTTTAACTCTCCTAGAGTGGAATCTGGAAGGACGTGTTTCAATTTATTCGTAACTCCACTTTTTTCCGCCAAATTTTGAGTTCCTAATAGTTTATATATTTCAATTACATAAGGAATTCAGAATTCCACTTTTATATATGGAACTTTATTTCTAACTTTTTTATTTACACACTTTTTAATACAACTAAATCTTTCAATTTTCAACACACTTCTAAAATCTATTGAAACACAAATACTGAACTCCACTTTTATTTTATTTTTCAAGAAACTTCATTTTCTATTTTTCACTTTCACGTAACTTAGTTACGGCTATTTTAAACACGCCATAAAACTGCAGCAGAATTTCAGAGTAACTTCTTTGCTAGAATTGTGTGCATCTTCTAATAAAAGCTCAAATTCAGTAGTGGTTAAACCTTCCATGACAGCAGAATTTGCTTTAGAGGGACATCTGATGAAGGGTATCCCAATCCAATGCAGCACTATAAACAAGGTAGTAAGTGTTCCTTCATGCAAGCATATAGCAGAAAGCCTGATGACACTAGAATGATTGATGTTCTTAAGGATACCGATCTCCCCAGTAATATCCTATTTGAGCCGTTTAACTGCAGCAGCATCACCGTTGATAGTGTTCCTGATACACAGACCCTTTTAATCCTATGCTCTTCATCAAGCGACCCAGTAGCCTTTCTCCAGTTCACTGAACTAGCAAAGGCGGTGATGTGCATGCTGCTTTGCTCAAGAAGCCGAAGCAAGGCTCATCCTTCGTCAATGCTAACACCTACAGCAACACCCTTATGCTATTACTTCCACCACTACCACTTGTAGCAGGGGAAGGAGGAGGCGGGGTGAAGATGGAGCTGCAGCAACATCAATCGGTTCCAATACCAACTGAACTAACAGCGTAGTAAAAGGATAAACCTCTGGGCTATATATAACTAAGCAAATTTGCATCAAGAACAGCTTGCTAGCTCATATTTGGATGAGAATTTAGAAGAACCGGATCAGTTAGATGGGTGACAAACAAAGTTATCAAAATCCTAATTTAAATCTTAGATTCTATGATTTTACTTTACCCAAACGTTTTCAAATCTCAAAAAAATTCTTTTTGAGTAAATCTCATCTAAATTTCAATTCAAATTTTAAAATCATAAAATTTCGATCTTCTTGCGAATGGAAATTGCACTTGTTGCTACTCCAATAGCAAGTATCTCTAATTGAATATCGGATCATATAAATGAAATCATTTTGATTAATTTGATCAGATCAAAAATCAAAAAAAGTAATGTCCGAGTCAGTATTTAATCGGGCCGGGAGAATAAAAGAATCTTTCCTACAAAAGAAATAAAAGAAGAAAGTACTCTTTCTATTGGAGATATTTGTTTTGAGTCAATTATCTAAATAAAGTTTCTGATCAAAAAAATTTTGTGTGTATCTTTTATATTTTGATTCATCCTTGTGATAAAATTCCTAAAAAAGGAAAACTGGAGTTTTTATATACTATTTTATTTTAAAAAATATTGAAGTTAATTATATTTGAATTTTTTTTTTATAAAGTTTAGAGAGTTTTTTTATAAAATTTAAAAAAAATTTAAAAAAATTACAATTTTAAAATTTTATTTTAATAAAATATAGAGAAACTTTTTTATAAAATTTAAAATATTTTAAAATATACTAAAAAAATTTTAAAAATATATTAAAAAATTTTGTATAAAATATAAAATAATTTCCTATAATTTATCGGTATATTTTACCATATTGATTTTATGATCATATTTAAATGAAACGATTATATTTAAAATTTTAATTTTGATAATGTTGATGACAAATAATTGCTAGTTTTTGGGCTACTTACGACAGCTAGTTGGATTTTGTGAGAAATAACCAAAACAAAGAGCTTTCAATTGGGCCCAACTTTATTTCCTTTCTTTTTGTCAAATTGTTTATGAGATAGTCATTGTCGGCATTATATTATCATCTTTTGCAATTTGGTGAAGATATCGGTCGATGAATCACTAGTTGATCATCTAACAAAACAAAAAATTTAACCATTATATACATTTTCATACACAACTGAGATCACTTATTTACAGATTTACCGACTCTGTACAGAACTACTTACAGTAGCAAACAAGATAATAATGTAGATGATAAAAATCAAAGTAAGCAGAGGACCACTGACATTTGTTTTGTTTCACTCGATTGATGAAAATTTTTTATAATGAATGAAAGAATGAACCAATCCATAAAGAAATTAATGAAAATCAGTCAGGCCATTGTCATCATGGTCCTGAACTCTTCGAAACTAAGAACACCATCGCCGTTAAGATCAAAGCAACCTATGATCGCCTTGCAATCTCCCAACGTCCTCGTCTCTCCTAACAAAGATTCCAATGCCCGGTGAAGGCTCTTCGCCGTAATGCAACCTCCGGCAACACCAGCATCGGTATCAACGTAAACGGAAAACGCATCCATAAGATGCTGATCTCCTTCAATTTCTACTAACTTCATGAAATCATCTTGGTCTAGTAACCCATCTCCGTCGGAATCAATAGAGCTAATGATCGACTCTGCGGCTTCTGGTGATAACTCGTGATCACCAAGAACTCGTCTGAGCTCTTCCGCAGATATCTTTCCGTCTCCGTTTTCATCAAAGTACTTGAATACTTGTTCAAATCCTGATCCTGTTGCCGAAGAGAAACTTGTTCTAAAACTCTCTGATGATGAATCTGTTTGTCTCGCTGGAGATTCGGGATCTTGTACTGATGGAGCTTGAGCCTTATTGTTCGCTGGAGTTAGTTTCCTGCGCAAACGCTTCAGTAACGAAGAACGCTTCTTTCCGCTTTCTTGTTGTTGGTTGGAGATCGGAGAACCCATTGCTGCAGCTTCTCTGTTGATAGAATCAAGAGTAAACAACAAGCTGAAAGAATTCAAATATCTGTTTCTTGATTTGGAGTAGTAGTAGATCGATGAAGAGATGCTTGTTCAGTTGTATGTTAGTTCAGAGAAACAGTAAACTGGAGTTTATATAGATCACAGTCATGGCGGTTGGAGCGCGTCATGACAGTTAGATATTTTGCAGGAAGTTGTCGAGCGAAGCTTCATTGAAGCTGCTTCACTTTAATTGTTTTAATATTTTTTTCCCCCTCTATTATAGATAAACATAGGTGAGTTTTGTCGGTATATGCGAAGTGAGCATACGTGGAACAATCGTGTGATGCAGTGATGGATTCTACTTCAACTCGTTCTGCACCTAATGTTGATCAACATAGTTGAAACCGTGTTTTACTGCAAATAGAACGTGAGGGGTTGGCAGATTTCATGAATTAAAAATGAAGCTTTGAGAGAAATATCAAATATTTAATGAAAACATGATTAATTTGCCTGACAACGTGTTGACATCAACGGCGACAACGAGCAGGGCACGTACCAGATACCTTTTCGATCGTTGTACGGTTTGAATCCAGCTGCTGTTGCCAGGATGATTAAGAAAATAGAAGGAATTCTCAGCTGGTACCAGCTTTGAAATCCTGGTAATGAAAGGCATTAGAAAACCAAAATTATGTGAATGTTTAGAGAGATTATTTTTTCTTCTAATTTTTTATTTTATATTTTTAATAAAATTGTTTTAAAAAATATTTTACTGTTTATTCTTAATAAAATATATTTCTTGTTTTATATTGTTAAAATATTTTACTTTTTTTAAAAATATTTTAAAATATAAAAAATCTACTTTTATAAAATTTTGATATTAAATATTGTATTATTTTTAAAAATAAAACAAAATTTATTTTCTAAATTTTCAAAATACTTTCATTTTAACAAAGCTTTTTTTTTTAATAAGCATTCCCAAATATTTTTTATATATGCGTCAAGAAATTTAACAATGCAGTAGAGATGAATGAATCACATAATATATCTGGAATGCTTTGAAAATAAAATTTTAAAAATACAAGTATTTTTATTTTATTAAAAATATATTTTTTATTTTGAAAAATTAAATATATATAATAAAATTTTTGTAAATATATAAAATATTTATTAAAACTGTGAATTAAAAAAAATTAGAACGGAATGAAACGCATTTGGATTTAACTTTAACTTATTTTAAATTAAAAAATACAAAATTAAATTTATTTTTCTAAAAAAGTTATTTTATCTAAAAAACTTTATTTTTAAAATTAAATTTATAACTAAAAATTCTCTTCTAAATTACTTTGAATCATAAATAAATATATCATTTTAAAATTTATTTTTTAAACAATTCACTTTTAAAAATTAAATTCAAAAACTTACTTTAGAATAAAAAAAACATGCCGTATCCTTAACAGTATGGTAAGTTGTGTTGTTACACATCAAGGCTCGAAGCACAACAAGACCAGGACCTGTAAGTTCACTTCAACTCAAATGCGTCGATGAAACTAAAGATGTCTGCAATAAGAATAAACAATCTAATCTGTAATGTTCATAACTCTATATGACAACCGCTCTCAACCGTCACTGTCCAAAATAACATTGGTACACCTTGGCCAGATTGATATTATATTCACCTCTCAAAGCTTGCTTACCAAAAAGCTTCCAGAAAAGGTAAAACAATAAAATATCATTGATATCAGAAGAGAATTCTCCAAGGATGAGGGTTTAATTGGCTGTTAATTTAGAAAATTAAAAAAGAATAGGATCTCACATGAAAAGCTGCAAGATCAAAATTATGCAGCTTTCTGTTCTTGGGGTAATGGCATTCAGAGACTTAGTTGCAATCGTTAGACTACTTACTTGGCTTGGCATAAGGGCACCGAATGACTCACTGTTAGTGTGTGCCAAAACTTCTCATGCTCCGAATGTCCAGATCTTTGGGTTCACCAATAATGATTTTAATATCCTTCTTGCAAAGAGACAATGGTGGCCTCCTGCCAAAGAAAGATTTCCCAGGCATCACCTGGGATTTTCAAAAGAACTAAGAAGTTCTAAGATGAAACAATTTAAGCTAACTCTAGCATGAAGAGTTACAACATACATTATACAAGTTACTATGTAGTCTAACCACACTACTTATATAAAAAATGACTGTTTTACAACTTCATAAAGTACTAAAGAAAGATGAAAGGCATTACCATGTAGCAACTAAAACAATGACAGAAAATTCCATCAGCAGTTAAAAGTAAACCAAATCTTGAAACATTAAATCACTGAACACATACAAATCAATGAAGCTTTAGTGCCAAATTATGTTTTTTTTTCCTTGTTTGGAGCATGTGACTAGTGAAATATGTCATAGGCATTTCGTAACTTTAGTTCACTGATTAGGTGCATGAAATTTAAGTGACAGCATATACTTTTATCCAATCGAAATAAGTACGAGAAAACCACATTTTTGTGAAGCATGTGTCTTCAGCTGCTAGTACCCATCATGCTAGTCTTGTGTCCACCGTCAGATTTAAAACCCCACATTAGCGTGTCATCAAACCTGTGACAATGCAAACCATTATAATCTACATATTTTTATGCAGTTACTCATCCTTACTTAAGACAACTACTACATATGAGGAAGAACAAGGAGGCCATCTAAAGTTCCAAAGTGAAACTATTTGCCCATATCAAACATGATCTTTGCTAACTCATAGAAATGGGCATAGCTGTTCAACATTAAGCACTTTCCACACTGTAGACTTACAAACTGGTAGCTCAAACAAGCAGACATTCGACGAATAATAATCAGTTGATGTTAGACTTTATTAAACTTATTTACCAAAGAAATGAGAACCTTATACATTAGAATTTGAAAGTAACATATCAATCCATCAACTAAAATCATATTTAAAAAGAAAATTTTTTCTCTACTCACCACATTCATGATCACCCGAATCCAAACTGAACGCAAAATGTACCTCAAAATTTCAAATCAAATTCAGCTTTACAGCAAAAATATAAACTTGCCGTCAACAAACACCATAAATTCCAAACTTAAAAGAAATTTGATTACACTTAGAAAAATAAACAGAAATGCTGAAAAAAGGAAAATTAAGAGCAGCATATTAGGCCATGATAACAAAATTATCCTCAAAAGACAAAAGTTTCTATATTCCACCAACACTGTTACACTTTAATCCAAACAAAACAAGTAATGTACCTCAAAACTTCAAATTCAATTCAGAATCAGAGAGAAAAAACTGAACTTGTGATCAAGGAACACCGCAAGATTCAAACTTTACCTAAAAATTTCACAAAAACAAAACTCGAAAGAAGTAAAGATACTTAAGTTGACATACGATTACTAACGGTGAGTAGCGGGACACCTGAGGCCGAGATTGAACGAGCCGAGAGTAGCGTTTCTGGGTTATGAACAGTTGTGGAGTTAATGAGTGACGTCATCACCTTCGCGAACGCTCCAACTGCTCCGAACATCGCATGCCGTTGTATCCGGCGAGGTGGTCCCACCGCGCCGCCTACTCCGTTGTTCTCCGCCCCATTCAAATTCCAACTTTTCGTCTTCCTTCGGCGGCGACGAGAAAGAGAAAAGAGTGAGTTGCTGACGTGGCAACATCAACCCCGCGAGGTAGATCTATCAATTTGCTGACGTCCGTCCTATCAAATTAATTTTGCAGATTAAATGGGCTGGTCAATACGGGAACTTAGGAGGCTTTTAGAGGACGTTTGATTTTACTTTTCAATAATTTTTCATTTATTTTTTGAGATTAAATTTATAGAATAAAATTTTATAAATTTATTAAATTTTGTTTAAAACATAAAACAAGTATATACCATTAAGTTTTATTATTGTTTCTATATTTTTTATGATGTTAAAAAATAAAACTTATTTTCTAGAATATTTTAAATATTTTTATTTTAAAAAAATTTATTTGAATAAATTTTTCTAAAGTTCTCCATAATCCAGTGTGTACGAGCTTGTAGCAGGGCGGACCTAACCGTTTGAATTGTACGTTTCCAATTATTTAGTTCTAATTTTTTATTTTTTATTTTTATAAATTTTATAAAATTTTTAAAATATAAAAAATTTGTACATCATAAAATTATATCATTATTTGTTTATATAGAAATTATAAAACTTATTTTCAAAATATTTATAAAATATCTTTTATTTCAATATTTTTTTATTTTATAGTTAAATCTCAAACGTATTCGAAGAAAGATGGATCAAAATTCTCTGCAATTGCGATAAAAAGAGATTTACTTTTTAACAAATGATATGAATTTAATGATCGAATAAATTTTTAAAATTATTTAACTAATTGTCGAATAATTATCAAATAATGATTGAATAATAATAATTATTGACCAATAATATCGGCCATCAGATGAAAAGTATTAAATTACTATTCATTCATTAACAATTATACGATTTGTTTAAAAAAAATTTATAATAAAAAAATTTAATAAAAAATGCATTGTCGAAATATTATTTAAGCTATGGTTAAATTAATGAATAAGTCTCCAATAAGTTTGAAGAAGTTAGAAATAATTCATAATTTTTCGAGGAATAGTTGAATAGAGGCAAATGTATTCATATCGTTTTTTAAGAATGGTTTAAGCGATAGTGATCGAAAAGTAATTGAAGAGATGGTCGAATAGTGGTAGAAGAGATGTTGAGAAGATATTAGAAGAGGAATTTTTGTGTTTCCTATTTATTTTTCCATTTAATATTTTTTGTTTGTAGATGTTACATAATTTGATGACGATTTTTCTTCAAGCATATAAATATATGTTTTTAGTATTTTTTACGAAGTATTATTTTATCGAAAGTTTCTAAACATGTTAACTATGTTGAACATTGTGTTTGAAAAACTTTAATAATATTTTGATAGATTAAAAAGTATTTATTTAAATAAATATAATTTTATGAAGTAACATAATTATTTAATAAAAATTTAGTAAATTTATATTGGTAATGGACCTTTTTACGCACTATTTGATAATACATTCAGAACTTATTTTAATTCTTCTATTTCACATTTTAAGAATTTTTTTAAATATTATAAATTTATTTAAAATTTTTAAAACATAAAAAATGAATATCATATCCTTTATTGTTATTAATTTTATTTTTTGAATGAAATAAAAATAAAACTTATTTTTAAATATATTTATTGTAAAAAATTCAATTTGTCTTTTTAAGTTGCGAGACACATCGACTGAAAGCGAATAAACGATCTAAATAGAGCCACGTCACCAGCAATTGCTGTTAGCCAAAAAATAAACGAATAACAAACTACAAACACGAGAGTAACGTTATAAGAAGATAAAATAGCAATAAACAAAGTAATAAGTAAATACAAAAATTATGATGTATACATATGTTATAGGCCTATAGAAATGTCAGGATTGCTTCAAATAAAATATTTTTGATAAAAAAATAGTAAAATTTTAGACTAGAATTTTTTAGCTTAGAAAAAAAAATATATACATAATAATTTTATGATAAATAATTTATCTAAATTTTTTCTAAAATTTAAAGAAAATTATGAATATTGTAAAAAAATTTATAGAAAATATAAATTAAAAAAGAGATAAAATAGAGAAACTATAAGTTTCTAAATTTTACAATTACAAATTGTACACCTTTTCTCCTCAGTTTTTTTTTATAATTTCTTTTCTCTGAGACACTTCTCTTTATTGAATTGTTCTGTTGGATGTTAAAAATATTTGGCGGTATATTAGAGAGAATTTGGGCTTACAATTATTTGCCAAATAATAGAACGGCAAAAAAATAATGAAAAAATCGCCATAAAAATAGAAAATCCAAACAATCGATTGATTGAAAATTCGTTTATGGCAACTGAACTGCAGTAGTTTCAATTAGGACGTATTTTAAATGTTCGTAATTGAATTTTATAAAAATAAAAAATAAAAAATAAAATTTCTTAGAAAATAAAGTAGAAATAACATTCAATATTTGTGTTTCAATAAATTTTAAAAGTGTGTTGAAAATATAAAGATATAATTGTATTAAAAAGTATTTAAATAAGAAAGTTAGAACTGAAGTTCTGCATGTAGAAATGAAATTTTTTGTATAATTAAAATATAAAAATTATTCGGAACTCAAAATCTGAAAAAAAAAATAGAGTTACGAACATTTAAAATACGCTCTTAGTAACGTAACATATTATCTAAATCATCATCTATTTCAGCAATGCGTTTGCCATTATTTTTTCATAAAGTAATTTTTAATTTTTTAATTTTTAATTTTTAAATTTATATTATAAAAATTTAAAAAATTTATTTAAAATTTAGAAAATATAAAATAATTTTACGTAATAATATTTTATTATTATTTATTTTATTTTTTTAGTAAAAAAATAGATTTTATTTAAAAAAAATATTTTTCACTCAAAAAAACTTTTATTTCAAAAATACTTCTAAATGCCCACTATCTTAAAGTGGTTAAACATGTTTCAATTATTTAATAAATTTGTATAAATAAATTTATCAAAGTAAAACTTTTGAAAATAAATTTAAAATTGAGTTTTTTTTTGGAGCATATTTTATTTGTAAGAAATTTTATTTTTTAAATTTTAGTTGTCGTCTTACATATTTTAATTATTATTTTAAATTTTACTTTCGAAGCAAATTTTTTCATAATAAATTAAATTTAAATTTTATTTTACATATTTTAATTATTATTTTAATTATATTTTAATCTAATTTTACTTGTTATCGAACTTTGTTTTCTTTCAAAAAATTTATTTATTTTTAATTAGAACACACTCCTAAAGCTAAGCAAAAAAGTAAATTCCAATCAATTTTCACAAACAAATAAGCTTCATAAGTAATAAGACGCTCTAAATTCTCCCTATTTACTTGCACAGAGAAGAAAATTAAGAGATTATTATTTAAATGCATTAAATAAATATATTTAAATTATGTGAGAAAAAAATTTCATTATAAAATTAAGAGAAACAAATAGCCCTAAATGGATCCGGATTAGTCTTAAAACCCAAGCCACAATTCTTTCGGAGATTTTTATTTTCCCAATTTTCAAATAGGTCTTCTAAAACTATCAATTTGCTCAAATTTAGGAAAAACTATTGGTTTAAACAACTATTAAATTAATCAAATCCAAATCCTTGTTTCTGATTTTTTTCGCGAGTTCTATCTGACCAACTAGGCTCGTCCTGTTCTACTTCTTCATCTCTATCACCAGAAACAATTTTCAATCAATCGATTGATTGGATTTTCTCTTTCCATGGCAAGTTCTTCGTTATCGGCAGTAACGCCGCAGCTGTGTTCTCCTTCTGCTCCGGCGAATAGAGCCGACCACCTATGCAGTATCGGACAGTCCAATTTCATCCACGTCAGCAGACCGTCTACTGCTTTCTTCCATTCCGCTCGCTTGGTTTCTCTTCCCCAAACAAGGTGGTAATCTTCAATTGAAGTTTTAAAACATGCTAAAATGATTTGAGTTAATTTTTGAAGTATTTTGAAGTTGTGTAGTTAGTTTGAGTTGATTTAGAGTTGAATTTTTGAAATGAGAAGGTATTTTTTGATTCTTCGGTTCTGTTTCCATTATGATAGGCAGAACTTGTTTACTTAGCATGGGGTTTACTTAACTTGAAATTTGATTGAAGTTTTTGGAATGGTAGTAGAAAAGGTAGAAATGGAATAGCATGTTTTACTTAACTTGAAAGTTCTACATAACAATATTGGCTAATAAGTATATTTAGTTCCCTATTGAATTATGTGTTGCTTGAAAATCTTTTTGATGAATTAGTTTACTCTTCACGCTGATGCTTATAGTATGAAGGATACCTGTGCGGCAGATGAAGTTACAATTTAATATGTAACACTTACTTATGGAGTCGAAAGGCATTTGTTAGAAGTAATTTTTGTTGGGTTTATAAATCGCTTGAACAGCCAAAAATTGTTTCTGCTCTGAGAAAACTGTCATAAAACCTGCACAAATTTCATTTATATTTTGTTGTAAGTATCCTTACAAACACAAATGCCATATTAACAAGTTCATAACTCAATTTTATTGGTCACAACATTTGCTTTCTGTACAAAGCTTCCTTCTTCTCTAGTAGATATAGTTGAAAGTTATGTTAAAGATGTTTCAAACTTACTAAAACGGGCTGCATCGTCTATTTATTATGAAGGAGGTCATTGCATGCTTCTACAAAAGAGAAGTTACAAGTTAAGGCAAGATTGCTTAGTTCGCAAAAGCAGTATGTTGACAGAGTATATGAGATTAAAGCATCAGAACTAACTCATCACCAGGGCGGATGCTTGTCTTGCTTTCGTTCCTCCTTTAGCCATAGGCATCTAAAAGCAAAGGGCATGGGTGTCTCTCTTGGTAAATCAGCTTTGCCTCTATGGAAGCATTCTCTTGGAAGCAACATGGTATGTCTACCACCAATTCTTAATCAATGCTCCTTTTGCTTCCAAACTTGTTTATCCTTACTTCAACTTTGCTGTTATCCTAGTAGCTACTTGGCCTTTGAGCATTGAGGTGTCACTTGTGCATGTACCTACGTGCGCCCCCATTCTAGTCCTTCAATTAATCATATCCAACGACTATAACTTGCACATTTTTATGCTGGCTCTAAAAATTGAAAAACCTGCATCTCTTTATTTAGGGTGAAAATATAAAATTGAATTGGCTGTTAAATCCTTTTTGTGGTTAAGCATTTCATAGAAATGTATATGGTTCCTTATCATTCTTGGTGGGCGTCATCAGTTTATGCTTTACATATACCTCTCTCTCTCTCTCTCTCTCTCTCTCTCTCTCTCTCTCTCTCTCTCTCTCTCTCTCTCTCTCTTTCTCTCTGTCTCTGTTTCTCCTCTTTGAAATCACATGCAGGTTTTTCATCTGGAGTGTTGTTAACTTTTTGAATTGAAATTACTCATTTGCTACGCTTGTTCTTACTTCAATCTCTGCTGGCACTTCTTACTTATGTTTTGCTGATTGCAATTTGTATCTTCAGGAAAGATCAGCTTGTATCAAGTGTGCAGCTCTGGGCCCTGATGAACCTCATGTGGCAAGCAGCAGCTGGACTGACGTGAGCCTAGAGAAGCAAGGTTTGGAGTTTTGGGATTCTGCAATAGATAAACCAGATCTGGAAACGTTCTTGACTTCTCGGCTTCCCTCACACCCCAAGCTCTACCGAGGACAGCTGAAAAATGGTCTGCTTTATATTATTCTACCAAATAAAGTTCCTGCAAACAGGTAAGACAATGTCAGTTCTTTAGCTTCATTTTTTATGGTTTGCATGCAATTGGAATAATCCAGATAAGGGGGATAGAGGCTAAGACGTGGACTAATCTCACAAAAATATGTACTGAATCATCACATGGAATCCGAAAACTTTTTAGCATAATATCAATTCCCTATACAAGTCCCCACTGCACTCCTTTTTCTTCGTCATGGAGCACTTGTTCACTATTACAAAACAGTGGATATGTATCAGCAACATCCTTTACAAAATGCCCTAAAGTAATTTGAGCTACGGTCACTCTACATATGCCAACCTGAGGCACTATCCTATAAACTATAATCAACCATATCCTTCTCTTAATTCTTGCAAAACCATATCTGTCCACAAATTACAGCAGTTTTTCCTTGAAGATTATGGTGCTTGGAGAATAATGGTATCTAGTCCTGGACACTAAAGTGCAAATAGATTTGGATTTAAACTTATCTTTGATGCTTTATGTGCTGATGCTATATCATGGAATTGCATTTTATTGTTATGAGCAGTATAATAAACCAGTAACAGTATCAAGAATTAGTTCGATATGATACTCTCTGAAAGCTTGGTCTTTGTTATATTCAATCTATTTTCAAACTGATATGATGGGGGGCGTTTGGGAGTGCTTTTAAAATGGAGCTTTTCTCGAATGGAGGGTATTTTTGTCATTTTTGAGAAACGAGTTATACTTTTTTGACCTAAAAAATAAGCAATAAAAAGATCTTACCATGTAGAATTTTTCTATACTTTCTAAATTTTTAAATAAATTATCTAAATACTTATAAAAGATGTATTGAAAAATGTAAAATAAAAACTTCAAAAGTTGTTTTCTGGGAAAGCAATGCCAAACGACCCCATGTTGCTAAGCAAATAGGATCAATCTCATTAATAATTTCGAGTGTTTTCAATTGCATTCAATGACAATGAATAATGGTGCAAATGAATCATGTACCACTTGATTGTTTTCCATAGTAAGATGAAGAAATTATTTGCAGTAAATGTGTTATTTTTTTTTTTGGATCTTTGGCTGGTCTCTAGTTCAGTTTGCAGAGCTAAAGACATTTAAGTAATTTGATTGTGTTTCATGTGTAATAATGTTTGTTGCCTAGACACATTTGCATCCTGTGTTTTTATATCAGTAAACGGGTGTGTGATATATCTATAAATGGTGCCTTAGTTTATGGTACTTATATATGTATTTCTGGACATGTTGCTGAAAGCTTTTATCTATCTTTCTGTTGACATTGTGTACTTAGATTTGAGGCACACATGGAAGTTCATGTTGGATCAGTTGATGAGGAAGATGATGAGCAAGGTATTGCTCACATGATTGAACATGTTGCATTTCTTGGAAGCAAAAAGCGTGAGAAACTTCTTGGTACTGGAGCCAGATCTAATGCATACACTGATTTTCATCATACTGTGTTTCATATCCATTCTCCAACTAGCTCAAAGGTTTGCATTTTGCAATCGTACTATTTCTGCTATATTTGGTATATTTGGAGTTCGAGTCTTTTCTAGTGTGAAGCAGTTCTTCACCAATCCTTTTCTATGCAACCTTGTGATCTCATCCGACTTCTTAGTCACTAGTCTCCAATTCCATAATCAGTTGTTATTTTAATGACTTTGTTAGAATCATTAGATTTTAGGTTGCTTTCTGTTTCTCTAGATTATAAGCGGACACAATTTAGTTCTGGAAAGAAGAGCCAGTTGGCATCATAGACCTATGCTGCATTATGCTTCTGTGAATCAGTCTATATCTAGTGGAATAAAAATTAATTCAAATATTCCTTTATGAAACTATTCAATGCCTTTGAATTTTTCTTATATCCCCACCAAATTAAATTTTCTTGATATCAAGCACACAGCCATTATCCTTGGAAATCGGCAGTCTTCTACTAAAATGTATAAGACTGGACACCCTTATAGGATAAGCTTTTGCTATTTTTTCGTATTATGAATCATCATTAGTTGAATTCCTGAAGAAAAATGGTGCTTAACGTAGTGCTTTGGGCCACTTCTTTTCAGGATTCGGATGGGGATTTACTTCCATTCGTATTGGATGCATTGAATGAGGTAAGGACATTCTTCACTTGGAGTTTTCCTGGATGTATGATAAATGTTTTGTCAAGGTGTTTCGATATGAGAAAGTTGTAATCTTTGCCTCCTAGATAAGTGAGATGATTTCTTCAGTTTATTTGGAAGTTGCTAGAACTTTGGCCTAGCTGCTTGCTCATTCATTTTTTACAAGATTCGTCAAAATTATATTCTATGTTGTATGCACTCAGTTTAGTTTTTGTTCATGTGTTACCAAGCTTACTCAGTAAATTCTTGTTGTCAATGAAGAAGTTTTCAATTGGTATCCCATTAAGTTGCATATGAGGCAAGGAACTTCTTTTTCTTTCACCAAGAGAAGAAGAAAACCATATATCAGAAACTATTTTCATGTGACTGGTTGTTTATTGACAATAAAAGGAGAAAAAGGAATCATGAATTCTTTATCCATATATTTGAAAGACCTTTTGACATCTGCTCATATTCTCTACGAAACATCTCTCTAAACAATGTAGGTGTTGGATACAGGAGTGAGAATCAATTTGCATATATAGGTAAAAGATGTTCTGCAATAGTTAGTATGGTCTCCTTTTTACTTGAATACAAGAGGAACTATGACTAACAATTATATTCTTAGGATTTAGGACCACCATGAACTCTGTAACAATTAGTTCATAAGTGGACTGAATATGAGTTGGTTGAAGTAAATGATTGATGTAAAATGGCAGTTATCGTTATATTGTTAATATGTAGTTTACAAGTGGGTCCTTCACGCGTTTCATTTTGAAGGCAGAAGTTGTATTTGTTTATATGTGTTTTTGGTGCAAATCTCATGCTATAGCATAACAATTGTATTGTGTTTTCTCTAAGGACTAGTAAATGCATAAAGATGAAGATTTGTGCTGATTCTCTTTAGTTTTGTGCTTATAATATTTTTCTTAATCCTCTCATTTGCATAATTTTCCATTTTATGTACATAAGTCACTTTCTTATTGTATTTCCTTGGTATACGTCATATAAAGGGCAACCAAGAGGATCAATGCCGTACTAATATATTTTTGTTGAATCCAGATAGCCTTCTGCCCAAAGTTTCTTCCATCACGAGTTGAGAAGGAGAGACGAGCAATTCTTTCAGAGCTACAGATGATGAATACCATCGAATACCGCGTCGATTGCCAGGCATGAATTTAGTTAGCATATTATTAGCTAGTAGGTATGCCTCAGTATTGATTTTTGCTTGACTTCAATTTTCTTTCTGCCTTCCTACAGTTGCTACAGTATTTACATGCAGAAAACAAACTGAGCAAGAGGTTTCCGATTGGCTTAGAAGAACAGATTAAGCAATGGGATACAGATAAAATCCGGAAATTTCATGAGCGGTGGTATTTTCCTGCAAATGCCACCTTGTACTTAGTGGGAGATATTGATAATATACCGAAGACCATCTACCAGATTGAAGTATGCCTCTATTTTACATACTTCTGCAAATTTTGGGATTATTTTTATGAAGTTGTATTCATGTTTCAATTAACACAAACTGACATATGTTGTAGACTATGTTTGGTAGGACGCATGCGGATACTGAGATGACCCCAAGACATACAACTAGTGCATTTGGTGCTATGGCAAGCTTTTTGGTTCCAAAACTCCCTGGTGGTTTAGGTGGAAGTTTATCTGAAAAATCTGCTGTCTCCCCAGAACCACAGAAACCTATCAAAAGAGAAAGGCAAGCTGTTAGGCCTCCTGTGGAGCATCAGTGGTCACTCCCTGGACTTAGACAAAATGCTAAGCCTCCAGCTATCTTCCAGCATGAGTTGATTCAGAATTTCTCTATCAACATGTTCTGCAAGGTATAACACATTCTTGTTTCGATTGCTTACTTTACTAATCAATTAGCAAGCCTTTTCAGACAAAGTAACTGGCTCAAGCTTTTAGTGTGTTGGGACATATCTCCACTCTTCAACATTCAGCTACAGCCTCTTTTACCTGACTTCATACAAACTTTTCTAGCTCATAGTCAAACTCCAAATTCAACATCTTGGACCAACTCTCAAAGTTTATTCACTTTGTGGAAATTTTGAATGCTCCAGGTTGACTCAAGCTTATCCAAGTTGTCCTTCTAGATTCATACAACCTTCATTTACCTGCGCTTTAAGTGGCTAAAGTATTTTGAAAAGCCTCATTTATTTTAAGTTTGAAATGTGTTCTTTTTTGTTTTACATAACAGATCCCTGTCAACAAAGTTAGAACATATGGAGACTTGCGCAATGTTCTGATGAAGAGAATATTCTTGTCAGCGTTGCATTTTCGCATAAATACAAGATACAAGGTATTTGTTACTTAATTCTTGTTTGCATTTTCGAGTATATTTTGTAAGCTGGCTTTTATTACCTGTCTTGTGGGCTTTTAACTATCTCCTTTTCTTCTTTTCCTAGTGTATAACTTGTGAAAGGTCAGAACTATTTAGTCAGAAGTAATTTACTTTTGTGTTTTGGTGGTGTTATTATTATTGTTTTGGGACGGCTTGAAGTTCCTTCATGGTAAATATTCCGTTGCTTTTGCAGAGCGCAAATCCTCCTTTCACATCAGTTGAGTTGGATCACAGCGATTCAGGAAGGGAAGGGTGCACTGTTACTACATTAACAATAACTGCAGAGCCTAAGAATTGGCAGAATGCTATCAAAGTTGCTGTTCAGGAGGTTTGAGCAAACTTAAGACATTTCTGATGCACCTCTTGTATATTATTTTAAGCACATATTATTTGATAGGATGACTTTTAATTATACCTTTGTTAATGTACTTGTAAATGGTATAATCTAATATTTGATTGTTGGATCAATCAACTGTAAGTGTGGCTTAGTGGAGAGTCATTGTGCATGATCATATTTCTGTTGAATCTCTTGAAAGCAAACATCCTGTTGCAATTCATAGACACCATTCTTCTTTTGACATATACAAGGAATTAGTTGAAAGCATGCAAAACAGCAGCAACAAGCAGGATATTACTTCGGTTCATTACTCAACCACATGTTCAGTTAATCTATAGCATTTAGTTTGTCATAGTAAAAAAGCGTTTATTTGTTTGAGGCATGATACAGTTTGACTAATGAAGAGCATAACTCTTTTATTCAGGTACGGAGACTTAAAGAGTTTGGTGTAACCAAAGGAGAGCTAACTCGCTACATGGATGCATTAATAAAAGATAGTGAACAGCTGGCGGCAATGATCGATAGTGTCCCTTCTGTTGATAATTTGGATTTTATCATGGAGAGTGATGCACTTGGCCATACTGTCATGGATCAGCTTCAAGGACACGAGTGTTTGGTGGCTGTTGCTGAAACAGTCACACTTGATGAAGTATCATTCACTTGATTTTACATACTCAACTGTTTTGTTGTTTTATTTTATTTTGAAGTTAGGAACTATGTAATACCAGGGGCATGGATGACTTCTTGGTTTAAGCTTAAATACTGTTGATACACAGGTAAATGCTGTTGGTGCTGAAGTCCTGGAATTCATCTCTGACTTTGGAAAACCTACTGCACCACTGCCTGCTGCAATTGTAGCATGTGTTCCCAAGAAGGTGTACATTGATGGAGTAGGGGAAACTGAATTTAAGATCCTCCCTGATGAAATAACTGATGCGATAAAAGCAGGACTTGATCAACCCATACATGCTGAGCCAGAGGTAATCTGTATAAATTTGTCTCAAGAACTTTTTAAATATGACTAAAATGTTTGTACATGGTTTTTAATACACACATCTTTCTTGTGTGGAGTATATAATTTCAAACTAGGCATTTTCACAAATATTTATTACCATTCTGGAATAAGAACCAATATTATGTCCTGTATTGGACATTTTTGCTAGTTATTTATGTGCACAATATGTACCTTGCCCTATGAGAGGAGAGTGCTAAAATCCGACTACACTAGTAGAAGAGGACCTTGTTTAATGTTCAATCTTTTCATACAAGAACATGTCTGAATTGGATGGAGGTGTGTTGTAATTTTATAAGTTGTCAGGCAGGTTTGGCTTTACCCATAATTTGATGTTTGCTATTCAAATTTGACTATTAAGTTTTTCAACCTGATTAATGGACGAAAACTGTGATGGTCATACCTTTTTATGCTAACTTACATGATTTGCTGTACTAACCTGGAAATGAGATGTATTATTTTAGTTGCTTGGTTGAAGGTTCTACGTTCTCATGTAAACCTGGGCAATTGCCTTTCTCTTAAGCTATGACAAATCATGTTTAGTTCATTTGAGATCACATCTTTTTTCACTCTTCTCCATGCAGTTGACTTTTAAATATTTTATAGCTTTGTCTTGAAAGATGTACTTACTAATTTTTGTGTTTTGGACAGCTCGAGGTCCCAAAAGAATTGATAACTTCTTTTGAACTGGCTCAATTGAGGTTGCAACGTAATCCAGCATTTGTTTTGGTAAATGAAGAAGTGAAAAAAGCAAACGTTTTTGATGAAGAGACAGGTATCACCCAACGACGTCTCTCTAATGGGATTTCAGTGAACTACAAGGTACTTCTAGCTCCGTATTTATACAGTCCTGATTTTGCATCTCAATTGAAATTTCTTTCCTTACTTTCTATCCTGTTTATTATTTTCAAACATAACTGTAAGCTGCAATCTAGATGTACCTATTAGCCTTAGTATGTCAATTTGTTCTTCTAAGAATGTGTGCTGGTCAGTAGGAAAATCAGTGAGCATTCTCTGAACTCTGAAACATATCGCCCTTTCATGGTGAAGGAATCACAATGTCTCAAGGAAAATCAGTTGATGTCTTATCTTGCAAAAGTTTCTACTTCCACTTTAACTATAACATGTTTATCAGGAACCCTGTCTTAAGCCTAACTGCGAAAGGCTGAGTATCTGTTTATGACTTCTTACTACAGGAAATGACATGGTTTCTAGTATTAAATACCTAAAATTTGCTTGACAGATTGTAAATAGGATCTGAACATTGAGCAAAAGCAAACTACACATTTCAGTTTTGTAACGGCATCTTTCGTTGTCTTTTTTTTCTGCTCAATGTTTACGTGATTTGTGTTTGAACTCCGAGATCTTTTGTTCTCTATATGTAGCTTCTTAATAGAAGGACTACAGTTAACAGTTTAAGCACTTGCTTTGGTAAGTTACATGAGACTATACCTTCCTGTTGTCGGGGTTCCATTTTGTTAAAGTTGAATTAATCGGTAACCTCTTTACTATTATTCAGTTTGTATTGGTTTCTATAAAATTGTGTATTAGTACTTGAAAATAGAAGGTTGCTTGTAGTGGAGGCTATTTGCACCTTTTTGGTATTGTTGTTGTCTTCATAATAAAACATGGTGCTTAAGAGGAATGAATAATTGATGATCATTTAGACCAGTTCTTCTTGAAGCATAATGTTTCCTCCAAGTTTTCTGTAAAGAGTAATATGCATGTTGCTCTGTTTTGATTACCTTTATTGCTGCTGTTGTTGCCTTCTCATTTCAAAATGGTGACAGATAACTAAGAATGAAGCTAGATGTGGCGTAATGCGGCTTATTGTTGGTGGTGGAAGAGCAGCTGAAACATCTAAATCTAAGGGTGCTGTTGTTGTTGGCGTGCGAACTCTCAGTGAAGGTGGCTGTGTCGGCAAGTACTCAAGGGAACAGGTACACGTTTATCATACTTTGTTGGTTTTTTGTTTGAATGGCCATCTTTTACCTATTTAGCTTTTCAAGGGAGCAACTACTGAAAAGCAAGATGATTTAGCTTTCAGAGAGTGATCAATACATTCCTTGGATTCTAAACTGTTTATTTGAAATTGTTGTTTCCCAGGTAGAACTTTTTTGTGTCAATCATTTGATAAATTGCTCGTTGGAGTCCAATGAAGAGCTTATCTGTATGGAGTTCCGGTTTAGTCTAAGAGATAATGGCATGCGAGCTGCTTTCCAACTTCTTCATATGGTTCTGGAGGTAGATTTTCCTTGTGTCCATTTAATTTTTGTGATGTATTTACTATTTTCAAATTTATTTTTATTTGAAAGGAATTAGGAAAAATCTCCTTTTGTATGAATACTTTAGACATTTTAAAATAATTTCCATATCTTAGTAGTGTTGTTTTCAATGATCAGAATTACAGAGAGTATCGGTTCCTTTTTCCCTGAATTATCTGACAATATTAATTTCTGTTTATGAAAGTTTTCTCTTAAAGCTTTAGTGACTGCACATCCGAAATGAACATACACCTCGTCTTCCAAATTTATCCTGTTATTTTGCATTTCAACTTTCGTCTTAGCATGACCTGATTTTGGTTCTTCAGGGTTAGTAAGTATATTTTCACTTTCTATCGTAACTACTTGTACCAATGTACTACTTTCCTGGCTTGCAGCATAGTGTATGGTTGGAAGATGCATTTGATAGAGCAAGACAGCTATATTTATCATATTATCGTTCTATTCCAAAAAGCTTGGAACGCTCAACTGCTCACAAACTCATGCTGGCAATGCTAAATGGAGACGAGAGGTTTGTAGAGCCATCTCCGCAATCATTGCAAACTTTGACTTTGGAAACAGTAAAAGATGCTGTGATGAGTCAGTTTGTTGCAGACAACATGGAGGTCTGTTATGCATCTTCTCAAATTTTTTATATTACTTGCTGATGATTTTTGCACGGCTCTTATTCTTCTAGTTTTTAATCTGCGTCTTTGCATTCAGATTTTGAATTGCAATCATCTGTGTCTGAAGGTATATTTAATTCTTCTGCCTGACATAACTTATTCATTTACTCAGGTCAGCATTGTTGGGGATTTTGCTGAGGATGAGATTGAGTCATGTATTCTTGACTACCTTGGAACTATCAGAGCTGCATCTAGAGATAAATCTAAACACTTCATTGAGCCCATTTCATTTCGGCCATTTCCATCTGATCTTCATTCCCAGCAAGTATGAAGCGGCAATCTTGTTAATCCTATTTAACTTTCCTAGTGTTTATTATTTTTATATTTTCGTTTTGGTTAGATTATTTCAAAGCTCATTTGGGAATATTTGTTTCCCTGCAAGTGTAATCTATATGCTGTGTCAACTGCTTATAGCTCTTGACTACTGTTTTCTATTTCATTAAACTTAACAACCACAGTTATGTATAATTTAGCTAGTATTAATTCTCAAGTATTAGCAGTTTTGTTGCTAGAACTGTTTCAAATATTAATGAAATTCTCAAGTTTGCTTCTGTTGCAGGTTTTTCTGAAGGACACTGATGAAAGAGCATGTGCATATATTGCAGGACCTGCACCTAATCGCTGGGGATTGACTTTTGACGGAAAAGATTTGTTTGATTCCTTGAATAGCTCAACAAAAGATGGTAAAATGTTGTTTGCATTTCTGAAACATCCTTTTTCCTTTTCTTTGCTCCATCTTTCTGTCCTCATCCTTTTCTTGCATTTTCCCCTTTGTTTGCTAGTCTGTTTTTAAGTCAGAGGCAGCTAAAAGAAAGGAATATATATTTCTCATTGTTTAATGTGAATGGGTACATGCACTGCTGATTTTATGCTTAGATTTGTAAGAACCGGTGCCTTGAGAAATGCATTCATACTCAATAACATGATAATGCCAAAGAAATTTAGCAAGCCTTATTTAGTTACTACAGAGTTCTCTATGCAATGGAGTGAATATCAGATGATCTGAAGTTCAGGATTTTATTGGCCCATTTCTGATTACTAGCTTCACTGACTACCAGTTAAATGTACCACCTTAATATAGTGTGAAAGGATTTTCTAACTATTAATTTACATGTGCTTTCACAACTTGTATTTCTAATGTGCTCTGTATATTTAGTTGGAATTAAAAGTGACATGTTGTATACTAAATGTTTCTAATGGATGGAGAATGTGACGTCTTCTTTGCAGTTTAATTCTAAATGAGTTTTGGAATGCAGATGAAACAACCATATCAGATGGAAAACTTTCTGTGGAAGGATCTGATGAGAAGGGTAAACCTGAAAGAAGTGTACGAAGTCATCCGCTGTTCTTTGGCATCACACTGGGTTTGCTTGCTGAGATTGTAAATTCTAGGTATCCTGCTATTACAAAATCCTCCTAATAAGTTTTATTTCTAGTATTGTAAAACAAGTAGATATCGTCAAGTTATGCACCTCAAATTTGGTTAGGGGGCTTTGTTCCGGTTTCTTTCATCTGACTCTGCAGGTTTCAGTAGAAGGTTTTCCTGTACTCATCTTAGAACCTTTATTTGAACTAAAGACTACTGGCAGTTCACAACCATGCTGTAGCACCACTAATATTTTCAGTTTCGAATCAGTATCTTCAAGCAAATAAAAGCTTTCTAGATTTTCAAAATAGGTATAATATTGTAAAAGCCTGATCATGATCATGGCTAGACAAAGTTAATGAAAGTTGATTTTGACACTACTTGCATGCAGCAGTTAATAATATATCAATTTGGTGTTTCATGTTCGATTGTGTTCAGGCTCTTCACGAATGTCAGGGACTCCTTGGGATTAACATATGATGTATCCTTTGAGTTGAGCCTTTTTGATCAATTAAATTTTGGGTGGTATGTGATCTCAGTGACGTCCACTCCAAGCAAGGTATCTCACCTGAAGATTACATTTGAATCTTTGTACTGTCATTTCTTTAAAATCTTGATACAGTTATGGGCCTTCATTATCATTGGTAGGTTATCAAGGCTGTAGATGCATGCAAGAACGTGCTTAGAGGCTTAAAGAATAACAAGATTGTACAGAGGGAGCTTGATAGGGTCAGTGGTCTATTCTTTTCCTTGATGAATGTCTACATATTTTTACTGCTTCTGTTCGTTAAGTTATGAAACTTGAAAATACATAAAATGCTCTCTATCAACAAGTGCCTAGCAACTTTCTACTGACCTCGTACTCAGTTTAACATGTAGTGTTGTTGTGATGATCTGTTTTAAAAAATAACTCTTTACCCTGCCGTTTTTTATGAAGAATCTCATTTGCCAGTTCTCTACTGATCAACTTGAAAGATAAGCAGCCATGTTGGAATTTAATAGCTTAATGAAAATAGTCAGCAATGTCTGGTCTTGACGTTTGATACATTTTTGAATTAAAACGTCGTACTTGTAAGAAACAACACATTTACCATGTATCAGTGAAGTTAAAGTAATTTATTAGGACATGCTTTCAGTTATTTCTTAATAACTTTTAAGATGCTAGCCTGTAATTCCAAATCCATCCTTTACCAATGAACTTTTTCTGAATCCATCCTTGAAGTGTTGAATAGATCCCCAAGATCTCAGTGGTATTCTGTTAATTAGTTACCTATTCTTTTCCCATTCTAGTACAAGGTGTGACTTTTAGTTACATCTTTTTGTATACCTAGATAGAGGTTTGTATGCTTTCTTGTATTATCTTTTTGATTATAAATCAAGAATGTAGATTAAAGTAACGGCATCCTTGTAAGTAGTTGTAAGTATCTCGGGAGCTACTAACATAAAATGTTCTATCCATGCAGGCGAAAAGGACATTGCTGATGAGGCATGAAGCTGAATCCAAGTCAAATGCCTACTGGTTAGGATTGCTTGCTCATTTACAGGCCCAATCTGTACCAAAAAAGGTAAGCATAAGCTGTGCAGTAAGTTTGCTTATGTAGTCCTGTAGCTGTAAGGAATCTGACAATACTGCTAAAACCATTTTAATCATAGCATTCTAGTTTCAGGAGACGGCTTGTTGCTACTCACTAAAATGACTAGTAAGTCATAGAGGAGCCCACCATGGCTTATCTGTACGTGAATGTAGTGCTTTTCCAGCTAGTAGGATGAATTGTCTTCATGTACACAAGCGTGCTTATTGTAAGTGTAGTTATGGCAAGCAATCTCCACAAGCTACTTCTCCAATCTCATCAGCTCCACAACTTGGTTAAAATTTTCTAATGTATGAACAAGATCTAGAGATAAATTACTATTTATTGTCTTTAGGACTTATTACATAGAAAACCCTAGAGAGTTTACCTGTTAAGATGAAAACCAATAGAGTGGAATTGGGATATGAATGTATTAGAATGTGATTCTAATAGAACTGATATTGCGAAGGATGTAGGTTATGTTGTCGGTGCGTTTTCATACCCTGTTATCATAAGATTAAGGTGTCTATGAAAATCATCATAAGAATTCACTTTCACTGGCTATTAGTTTTTGTTATCTCATCTTAAAGTAATGCTTGACAATTATGCAATTCCTTTTCTTTTACTCCGAAGGATATTCATGATTTTATGCCTATTAAATTCAGGATTTATCTTGCATTAAGGACCTTACTTCGCTGTATGAAGCTGCAACGATTGATGACATATATCTTGCCTATGAGTTTTTAGAAGTGGATGATGCTTCTATGTTTTCTTGTGTTGGTATAGCTGGTGGCCAGACTGGAGAGGAGATCTCTGGTAAGATAACCATAAATGTTTCAGCTCTTACAAATGCTTTTAAGGATTTTGGTAGTTATCAAATATTCATCTCTTTTGGTAGTGTTATATGTAAATTGTGTGGAAAGAGAAATAAACGAAGATTCTTTTCTACCAATAACTACTTAGATTAATATCCGCTATGCCAAAGACCAAGCTTTCTATGTTTTACAATCCTTTTCTCTGTTCCAGCATAATAGTCGTCAATGCATTAGTGACCCTATCAACTTGTTGCAATAAGGGTTTGGCTGAGACTTGCTCCTGCTGCTGCCTGTTATATTTGCTACTTTTGACATCTCCTGCTGCATTCTTATGGTAAAAGTTTTCCAGTGTCTAAAGATCAGCTAGCAAGGAATGTATTAAGTGCAAGGTATCCATAACTCATTATAATGTGGTTGCATAAAACTGGAAACAGGTTTTGTGCATCTATTAATAGCAACAAGCTACACAAAAATAACATCTACTTCTCTGGTGCACTCTATAGATGTTATTGTGTGACCTATATCACTTGAACAAAGTCTGAGGAATGTCAAACCGACTTTGCAGATTATTAGACTTAGGTTTTGTTATTTGCATTCAGCATGGTGAATAGAGTTGGAAGATATACTACAAGTTGCCTGAATCCATGTTGCCTGAACTCGTCGTGTTATTTATCAAGTTTAAGTAGGAAGCTAATGCATCGAGCATGCCATGCTTTTTGTTGGACAAATTAATGTTTTAATGCTTCAGGGTTTCTGCTTCTTAGCATTAGAAACCTTTCTGTACCTGGATGAGCACCGTCTTGTCATTACAAACCTATTGTATTTGCTAAGTTGGATCAAATGCGTTCTCAGTAGTATCTTTTTCTGTACTGCCTGTCAACTCTTTCTCAATGCCTTTATTTTGCATGATGTTATTATTGTTTATTTCTATGCTCTTGACGCCATCTTAGGTTCTGTTCTGGTAGATGAAGAGGAAGCAGATGTTGACATTCCAGGGTTCAGTCATATTGGTCGTGGGCTGTCAACAATGACAAGGCCTACGACATGATGCTTGGCATCTCGGAGCTGTCCATTATCTTCATTGCAAAGAAAACATTACCAGCAGTTTTGTGTATATCTACCCTTGGTGTGCTTCCATCTACAGGTACACCTTCATGGTAGCATGTAGTCACATAGTTAGGTATTATTATATTCTATTTATGTTTCGTGCTTGTGTTCAATCTGATGATAGTCAACTTATTTAACAATGCAGGGAACTGGAGGTAGTGCAGTAGAGAACTGATTTGGGCTATGTATAGACACTAAACAGTAGGTGACCGCTAGCAGGTTGCTAACCAGGATCAAGGATCGGAGGGCCTAGCCGCATAGATTCTATAATCTTGGGAAATTTCAAGCTCTAATCTTCATAGGAAGCCCTGGTGTAGCTTTTTAATGATTCAAGAAGTACAGCCAGTGTGCTACAACATTTTTCCTTCTATATTGATATGCATTCTATTTTATCGATTTGTTATTCCACTGTAGTTTATCATTTGTCCTAATAAAAAAGACGCCATGTTTTCAACAAAGGCAATATAATCTCATGAGCCATAGTGTTGTTCTGTTGCAGATTTTCTGAAAATCGTGTTGTTTGTTCTTCATGCGGATGCACCTTTCCAAGCGACTAGAGTGTACTTGAGCAATTTGTCATCTACTCGATCAAAAATTCTTTTGAGATTGTCGTCCAACTAATAAGAAATTCGTGCTTTGATATTTTGTTACTGAGCATTTAAGTTCTACATGGAGCTCTTTCTTGTAGGTTTATATCAACTTCTAACCTGCTTGTATTATTGTCTGGCAAAAGTCACCCCTGTAAAGAAGTTGAAAGAACTGGGAATCTTCATCATAGTTTAAAGGGCTCTCAAAAGGTGAAGTCGTGCTTTTGCTACGATCCTTTTTCTTTCATTATCTATCAAATCTGAAGGATGTATTTGCCACGATTCTCCACTGGCCTATCAGGTTCTTGACGAGAAGGACGCAATTTCCTCACTCTTTCATTTATCTCAGTCACATGAATATATCCTGTACCTTTCTTCCCTCATAAGTTAATACCTCTGTATCTTGTTCGTCATTCTCTTCAGCTGCTCTTGTTCAACATGGAAGTTGCCGGTTGGGTAGTAGCTCCCGTTGTCTCAAAACTCACAGAAAGCTGCATATCCATCTTACGAAGCCCATACAAGCATTTCACGAATACCAACGACAACCTTGAAAAACTTCGACTCATCCTGACTGAGATCTTAGGCATTGTTGCTCAACTGGATCCACACTCTATCGAGAAGATTTGCTGGACGAGTTTGAGTACAGAGTGAAAGAAGCAGAAAAGAAGAAGAGCAAAAGCACTGTGAGTTATTTGGCCTCATCTTCATCTTATTTTGTGAAACAAATTACTGGTTTCGATAGTCTCCCTAAAAGACTTGCAAATATAGTGAACAAGTTAGAAAGAATGAAATCCAGTGCTCTTAACTTGCACCAAATTAATAGCAAAGATACCAGTAGTACTACTGCAGCACAACCATATGGAACTGGTTCTCGGAGGATTACAGGGGCTGTTATGGGCAAAGATGTTGAGACTGAGATCTTTGGTCGACAAGTAGAGAAGGAAAACATAGTTCAGCAATTACTGTATGAGCCAAACGCTGATGACAACAGAACCACTCCTCTTGTCATCTCGATAGTAGGCATTGGAGGCATGGGAAAGACCACCTTAGCTCAGTTGGTGTACAATGATGATAGTGTCACTAATTATTTCGACATAAAAGTATGGATCTGTGTATCAAACAATTTTGATGTTATCAAGCTGACAAGGGAGATACTAGAATCTGTTTGCAAACATGATCCAAAGAGTGAGGATCTTTCAGATATTGCAATGTCGAGAAACGCAATGACAGATGTGATGCCCCGAGAGAACAATCTTACTACCCTCCAAAACAAGCTGAAAGCCAACTTGGAATCTAAAAAACTTTTACTTGTTTTGGATGATGTATGGGACGATAAAGATGGAACACAACTGGAACAAAGTGAGGCCTGGAAGAAGCTGTTAGCCCCTTTGAAGCATGCATCAATCATCTGCAAGATCCTAGTGACTACTAGGATTGGTAAGGTAGTACAAATGCTGGATACATCACATATTGTTCCTTTAGATGGTCTCAGTAATACCGATATTTGGCTCCTATTGAAACATCATGCACTTGGGAATACGCAACCATCAAATATTTTGCAGCTTGAAGAAATCGGAAAAGAGATTGCAAATAAGTTAAAAGGGTCACCACTAGCTGCTAGTGTTATAGGCAGTATGTTAAAAGGAAAGTCAGATGTCAATGACTGGAGAGAACTTTCGAAAAAAGACTTGTCTAGTGAAATCATGCCTATTCTGAAATTGAGTTACATGCACTTGCCAGATCATCTCAAGCAATGCTTTGGTTATTGCAGCCTCTTTCCAAAAGATTGGCCATTTGATCCGAAAGATTTAGTTCGACATTGGGTTGCTCATGGTTACGTTCAGTCACAGAACAATGATTCAAAGGAGATGAAAGAGTTAGGAAGAACGTACTTCAATGATTTGTTGGAGAGGTATTTCTTTCAAGCCATAAGAAAAGATTCCACAGTGACATATGTTATGCATGATCTAATACATGATCTTGCTGAATCCGTCTCCCGGGCTGAGTGTTATAGGATTGATGAAAAATGGATACAACCTAAAAATATTGCTCCGGTTCGTCATCTTTCTATTTTTCTTCATTACGGCAATGACTACGAAAGTTTTTGCAAGATTGTAGCTAAATTGAAGAGTCTGGAGTTGGAGAAGCTTCGCACTTTGATTGTTTCTTCAGATCGGAGCTTTAAGTCTATTGAAATTGAAGAGTTGATTAGATTATCAAAGAACGTCCGCGTCCTTTCTCTCAACAATATTGAAATGCGAGTCTCACATAGGTTTGATCATTTATTACACTTACGTTGTCTACAATTGCACCGTGACTATCCCTCTTATGAAGTTGATGATGTTGCAAAAGCCGCATCTCAGTTATACCACCTTCAAGCAGTAAGTGTATTGAAAGTTGGGGTAAGTGGGGCTACAACAAAATTCCTTGAGCGGTTAGGCGCACAAACTCTCATAGCACAAGATATTAAAGTGGCACTTCGTGATGTTCCTATGGATCAATTCTTGAGTTGGACGGAAAAGGAATGGTTCCGCAACATACGAGACATTCAATTGCGTGGATCCAGGACATGGGAGCATCTACCGCCGCTTGGAGATCTGCCTCTCCTAGATCATTTACATATCCTTGACTTGTCTCTAGTAGAGAATATTGGTGAGGAGTTTTATGGGAGCAGCCACAACGAGAGGGTGAAGGGCTTTCCGTTACTTGAGACTCTAACTATACGGCACATGTCCAAATTATCAAAATGGTCCTTCGTTGCAAACTATCCATTGTTTCCTTGCCTAGGTTCTGTTTATATTGAAGAATGTCCAGAATTAAAATCAGTGGAGGGATTACAATCTCTCGTCTCTCTAAAGAGGTTGATTATTCGGAAGTGTCCCAAATTGGAAGACGACGGTGAGTCCACCTTACCCTCCTCATTGGAGTATCTATTAATTAAAGATTGTGGAATCACAGATGGGTGCCTGTCGAGATGGCTTCAAGGACTCTCCTCTCTTTCTGAACTGAGGATAGATAGTTGTGATCAGTTAACATCCCTTCCTCCCGCAACGGTGCTATACGGACTCACAGCACTTCGGGAGTTGGAAATCAATGGAAATGAAAAGCTCACATCTGTCGGGGGTTTACAATCTTTCATCTCTCTGAAGAAGTTGGCGATTTGGAGGTGTCACAACTTGAAAGACGACGGCGAGTCCACTCTGCCCTCCTCTTTGGAGATTATGCATGTTGGGGTTTGTGGAATAACATATAGGTGCCTGTCGAGATGGCTTCAAGGACTCTCCTCTCTTTCTAAACTGGAGATAAGTAGTTGTCATCAGTTAACATCCCTTCCTCCCGCAACGGTGCTACACGGACTCACAGCACTTAGGGAGTTGCAAATCAATGGAAATGAAAAGCTCGCATCTGTCGGGGGTTTACAATCTCTCATCTCACTGAAGAAGTTGGCGATTTGGAGGTGCCACAATTTGGAAGACGATGGCCACGCCACCCTGCCCTCCTCGTTGGAAACTCTGAACATTTGGAATTGTGGAATAACAGATGGGTGGCTGTCTAGATGTCTTCGAAGACTCTTCTCTCTTTCTGAACTGTGGATAAATGGTTGTGATCAGTTAACATACTTTCCTCCGGCAACGGTGCTGCACGGACTAACCGCACTTAAGAATTTGCAAATCTCCAAAAATAAAAGGCTTGCATCAATAGAGGGGTTGTACGCTCTCATCTCTCTTAAGACGTTACGAATCCTTGAAAATAGAAGTCTTGCATCAATAGAGGGGTTGAATGCTCTCATCGTTATTGAGGATTTGGTCATAAGATTTTGTCACAAATTGAAGACACTATCATCGGAGCGTTTGCCTTCATCGATCAAATTTCTTGATATATATGAATGCCATCCCGAGCTGATGAAGCAGACGAAAAAGAAGAGGGGTCCTGAATGGGACAAAATCTCTCACATACCAAGGTACGTCATCTCTGTCTCTCTCTCTCTCTCTCTTTCTTGTTTGCTGATTTTTAACTTTAATTCATATCGATTACAAATGTAGGCCTGAAATTGCGTGGCGTATGGAGAGGTTACCCGCTGAACGTCGTCGTCTCATTTTACGGGTTATTGGCGAATTTCATAGAATGTAATTGGACTCTGTTGTCGTGCGAATGGGAATTTTATTTCTTCACTGTTTGGTGGTTTCATACTTTCATGAAGTTGTTGTAATATTAATTAGTCTACTTTCTTCTGTGAGATAAGTTTGTTGTAATAAAGCGATAGCAGTACGTTTGGCTTGCCAAAATATATATTCGGCCCTGCTGCATCTTATTTATATAATGTAGTGTTTGGTGTGTCATAAAATTCCTCGCTGGAAACTGGTTTTATGTTCTGCTGCTTATGTAGTGTAGACATGATGAAATTCCATGCTGGTTGGTGTTTGAACTCTGAGCTTACTTGAAGGATTGAAGCTCACCTTGCATGTGTTTTTTTGTGATCCCTCCTATCTATTGCAAGATTAACTATATAATTTATCTTCATTTATTGATTTTTATTTATTTCACTTAATTATGTTACCCTCTCCACACAACTTTGTTGTTCCAAATTATGCATAACTTATTTGCTGTTTTGTTCATAGAGTTGGTTTATGATTTCGACAACATATACACATAATTTAAGCCACCAAGCCTACTATCGTCAAGCGCCAGTTTTGTTTAAGTGAAATAAACAATACAGCATCCAACTGCTTTGACTTCAATTTGAAAATTATAAGTATAAAATGCGTTTCCAGGTTACCATAAAAGCAGCAAACAAGAAAGAGAGAGAGATGCGGTACCGGTTACTTCATTTCAAAGGTTACATCATCTGACTACATTTTATTTCATATTTTTAAATAAATATTTTATAATATTTTATTTAAAAATTTAAAAAATATAAAATTTTTTATATTATAATATTTTATTATTATTTATTTTTATTTTTAAAATAAAAAAATAACATCCCTATTTTAAAATAAAATAAATTATTTTTTGTTTTAAAAAAAATTTATTTCAAAAATACCTCATATCTCATCGCTCATTTTAAATATTGTTGGCAAATCTATTTTAATGTAATTGAACTCTATTGCCGTGTCCGTGGTTGGGATTTTATTTTTGAATGTTTGGTAGTTTCATAAATTTGTTGTAATACTAATCTACTTTTTGCTCTGTGCGATAAGTTTGTTGCAATAAAGAGATACTAGTACGCTTGGGTTGTCAAAACATATATTCGGTATTGCTGTATCTTATTTGCATAATACAATGTAGTGCTTGGTGTCGCATAAATTTCCAAACTGGAATGAATGAGTAAATACTTTTTCAAGAATACAAGTGGTGATGTGCTGATTTCTCACTTCTGAGATCCCTCCACTGCTTTATGCTATTTATTTTGGAAATAAATAAACTGGTTCATGTTTTGCTTATGTAGTGTATGCAATTCCATGCCGGCGTTTGAACTCTTAACTTACTTGAAAGGATTGAAACTCACCTTCAACGTATTTTTTGTAATCCGTCCTATCTAATTCATGATTAACTATATAAATTTATCTTTTATTGATTGATTTTCATATATCTTTGACTTAAATGAACTATCCTCTCCTAAATTTTGCTTTCCAAATTGATGTATAATTTGCTGTTTTATTCATGAGTTGGTTTATGACTTCAACAACAAAGCTTACTATCGTCATAATTTGCTCTTTTAGGAGCTTAGGGTTATTGCTGAAATAAGTGGTTTATTGTTAAAGATCGTTTTCCAAAAATTTCATTTCACCAAAAGCACATTATCTTCAAAAGTTTCTCTTTTAAGCAACCCAAAAAAATGTCTTTATTCATCCAAAAATCTTTTCACTTATTATAAAAATTATATATAAAATAATTATTATGAAGTACAATTTATTTATGCTTTTTAAAATTGGAAATACTTATAAGCTAGAAAAAGTATAAATAATTGAAATATCTTTAGTATATAATAGGTAATATATGTTAAATTTATAAATTTTTCATATATTTTGCTTGAATATATTTTTAAAAGTATATTTAACTTTTAAATGCCTTTTTAAGTTAAAAACTAAATACTTGACATTAATTTTTAATTTTTGTAAATTTTTTTCTTATAATTAAAACTTATAATAAATTATAAATGTTTTTAAAATTAACAATTTATGAAGAATAAGTAATATTTGTAATTAATATTTTGTGAATACCTTCAATCTCTGTTTGGATATTTTAATAGTAATACGATCATAATTAACAGAGATTGCTTAGACAATCAGCAATTTTAATTTGTAAAATCTTTTAAGAAGTTTTTTAATTTATAAATTTTTTTATAATTAAGTTTTAATGCAAGCTTCAGTTGTTGAATAACTTTTTTAAATTCGCAATATAGAAACATAGCATAGCGGAGTTCATAACAAAATCTGCAACAACAATATAGAAAACATATGTGGGTACAATCACAGAAGTAAATTGAAGACTACTTTAATTAAGCAGTGAAAAGACATATATTCTCATATGAAAAAACCCTACAAGAATTTCGGAAATAAACATTCACTACTAGCATTTGTCTATCCTGAAATAGTTCATGATTAATTCAGTCAAAAATTTTCTTTACAGCTACTTGTTCTTCGCAGGTTTAACTCTTAAAAAGCAAAGCTTTTCCTTGGCCTTCTGAATCTTCATGACCGTCTTGACAATCTTCTGCTCCTTAACCAAGAAAGCTTGAATGGTCCTGCACAACAACATATCAAAAGTTAGAGATTCATATTAGAGAAAATTTAATCTTAGAAAACTATCACAACTGTAAAGGAAGCATTCAAATAGTACGAATATCTACAAAACCTACACAGTAATTTTAATCACAATGACCCTGAGTCCTTATTTGTTCCTAGTATTCTTCAAGTATAATGTACGTCCAACATTTTCACTCTATCAGCAAACAACTATAGGGTAAGATAAATAGCAAGATTCACACTTACAATTTGGACATCAACTGCAGTAGATTGTGAACAATTCCTACATTGGCTCTCTGAAACAACAAAAAAGCGAAAGAACAAAAAAATTCTTATTTTGATAAATTTTACAACATGGCTCAGCATGAACTGGTCGCCGAACTGGTCGTCTATAATCCTAAAAATAATTTAGAAGGAAATCTTTCAATGAGCTCACACATAATAAGCTAATCTATTTAACAACTTAATATCATGATTGTGAACTAATAAAAGAAATCAAACGGAGGGCCGCCAGCAGCTGCGTCGCCGGAGCAGCCGCCCCTTGCAGCAGATAGAGCAAACACAACAAAATGAGCGCAAAACAGAAGTGTATTGATTGAGATAGAGTTTTACATCATTATATAGTATTAAATATATATAATTAATATATCTTAACAATACTAATAAATTTAATGATATCTAATAATGATATCATTAAAAAAGCATCTCATATGATTAAAAACGAAATTCGAAGAAAAAGACAAGTTTTAAGAAGTGTTAAAGAAAATATTTAATCCCACATTGCTTATCAATAATTCTGATATGATATTAATAAAAATTTGGGCTCACTCTTTTTATAGACAATTAGTTTTGACAAAAATCTTAAATTCGTCATATAGTATTAGAACGGACTGGACCGATCTGGCCCGACCATAAAATATAGATTAAATTTAACGTTATTATCCATATCTATTCAGAGTCTTTATGGTCCGTTTTATTTCAAGACAAAAGTAGCTCATTTTATTTCAGGATAGATAGCCTGTTTTAGAATTCTAAGTTCGTCACAAGAAGTATGAAATAAAACAAATTTAGAAAAATCATGTGCCAACTCTCTCTCATTCATTTCGAGCGTATTTATCAACTTTCAAATTCACTTTTTTTTAAACTTATTTTTAAATTAAAATAAATATAAAATTTAAGATAAAGTTCTTTAAAAATTTAAATAAAAATATATTTTTAGAAAATAAATATTAAATTTATTTTATTTAAATATTTAAATTTAATGTTTATAAATTTGCTTTTAAAAAAATGAGTTTATAATAAAGTAAACACGCATTTACACTAAAGAAATTGTCAAAAGTAAACTTCATTTCAATTTTTATAAACTCTTGAATATTTTTAGATACTAGCCTGCAAATTTCTCCTAGTCCATGCTTTACCAGTAAACTTTTCCTGAATCCATCCTCTTAAGTGTTGAATAGATCTCCAAGATCTCAAGGTATCCTGTCAATTAGTTACCAATCTTTTCCCGTTCTAGAGTTCAAAACATGGCGTTATCAAGGGAGTAGATCAAAGTAATTAAGTCCTTGTAAATAGTTTGTTACTGTTAATGATACCATGCTCTGAAATATCTTGTCATCTTAAAGTAATTGATCATTATGTTCAATTCTTTTTCTCTCTCCGAAGGATATTCATGACTTTGTGCCTATTAAATTCAGGATTTATCTTGCATTAATAAGGATGTTGTACGAAGCTGCAACGACTGAGGACATATATCTTGCATATGTGTTTTTAAAAGTGGATGATGCTTGTATGTTTTCTTGTGTTGGTATAGCCGGTGGCCAGACTGGAGAGATCTCTGGTAAGACAAGCAGAAATGTTTAAGCTCTCACAAATGCTTTTAAGGATTTTGTAGTTATCGAATATTCTTCTCCTCTTTCGGTAGTGTTATACGTAAATTTTGTGGAAAGAGAAACAAAAGAAATTTCTTTTCTACTAATAACTATTTAGCTTAATATCAGCTATGCCAAAGACGAAGATTCTATGTTTTAGAATTCTTTTCTCTGTTCCGGCATGATAGTCGTCAAGGTACTGCATTGGCGACCCTATCAACTAGTTACAGTTAAAGTTTTGGCTGAGACTTGCTCCTGCTCCTGCCTGCTATATTTGCTACTTTTGGCATTGCCTGCTGCATTCTTATGGTAAAAGTTTTCCAGTGTCTAAAGATCAGCTACAAGGAATTTATATGTGCAAGGTATCCATAACTCATTATAATGTGGTTGCGTAAATCCGAAAACAGGTTTTGTGCATGTATTAATAGCAAAAAGCTACACAAAACTAACTTCTACAAAACTGCTTGCTTGTCCGAGGGTATACTGTAGATGTTATTTTGTGACCTATATCACTTGAACTAAGTCTGAGCTTTTGCAGATTAATAGACTTGCGTTTTGTTATTTGCATTCAGCATGGTGAAAAGAGTTGGAAGAAACAGCGCAAGTTGCCTGAATCCGTGTTGCCTGAAATTGTCTTGTTTATCAAGTTTAAGTAGAAGCTAATGCCATCAAGCATGACATGCTTCATGTAACCTTATTGGAAAATTGCTTCTGGGTTTCTGCTTCTTTAGCATTAGAAACCTTTCTGCACCGATGAGCACCATCTTGTCATTACAAACCTATTGTATTTGCTAAGTTGGATCTAACGCGTTCTCAGTAGTATCTTTTTCTGTATCTGCCTGTCAACTCATTGTGAATGCCTTCATTTTCCGTGATGTTATTATTCTTTATTTCTGTGCTCTTGATGTCATCTTAGGTTCTGTTCTTGGAAATGAATAGGAAACAGATGTTTACATTCCAGGGTTCAATCATATTGGTCGTGGTTGTCAACAATGACGAGGCCTACGACATGATGCTTGGCATCTCGGAGCTTATCCTCATTGCAAAGAAAACATAACCAGCTGTTTTGTGCATCTCTCCCCTTGGTATGCTTGCATCTACAGGTACACCTTCATGGTAGCATGTAGTCACATATTCTATATTTGTTTCGTGCTTTTATGTTCAATCTGATGATAGTGACCTATTTAACAATGCACAGACGGGAGGTAGTGCCGTAGACACTAAACAGTAAGTGACCGCAAGCAGGTTGCTAACAAGTATTAAGGATTGGAGGGCCTAGCCGCATAGTTAGGTGTCATTATATTCTATTTATGTTCCCTGCTTCTAGGATTTAATCTGATGATAGACAACTTATTCAACGATGCAGGACATGCAAGGTAATGGTAGAGAAGTGTTGGAATTCAAACAAACAAACAAACAAACAAGGTGCTTTGGTATTGCCATTTATTGATGACCACTTCTGCTACCTAGTCGTCCAATACACGCACAAAAATAACAAAGTAAATTGTGAATCCTTAAGAGTGCCTAAAGTGGTTTCGTCGGCCCATTATGGAAATTTTAGCAGGAGACTGCAATTTTCTCAGATCCATTTTGAACTTGTTATCTTGATAATATTTCGTGGACTGGTCCCTACCGTGCTCTTGATACAAGTTAGAAAAGTTTATGGATTTAGCTCCGCATCTGAGGGTATTGTGGAATTGGGATTTTAGAATTAGAGTGTTAGTAAAGTCTTTGGTTTATTTTTTGTTTGGCAGTTCCACAAATTTGTTTGTAATAAACTGTCCGGAGTGATGCTTCATAAATTTGACTTGTTTAAACTATGTCTTTTTTATGGTTAATTCCTCTCAATCACATGAATATATTTTGTACCTTTCTTCCAACCCTCAAAAGTCAATACCTCTCCGTCTTGTTCATCCTTCTCTTCTGCTTTTCTTGTTCAACATGGAAGTTGCCGGTTGGGTAGTCACTCCCGCTCTCTCAAACCTCATAGAAAGCTGCATATCCATCTTACGAGGCCCATACAAGCATTTCATGAATACCAGAGATAATTTTGAAAAGCTTCACCTCATCCTGACTGAGATCTTAGGCATCGTTACTCATCTGGATCCACACTCTATCGAGAATCAACACCAGAATCTGTGGCTTCGAGGGATCAAAGATGCAGTCTATGATGCAGAAGATTTGCTGGACGAGTTCGAGTACCGAGTGAAAGAAGCAAAAGTGAAGAAGAGCAAAAGCACTGTGAGTTATTTGGCATCATCTTCATCTTATTCTGTGAAACAAATTACTGGTTTCGATAGTCTTCCTAAAAGACTTGCAAATATAGTGAACAAGTTAGAAAGAATGAAATCCAGTGCTTTTAACTTGCACCAAATTAGAAGCAGAGATACCGGTAGTACAAGTGCAGCACAGCCATATGGAATTGGATCTTGGAGGATCACAGGGGCTGTTATGGACAAGAATGTTGAGACTGAGATGTTCGGTCGAGAAACAGAGAAGGAAGGCATAGTTCAGCAATTAGTAGATGAGCCAAACACTGATGACCACAGAACCACTCCTCTTGTCATCTCGATAGTAGGCATTGGAGGCATGGGAAAGACCACCTTAGCTCAGTTGGTGTACAATGATGATAGGGTCACTAATTACTTCGACATAAAAATATGGATTTGTGTATCAAACAATTTTGATGTTATCAAGCTGACAAGGGAGATACTAGAGTCTGTGTGCGAACATGATCCAAAGAGTGAGGATCTTTCAGGTATTGCAATGTCGACAAACGCAATGACAGATGTGATGCCCCAAGAGAACAATCTTACTACCCTCCAAAACAAGCTCAAAGCCAACTTAGAATCTAAGAAACTTTTACTTGTTTTGGATGATGTATGGGACAATAAAGATGGAACACAGCTGGAACAAAATGAGGCCTGGAAGAAGTTGTTATCCCCTTTGAAGCATGCGTCAATCATATGCAAGATTCTAGTGACTACCAGGATAGATATCGTAGCACGAATGCTGGATACAACACATATTGTTCGTTTAGATGGTCTCAGTAATACCGATATTTGGCTCCTATTGAAACATCATGCACTTGGGAATACGCAACCATCAAATATTTCCCAGCTTGAAGAAATCGGAAAAGAGATTGCAAAAAAGTTAAAAGGGTCACCACTAGCTGCTGGTGTTATAGGCAGTATGTTAAAAGGCAAGTCAGATGTCAATGACTGGAGAGAACTTTCGAAAAAAGACTTGTCTAGTGAAATCATGCCTCTTCTGAAATTGAGTTACATGCACTTGCCAGATCATCTCAAACAATGCTTTGGTTATTGCAGCCTCTTTCCAAAAGATTGGACATTTGACCCGAAAGATTTAGTTCGACACTGGGTTGCTCATGGTTACATTCAGTCACTGAACAAAGATTCTAAGGAGATGGCAGAGTTAGGAAGAAGGTATTTCAATGATTTGTTGGAGAGGTATTTCTTTCAAACCATAAGAAAAGATTCCACAGTGACATATGTTATGCATGATCTAATGCATGACCTTGCTGAATTCGTCTCCCGAGGTGAGTGTTATAGGATTGATGAAAATTGGAAAGAACCAAAAGACATTGCTCCGGTTCGTCATCTTTCTATTTTTACTTCTAATAGAGGCATGAGCAAGATTGTAGCTACATTGAAGAAGAAGAGCAAGGAGTTAAAGAAGCTTCGCACTTTGATTGTTTGTTCAGTTGTTTATTTAGATTCGAGTAGGGCTATTGAAATTGAAGAGTTGATTAGATTATTAAAGAACTTGCGTGTCTTTTCTCTCAAAAGAAGAGGAAGAGTTGGAAGAGTCTTACTCAGGTTTGATCACTTATTACACTTACGTTATCTTCAATTGGACGACTATCTCGATAATCAAATTGATGATCTTGCAAAAGCTACATCTCAATTATACCACCTTCAAGTAGTAAGTGTACCGAGAGTTACGATAAGTGGGACTACAAAATTCTTTGAGGGGTTAAGCGCACCAACTCTCATTACAAACTCTATTGATGCGGCACTTTCTGGTGTTCCTATAGATCAGTTCTTGAGTTGGACGGAAAAGGAATGGTTCCGCAGCATAGGAAAAATTAAATTGCGTGGATCCAGGACATGGGAGCATCTACAGCCGCTTGGAGATCTGCCTCTCCTAAATTGTTTAAGTGTGCAGGAGATGTCTCTAGTAGAGCGTATTGGTGAGGAGTTTTATGGGGGCAACCACAACGACAGGGTGAAGGGCTTTCCATCACTTGAGTTTCTATTGATAGGAAATATTCCCAAATTATCAAAATGGTCCTTCGTTGCAAACTATCCATTGTTTCCTGGTCTATCTTCTATTTGTATTGAAGATTGTCCAGAATTAAAATCATTGGAGGGATTACAATCTCTCGTCTCTCTAAAGGGTTTGGTGATTCTGGGTTGTCACAATTTGAAAGACGGCGGCGGGTCCACCCTGCCTTCCTCGTTGCAATCTCTAGAAATTGAACATTGTGGTATAACGGATGGGTGCCTGTCGAGATGGCTTCAAGGGCATTCCTCTCTTTCTAAACTGATGATAGATAGTTGTCACAATTTGAAAGACGACGGCCGGTCCACCCTGCCTTCCTCGTTGCACTCTCTGGAAATTGGACATTGTGGAATAACAGATGGGTGCCTGTCGAGATGGCTTCAAGGACTCTCCTCTCTTTTTGAACTAGAGATATATAGATGTGATCAGTTAACATCCCTTCCTCCGGCAACGGTGCTGCACGGACTCACCGCACTTCGGAAATTGCGAATCCGCAAAAATGAAAGGCTTGCATCAGTGGAGGGAGTGCACGCTCTCAGCTCTCTTAGGGATGTGTTCATAGGGTCTTGTCCCCAATTGAAGGCGCTGCCATCAGAGCGTTTGCCATCATCGGTCGAAGTACTTATGATGTGGGAATGCCATCCCGAGCTGATGAAGCAGGTGAAAGAGAGGAGGGGTCCTGAATGGGACAAAATCTCTCACATACCCGCAATTTCAATGGTTTGACTTCTGGAGAGGAGGTACTCCGCAACTCATCGCTCATTTCAAGGTTGGTTTGCTGGCGACCGTAAGGTTGTTGGTTCGCAAATTTATTTGAAGGTAATTGGACTCTATTGTCATTGTGTGATTGGGAATTTTATTTCTTCACTTTTTTATGGTTTCATAAATTTGAAGCTATAGTCATCTGCTTTCTTTTCCCATTCTGTAAATTAGTTAATAGATCCTCAAGATCTCAGTGGTATTCTGCTAATTAGTTACCAATCTTTTCCCATTCTAGAGTTCGAATCATGGCGTTATAAAAAATGCAAGATTAAAGTAATGAAGTCCTTGTAATAGCTTGTTACTGTTAATGATACCATGCTCTGAAACATCTTGTCATCTTAAAGTAATTATTGATCATTATGTTTAATTCTTGTTCTTTTTGTTAGAAGCATATTAATAGTATAGCCGGTGGCCAGACAGGAGAGGAGATCTGTGGTAAGATAAGCAGAAATGTTTCAGCTCTCACTAATACTTTTAAGGATTTTGGTAGTTACCGAATATTCATCTCCTTTTTCGATAGTGTTATATGTAAATTGTGTGGAAAGAGAAAAAAAAAAGATTCTTTTCTGCCTAACTACTTATTAGCTTAATATCAGCTATGCCAAAGACCAGGCATTGTTATGTTTTACGATTTTTTTCTTTGTTCTGGCATGATAGAGTCTTCAAGATACCGCATTACGACGCTATCAATTCGTTAACTATGACGGTTCGGTTGAAACTTTCAAGGCCCATCGGTCGAGATCAAAACAAGTTACTGATCTATTCCTAAATTGGCTAATCTATATTTTATTTGAATATTATTTTTAGACTCTTTCGCTACTAATTTGAATCTAATCTAATCTTATTTACCAAGTTTTAGTAGGAAGCTAATGCCATCAAGCATGACAGTAACCTTATCTGACAAATTAACGTTTTAATGCTTCTGGGTTTCTGCTTTTTTACATTAGAAAGGGGCTTCTGGGTTTAGGCTTCTTTACATTAGAAACCTTTCTGTACGTACGTGGATGAGCACCATCTTATCTTTACAAATCTATTGTATTTGCTAAGTTGGATCTAATGTGCTTTCAGTAATATCTTTTTCTGTATCGGCCTGTCAACTCATTCTGAATGCCTTCATTTTCCATGATTTTATTATTGTTTATTTCTATATCTCCGCATAATCTCAGGTTCTGTTCTTGCAGATGAACAGGAAGTAGATGTTGGCCTTCAAGGGTTCAGTCATATTGGTGGTGGCTTGTCAACAATGACAAGGCCTACGACATGATGCTTGGCATCTTCAATCTGTCCATCATCCTCATTGCAAAGAAAACATAAGCAGCTGTTTTGTGTATATCGACCCTTGGCATGCTTGCATCTAGAGGTACATCTTCATGGTAGCACGATAGCCACATAGTTCGGTATCCTTACGTTCTATTTATGTTTCCTGCTTTTAAGTTATAATTGTGATCGGCAACTTTTAATAATGCAGGGCAAGGGAGGTGGTGTGGTAGAGAACTGATTTGGACAAAAGTATAGACACTAAACAGTTAGTGGCAGGATCAAGGATCGGAGGCATAGCTGCATAGACTCAATAATCTAGGGAACTTTCAAGCTCCAATCTTCATAGGAAGCCTTGTTGCTGCTTTAATGATATTCAAGAATTGCACCCTGTGGTTCTTCACCGTTTTTCCTTGTATATTGATGTGCATTCTATTTTATCCATTTGTTTTTCCACTGATACATCATGATTAATTTGTTCTAATGGCAATAGAATCACATGAATCATAGTTTTCCGTTGCAAATTTTCTGATATCTGGTGTTAGTTCTTTATGATTGCAGCTTTGGAAGTGAGTTTACTTAAGATTTCTCATCTACTCAATGATCAGAAACTCTTTTGAGATCACTGTCGTCCAATTAATAAGTTTATGCTTTCATATTTTGTTACTGCATTTTTAATGTCTAGAAGGAACTCTCCCATGTAGGTTATATCAATTTCTAAACTGTTTGTATAAAAAAAGTTGAAAGAAAACTGCTGCTCTTGGGAATCTTTATCCTCGTCTTAAGTGAGCAGGAATTATTTACGAAATATAATTTTTTTAAAATAGAAAATACTTTTATTATTTTTTAAAAATGAGTTTTATTTTTTTATTTTAAAAAATAATAATAATATATAATAAAAATATTTCATTATATATAATTTTTTTATATTTTTAAAATTTTTAAATATATATATAATATATTAAAATATATAAAATAAATTGTCTGTTCCTTGCTTGCATATTTTAGACTTGCGAACATGAGCTCATGCTTTTTGCTACATTCTTTTTCTTTTCTTATTTCTAATTGTAAATTGTCAGTTCGTTACTCGGTATCAATTCTTGAAGTGAAGGCTGTATTTGCCACGATTCTCCACCGGCTTGGCTTACCAGAAACACCTGTTTCTAATTCTTCTTTCCCATTTTTATCTAATTTAAGAGCAGTTCATTTCGTGTATATGCTGATTGGAAACATTTCAATTTCATGATTCCCCAAATAGCAAAGTAACAGGTTAACAAGTCACTGTTGCAACTTGTGTTTCTCAATTCGAAGTGTTGCTGTCATGTTGCAGTATTACTTTGGACATTAACTTGTGAAGATTATATGTTCGTCCATCTTTGAATCGAATCACCTGTACGTTAAGATTTGTGATTGTTCTCTTCTTTAGAAGAAGCTCTACAGAGACTTCGAACCCAAATCGATGAAAAAACAAAAATTTTCAGATCGTAATTCTAACAATTGCAAATTTGGGTCTCTTTGTAAGGTGCTGAAGTTCTGAAGCGATAATAACTTCAGTTCGGGCAGCACATGAAAATTCAGTTTTAAAGTTTCCTAATTACAGTATCGACCACCTGTTAGTGTTTAGAAAAATTTTGAAAGGACGCTTTTGTTTTGGCAAAAATGTTAAAGCACACGAAAAAATCATAGTCGCAAGAACCGGATCTAATATCGAACCGAAAAATTATCCGTATCACAGTTTTCGGATTGAACCGTCGACTCACCGATCGAACCGTCGGATCAATAATGTTAAATCATTTTTAACTAATAATAATTATTATTATAGTAAAAAATTTACTGTCAATGACACTACCAATAATAATAAGCTATAGCAATCATAACAAAAATTTAGAGTATTTTTATTATGTCATTACTATCAACAACAACAGCAATAATAATTACAGCAAAAATTGAAATATTGCCACCTAATTATCACCACAAATAATAATAATAATAACAACTAAAATTTATAAATAGAAATATTTAAATAAATTAGGAGATTAGAAAAAAATAAACCCATAAAATAGATAAATTATAAAAAAGATATAACTAACTTTTTTAGGTATACATATTTGAGTCTAAATATTTTACAATATAAAAAATTTAAAAATCACTAATAATTGATATTTACAAATAAGAAATAATCAATTATATTTTTGCATTATCACATCCAAATGCTAAATCTAAACTACATATCATTTTTCAACATAGAACTATTAATAATTATTTTTGTATTAAATATATCATCAATTTAAAATTTTTTAATTAAATTTTTAAAAAATTTTTCTATCCGATTTGATCCGGACGGACGGGTCGAACCGGATCGAAACTGGTCGATTGTATAAACGATTTTTTGCAAATCCGGACCGATTTACCGTCCGGGTCGACTCGGACGGGTCGATCCGGATCTGACAACTATAGAAAAAACCAGCGATTCGCAAACTTGTTTCATAATTTGCAACAATATACCGTCTATTTATATAGCGTGATTTAAATATATGTAAATAAATTTCATCAAAATAAAAATTAAAATATAAATTTTTTTTAAGATGGATTAAAAATATTTTTTTATTTTATACTTTTACTTATTTTAGAAATAAGTTAAAAATATATTTCAATTTTTATAGTTAATTATTTTTAAACTATATTAAAAATAGAGTTAATTTTTAAAATATAATCAGTATATACTTAAATATATGAATTATTTAAAGCTCTAAATTTAATAAAAAAAGTTCAAATTTGGAACATTTGAAATATGCCCAGGCTTAATAATTTATAAGCCAACAGCTTTTATCCAGCATGTTGGTTAGCGGTTGCACACGGCTTATCTAAACTAAAAGCCTTTTTTTTTATTTAAAAAATATTATGTACAGTGCTGTCATGTTTATTAAAAAAATTTAAATAATTTTTCTAAAATATTTATGTTTTTGGATAATACATTTAAATTCTTTTTTATAAAGTTTTATTTCTTAAAAAGTTTCTATTTATTCATCTATCACAAACATTGCCATAGATTGTTGATTTTTTACGGTTTCGTATTACAATCATAGTTGTCAGATCCGGACCAATCCGTCCGGATAGATCCGAAAACTGTCGATCCAGACGGTAAATCGGTCCGAATTTATAAAAAGACCGTTTATGCAATCGATCCGTTTCGACCCGTTCTGACTGGCTTCAATCCGTTCGACCCACCCGTCCGGATCAAATCGGATTAAAAATTTTTTTAAAAAATTAATTAAAAAATTTTAAATGATGATATATTTAATGTAAAAATAATTATTAATAGCTTTATATTGAAAAATAATATATAGTTTAGATTTAGCATTTAGATGTGATAATACAAAAAATATAATTGATTATTTCTTATTTATAAATATCAATTATTAGTAATATTTAAATTTTTTAAATTGTAAAATATTTAAACTCAAATATATATATCTAAAAAAGTTAGTTATATCTCTTTTATGATTTATCTATTTTATGATTTTATTTTTTCTAATCTCCTAATTTATTTAAAATTTTCTATTTATAAATTTTAGTTGTTATTATTATTATTTGTGGTGGCAATTATGGTGTCAATACTTCAATTTTTGCTATGATTATTATTACTGTTGTTGTTGATAGTAATGACATAATAAAAATATTCTAATTTTTTGTTATGATTGCTATAGCTATTATTATTGGTAATGTTATTAGCAGTAAATCTTTTACTATAATTATTATTATTAGTTAAAAATATTCTAATATTATTGATTCGACAGTTTGATAAGTTGATCCGACGGTTCAACTCGAGAACCGTGACTCAAATAATTTTTCAGTTCGATATTCAGTCCGATTTTTACAACTATGATTACAATACTGGGCATTCTAGTTAAAAGTTTACAATTACGTCTATAAACCTAACAAGGATGTAGAAGAAAAGCTTTCAATTAGAGCATATAGAAAAATCTCATCTATTTAAACAACTTAGTATCAGTTAAAAAGAATTCGTCTCATTAAAAATATTAAAGAAATTTAATTTAATATCATTATCAAAATTTTTAGAATAATATTATAAAAAATTAGACTTATTATTTTGATTTTTTAATTAATTCATAAAAAATTGTACATTTCTTATATGATATCGAAACAGATTGATACAAATTATCTATAGATTAGACATAGTTTTATAATCCGTTCATTTCAGATAGTAGGTCGATTCATTTTAGAATATTGGCTTGTTACATGCTAAAGACATGTTTCTTTTGATTTAAAATAATTTTTTTAAAGTAAAATAAAATATTTAGATATTTACATTTATTTTTATTAATTTAGATATAATTTTAATTCTAACTAGAATTTAAAAAAAAATTGAAAGAATAAATTTATATTTTGTATATTTATTACATTTTTAAATGAACATAATTTGAAACATATCTGAACAGGACATGCGCTTCGCAAATAAGGGGAGTATTAAAAAAATTGAAATTTGTTTCGACGATGAGTTTTATTAATAACGTGTTTTAAATATTCGTAATTGAGTTTCGTAAAAATAAAAAATATAAAATAAAATTTTTTAAAAAGTAAAGTGAAAGTGAAGTTCAGTATTTGTGTTTCAATAGATTTTGAATATATATTAAAAATTAAAAAATATAATTATATTAAAAAATATGTAAATAAAAAAATTAGAATTAGAATTTCGTATACAAAAATAAAATTCTAAATTTTTGTATAATTAAATTATATAAATTATTTAAAATTTAAAATTTGATAAAAAAATAAAATTATGAATATTTAAAACGCGCTTTAATAGTGGCGGCTCACTTTATGTTACGGCAATAATTTAGAACAGCTATTCTGAAGAAAAAGCAAATAATAAAGATATGTAGTCCTAATTATTTTCGGTAAAGAGGAATTGAAAAGTAATTAAAAAGAAGATAAAGCTTTCAAATAACAAAAACACAAAACATCCAGAATAATACATTTCCAACTTTCTCTCGCTCATTCGTGCCAATTGTTAAGTCCTTATAAGACCGATTTATAAATGAAAAGCAAACAGATCCATTAACGCTAATCAACTCCCACGTATACACTAATTCAAGTGTTTCTCAATCAACAGATGTCACGATAAAACTACGAAGACCTATCTGGATTTCTAGACACTTGTTAAACTCTTATCTCAACTTTTCTCCACGTTGCATTCACTCTCTCTTACATAAATCTAACCATATTCTTAATCCAAATCCATTGATTGCTTCTTACAAACGAACAGTGATTCTTCAATCTTTCCATTATAAGCAACATCAATACCAATTCTTTGTTTCTTGTTATAAGAGAAGATGGCCATGAACAAATATCTGCTAGCGCTTCTGATTGGATCGTTGTTAGTGATTGCGGCAACAGCGAAAGAGAAGGGGATCAAGGAGGTCACCGACGAACACCGGGCGGAAGACGAGTCATCAGAGTCGTGGTCTACATGGCCTGAGAAGGAATTCAAGGAGGTTACCGGCGAACACCCGGCGAAAGAGGATGAATCATCAGGTTCATGGACTAAATGGGCCAAAGAGAAGGTCACCGGCGGATTAGGACTTAAGAAGGAGGATGGTAAAGACGTGACCGATAAGGCTTCCGGCGCCGCGAAGAGCGCTAAAGACAAAGCTTATGATACTACTTCAAGTAAGAATTTGTTGACCTGTGAATTGGTTTATAGTATTCCTGCTTAAATTGGTTTAAGTTTTTGGATTGAGTGATGTTTCTCTGTGGCGTAATTAGGCACAGGATCTCAAGCGTCGCAAAAAGCTAGTGAAACAGGCGAGATGACGAAGGATAAAGCTGCGAAGGCGAAGGAAGCCGCTTACGACGCCTCCGGCAAAGCCAAGGATTCATCGGCAAGCACTGCAGGCAAAGCGAAAGAAGCCGCGTATGACGCCTCCGGTAAAACCAAGGATACTTCGGCAAGTGCGGCGGAAACGGCGAAAGACAAAGCCGCCAAGGCAAAAGAAGCAGCGTATGACGCCTCCGGCAAAGCCAAGGACTCGACCGCAACCACCGCGGAAACGGCGAAAGAGAAAGCTGCCAAGGCGAAAGAAGCAGCTTACGACGCCTCCGGCAAAGCCAAGGATTCATCAGCAAGCACTGCGGAAACTGCGAAAGAGAAAGCTGCCAAGGCGAAAGAAGCAGCTTACGACGCTTCTGGTAAGGCGAAAGATTCATCTGCAAGCGCTGCGGACAAGGCGAAAGAAACAGCTTCAAGTGCTACTGAGAAAGTGACGCAGACATCCTCAGATGCCTCGCAGAAAGTTTACGATACGGCTTCGACAGCGGCCGAGAAGGCGAAGGAGACCGTCTACGGTGCTGGCGAGAGCGTAGGCAATGCGAAAGACGGCGCTGCTGAGAAACTGAAGCAGGGTTACGAAGCCGTTAAGCAGAAAGTCGTTGGCTCACGCGCCGACGACGAGCTCTAAGCAGCTGACGATCTATGCATGTTTTGGTTCTTAGTTAATGTAATCTATGGAGTTTCCAACTGTGACGACGATAAGTTTTTCATACTCTGTTTCCGGTATATATAATAATATATATGTTGCTCTTGTGTATTATGTTCTTTGAACGATGGGAACAGTTCGATTTGAGTAGGTTTGTAACTGTTAACGCTCTACATGTATAGTAATTAGTTTGGTTTGTGTTCTTGAATAACATCACTGGAAATTAGAGGAACAGATATTGTGAACATCTCTAAGGTGAAGAAAGAGGTTAGTAATTTTCCAAACCATCACAGTATGGATCAAACAATAGTCTGAGGACCAAAAATTTAAATGCATCAAGTTAGTAATGCACGTCTTAGATCAATTAACATTAACACTATGTTTGGATTAAAGTACGTAAATTACTTATTTTCGGTTGTTTTTATTTAAAAATAAATTTATAAAATTAATAAAGAAAATTATAAAATTAATGAGAAGAATTTTATTTTTGATTATTTTTATTTGAGAATAATTTGTTATATTTTAATGTGGGATGTAATTAACTGAAAAAAAATTTGAGTCGCTGTTAAGATTTGAAATCTTATATTATTCATCAAATGTTATTATATTTATCATATTGTTTTGATTTTACTTTTTTCAATAGTTGATCTCGATCGTCTCTCGTCCCAACCGTCCGTCGCACGCCGACAATCTCCTTACCGGACTAATCTCATTCGCAATTTCTTCTCTTTTCGTTGATCTCCTTCTCTTTTTCCTCTCTTTTTTTTCATTGCCATAAAGACTCACCACCATTGTCACTGCATCGTTGTCCCGATCAAGCGGCATCGTTCGAGATTCTAAAGGGACCCTGCCCTATCTTCTTCTTCCTTCCTACACCTTTTTCTATCTTTAATTCATCACTTCATCACCGCTGCATCCTTCTTCCCTCCTTCACTCATCCCGCGCGAGTCCGAGATTGGCTGTTGTGTGGGGCGTTTTTTCTTTTCCTTCGCTTGAGCACTTATGCAATTGCTTGCTACTCCCTTCTTCTCCTTCTCGCTGCGATCGCCTTGCTCACCGCCACCACGGGTTGTCATTGTTGCTGTCTGTAGATGCTTCTTGTTTCCTTAACTGCTTGTCTTACTTTTCCTGGCTGATTCGATTTCGGCAGGTATTAGAAAGTAGGCTGTAATGAAAATTTTACAAAATTCATATTATTAAATGTATAGTGATTCTTGATGTTTATATCTTCCATCGCAAGAAGAAGATAATGTAATGTTAATAAATTAGTATCTGTTGTTAGTAGATTAGAAGAAGGCAGCAATAGCATTGATGTTGAAGGCGTCGGTGTTTCTAGATTACTGTAGTCAAGCATTGATGTTCATGAATTAATGAGCTTGCTTGAGCTTTTGCCTAGAAATTTCAGATGTATGCAGATATGCTAAACCAAGACAAGTATGTTTTTTTGTGTTCAAGCTAAACGTTGCACTAGTTTCTTTTCCCTTTCATTACCTAAAATCATTAAAATATTGATTATCTTGTTGATGCAGGGCATTTCAATTCTTGCTTGACCTGCCAGAGTTTTCGTTATCGCTAGGACTTGATGAATACAATTTGCCAGTGAAAGCTGGACAGGCAATAGTTGCCAACCTCAAATTCGAACACTCGAGAAAGACCTTAAAGATGAAGATGAATATGAAGGAAAGCTTACTGCTAGCTCCATATACATTGCCAATACTTGAATATATATTTAAGTTCAGAGAAGAGATACGTATAATATTTCACGTAATATAATATGATCAGTAACATTCTGTAAAATGTACAACATAACATCATCAGTTCTATTTATCAAATAAGAAATTGAAGCATAAAACATTTATTACTCCGAAACATAAGGGAATATTCTTTTAACTCAAAATATAATAAACATTTACATAAAATTATGCTTTGTTTAATCAAAAATACAAACGACTATAAAACAATATTTCAGTCTTTACATAAAAATTACTTCAGTTATCAAATAAAAATAATTTGTACTTCTTATTAATTTTATTAATATATACAAACAAAATAAAATAAATTATTATTTTTATTTTTGTCTCTATTCGAATAATTTATTTTTATTTAATCTTACTCTTATTTATTATTTTTATATTCAAACAGATCCTAACTAACTGAAGTTCTAAGTAGGTTTGATCAAATTTGAGTGTTTTCTAAAATTTCGTGGGGGTCTACCTTAAATGCATTTATATTTAAATGAAGTGAAAAATTACGCCCGTTAACTTGATACTTCTGTCCATTCTAAGGGAATTTTAGTGCGTTTAAAATAAATAAATTTGTTATTGGCAAATAAAATTATTTAAAATTATAAATAATTTTAATTTGTTTTTAAACTAACTAATAAATAAAATTTTCAAATGTAAATCTTATGATTTTAAATTCTTCAAAATTTTAAAATTATAGAAATTTATCAGAAAATAAAATATTTTTAAAAAAAATGAAGTAGAGGCTAGAAGCAATCTCAAAGACATCTATCCTCAAATGAAGTGAAAAATAAGACTCATGTGAATTATACGTTGAAATGATTCATATTTTTATAAGAGAAATCACTGTATAAAAACAAGTAATTACCTTAACAACAAAATCTTAAATCGTCTCGCCGGCGCTGACCGCTCTCTATCGACGGCAACCCAACCCCGAGCCAAATAATAAATCTTAACAATCAATTTGTGCTTTTCTTAAATCCCGAACTGTGATTAACAAACAAAATTTGCAGATCGGAGGTTGATTTCTTACATCTGAAATCAGACATCCCTCTCTCTGGATGTCTTTCTTCCTCGTCGACTTTTCTCTGATCGAATATCGACCGGAGGCAACGGCAAGATGAATTCCACGGTGCTTCCGCTGTTATAACAATTCGTGAAGTTGAATGGTAAGATCTACAGCACCTGATCGAAAGATGATGATTCTCCATATGTTGGACAAGAAAAGCGAGCCAATCTATGCACAGCATAATGCTTTCCGTGAAAACCGATGCTAGCTACTATGGGTGGTCACATAAGGTCCATATCAAAGGTTCAATAATATTTAGAGCGTGTTTACCGATTGGGATGAAGTGGAGTTAATGAATGAAGTAGAGTTTTTAAGAAATAATTTTAAAAAATAAAATTAAAAATATTTAATAAAAAATAAAATTATAGTAAATTTTAAATTTGAATTTAAAAAATTTATTGATAAAATAATTTATTTTAATTTTTGTATATATTTATGTTAAAAATAAATTTAAGAGAAGTAAAGTTTGAGAGGTTAGTAAACACTCATTTAGTTATTGGGATTTGTTTTTTGCATATAAAAATTATTTATTTTGAAGCTCTTTTGTAACTGTTTTAATACTGAATTACGTTTTGTAATAAATTTTTATAATATGTTACATATATCTTTTTCAGGCTAAACTAACAGTGAATGTTCTAAATCAATTAAACATCGTCATTGTGAATATCACATAGCAGTAGTTATGCGAATCCTGGGTTACTTAAAAGGTGCTCCTGCTGGATGCTTAAAGCTTCAAAAACCAAGGACATTTAAATGTTAAGAGGGCAAACAGATCACAGATGTTGCGTTGAAGGAGATAAAAGGGTTTATATGTATGCAGATTGGACAAGTAATATTACAGACAAAATTATCAACGTCTAACTTTTCACTTTTTTAAGGATATAAAAGGGCTATCAGCTGCAAAACCATAATATATGTGTGGAGCCGTTCTAAAAAAATGTTTTTCCAATTTTACAGTTCATTTTTTTATAAATTTTTTATAAAATTTATTTAAAATTTAAAAAATATAAAAAAGTTTTAGTAAATTTTTATTTATTTTTATTTTTTTAGATAAAAATAATATTATTTATTTATTTTAAAAAAAAATATTTTTAAAAATATTTTTAAATACTTTCTCTAGCTCAGAAAATTTGTAAACTTTTATGGCCGGAAATACTCCTAACAAAAATTACTTTTCTGCCGGAGAATGCCATGAGCTCTACAGTGATAATCATGCCGTTAGGGAGATAGCAAATAATCTAATTCAGCATAAAAGAACTTCGGAAGTTGATTGACGTTGTAGTTATTCATTAGAGGGACAATTGCTTCACCTTTTAAAGCATGCTGTATTATTAAAAATTTTCATGCCTCAAATAAGTTGGCATAGGTAATATCTTGTACCAAGTTTTAAAGGGTATTAAAAAAATGATATAATCCTAGAGAACACAAAGTGTGTGGTTTCGATTTTATACACCTCCGATACTTAATCATAATATTATCTTAAGTAATTACATTAAGATTTATCACCTACATGGTTTTTCAATTATTTGTATTTATAATATAAATAGGAATACAAAAGTTGTATAGAGTTTGAATTCTCCATAGAATATCCGACTGAGCGCTTGTTTAGCATCATGTATAAATTCATTTTTATTTCAATCTTTTATTTTATATATTTTAATAAATTTTTTATAATATTATGTATAATTTTTTAATTTAAAAATATAAAAAAATATTATGTTATATGATTTTATTATTACTTATTTTTATTTTTTGAGTTAAAAAAATTACTATTTTACAAAAAAATTTAAAATATTTCTTTTTAAATTTTTTTTTTTCAAAACTACTCTAAACTCTCCTCATTGCTTTCTTTTAACTGTTTAGGATATAGCTTAATTACTTCTCACCTTTTAAAGAATTTGAAGTATTATTACATAACCTCGAATGATTAAACTAATAATTAGAATCAATATTCTTTGCAAACCTAAAATTATAAATTAAAATATTTGAAATTCGTAAAAGAGTAAAAGTGTACGTATTAAAATTTACTTCTGATATCATAAAAAATAAAAAGAGCCTGAAAGATATACAAAGACGAATACATATGCTAGCTATTTAGGTTTTAGTACAGTATGCTGTTTATGTTTTGGTAACAAGTTAAAATTTGATCATGTTGGTGAACCAAAGCATATTAAATTTACTTTTATAATCTTGGAAATTAAATATTGTTGTGAATTTGATATCATGAAATTATTTGCCTAACTTCAACTTTACGGTACGATGCACGTACATGTATATATACATGCTTTCATTAATCTAAGAGGCGATTAAAAAAATAATCCGTTTTTAACGGCTAAGTCGAAGGTTCTATAGCCAATAATAGTAATCCAAGTACTCTCAATCATGAGCTAGCTAAGATGATGAATCTTTGGAATATTCGTGAACTAGAATCTCCAAATTTAGCGCTGATTTCGAAAAAATAATTTCTATAATAATAAATTGTTTAAAAATAAATCGAGAGATAAATGCCGTTTGTTTTAAAATAAATGAAATAAAAAAGAGTTTTAATTAAATTTGACAAAAAATATGAATTATGTATATATAACAGAAACACTGCTTTTATTTTATCTTAAATTAGTTTTTTTCTTTATTATGATTCAGATGTTATCATTTCTATAAATTAACAGCTTTTACGTTATTGTGTAGGCACTAAAAAAGATCCTTCTTTTAACAGCAAAAATGGATATACATACTTAGAACAAGATAGACACAGAAATTTTACTATAAACCTATTACAGATTCAATACTACATAAATTGCTCATTGCTGTATTGATATAAATATAAGACGGTGTTTAACGTTATCATCTCTTCACCCATTCGCTTATAGGAATAAATTTTAGTAAAAATAAAATTCGAAGTAATAATTGAAACATATAAAATAAAATTTGGAGTTAAATTTTGATTATTGATAACTGAAATGTATAAAATCGCAAAATTCAAAATCTGAAAAAATAAAGTAAAATTTTGGTAATTGAAACATATCGTAATAACAATAACGGTAATTCAACTAACCGATTACGGTAAAGAATAAACACGTCATTATTTTTCTGAAGAATGAGAAAATTTTGTGACCATACTTGATAAGCTGAATTAGAAAAATATAAGATTATTTATAAAAGAGAAAATGTCTATATTTTCTACTACATATGAATATTTAAGTAAATCTTAGTAGCCAACAACCGCCTAAATATTACTTATAATCAAGAATAATGAAGATACTTTGAGAATTACTAAGAATTTATATAAAAAATATAATTTGAAGTACTTCAATTTGCTGGCAACTTATGAGTTGATGTTGAAATAAAACAAACAAAAAAGCCATGCATCGAGTTCAATTTTGATTCTTTGAAGTCCATTAAAAGCCACTCTCAAAATTTCTCATCTAGTGAAGCGGCAAACTGTCTTTAAAAACCCATATAATTTCAAACCTTATTATCACATCAAAACAATTTTTTTTTTCCATTATGATGGAATTTAACCAATAATATCACGTAACTTGTCATCAACTTCAATCATTCATCTCCTACAATGTCAACGATCACCAACTATAAATACCTAGCAAGAACAATAAACACTCATCTCACTTCTCGTTCAAAAAAGTTCATTCAAAAAATTTTCAATATAGCCAAGCAATTCCAATGGATAACTACAACGATCAAGAAACTACGATAGGCGCGCCGGGAAGCTCCGTTCACGGATTAACCGGCCGCGAACCGACATTTGCTTCGAAAGCTTTGCCGGAATCGATGGGAGTTGAGTTAAATCCTAACACCGGCAAACCGTTTAAGCTTCCGGTGGACTCTGCTCACAAAGCCACAGCGTTCCGGCCGTGGTCTTTAGCGAACCCTCACATGCGAACGTTCCACCTTTCTTGGATATCCTTCTTCACTTGCTTCGTCTCGACGTTCGCAGCTGCGCCGATGGTCCCGGTCATCCGTGATAATCTGAATTTAACTAAACAGGACATCGGTAACGCGGGCGTTGCGTCGGTGTCCGGAAGTATATTCTCCAGGCTTGTTATGGGTGCTGTGTGCGATTTGATCGGGCCCCGTTACGGGTGCGCCTTTCTGGTCATGCTCGTTGCGCCGACGGTTTTCTGTACGGCTCTTATATCGTCTGCGACAGGATATATCGTTATAAGGTTCATGATCGGGTTCTCTCTCGCAACGTTCGTGTCGTGCCAGTACTGGATGAGTACTATGTTCAATAGCAGGATCATCGGTCTTGTTAACGGAACGGCAGCCGGGTGGGGCAACATGGGCGGCGGCGCTACGCAGTTGATCATGCCTCTTGTAGACGAACTCATTCGGAAGGCAGGCGCCACGCCGTTCATCGCATGGCGGATTGCGTTTTTCATTCCGGGGTGTATGCATATCATCACTGGACTTATGGTACTCATACTTGGACAAGACCTGCCTGATGGCAACCTCGGAGCACTTCAGAAGAAAGGAGATATGTCCAAGGACAGCTTCGGCAAGGTCAGTTATTTTTCTTCGATAGTTCCTTTATAGTTCTTATATATTATTGATATGAACTACTGTATCTAGATCAATCAGATACGATTGGTTAAATTTGGTTATATGCAGGTGTTGTGGTACGCGGTGACGAACTACCGGACATGGATTTTTGTGCTGCTCTACGGCTACAGCATGGGCGTCGAACTAACGACTGACAACGTGATCGCTGAGTACTTTTACGACCGGTTTGACCTTAACCTTCGTATCGCAGGCACGATTGCTGCTTGCTTTGGCATGGCCAACCTTGTTGCCCGTCCCTTCGGGGGCTTCATGTCTGATTTTCTTGCTCGCCGATTTGGTATGCGTGGCCGTCTTTGGAACATCTGGGTTCTTCAGACTCTTGGAGGCGCCTTCTGTCTCTGGCTCGGCCGATCCAACTCGCTCCCGATTTCAATCCTCGCCATGATCCTATTCTCAATCTGCGCGCAGGCAGCCTGCGGTGCAATATTTGGAGTCATTCCTTTCATTTCAAGACGGTCACTCGGTATAATTTCAGGACTCACTGGCGCTGGAGGAAACTTTGGCTCTGGTTTAACGCAAATTTTATTCTTCACGAGAGCAAAGTACTCTACTGCGACAGGCTTGTCACTGATGGGGATAATGATCATGGCCTGCACGCAACCAGTGATCTTAGTTCACTTCCCACAATGGGGCAGCATGTTTCTGCCTGCATCGAAGGACCGGAGCGAGGAACATTACTATGTCTCCGAGTGGACAGAAGAGGAGAAACAGAAAGGGTTGCACAAACCTAGCCTGAAATTTGCAGAGGGCAGTCGGACAGAGCGCGGGCGTCGTGTCACACCTGCTCCACTGCCTGTGCCGGCCACCGGAATGCCACCTATCTAAAGTTCATAGATGCCAAACCTTAGCTAGCTATAGCCTGTTGTACAAAGTAGTATCTCTATAGCGATGTACCAGAAGAACTACACGCCGCAGTTTGTTTCAGAATCTCAAAATAAATAAAACTCGTCATTTAAAAGAAAATACAGACCACAAGATTTTCAGTAACCAATGTAATTTCATTATATAGGAAGCTATTTTATACCAACGATTATCAGTTGAATTGCAACACGTTCAGAAAGGCGGCACGAGAATCTCAGGCTGAACACCAAAAAATAGTATGCATCTACTTACAATCTCTGCATCCATTGTAAAGTTGCTGTACAAATTCGTCTTATGTTACTCTACGGTTAAAATTATACCATTATGTATTATTATCTCGGCCCAGAGAGCTCCATAGCTTGGACTAGCATTGAGGAATCATCTGTGAGATCCGAGTACCTTTCAGAAGATGAGAATTCTGGAACCTTCACCTTTTGCAGATCTGTTCTTTGAGATACTTCCCATCTTTCTGCAAGACCATCGCCTTCAAGCATTCGGACAACTTCGGACATCTTTGGCCTGTGCCCTGGAAGATACTGAGTGCACAGCAGAGCAACTTGAACCATCTCTTCTAGTTCAATTCTGTCATAATTGTTTTTTAAGTCCTTGTCCACAAGCATATCAAGTTTCTTTTCCTGGTGAAGCTTTTTCACCTACAGACGCAAGCTATTTATAAGATCAACGCAAAAGTAACCTTCTCAATAGGTTTGAGAGAATATGCAAGCAACCTATACTACTAAGGTAAGATGCTTTACCCAGTCGAGCATGGCGCCTTTCTGGTTTGCAGCTTTCCCAAATTCAAGAGCTCGCTGACCCGTTATCAGTTCGAGCAGAAGGATACCAAAGCCGAATACATCAGTTTTCTCGGAGGACTGACCTGTAGATAAATATTCTGGAGCAATGTGACCAACAGTTCCTCTTACAGCAGTAGTGACATGTGAATCCCTGTGGTCTAAAAGTTTCGCTAAACCGAAATCTCCAACTACAGCTTCGCAGTAGTCGTCGAGTAAGATATTAGCAGCTTTTACATCTCGGTGAATTATCTTTGGATCACATTGCTCATGGAGGTAAAGTAGCCCCCTTCCAGCTCCCAAAGCTATTCTCTTTCTAGTACACCAATCAAGTGTAGGTTTCCCTGAAATTATAGAAGTACAAGCAGTTGGATTATGAATTATATTGTACTCTTTTCTTGAGCAGAGCACTAATACAAAACACTTAGAATTCACCATACAAAAGTTTATAGTATGTTACCTTTAAGTCGTGAAGCAACACTACCGTTGGACATATACGGATAAACAAGAAGCCTCTCTGTTGCAGTCATGCAAAATCCATATAACCTGATTAGATTCCTGTGTACTGCTAAGCTTATCATTTGTACTTCAGTTTGGAATTGTATTTCCCCACCGGCAGCATTTCCATCCTTCAGCCTCTTCACAGCTACCACTGTCCCATCTTGTAGATGACCTTTGTAGACATTACCGAATCCACCCTTACCAAGAATATTCTTGTTGCTGAAGTTATCTGTTGCAAACTGAAGCTCTCGAAAGGAGAATCTTCTCAAGTTTCCAAAGTACACTTCCTCCTTTTGTTGGTCTGCAAAATGATCATCTGAAACTATAGTTTGTAACATTAATTTTATATGTAACAGCATTTTCCACCAAGGCACTATATAGTGCAAATGTGGTGAAAAAACTCAAGGAAAACTATACAGCTACAGTTTGCCACATACCATTCAAATCAAAGAAAATTTGTTGGTTGCGTATGTGCCTTTGCCATAGAAAGAACCCAGTGACAACAGTAAGAAAGCAGAGGAATCCAACGCTAGTTCCCAATGCAATGGCTAACTTGCGACTTTTAGGTTTATCAGCATCCAGAGTGCCATCTAGAAAATAAAGTAAGAGTACATCATCACCCTATGCTAGAATCTACTATCACTACAACGTTAAGAAATTAAAAAGCTATTAGGATCAAAAGAGAGATTTTAGATTCTTTGCAGCTTATCATAACAGTAACTTTTACTGATGCTTTTAAAAGTTTAAGTACATGGTGTACATTGAGGAGTAATTTGAATATAATGACGGTTGACTGTTTTCTTTCACTCATCAAGGGACTAGAGTATTACAGGAACAACGACATTAGCAGTTTCTGTGCTTGCGTAAACTACTTTCAAGAACAAAACATAAATAGAGGCATAACATGAAGATAGTACCTTGTAAATCAGTCGAGTTGAAGGACATTGGTATAGGAACCGTCCCATAGCAATCTTTCTCTTTGCCAGTTGGGCATATGAGAGGATTTCCTAGGACACTGCACAAACATAGAAAAGTTCAACTCTTTTCTTATTGTTGGGTTGGAAAAATATGCGAACACCTACTGGGCATCACAAAACGTCGGAGTAACAGATAAAAAGCTAGTCTAGTGCAGTTAAAGACATGTTTAATTTCAAGCATCTCTTCTACCCACTTCAAGAATTTCAAACACTTGTTGCATACAATTGATAAAAAGAGAAATAATATCACACGAAAAACTTACTTGAATGTTCTTGCTGGAAACTCGGGAATAGGACCACTCAAGTTGTTGTAAGACAAATCTCTGAATCATGATTATGTAAACAAAATCTCATCAGGTGATTAATAATAACTTCAAGCCTTCGATCAAACTAAAGAATTGTTGTTATTGACACTTACAGATAATCAAGCCGCGTGATATTAGCTACAGAAATAGGAAATCGTCCTGATAAACTGTTGTTGTTAAGCCTCCTGATTTCAATTAAATCAAACAAAGGAAAAAGAAGTTAGTGAATCATAATGCTTGAATGATGGCTAGAACATGAGAACTATCTTACTTACAAGTAATTAAGACTCTTGAGGTTTCCAATTGTTGAAGGAATTTCACCACCGAACAAATTGTTGGAAAGATCTAGTGTTCTTAGCATTCCCAATCCACCAATCTCTGGTGGAATTGATCCTGTTATATTATTGTTCTGCAGCAAACTACACACGCACATTGATAATGTACAAAACGAAAAACAAGAGAGATCACTGCTTCTTTGTTCTTTTTTTTTAAAGAACTTACATGGTGACAAGGTTTGTCAAATTCCCAATGTATGGAGAAAGTACACCAGATATGTTCTGGCTTGGAATTGCTCTAGAAATATTTCAAGGTACAAAAAAAAAGAACAAAAAGATTCAATTTTGAGATTAAAAACAAACAACGGAAAGTATTGAGTGAATGGATGAAAGGCTTACAATCCAGTGACGAGATTCTCAGATGAGCAAGTAATCCATGTCCAACTGCATGGATCAACAGCGTCTAAATCCCATTTCTCAAGAACATTCAATGGATCGTTCAAGCTTAGCTTCACGAAAAACAAAGCTTGAACTGTAACAAAGACAAGAAAAAACCAAAATTAAAATCTTAGTTTGAATTGAACAAAGAAAAAGAATCAATGAATTATAAAATTACTAACCTTCAAAATTAACACCATCAGGTGAGAGAGTAGCAGTTGTTTCTGTCGAGAACCAGAAGAAAATTACAAGATAAACTCCCCACCACCATTTCTTTCCTTCTATTGCTCCCATTAAACTCACAAAATTAAACAACGATCCACCTTTCACACAAGCCAAAAAACTGTGTTTGTAAGAGTCTGCAGGGAATTATTGCTTTAATAGATAAAAAAATCATGAAAAATTAATGGGTTTTTCTCTTTCATTCTTTCCTCGCTCTTCTCTTGTCTGGTCATGGAAAACTGGCAGCTTCAGCCATGACAGAACCAAGCAGAGACCCTCCTGCTCATGCTGATGTCTTGAATAGATGTAAAGCAGAAAAGAGAAGAGTGAAAGAGCTAAAACAACATGCGTGCCACCAATACTTGATCATGGTCGTGACCAAAAAGAGACAGCATTAGAGATTAGAATATTTCTAGAGCAGGGGGAAGGGGAAGAATTCCAATCAAACCAAGATTGGAGGGAATATATGTTCCGTGAAAATTCTGTGCTACTGATGGTAGTGGGTCTGGTTTATACCATCACTTGCTTGGGAAATGTGCTTTGAAGGAATTACTTTCTTTTTGTTAGACAGCCAAAACTCATAATAATAAAAGCTTAATATATTTGATTTCCAAGAACAAAATTTCTCTTCTGTTTTCAAGAAACAAAACACAATTTCTTTCGGTTTTCTTCTTCGTTTTGCTTTTTTTTTTCTTTTTCAGATTTTGTGTGTTGGGAAGAAGCATAAATTAATGGATGACTGTCCTTTGATTGATGTGAGGTATCATACAAACAGTGCGTTATGTGTAAAAAACTAAAAAATTAAAACCTAGGAAAAACAGAAACAAATTTAGGCGCCGTTCTTTTAAATTTACAACTCACTTATTTAATTAAAAATTATTTGTAATTCAATTTCAGTTATATAAATAAATATAAAAACTTATTTTTAATTAGTTTTAAAAATTTTATAAAATTTAAATTATTTTAATAATTTATTTTATAATAACTTATTTTCTAATAATTTTCTTTTAACTCAAAAAATACACACTTAAGAAAAAGGAAAATCTCTCATTACATAATTCTAGCAAAAAACTTAATAGAAAAGATTGATTAATAATTAGTTAACATCATAATTTGGTTAGGAAAATTAGAATTAATTAGAATGGGATTTAATGAATCTAATTCAAAGATAATAATTTCTCAATGGAAATCAAAGTGCATTAACTTAACTTGGACCTAATTTTCGTTCAAATTAATTAATCATCAATTAATATCACATTAAGTGCCATTTACTCATACAAGAAATACGGCAATCATCAATGATTTTCAGGTAAAACATTGCATACTTATCACAAATTTTAGACTCCATAATTAATATCCTTTTTCCTTGAAATATGAAACAAGTAAATCGTGATTAGCCATGTTGATCATTATTCACAAGAAACAACGTTTTCTTTTTCAACAATTATATCTGGAAATTTATTGTTAAGTAAGAAAATAAGAAGGCAAAAAGTGTGTGTATACTATACTTAAAAGAAGGTAATATTTGAAAGTATTTTTGAACTTATTTTTATTTAATAAATTTTTATTATATTTTATGAATTTAGAAAAACTTTTTAAATTATATAAAAGTTTTATGCTTAAAATTTTATTATTATTATTATTATTTAAAAAATTTAAATTAATATTTAAATTATAATATTTTTAATTTAATTTTTTTCAAAAATATTTCCGAAAAGAAAGAACAGAAAACATGCATGTAAAATGAGTGTTCTTGCATTGTACTTAATCTTTGCCCCAATTATTGGTCCATACATTGTAACGCTTCTAAATGTAATTATCATAATTTTAACTGTATTATTTTATGTGTTAATCGAGCTAAAAATAAAGTTAAATTATTTTAACTCGTAAAGAAGTAAAACTTAGATCTTTATAAACTTTAATTTTCATCGACAAATTCAAATTTTAAATAAGTTTAGATAAAGAAATATATAAAAATAGGGAAATGAATAACTCCAAAGTTTCTTTGCTGGATTTTGTCATTCATTAGAGACCTGAATCCTCGTCTTTTTGAGTGTTTTGGTTACGATCTCAAGATTCCCATGCACTGCAAATTGCAATGCAAACTGCTGCTCTTTATTTGGTCTCTCTCTTTCACTTCAATCTTTTCTTTCACTATTTATTTTTCTAAACAAAAATTTTTACATGCTTTTTGAGAATAGCTTAATTGTACTAGGCTCTCCCTTTATTGATTCCTTCAACAACAGGAGACCCACAAACTCAGCTCAAGCATTGCTGTCACAAAAACTTCGGACAGTGAAACCAAATCAGAAATCTTCTTCTCATCTTCGGATAAACAACACTTGAAAAACAATGATTTTTTTTCTTTTCACAAACGTTTTCTCATATGAATACAGGTAGTCCAATTAATTTTAAATTGAAAAGAAAATCTTTTAACTGGCCAACTAAAGTTAGTAGAATCAATTCTGTGACTACGCATTTATTTTCATGTTTGCAATTAATTTTGATATCCTACCAATTTCTGGTGTTCTCACTGAGACAAGAATTGGACTTGAAGCTGAAAAAGAAAGAAAAAATTTTATTGGGGAAGCTCCATCAGTGGAGAATCATGGTGGTCTTATGGTTTGGTGGCAGTAGGTTCTCTTTCTATTCTTTGCTGAATGACCAAATAATTCTTTGCTGCTTTTGTGCATAGCTCTTCTTTATCATTCACGAAGCATCCTAAGCTTTTTCTTTATCTTATTAACATTCGGATCCATCATCACCTACTGTTAATGTTCCACAATTCTTTCCTTCTCTTATTTTTTCCAACATATGCTCACATCTCATGTATACTATATTAGGCGCTGTTTTTTGGAAGAACTTTTCTTTCACTTTTTATTTCACAAAAATACATTATACTTTTTAATAAATATTTTATAAAATTTATTTAAAATTTAAAAAATATATAAAAATTTCTACATATTATAAGATCTTATTATTTTTTAATGATAAAGATAAATTTATTTTTGAGTCACTGACAAAAAAGTTTTAAATCTTAGACACAAAATAAAACCAACAGGTTGATTTTTTTGGATCATAAAGCTTGGATGCCAACATCAAAATGAACTTTTTGAAATGCAAATCAAAAGTTTTCATGACTTGGGTATGAAATGTCAATGGCAGGATAGAGGAGAAATGCATGATGCTCAATGCTTCTTTTAGCTTTAATTTTGTCAAGAGTTATCACTCACTTCTATAATTTTATTGACTGATTGGCACTTGTAATAATCTTGTTTGCATAATTAAGATTTAGCCTAAAAGGTTGATAAAGATCATGAGTTAGGTTTTCTGAACTCTAACCTAAATTTGTGTTTGGCATTCTAATAAGTGTGTATGTATGATTCTTTCTTCAATTCGAAGTTTGCATATTAATATGCTTATGTTTAGTTTTTCTTATGTATTAACTCTTTTCTGATAAAGCGAAACTTTTCCAAATTATGTTAAATGGGAATTCACTGCCACTAGATTTTAAAAAAATTAAAATTAATTTTTATCTAAAAAAATATATTTATATATTTTATATACACTTTATTTATACTTTTCAAATTAAAAAAATAAAATATTATAAAATATTAGTAAAATGAAATAGTGAAGTAGAATAAAATGCTTTAGCAATGCTCCAAGCTTCTAATGTGACATCAAATTTTATAAATTAAGGCACACGTACCTCTTACACGCGTGACGATATGATATATACTCACACTTCAGATAAGTAGGGATGGCAATATGAGTTGGTGAATTAATTTCGAGTCGACTCATTTAATAATCGGGTCAAATTCGTTCAATTCTAATCCAATCTATGAATTTATACGGGTCAAAATTGTCAACCCTAATCCAACCTACTAATAACCGGATCAAATTCGAGTCGACTTATTTAATAATTAAAATTATTAATTATAAATTTATATATTTTTAAGCTTTAGTGAAATTATAAGATCAGTTCGAATAAAAGTGCATGATATTTTTACTAACGAGATATAATTATGTCCGACAAAATATGCATTCCTTAATATCTTCATCGGTACTTACAATATAAAAAAGAAAATATTTTTATTTTTTAAAAATATATAATAACAGCTGAATTTATGATTATAAATATATATTAATAATTTCGATAAAAATTTTGATAAATATATCTATCTAACAAAATTTTTATAAAAATCTTTATACGAAATCTAAATTCGTCATTAAAAATACCTACATAATAATATTTTCGATAATATTATAATTTTCATCTTACACTATTTTACTAAGGTATAAAAATAAAGATTAATTATAAATATAATATAATTTAATAGTTTGTAAATAACTATTATCAATTATTTTTATTGCCAATATTTTATTGGTAAGAAAAAATCAAGAATTATTCTTTCAAAGAATGACATTTCGGATTGGTAGGTCAATTTCGAATTAATCCGGATCGATCCATTTAATAACTGGGTCAAATTTGTTCAATCCTAACCCAACCCATATATTTATACGGGTCAAATTTTCAATTCTAATTCTGATTAAACAAATCGATTTCGGATTGAATTTTCGAATTGGATCATATATTACCACCCCTACAGATAAGGATGTGCAAAAAGAAATTTTACTTACATGATATTTCTTAAACAATTACAAACTTTTAATAACTATTTTTTATTTAAAATTTTGTATTAGAGGCACTACCTTCTAACAGATTTGATCTTAATTTCAGTAATTTAACGTCTGATTTTGAATTTTAGATATTTTAGTACTGTTTATTTATTGAGTTTATGATGGAGAGTATCCAAAATAACATGAAAATTGTTATTACATGTGTAGTTACATTTTTAATATATTAACTATTATATCTAAAACTAATAACAGCTATATGTCTTATTAGTTGTTTTTAAAGAAAGAAGTTAGTAAATAAGTTGATTAAAAAAACATGATTGATAATAGAAAAACATGAAAAGAAGTGCCAAAAAATAAAATACATACAACAGTGAAAGGGAATAATAATGTCTCCTTCCCATGCACGAAATGCACATGGGCACGATAAGAATTTCTTGGTCCTATTTCTTTTTCTTATTATTAGTCAGTAGCTGCAGTGATTAGCTTTGGCTTTTCTTTCTCTGCTTTTAGCTTTTGGCTTTTGCTTTCTGCTTCTCTGCTTTTCCTCAAATGTGCAGACTGTTATTTTCTTTTTTATTTTGAGCCAATCTTGTCTCCCCAATACTGTTTTTATAAAATACACAATCTTTTGAAAAATCCATGAGAGACTACTATTTCAAAACATGTATATGATAATTCCCGAGCAAGACATGAATGTATAAGAATATCTAATTTTAATATTATTCACTAAAATAATACTAAGCTGGATTCTTTTTTAAACGAAATTTCCAATTTTTTTAATATAAACTATGAAATTATCTTCAAAATTATCCTTAAATGCAAGATGAGTTCTCTCACCAACAAAGAATTTTCATCAGTTACATGAGACACAGAACTAATAAACATCAAGCTTCTTCATTCCGTCAGCTGTAAATAATTATGAGAAGGATTGTTTCCTTACTCACTGTGGTCCAGTTCTCTTTCCAACTCATCAAACACAAATAACAACATGAACAACAGCAACAAAACAAAACAATTTGCTCTGTTGCCGGTCTGATAGATTACATCAAATACAAGCAAATCTAATGAGTGTGTACTACTAAAACCTTACATAAACATGAAAGGCTATTCAAGTTTAGTAAAGCTCTGCAAACTTCAGTGTCCTCTCATGCCAACCATTACTTCATTAATCATATATAAACGTTCAAAAGTTTTTGTTCAACAACATCAGTACAAATCCATGGATCACAAGTTTTTCTTCATGATATTTGAGAGTGTTACAGGGAACGAGAGACAAGAATGCTGTGCTATTCCCTTCCCTCCAGGTTGGACTCGTCCAGATTTTTGGAATTGGCAATATCACAAGCTTGTGGTTCCAAACACATCAATGATCTACCTACTGAAGAGATGATGAAAATAAGTAAAGGCAAATGCACAGGTCCTGCAACACATAATGCGCACTTCTGAAGAAAGTTCCAAATAACGTATGCCCAGATAAAATCTCAAGGTATATAACACTGATAGAAAACGCTAGAAGAGGCTTCAATCAAACTAGCATTAGGTAAACCTTCGGCAATTTCCTGACAAAATTATAACATGTGATATAGCAGTAAGATCGTACCTGTGGGAAATGTTGCAAAATTCATTGGTACTTAGATCATACTATCTAGGTTTAGTTTTATCCCTTTGTCTTCAACGGAGAATTGCATCTTCCGGTCATGTCTTAGCCAAAAGTAGGCATATATGGCAATGAAGCTAAGACAAACTATCTCAACCACTTCAGTTTTATGGAGACATATCCGGTACTACTAAATCTTTCATGATAACCATGATAGCTTAACGAGTACGGACAAGTGCGCAGCATATGATTTACATCTACGTGCGAGTTCTTTTCATCACAAAATGATTTTTTGAAAAATTAGGAAGCGAGTTTCTAAAAGAAGAGTTATTAGAACTAATTTATCATAAACAAATATAAAAAGTTCTGCAAGTAATAAAATCACTTCGAGGTCTCCGGCGAGATCACCAAGAACACCTTAGAGATACATTTTAAGATCAGAGTTCGCCAGTCCATCCTGATAGTTCGAGGACCAGTGAAAAGAACACACACTAGAATCATTCAGATGAACCTTATCTATCTGTATGCTACTTGCCATATAGTTTCCAGCAACATAATTCAAGCAGTAAACATTCATACTTGCTTCGTTTTGTACTATACACATTGAAATTACAAATATTAGACTACTAGCAGTATACTATAGTTAGTTCCAGGTTTGCTCCTCAAACGCTGCTAGAATTTTATCTTAGCTTCGGTAAACCACTGACTTTTCGTTTATCTAGTATAAGCAATTGTAGTAAAGTGCTTCAATGCGGCTCAAGGATTTCTTGCAGTTTTAGCGATAGGCAAAATCTTTCACGCAGGTTGTACTTCACCAGAAAATTTAGGGACTTGTACACCTCACACAGAGAATGGTGAAAGAACATGAAAACTAGAGAGGAGACATTTTAGTGACAGCACAAGTTCTTCCACCCTTCGAGTATTCCTAGCAATGTGACTGGGACCTATAATACAAGACCCTTATCTAAACTTGCCACAAAGAACAATTAGAAAATGCTTCTTTGATGCAACCATCTAAAACATTGAAGATATGATCCCAACTACATCTGATACGACCTGTGTATAGTGTGATTGAAGCTCTCCTGAACCTCTGCCACCAATTCTCCTTTTGCGGCTTGGTGGTCACAACAACACAGCAAGTTGGTCTCTTGGTAGCCCCAGCAGCAGCAAGATCCTAAAGAACATTGGTGCCAAAGAATCAAAGAATTGGTAGAGCTAGATTTTCAAATTGCTAATTCAAATCATTAACATTTGTTAAATTTTTGGAAAAAATCTCCATCTGCATAGCAGATACATGTAAACTACGTAAAAAATGGTGTACATTATGAGCTTTCTTGGACTGTCATGAACCAGTAGCCCTGAAGCCATCACCAGAAGCGGAACACATTCAACATGCTATGTTCTACAAACCACCTAATGATAATGTTGATCCAACATGTTAGTTTATGCCAAAAGGATAAATACCTTGTAACTATCTAAATATGGGCTTTGAGAGATGCGATGATGCAAAAGTCACACTTTGCAGTAAGAATAACAACAGGTGAAAAGCAAGTGTTGTCACCTTTACTTGGTAAAAATTTGACCTTAAACTGAGTATAACAACGAAATTGACACTAATATGAACCTACTATACTTCATGGATAATTATGATGCATTTGACACATCCATTCAAGGCAATTGTTAACATATTAAATATGTCAAATATGTACTTCGAGTCTGCACAAAAGATAGACATGTATGCATGTATGTCAGGTGAAGGAAAGAGAGTAATTAACCTCCTTCGATAGAACATACACATATGGAATATCAGCTTCCTTGCATAGGATTGGAACATGAGTATTTAGAAATGACAATATATAATTCGACCCACGAATCTAATTTGAAACTGACTCATTTAATTCGAGTTCAAATTTTACCTTAATCGGATTCGGATAAATTTAGGATTGACGTGAATTTTAACCCAAAAATTTAAATGAATTTTAGTTGGGTTTGAGTTGTTTCGAAATTGACCTATTGACATATATTACATAATAATTAAAAATATTTAAAATTATAATATTAAAAAATATATATTTTTTAATTTATCATATTTTAATTAATTTCTAATTTAATTTATAAATTTATCAAATTAATATATCTTTTTAGATATATAATAATTAATGATTTTACATATATTGTTAGAAAGTAATTTTGTTATAATTCTCATTTTAATAATTTTAATTATTAAATAAGTCGATTCGAATTTGATCCGGTTAATAAATAGATTGAGTTAGAGTAAACAATTTTAAAATTTAACGATTTTAACCAATTATTATATAAATCGTTTCGAATCCGACCTACCTATATTAGCGCTCCTATGCGTATTCACATCAATGGAGGAAATATTGACAGATATTAACACAAATCTACAAGCAACATGGAAACAAGTTACAAGCTATGCTGCTAGAAAAACTCATATTCCCCTTCCAACATGCATCTAGAGCACCATATAAACTCCCATGTTACAAATAAAAATTTATAGATAAGGATATAAGGAAGAAAAGGTATGCAAGGCCAATTGATAAGTGAATGCTACGCATATTCAAGCAAGATAACAAATAGCACTTTTAAGTCTACAAGTCATTTTTAACAAGCAGCAAAGCCTTTGCAAGGTTGGTCCAAAGAAAAATTCCACTCATTACATTAGGCATATAAGATCTTTCCGAATCCTCAGATCTTGTTAAAGATACCCGAAACAATTAACTATAACAAACCCAATGCTAACAAAACTTTGTCTAGATTTTCGTTAATTCAGATCCACCTCAATCCAACAGACAAAGCAAGAGGACCTAATAGAGAACATTATTTGAGTGCAACAAAGAATACACTTTGCCAGAATAATAGGAAGAGAGTGTTTGTGAGGGCTCAAGAGAAATGTTTTTTTACAATGGAAAATATATTTATTTTATTTTGAAAAAAGAATTTTATTTTTTTATCTTAAAAAAATTAATAAAAATAAGAATAAAAAGATTTTACGATATAAAATTTTTCTATATTTATTGAAATTTTAAATAATTTTTGTAAAATATTATAAAAAATTTATTAAAAAATGAAATAAATATTTAAAAAATACTTTTCTAATAAAAAAAGCAATGCCAAAAGCACCGTTTAAGTCCATATGACCAAAGAATAAAGACAAAGGGAGACCTAATTGGCATTGCAATGGACATCACATCAGTCAAAAATGCCAATCAATGGAATGATAAAAGCTACTTGCATGTATTCACCAGTTTCCTAAAACTAAGCCTACAAAGAGGCATCCAAAGTAAACATTTCTAAGGAGCATTGATGTCCACATAGAACACGTTCAGGATGTCAATTTTCTCCATAACCTAGTTGGTTTAACTTTATGTCTGCAGTTTATAAAGTTGATTTCAATTTCATGTTATTCACAAAACAGCATGTACTAGTTACAATGATAAAATAAATGAAAAAATAACTCCAGAAATCCCACCCCTTCTGGCCACGACGGATCTTCTTAACAACTTCCTTAACTCTTCTTTTTAGACACTTCGACTCAGCAGCTGCAAATTAGAAAGAAAGTAGATAAGAGGCAAGCCACTCCAAAAGGCATGAAGATAATTTGACAAGGCCTAAAGAGCAGTAAATGTAATAATGGGCACATCCGATAACAGGAAACTTGAACCAGCATACTGGCAAGAAACAGAAATTACATATGCATAAAAGAAGAAATTAAAATTACACAGAGAACGAACTCACAACAATAAGTGGAACCAAATCAGTATGAGTCATACATTAAGTTGCATCCATAGTGAATTGCACAGTGAAAAAAATTTGGCACCTTCCATAGTTATCACTAGAGTAATGTTTAGAAATGTAAGCCCTCAAGCCAAGACCGGAGGCCCAGAGCCATCAAAACATGCAAGAACTGAGAAACAATAAATCAATTGCTACCAACAAATTCAGCATCCCATGTAAATAAAATTTTTAAAGAAAAGATTAAAATAAAAAAGAAAAACATAATTCCTCTTTCAAGAATGCATAATAGATGCGATAAAGCACTCAAACTGTTTGAAGAAATGCCCATCAATCAAATTTCAAGTAAAAATAAACCATGAAACAGTAAAACAAAACAGATACACCTTTCAATAGTTCTTGTTTCAGTACTCTTGAAAGAGATAAAAACCACGGCAATGCACTCTAACGTTTTCCGAATATAGTCCAAATACCATAATAATCATCCAAAAACACACTTTATAATGCACTTGCCGCAAGAAACGTTTCGAAACCAATTCCATTCAATCCCCATTAATCGTACTTCTATATCAAGAATCAAAAAGCAGCCATGAAAATTACATATACATATGTATGGAGAGAGAGAGATTGTACTACCTTTTTTACGAGCTTGAGAGTTCTCGTGCGAAGTTTCTTCTCGGCGAGCGGACGAGCGGTGGGTGCGAGGCCATCAAGATCTGAGTCTCTATCGCTGAATTCTATCTCGTATCACTCCCCATTCCATTCAAACGCTTTCTTCCCGTTTTGTTCTCTCGTCTCTCACGCGTCTTCCCGTACTTCTCTCTCGCTGCTTTCGAAGTTTTCTGAAGAGAAATTGAATGCGGAGACGCCGGAGACGCGAGATTTAAAATAAAAATTTATTGTTAATGGGTTGGGGCCTTTTCCACTGATTCAAATTTGGGTTCGGCCTATTAGATAATGGATCTTCTACTAGTTCTTTGTTATTAAACGGGCCAGGCAAGCCTGTGAAACTAGCCTTATCTAAAACTGAGTTGTTGCCGTGGTCAGGCCAACTCACAAGCGGAGGACCGTTACGAGAAGAGCTTAACTGATATCCCCACACTGCAAAAGGTGACCTTCAGAATTGTTTGAATGAAAGACTCATGTTCGATGCTTCATGCAAAGCAAAACCAAGAGATTTTGGATCTTTACGCTATAGGATTAAGGGCATCTTTGCCCCCTATATCATTTCATTCCTGATTTTATTTCAAATTCTCATTTTCTAATAAATATTTAAAAATATTTTTAAAAAGTACAAATAAATTGTACATCATTCAAATTTATTTTTTATAAATTTTGAAGAATTATTTTTGTAAAGTTTTTAAAGAGATTAAAATTTTTTTTAGAGGTATTAAAAGAAATTTTATACAAAGATATATTATAAAATTAACAAAATTATATAAAATATTTACGAAATATAAAATATTATAACTCTTACTTATTGTCAATTTACAATCTTACTTATTTGGTGGAACGATCTTACTTAATTTTTCAAATTTAACAATCATACTTAAGTTTTCGATATTAACAACCTTGATTTTAAGCACTTCCGAACAACCCTGGAGCTGCAGCTACCAAGTCTTCGTAAAACTTGCAGTTACACCTCGATTTTGATATCGTTTCGTTATGATCAGGTCATGCGAATAGCCGTGACAATAATACTCAGTAAGGTAACATTTTACACTCAACGATTGCAATATCCTAATATTGTTGTTTATTTATAAAATAAAATTTTTCTGAAATAAAATTTTTTTTTATCTTTCCTAAAAAATAAACTTTATTTTTTTAATTTAAAATACAATAAAATAATTTTACTTCGTAATATTTTTTATACTTTTTAAATTTTTAAATAATTTTTTGTATAGTTATAAAATATATATTAAAAAATATAAATTAAAAAAATAAAAAATAATTTTTGAAAAACTAAACCAAACACGCTCTTAAAAGTGCATTTAAATTATTTATAAAATAAAACTTTTCTAAAATAAAAAATATTTTTATTTTTTTAAAAACAAATTCTATTTTTTTATTTTTAAAAAAAATAAAAATATACGATAAAAAAATTTTACTTCGTAAAATTTTTCTATATTAATTTTTTAAATATTTATAAAATATATATTAAAAAATATAAAATTAAAAAAATTAAAAAATTACTTTTGATAAACAGTGCCAAACGCAGCTTGGATCCTAAGAAGTATTTGAGATTGCTTATTCCCAACCCTCCTTTTCAATTCTCCATTTTATATTTTTCAATACATATTTTATAAATATATAAAAAATTTATTTAAAAATTTAAAAAATATAAAAAAATTCTACATAATAAAACTTTTTTATTACATATTTTTATTATTTTTTTAAAATAAAAAAAATAAAATTTATTTTTCAAAAATAATAAAAATACTTTTTATTTTACAAAAACTCCATTTCATAAGCAAATCCCAAACACCCCCTAAGTCTCTCGGAGGCAACGATAGCTATTCAAAGCATAGACTATGAAGTTTGATTCTCTGAAGCCAGTAAAAACAACAGGAAAAGAAAACTGCTATTTCATTAGAAATTATAACAGCACATCATGCCTACAACAGCATACAACACCAGATATACATGGAGAGAAATTACAACATAAGAGAAAAGTTGAAATGAAGAGCAAACTAGAAGATGCGAGATGGCTCCAGATGGAAGAAAAGTTTAAATGAAGAACAAACTAGATCATTAGAAGATGCGAGATGGCTCCAGATGGAAGATAGAGCAGCCGATGAAGACTTCTCCACGATCTTGACACCTGGTAAGCTGGAAGGAAGTTCAACCAAAACTTTCAATGTCTGACGCAATATATATTCTGAATTACATTCAGAAAGGATCTCTTGCTTGGAGCTTGAAAAGGTAAGAATTTGTTACTTGTCAGGATTTTGTAGATGGGCTTTACCTCCAAGGGTAGCTTCAAATGAAGCCTAGGTGACATCCCAGAGTATTAAGTTTGTGTACTTCAGGATGGGCTTTAAAGAAGATGATATACATTGTTGTTTACAATCTGCAGATGCATCAAGTGAGTAATAAAGAACTAGATCTAATCTAGGAACAGATTTTAAAATGAAAAGATACACTTGTACAAGTATAAGCACTGGTGATAAAGCCACAATTTCCATGAGACTTAACATAAAAATTAGACGTGCTAGAACTCATAACGTAATGTTCCATGTTTAACAGGTCAGGATCATTCTTTGGTAGATAATATTGTCCACTCTCCTCAGACATGCATTCTACAACTAAACCAGAATAATTGGTCCAATAGTAGATTAACCTCCAGTCTTTGTTCCATAAACCAATCTACTACATAATAATTTTTAATAAATACAGTATTAACTGAATAAGAAAATATGCTCCAAACCTTCTTCTGCAGCTAATTATGAATGGTGAAGAAATCAAGATCAACATGAGTAACATAAGAGAATCTAAAGTCGATATTTCAATGTTCAATCTTTGCTAAAACTATCTGATAGTGTTCCGTATTCTGAAGAACTTTATATCTGATAATACGAAGTCAAAGTTCTGATATCGAAATTTCTGTAAGAAGTAGATTGCTATCCACTTCTGCTTAAATAAGTTTTATACGCAAAAGTAAGTGAACTACATGGAAATGATAACAAGACAAGAAGAAAAAAAACTATTATACAAGGAGCAGAAGTACCAAGCATAGTTAGTTGGCGACGTAGCTGGTTAGCCTCAGCACTCTATGGCATACTTCTGAACCTTCATGTTCACAGAAAAATGGTTAGTGGAGATGATCTCACCACAACCCCCCTTGGAAGGAGATATATAGTAAAGCCAATAAAAGTTGCATAGTCAGTAAATAGGCCAATCAAGAAAATGCTTAAGATTGAAAAGGAAAAAGAACGATCTCAATAAGCTTAAGAAAGGAAAGAAAAAGAAGGTAAAGAAGTTTGCCTCGCTGTCCTCAAGGAAGGTGCTTGACCCTGTACACTTCACAGTATGAGAACCATCAACCTGGAGAATTCTAAGCTTGCCTTCCTGCAATTCACAACATCAATAACAACCATCATTAAAGGCATGAAAACATGTTTGATAGCCAAAACTCCCTGGAAAATCACCTTAGTTCCATAAACAAGGCCTCCTCCAATCAGAGGATGGAAGCATGCAACATTAACCTCATCCTCAGCACTAGGAAGAACTCTTACAGGTTCCATGTCTGAAACCCTATAAATCTAGAAATGCATAAACATAGGAGTTAGAAATCTTAAAAGGAAACATACTTTGTCGACTAGCCATCTAAACTGACAATCTTCTCAAAACACAATTAAGAAATAGATGCAAATACTGAACGAAATGGCGTGTAAAAGTCCTTATTTGGTATAACACAGTTTAGCAGGTTACCTGACCAAACTGTGCCATGTCATGCATGTGAATATGGTAACATTGAAAAGAGTATTGAGAACTGGTTTACCATCATTGAAGGTCAACCTTTACCTCTTGGAGCTAGTCTCTGTTCATAATGCTAAATTTCCTAAACTTGTATTCCTACACAACTTGCAGCTATCATAACCATCAAAGACCCAGATACCACAAGTGCTCTATATTTCATATAATATCTAATTTTACACAGAGATCACCAACCGTGACTCAACTAAAGTTTAAGACTAAGCACGAGAGTAAAAGATATCTCACCTCCAAAATTGTGTAAATGGGGACTGTTGTTTCCCCTTCAACAAGAAAGCTCCTAAGAAGTGAACTATGGCGCCGGCCATATGCCAATAGGATGTGCTCTGATGTAGGGGAGAACTGCAAATACATAACAATATTTAGTAAGCCCTAGAATTTGCATGTGTATAAAAAAATTACAAGCAACAACAAAAGGTAAACCTAAATAGATAGAAACATTTAGCGAACTGCTAAGTTCCTCTAAACAGGGATGAAAGACTACCTACAAGAAAAATAATGCTTCAAGTACAATAAACAGAAACTTGAAGCTGAAATGTTGGAAATTGTCTTCTAAAAGATCAGGTGAACTGTCTAACTACATTTTGGGTAGGGGCAATCAAAGATACAAGAATTTCAATACCACAAATAAAGCACTACACAATTTCTCTCACGGATAGATCAGACTAAATGTATGAAAAGTTTACAAGGAGTCTGTCAATTCATCATATTAGGGACAAACCTGAATAGAAGTCAAACAATGTGCAGCTCTAATTGGTCTTGAAGCAAGAATTGAGCCAAAACTGCAACCCATTAGAATTAAAAGATTAGGTAAAGGCAGGAGGTTCTACCACCAAAATTGTAGATATAAGAATTTGGCTATCAACAATAGCTGAAGGTTCATCATACGCTGGCCCCTCAAGTGAGTATATCCGAAGCTCATACATCACTTGGTGAGCAGTGATTGGGTGACGTGTTGGGGATGTTCCAGCTGCAGAGGCGTCAAGTTGCATATGAGATTGTCCAATATCTCCTTCGCCATTGGGAAGTAAACATGCAACGCAGGCAGCTAAGAATCTCCCACAAGGGGAAAAGTGAGCCCCCATTTCACTGTCAGAAAGAAAGATCATGTTTGCAGAGAAAAACTGGCCACCATTATACCAATTAAGATTACGTTAACCAAAAAAATGTAGCATGGACTCTCATGGATAAGTCCAAAAACCAACCTCACTCCTTTAATAGGCTAACAAGACAACCTCCCTATTTCACCAACATTTTAGCCATTCAAACTACTTAGTAATATCCAGGGTTCCATAACAAGACAATCTGGCACTTCCCAATACCTTGTTACTGGAAGTTCAAATTTGCTACAGAACATAAGTAAAGCTTCTTTTAAAGTTCTAACAGAAATCCAGCTAAGCATGCTCATGTTTAACACGGGTAGACATGTTATCCTCCATGCATCTTCAGCTCAAAATAAAATGCACATTCATCTGTTTCATATGGTAACTAAAATAATGCCAAAACAAACCTAACCTCCTGCTAATAAGCTGAACTTAAGGTCTCACAATCAAGGAAATTATTTTGAGGTCAAATACCTTGACAATGGCAATTAACATGTTCATCTTATATAACTAGTGCATGACTGCAATAAAGGTGCAGAGATTAGCAGCACTAGATTAAACCTTTCCCACATGACTCAGTAAGTTTAACTTAATCAGACTAGAGTCCACTTGCTATGACTAATTCTACAACATGTCTGATATAGAAATCTACAAAATGAATCAATAGGATGTCTTAGATTCACATGACCCAATTACATGCCAAGAAACTAATATAAGGCAAAAAATCTAGTGTGACACCACATTCCACATCAGGGAAGGAAAGAGTCTCAAAGCATCATTAGCAATACCTGCAAAGGACTGCATGTGGTATAGTTAAAAGGCAGTTATCTGCATCAAGCAGTGCGCAAGGGTCTTGTATATCATACGGCCAGACTCTAAGCTTCACAGTACAAGGTAGTTCTGCAGCTGCAGCTGCTGCCATGGATTTTGAAATTTCAGCTTGGAAGCTACTTCCAATAGTTTGACCTTCAGCGTCATCTCTCTGTACATTCGCAGTTGCTTCTCCTGTACCGGTCGAAATCAACCTACGGGGCCGTGATCTATGACGAGAAGTAGACCTTCCTCTAATCCTGCTTTGAGTTGCATTTGTGATTGCTGAACTAGCCACTAGGGCATCAACATGTTGTGAATACAGTAACTCAGTTGGCAAAGCACCAGGCCCTCTTGCACGAGTTGAGGATGGGTTTCCTTGGACATGAAAGCTAGCTGACGTTCGGCCCATTAACCAACCTTGGAGAAAGGGAAGTTGCCAGCAAGCTGGATAGGGATTAAATTGTAAAAGTTGTCCGCCATCGATACCTCCACTACCAAGGTCAGCTTGGCTTTGCTGGTGCATACGCTGTGCATCATTGCTCTGAAAGTTGTCTCTGTCACTATCAGAAATCACCATTTGTCTTACAGTCAGCAGCGAGTTTGCAATCGCATCTTCAGATGAAAAAAATGAGATAGCAGGTTCAGAAGAAGATATATCCATTGGTGTGGGATCACCATGAGAACTTTGCTGAGAGGTTGATGCATACCCACTCTGTTGTCCACTGACTGAAACATCAACTGTATCAATATAAGACGTCCTTTCATAATCTTTAATTGATGCAAGCCAGAATACACAAGAATGAAGTATGGGAGATGCATTACCTTCTGGGTTTTGAGAGTTCCCTAAATGAGGAAAGCTCCCAGGATAAGGATAATGAAGGAAACCAGGAGATGTTGCAACAGTCAATGGAGAATCTGAAGAGTCAAGATCATTAACCTGCGACTAAATCAGAGATTATTAAAATCCATGTGACGGCAATCCAGTAAAACCAGTAGAGAGAGTTAGAGATGTAAAGAACCTCAGCTGTCAAAAGGAGCGGGGCACCATGAGGATGAAAATGCACAGCTCTCAGCGAACGACGTGTCTTTAGCACAATAGCTGGAGAAGACTCTTGTCCAATCTTATTATAGCTCCATATGAACAACTACAATTACAGAAGGATTTCTAATGAGATAATTAGAATAGAACATACTTTTATTATAGAGTCAATAAACCCTCTACCTTGTGTCCTGAAGCTACAGCAAGAAGTTCACCTCGAGCATGGAAAGCAATAGAGGCAATTGGGCGATCTGCTTGAAAAGAGGCTCAATAAGAAAACATAATAACTCAACAAATGTTAGTATTACTTCCGTTTATAACTTGCAAGAGATCTTACTGAAATCTTGAGATCCTATGCATGTTGCAGTGCGTGCATCCCACAGGCGAACCTCATGATCCAAACTGCCACTGGCAAGAATTTCAGGGCAAAGGGGATGGAACCGAACCTGTGGAGTACCAAAGAAAATGAACTCATACAGAAAACAAAGAATTACATGTCCCCGCAAGTTTTCGATGAAATTCATTTGAAGTTACAGTTAAAACTTAACAAAGGATTTATCAGCAACTAACAGGACTAGAGACTCACACTATTGCTTTTATCAGTCAGCACACAGCAATTATGTATGACAATATCTAATATGTAGGATTCAGAAAATTATAGGTATTCAAATTTCCATGTTCCCTTTCCGGTTACACATTCAATTTAGAGTTCACTCTGTAACCAAGAATTTCCTAGAAAGCTTGATGGAGCATAACAATAAAAGATCAAACAGAGAATATAGAACTTGAGCCATGTGTTCCTAAAATCAATAGGTCTCTCATTTACATCTACATTAAGCCCAAAGCTAATGTAATTATATATGCTTAAATGTGTCAAAAAGACAAAGAGCATTTCACATAACCCAAAATCAAACAACAAAAAAGTTTATCATATCTGTCAAGGACTCGGGAGCAATGTGGATATTTTGCACATGTAAAAATCAGCATACCACCCATGGTGTTCGCCGATGTCCAGTCAGAACCTTCAAACACTTCCCAGTGTTGCAATCAATTATCTTCACAGTGTGGTCACCGCTGTGTATAAGAGAAGTAGGCAACATGAGTTAGGAGGTTATACCAAAATTTTATAAATGTTAAGTGCTTGATATAATGCATCAACTCACTGTGTGGAAGCAAGTTTCTTTCCATCAGAACTAAATGCCGCAGCAATTGTTGATCTAGGAGGAGGAAGAAGAGGGCAATATTTGGCTGAGAGATGCCTCAAAGATTCTGCTTCTACCCTGAGAAAATAGCTCTTCATAACTACTAGTAATATCTTTACTAGCTCTAAGTTCTACACTCAAATACATTTAGATTAAGCATAATTTCATACTCCAAGGAAGAAAGACCATACAATTTGCTCTTACGAACCGAAGTAAGATGGGGGTTTTCACGCTATTAGCTCACCAATTGAGAAACATAACATGCATCATCAACTTTCAATAAAAGGAAACATCTTTACCAGGAGAAGATAGCTTGTCTTGCATCTGTTTTTCCACATTTCTGCCAAAAGCCGTCAGGTGTCTGTTTCACGGAACCCTTCCATAACTTCTTCGACGAATGCTTTGCTTGGGGCGAGATCTCCCTCCATGCTAACACTTGATATATATTTGCATCACTAGCAAGGAATTTAAGAAAGATACATAAGTACCACGAAGATGGAGGAAGCAAGCTTTTTCATTGAAGATGCTATTACGAACACAGTCATTCATTGACTCATTGCTATATTGCAGAAGGTCCATCTAGCCCAATTCACCACATAATCCAGAACAAGTACCACACCAAACGACAAACTATGTCCTACGACTGTTTTTTTACACTTTTACAACCCTCTTACCTCCAACAAAAGTAAAGTCCTCCAAAGTTACACCTGCAAGAAAAATCATCAGTTTTTACATTCCTCCAGTTCCCTCTCCAGAAGACTAAGTACCATGTCACTTTCTCGACAACCTTTTCACTTATCCATTGCTAGCAATGAAATCTTAACTGCATAGGGCTTGAACATTAAAGAGACAAGAATATATCGACAAATTCTAAATCTCTTCTCTGAATAACTACCTGCCACCCTTATTCTCCTACAATTTAGTGATCCAACGAAGTCCCTATAAACCAATAAGTACACTGCACTGAATTAGCAACTTAATAAAATATATTCCTACGAACATCCATATTTTACGCGTATACTTGCAAACTTTGTACAAGGCTCACTAACCTGAATGAAATTGCTGCAGTCAGATAGCTCAAGACAACAAGTATGTATACAAGTTCAGTTCAATAAAAACCAGAAGGGAGTATTCTACTCTTATGAAGCTTATACCAACTATAGAAGAATAGGGATATGCCTTATACCTCTAGATAACAGATTTAAAGATACATGCATACCAGCTAGACAACATATACCACAATGTTTGAGGGTCCAAGCTACAAGGAAACAAAAATGCTCTGTAAATAAGAAAGGTCCAAGCTCACCTCTGCTTCGAGCTACACTGGCAATGTGTGCATGATAGAGGTTGCAAACAAGACAAAGAAGATTCTGTCAAAATTTTTGCATCATCCAAGCGAGATTGATTCATTGCTTTGTCTAAATATGATCCACCTAGAAAGTCACATAAATTTATATCAATAGAAGTAATAGATGTACTAGAGATTAGAGAGTATGCACAAGAAGAAAGTTGCAGGGAAAGTAGAACAAGAAGTACCACGAAACATAATGAGGTTTTACTCGAACTCGACAAGCATGTACCACAAAAAATAGGAACTAGCAAAAAGAGAATCTTATCTGCACATAAGCACATGCAGAAACAGAAATTCTTTAATATTACAAAATATTTTAGGCAGATTGAATCTTCATGTTCATTCAGTACAAACTTAGATGACATCCAATGGCTCCAAACAATACTATCAGAGTTTTGAGCTGGTGCACAAGCCCGACATCTATAGTAGCATAATCCAGAAATACTATTAAAGAAGGAAAGAAAAATCCCATAGAGAAAAACAACGAGAGCGATAGGAACTCACAACTACGCCAAGGACTTCGAGATCAGGCTACACTGAGATCTAGAAGGAGGTAAATTGCTGAAGGTCAAAAACAACCGAAACCTTTCCGATTAAACCAATCAACTTACAACTCTGGAAAAAACCAAATAGGGACCAAGAAAACATCAAATGTTCCCATCAGATCCATGCAATTATAGTTTAGATAGCTGCAATTAGGGCAACAATCCAAAAAGAAAATCACCGCGATTTGAAATCTTCAGCCCGAAATAAACCCTAAGATTGCTCAATCAAACCCAAATTACGCATAATCAAAGCAAATCCAAGCCAGTTAGATGGAAAGATCGCCAATCCTTTAGAGATCTACACAAAATTCAGCTTAGGTAGCGGCCTAACTGGAAGACGATGAGGAAAGTTAACACAATTAAAAGCAACGGGATCGAATATTTCCAGCTAAGACCGTCAAATCCAAAATTAAGATGAACAATCCCGAATCAGAATCCAAATTGGCGAATTAATTACCTCAGAGAGCTCCCTAATTGGAGCAAACGGGTGCTCGAGAAGATCTCAAACTCCTCCCAACTGCGGCGGCTGCTACTGCTTCTGTTGAATCAATTCAATCCCCCATTTGTTTGAATAAACATAGTGAAATAGAACTCAATCAACGGGGAGAAGAAATTTGTTTGAGACCGGTGGTGGAGAGGAGAGGGAGAGAGAGGGAGAGAAAGAGAGAAGCGTAGGGTATCAAATTCAATGAAAGGTAAGGTAATGCTGCATGTATTAAGTATGAATGACGGTGAAATTATTCATAATAATTTTTTAATAATATTTTTATTTTGATTTCGATTTCGAAAATTACACGAGTGTATTTGTTTGTTTCGAACTTCTTTTTTGTTACCACGTACGTAGTACGTGTAATAAATAAAATTCTAGAAAACGAAAATATGATTTTTATTTGCTAAATTTCTGTTTTTTCTGTTGAAAACTTGCTGCCACGTAAGGAATTAGACAATATTTATAAAATTTAAAATATTTATAAAATTTTAATACGAATAATAATATATATATAATTTACTTTTTTAGTTAAAATATCAACTCATATTTAAAAATAAATTTAAATTGAAGAATTTATTATTTTAATTACTCCCAAACTTTTTCGTAACCATATTAATAAATGTTTGATTAACAATAATGCCAAGCACCTACGCTTATTTCGAATGAACCTTTTACTAGAAACAACATTTGATTGGGCTGAAATTTTGTTGATTATATGGCGTGTAGTTCTAATCTTTCTTGACTTTGACTACTACATGCACGAATATTCGGCTAACAATGAGCAATCCCAGTTTGTTCACCAGAAAGAAAATAAAAGGAATATTTGGATAATGAAACTTTTCAGGCCTGAAAATAAAATTACAACGTTTGAAGTTCTCTTCCCCTGACTCGTCGACGGACGATCTAGAATGTGACACGAGAAAGATTCTGAAAATCGTAGTAGACTGGACTCTGGTGTCGAGCATCCAACCCGGGTTTCATTGAACTGGATCTTTTGTCTTGCGATAGATTATAAAATCTATCGAAGGCGTTTGAAAATATTTATAAATAAAATTTTTTAAATAAAAAATATTTTTTATTTTTTAAAAGATAAATTTTATTTTTTAAAAAAATAATAAAAATATATAATAAAAAATTTTATTACGTCAACTTTTATATTTTAAAATTTGTAAATAAATTTTTTATATAATTATAAAATATATATTAAAAATATAAAATTAAAAAATATATATATTTTTTTAAATATTACCAAACGGGATCCGAATGACATTAAACACAGGCATAGATTAATTATTAAAAGTCATATACTCGAAAATTGAGTTCTATCTCTCAGTTACATATAGGATATATTTCAATTACCTGAAATATATTTAATTTTTATAGAAAATAAAATTCAATGAAAGCAGAATTAAAAATGATACTTAAACACATAAAATAAAATACAAATTTTTTTTACAGAAATAAAATTTGATATAAAAATAAATGTAAAATTCAAAATAGTAACTGAAACACGTAAAATAACTAAATTCAATTTTTAGTTAGAGGAAGTAAACATGCCTTAACACTTACTCAAACATGGAAACCGGACACTCGGCTCTTTTACTACCATCTGATCCGATATATACATAAAACCTTATACAAACATAAATCATTACCAGTTCAGTGTCTGTATCTGGGTTTGCCTTAAGAAAAACACAAGACTGCGCCTGAATGCAAGTTCTTTGCATGTGTTCAAATTGAAAAACAAAAAATACCAGATCACCAGTAGAGCAGCAGCTACCACTAAGTAGCCATGTGACATGCTTCAATTTTGATTAGCTTTAAACAGAGCATCAATTCATATGACGACCGATAGCGAAGATGAAATCTTTACCTTCAAATGCAATTGTTGGAAAGGCTATGACACTTGCTATGCCAAGCAAAGAGTACACAAGTAAATCAGTATGGCCGGAATTTCCTAGCAGCTCGCAATTGCTGGATCCTCTTCTTGTCCTGCTCGAACTTGCTTTGCAACATCATAACCTCTGAGAAATTTTCAGAAGTTAGCAATGCAATAGATACAGTATGCAACAATCATTTCTACAAGTTAAAATACCACATTCATATTCAAGTATCAAGAGAACAGGTAAATGCTAGATACAAAGAAAGATCGGAAAAAGATGTTAGAGTTGAAAAATAATGTCAGAAGAATGAACGGTGCTACACATTGTCATGATGAGCACCATGATCTAGTCATGGTTGAAGTGGCACATGACGGTTGGAGGTTGTTTTAAAATGAAGCTGATTAATCCAGATTAAAATCAAACCAACCACGAATATTATGATACATCAGTCATGATCACAAATCATGATGGTTTCCCTCATGATAAATATCATTTCCCTAAAAAAATTGAAGACAGACACTTCTGAGGAGCAAGATTCTCTATGATAGGCTTAAAGATGCTTTATCATATGCCCTACTTAAATATGGCTGCTTGACTAAGGACTTATTTACTTGTCAGGACGCCGGAAGCTTTCGCCCACCAAACAAGTTACTTTCACAGATTCACTCACAAACTCGCTTTCTAATAACTCACTTTTCATAAACTCACTTCCGAGCCACTTCCTGATACGTAAACAAGCCCTAAGAAAAAAGCATCTAGAAGTACTAGTATAGTGCAGCCTTCAAAGCACCCTTTTATCGTCGTGCAAGTTGTCATAACATTGGCTTTCTTGACCTAGCATATACTACTGAGACCAATAATCAAGCACAACTGTTAATGATAAATTAAGAATTTGGAATGTTCCTAACACTACGACACAAAAAAATTAATTTAATTTTCATCAAAACTTTATTTTAATTATGGTTCAATACCATTTGGCACATCACCAGAAATTTTCTCAGTCTACTGACTAACTCAAGCCCAATTTTCTAACCTCTTCACTGAAACTAAACCAGTTTGGTTAAAAAAGTCAAATCATGATAAAGGTCAACATCAATCAGCAGTTTGACTTCAACCACAAAGTCGCATGTTCAAATAGTATAGGATACTTAGCTAAGCAAGCTGGAACCAGTTCCAGACTCCAATCCGGATTTGAGTTGGGAGAGTAGAATTCAACGCACTCGTAGCACTTATACTGAACCTCTATTACCACTTAGCAGAAGATGATTTAGATGTTATATATTTAGCCATAACCATTTCCTAATACAAGATTTTCAGTGGAAACAGAAGACTGATTATTCTAACAAAATGGGAGGCCGTTGGTCAGACTACAGCCTACAATCAGTCATCAATAACAAGCTGTCTAATAGTGTGTTTTCCAAAACCTGAATGGTACAAGTCACGTCTAAAGTGTTTTAAGTCCATTGTTGCACACCTACAGTGGATCCTGGTTACTCCAAAATATCGAAAGGAAAAAAAAAGCATTTTCAGGGCAGCAAAAAGGCTTGGAGGATTTATGAAACCAAAGAATAATCAATAAAGGCATTAGTAGGAGAAAGGCATGCAAACTAAATCAACAATATGATTGAGCTCTAAAGTTTCTATAGAGAAATAATGTTCATCTTCCACTGTATCAAAAAAGTTCCTAGATGGCTTACCATTTCTTTGGGCTTCCCTCTTTTGGAACCTATAGAAATCTTGGAGCTGTTTACTCTTCTTCTTAGCTAAATTTTCCTTAGCAGCAGCTTCAGCAACTGATCCCACAGTGATCCCGCTTTCAGCATCAGTTGTTTTCTTCCTTCCTTTATGATGAACCACAACAGTCCATCCCCCCTCTGCAGCAAGTGCTTCTCTTTCTTTCTTTGCCTGTAAGAGTTAAAAACATAATCATGTAACTGATACCTACCAGATAATCCAGGACTTTGAACAGTTTATTAATCACCATATCCACGTTATTATGATCAAAAGTAACTCCTTAGTATCCTTGACATTTACATCTAAATAACACCATATATTCTTTCTGATTTTCATCTAAGGATTGTACAAGTTTCGAGCGTACAGACCTGCTCTTCTTGGACCTCATGAGCAGCTATAAAATCATCAATTCTTCTTTGGAGTTCCTTTAATCCTGGCCTTTTCTCTTTGTACTCGATAAGCCATTCTGTGGAAAACCAAGCACCAGATTCAGACAAGGATTCAATAGCTATATGAGACAATCGCTACTAGAGGCAAAAAACTAGGTCGGAGAAAAGAAACCTAACAACTTCACTTCTTAGAGCAATCATGCAAAAAATATTCCAGTGTACCACATTCTGATATCTCCAGCCACCAACAAGTTTATTCTATTTAGAAATAATTACTAACAACAATAAATCTTCATTGAGTCCACAGTTCTAAAACATATTAATTCTGTGAAGCAGAATTGCAAAGCTAATCAGGCATAGATTGAGACCGACTCTCACTAATCCTTGATAAATGGTGTCTATTATTACTAAAGAAGCATATGATATTAGCAGAGAAATGTGAAAGGAAGCCAAATAAAAGGTAAATTAGGACAACTTCAAACAAGAAAAATGGCCGAACTTGGTAAACCATTCAGAAATTCTCACAAGCAAAATATCCACATTGAAGTGTTTCAATACTAGTGTTACTGGTAAATCCCGTGGACCTGTACTTTGATGACTTGTGCACATATCAGAAGGTGAGACGACACTTGCAACTTGTAAAAAAATATTGCAGATTTATGAAAAGGATGAAAAGACAACCACAAGGTTTTCATACTTTTCATTCCCCTTGAACAATCTTCATCCACCACCGAGATCTCATCAACCTTGTCAGTGCTGGTTCCATTAGCACACTCTTGACATTGCTCTATAGAGACATGGTCATCTTTTCGTCTCTTTTTAACCTTTTTGACATTATTTCTTTTCTTCTCATGGCCAGTTTTCTTCAACTTGTGTTCTGAAAATTATATAATATAATGCAAATAAAGTTTAATCATATAGAAAATGATCATTCTTGCAGCAGATACATGAAAACACTTAATGTCATAATAACATAACAATACCTTTGGCAGTTATGATACCTGCCTCTCCTGATAGATCGGGAGTAGTAAGATTAGAATCATGGAGTCCACCATCTTTGTGCTTCCTTTTTTGCGAAGCGACTGGTACCAGTTTGCTTTTCTTTCTCTTTTCCCATTCCGTTCGGTTTTTACCTATAGAAATGAATGGAAAAAAAAGTTCTCCATGAGCTGCATACTCTCCCTGATAGCTGGCTTACAATTGAAAGATTCTAGAACTTTCAACTTTAAAAAAAAAAGGGAAAATTGATTATACTTTCAAATAAAGGGGCACATCCATTTCCAGAAATTTCTCTAAATTGTTCATCTGAAACTTGAGAGCTTCTCCTTCTTTTCGATATCTTTTTCTTCATCTTAACTGCTGAATTTTTTGTCTTCTTTCCTGCCTTTTTTTCACTTTTACCTATGAGGAAAAATTGTACAACTCATTTCCAAACTGTAAACTTGAATAAAATCATAAAGCTAGTAGAGAGATACCAAAATCAGAGAGCAAATCGACAACATCTAGACATAACTGCTACAGCTTGTTTCGCATAGGAAAATAATCAGTTTGACATAATCAACAACAATAATGAGATCATTGAATGATATTAATCTGTCGACACTTACATAACAGCCCTGGAATTTCTATTTCATCGCTAAGCCTTATGACACAGAACACCATCAATATGAACTCAAGAAAATGCTATGCTAATATAGCAACCTTCATACCTAGACCTATTGACCCGCATTGTATGACCAAAAAATTGTTGAAGGAATTATTGTCTCAAAGGGATTGAGATACAAACACATAAGCTGACTTCTTGAACCAAAAAATTGAAATCAAATTTCACGTTCAAAAGAAGAAAACACGTGGATGTTCAGGGATTACTGGATAAATGGAACCTATTATTATTCTAAGTCTTATCTTCAAGGAAAAGAAAAGAAAACAGAGAGGATAATTTTCTTAAAGATTTTTAACACATACACAGCATGAGGAAGAATAAACAAAGTATAAACAACGTACCCATTATACATAAAAAGCTAGTTCTCCTTGTTGCAGAATCTCTTGACCTCTATTCCAAGATCGAGATTATCTAGCAATTCAAAAAAGTTTCAAAGCTATTCAATTCACAATTCGAGATTATGTGCTGTTTCTAGTTATGAACTTATCTACTCTTTTAATCTACATGCTCCGCTAAGCTCAAGTAATCACAAAGCCAAAAAACAGCATAACAGACTGTACGCCATGCCACCTCAGTATTGGTGTGTTTTCTTCTAAGCAAATAACACAATCAGCAATAAATACCGCCCAAATTCCATATTATAATAACAATAATGAGAAAAAAATCTTAAGAACTACTAGAGCAACTAAATGAGAAGCAACAAAAGCAGCAGTCGCATCATCTACCAGAAGCAGTTCCTGCTACTACTTCTCCAGCTAGGCAATATTTCATCTACGAGCGAAGTAAAAATCACATTTCCTACATATCTTCAAACAAAGCAATACTCAATGCAAATAATCATTTAAAAACGTCCATAAATCTAATCCTTTAACTGCAAGTAAATTTGATTCTTTCATAAAGCATTTTATCAAACACAAATTGTGCAACTCAACTGTCTTCAAAAAATTGCAATCACACTTATTCCATCCAACAGCTCAGCTATGAATCTTTTCAACAAAAACAATATAGAGAAAAAAAAATAAAAGATACAGTTTCTATAAAAATTATTACCGGCAAGAAGCGACCGGCGAGGAAATTAACCGGCGGCTGGGAAACGAGAACGAGCGAAGCGAGAGAGCAGGGCAACAGTGTGAATTGAATTGTGAAATTACATTAAAAAAATTCTGCGCGACCCAATAACCTGGATTTAGTCAGACCCACAATCTCATAATTCAGATTCAAAACCCTGAATCAAAATATAAAGAGAATTTTCAAATAACCCCTGCATTTTCATAATTTTCATAAAGAACCTACATACTTTTTTTTCTTGAACTTTTTATTTTCCTGAAATCATCATAATTCTATCATATTTAAGGTGCTGCTTGGAACAACTTATGAAATACTTTTTTATTTCTATAATATTTTATAAAATATTATTAAATTTTTAAAAATGCAAAAAATTATATATCATACAATTTTTTATATATAAAATTTATAAAACTTAAGCTTATTTAAAAAAACTCTAAAAAATTTTATTTTATAAATTAATAACTAAATATGTTAAACAAATTATTTTGTTTTAAATAAATTAAGAGTAACCAAGCTAAGCGGGCAGCTTGTCGGGTGGGCTATTTGCTCCAAAAATGCAGCACTGACATGCTCATTATGGCGGCCGGATAAACCCAACATGATTACTATTAATGGCCCAGGTTAGTCGCTCGACGAGGCAACGGGCTGGATTGTTTAATTTCGTCAAGTTGCCATCTCTAACCAGGCCCATCCAAGGAAGAAACAAACATCTAGAAATATTTGTTTAATCCCACATTGGCAATATGAAGATTGTGTATGTTAAAAGTTTCTATAAAATAGAAGGTTGGTGCAAAGAGGAGCCATACTTACCTGGACGGGGTCTACGGGTGATCAGGAAGGCCTGTGGCCTAGATTAGCGGCCTACATTGCACTTCGTAGGTGCGCTAGTCTACCATCACCCCAAGTTGGGTGAGTGGACGTCATAATTTGTGGCAGCCGGGGGTTCGCGTTCGCGCGGCCCCTGACCAAAGTCTCAATTTCAAATATTTTTGTCTTTAAAGTTTATCAATCAATGAATTCCATAATTGAGTGCAAGAAATTGCAACCAATGATTTCATTGTAACGCTATCATAACATTTTTGTTAATTTTTGTACAAATCCATAAAAAACATAAAGTGCATGCCAAAGAATGGTCACCGTAGCGAACGCAAATTACTCCTAAGGAAATACAACGGCTCTCTTGTAATCTTCTTGCAAATGTAATTTGTACTTCATTGGTTAGAAGAGGAAAAGTTTTCCAATAGAGCACTAGGGGAATTCCAGCAAAGAAGTACTTCCTTGAGTTAACAATACAGATCAGAAATTCAGGATCTCTCGCTCCTACTGGTTGTGTTCTTGGTTCTGAGCTGCAGTTTCTGAAGGAACCAACCAAGTTGCATCCTCTGATCCACCAGCGACTGCTTCTACAGGATCCACAAGAGCTGCCAGCATGATTAAAAAATTTTACCAGTCAATATCTCAGAAACAAAATGGCCGAGAATATTGATTAGTCATGAATGAATGAAGAAAGTTATTCAACCTGGTACTTGCTCTTTTTCATCCAATGTTTCTTAAATGTAATTGACATTTCTATGTCATCAGTAGACACACGAAATGTGTGTATAGCAATCACTTTTTACAGTCACACCAAACTACTAGGTAAATTAACATATTCCAAGCTGCTTTTTGACATTTTCTTTGTAACTGAGATGCATAATTTGTATTCACTATCTCCAAGATATTCTCTCTCTAAAAATGTACACCATGTGAAATTGAGCATAAGCAGTCTCCTTGCATCCAACAGCCATTTGCAGTACTAGCTCCTAAATGGAACAAAATACCAATGTCATGAAAGAAGTTCCCAAAAAATATATCAGAAAGTGAAATCAATTATATTGTCTTGATTTTGATAACTAACACGAACTAATGAGGGGGATGGAATGCTCATGTATACCGCTGGATAAGCACAATAAATCCTAACAATTAATTTTTTCCACAGAGAAAATTTTGGAAGAGTTATATCAAAGATAAAGAGCAAATTGAGTTTCATCCTTTCAGAAACTATTTCCATGTTTCTGTAATCTCTTGTATTCACTTTGAGATATTTCATCTCTTTTTCATGCAATCTGAGAGGGCAAGTATAGCAAGGCAATGCCAAGGTCTAGAGTATCTACAACAAAGTGCAATCATTCAATGGTATTGAACAGAATTTACCTATTTAATCACTATCCTGGAGCATTTTCTCCTAACTTCATGAGAAATCCATAGAGGTCATCTTGCGTAAGAGACTGGATAAACTCCTAACCTACTTCTGTGGCCTCTACCAAAAAACAACAGTTTCAAATATTGAAAAGCTACACTTGCTCAACTGACTGAATTAAGTGGACCAAGTAAAACATCCTTCACATGTCTACAGAATTGAATGACATAAACCTCCTCCGTATTGCCAGAGTATTAACAACTTTACAAATCTTCTTCACTTTTTGGCTCATCATGCTCTTCCACATTGATACTGAATCTCATCTCTTGATCAACCGCTTCAGCAAGGTCATCTCTACCAGCTGCATTGTATGCCCGAATTAACGCCCGAAAAAGAGATTCATTAGGCTCAATATCTCCAAACTTCAACAGGCTATCAATCCGCTTCAATCCTTCAACCAATCCAACTTTTCCATAAGAAGCTGCCAAATTAATGTATGTAACAAGGTCTGGTTTAAAGCCCTCGTCCTGCATTTTCATGTATAAGTTAAAGGCTTTATCACTGTCTCCGAAAGTTCCATATGCATAAATTGCAACGTTATAGGCAGACGAATCAAGCGCAACCCCAGCAGTGAGAAAAGTATTGCAAGATTCTAGTGCAATCGAGTACAGCCCAACAAGGGAGAAGACAGAGGTGAATATTGCCTGCCTGGCATAAGGCTTTCCCTCAGTGTACATTGTTTCCAGCTGACATACTGCCTCAGGTGCAAAGCCACCTTTCTTTAGGACAGTAAACAGTATTTTGAACGTTGAATCATCCGGTAACAATTTTTTGGCAATCATCTGGTTTAGTAATTCACCACACTCTCTTAACTTGCCACTGACCACATAAGAAGCCAGGACACTATTATAGGAAGCACAATCAGTGAACAGGTCCGACTGCTGCAACTGCTGAGCTAAATCAATAGACTCTGTTAGCATGCCCATGCTTTTATAAAGATACATCATGGTGGTATACGAGATGCCATCAGCTTGAGAGGCCCTCCTCAACTCATCAAAAATTAACCTAGCTTCAGTCACCATCCCAAGTTGAGCATAGAGGTTAATCATACAGTTCGATGCCATGACATCTGGACCGCCATCTATGTTTTTCATTCGTGCATACAGCTCCTGAGCTTCTTTCCAGCAATTAATTTTAGTGTAACCTTTAATCAGAGATGTAAGAACAATCCTGTTGGCCTTAAAGCCTACATCTTCCATTATGTGGAAGTACCGGAGGGCCTCTTCCATCTGCTCAGATTCAACAAAGCCATCAACTAGCGACCCAAAGACCACCTCATTAGGTTCAATATTTAAAATCTTCATCTCCTCATAAACTTCAACTGCCTTCCTCATTAGAGAATTTTGGCAGTAGCATGCGATTACAGCTGAGAATGTCTTACATTTAGGCCTGAACCCAGCCTCCTGCATCTTAACCAACATCTCCCTTGCCCTATCTGGCAGGTCACCAGCAGAAAGCATTTGGATAAGGGTATTATATGTGCACTCATCTGGCCAGTTCCCACAACTTCTCATACTCTCAAAGAGTGATAAAGCCTTATCATGTAATTTTGCCTTCCCATAAGCCTTTATCATGACATTGTACTCGATTAAATCCTTACTTTGGCTTACATCTCTCTTGACATAGAAGACATCTTCTGCCTCCTTCCAGAGCCCCTTCTCAGCATATACGTCCATCATAGCAGCATACACCTTCGATGAAACTTCCCCGCTAGCACAATGCTTCTCAAAGAACATCCAAGCCTTGTCAAGCAACCCTTCATCAACGTAAAGCTTCATCACCACAGGCATGGACTGCTCATCAATGAGAGCTCCTGACTGCAGCATCCCATCAATGACTTCCTCTACTTCCCCAACCATTCTGTTCTCACACAACACTTGCAACAAGATTCTATAGGTTACAGTATCCGGCCGAAGCCCAGCTTCCCTGATCTTCCCATAGTACATTAATACAGCACTAACATTACCAGCTGATGCATGCATTGACATCAAAATGTTGAATGTCTTAGTATCATGTCGAACCTGTCTCTCCTCCATCTTGCCAAGCAGAGACTCAGCCTCATTCAAATGCCTATGGGATCCACAAACATGCATCATAGTATTAAAAGTAAATGTGTCTGGGGCAATACCTAGCCTAAGCATTTCAGCAAACACCTCGGAGGCATCCTGCAGCCACCCTGCCTTTCCATACAAATCAATCAAAATATTATAAGTTGCTGGTCGTTTAGGAATTCTTTGCCCTTCTTCTTCCGGCAACTGTTTCCTAGACCGTAAACTACTAGTCTTCGGCGTTGCCCGCAACAGTTCTGTGAGCAAGAAATGTGCTGGCCGTGACGGGTCCGAATCAAACCGACCAAAATCAAATCTTTCGACCTCAACCAAATCAAACCGAGTATTACCTTGCCTCCACTGTTGAAAAAACTTCTTTGCGTCATCGTATCGGCCAGAATCACGAAGAACACGAAGAACAGTTCCCACCGTGGTTTCATCAGGAACAAGATCAGCAAATGATCGCATATGCTTAAGCCACATAATCGAACGATGATGTAGTCCAGCGCGAGAAAAAGCGTCAATAAGAGTAGAATACGTAGAATTGGTCGGAACAACAGAAGAGATCATCCGTGCCCATAATCGCCGGAGCTCGTCCCAACGGCGAGAATGCGAAAGCGATCGAAGAACGATGTTGTAGTGGATTGGATTGTGAGTATAGTTCTCAAGGTTTTGAATTCTAGTGAAGAGAGAAAGGCAATTGCGCCATTGATGTTGTTGCGATTTCAACACCAAGGTTTGTTCTTTCGGTGAGAGTTTACATAACAGTGTGTTTAGTGAAGGATTGTTGCTGTTGTCTTCTTCAGTGATTGAGATTTTTTTGCTATTCTTGTGGTTTCTGTTGTTGTTGAGAATGTGGAGAACAGTTGACAGAGGGGTTGTTGTTGTTGTTGTTGTTGTTGATGATGAAGTCGTTGGATTGACGTGGAAAGAAACCATAGAAGAGGGAATAAGATGGCGGCGGGTTGCCGGAGGCGGCAGGGGAGGAGGAGGAGGGCGGTGGTAGGAGTAGAGCGATTGAAGAGCAGCCATGGTAGCAGTAAGAAGAAAGAAGAAGGAAATGGTGCGACACAATTGTTCGAAGAGATGTTTTGTTTTTGGCGCTTCCAGGAAATCTTTTAGGATTCTATTTTCGCATGATCAGGCCACTAAAAGCTTTTTTACCTGCCCGCATAACTTTTGCCCTACTCTGCCAGGCCTGTAAATTCGGTATTCTTTATTTCTATTCTATTTTTTGGGCGACTAAATAATTAAATTTGAGATTTGGGAATGAATTGCTAAATTAGAATGAGCTAGAAAAAGCACAGTTATAAAACCTCGACCGGTCCGTCCGGTTCGACCAAAAAATTATCGATCCGAAACATAAATCGGTCCGAATTTATAATAAAATTGTTTATACAATCGACCCGCTCTGACCCGTTTCGACCTGTTCCGATCCGCTTCGACCCGATCGATCTGTTCGTTCGGATCAAATCGGATTAAATTAAAATTTAAAAAATTTAAATTTATGATATATTGATACAAAAATAATTATTAGTAGCTTTATATTGAAATATAATATGTAATCTAGATTTATATTTGGATGTGATAATGTAAGAAATAAGTTTATTATATTTTATTTATAAATATTTGGTATTAGTGATCTTTAAGTTTTTATATTACTAATTTTATTAAATTGTAAGAAAAATAACAAAATTATTTTAAAACAAAAAATTTCTTTTGAAATTTATTATTTAAAATATTTTTTTATTTTTTATATCTTTTTTATTAGTTTATTTTTTTTATGCCTTCTAACAAAGAAAAATAATAAGAGTTCGTACTACCGTCAACGCCTTAGTATTTTTGACATAACGGTTCAACCTATTAACCTGACGGGTCAATCCGTGATTCGTTGATCCGGACAGTTTTTCGGTTCAATATTCGATCCGATTTTTATAAATATGAGAGAAAGATAGTCTGGTTTTAATTTCTATTTCTACCTACAATATCTGGTATCTCTTCTTGTATATAACTAAGTTAAAGGTTTATCGAAAGAATGAAAGCATCAGCTTTGTATCTACATCATTGAGCACTTCATTCATCGACCAAGTTCCCCTGCAGTTCTTATAGCAGTTGCAGGAACGTTAAGGGCTCTTCCATTTCTTTCTTTACTGTGATAATTTTGATTAATTGTTTTTCGTTCGCTGAAGTATCTGAGGGGCCTTCGAGTTGGGACAGTTCGGTCGCGGTGGAGGTAAAACCTCGGAACGATTTAAACAGCCAAAAAAACCGATTGAGAATATTTTATAAATTTTTAAAAAATAAGTTAAAATTTTCTAATTTAACAAATAAAAATTTTATCATATACAGAATTTATTAGAAAACGTTAAATTTCCAAAATCAAAACAATCAAAGTAAGATGAAGATTGAATCGCCGATCATCAAAGGGCACCATTTGTAACCACATCACGAGCAGTTGTGTTCATATACCTTCACTGACAGGTAAAGTTGCTTGCTGCACACTATGAAATACTACAGTGTCTGTTGTTACAAAAGAATATCTACTTTTCAAGCACATTGTTGTTTTGAAGTTCAAGAACATTTGACGCAGTTGCTTTCAAGCATATCCTTACAACATAACTTTAGCATAAAATAAACTATATCGATGGAAATCTGGAGTTATTATGCTGGACGTACATACGCACTGGATAGACCAGTTCAAATTTTGTGAATAGAATCCTACAGATATTAGCTAGTGAAAAAGCAGAACAGATTCACTTAACTTTATGTGAATACTAGCTAGTGAACAAGTCGCGGCTCCAATCCATTGATATGAAGAGCTTTTATGTGAATACTAATTGCACGAAAGCTTTAACTGAAATTGGGAGATACTCCCCACCATTTATTTCCCTAAAGGAGGCCTGTGAACAAAACGATCGCTCTTATATTCAGAGGAAACATGTCACCGGAAAGCGAAGTCATGGATTTGCTACTCGTTGTTGGTGATTCCAGGAGGATGGTCACCTCTGGTCGCCGTACTTCAAGATACCATATACATCAATTATACCAGGAGGGAAGACTGGGTCAGTTGCTGCTCTCACCGCCAATTTGGCAACATAAGTTACATTAACTGGTGGTGTGAAGAGAGGACCCACAAGAGGAATCCTATGCAGTGGCTTTGCATTTTGGAAGAGCTGTGAAAAAGGTGCGAGCTCTTAGTGAAATGTAAAATCATGAAATGCATCCAAAAATAGACTAAACACTAAGCATGCATATTTAAACCGAGGCAATGTACACAGCAGAAACTAGAGCAAAGCAATGCACCACATACAGGGGAGAGAGAGAGAGAGAGAGAGAGAGACCATCTCTAGTGGTGCACCAATCACACCGAGCGGAACCTTAATGCTCCCAACTTGCCGAGCACCAAATATAAACCCTGGTCTGAGAATAACTCCTGAAAGGAAAAGTCAACATAAAAATTGTTTGTTTTGCTAGAACATACAATGGTTTAGGAAGGCTAAAATGTTTATAGGTATGGTTTGCAGCCTGCTAAAAGACTACCCCACCTTAGGAAACCATAAACGTTTAAACGATAGGGCCCTTAAGAGCCTTTGTGCATTTCAAGAGCTACCAAATCTAAAGAAATTAAGTAGTTTTAGTTCTCTCACATAATCACACCTTCTATTGAATATTAATGCATGACTGAAAACATTCTTACCTCCATAAGTAAACTTCGATAACAATTCCGCTTCTGCAGCTCTCTGCATCACAATAACATTTTTTATCACTATACTCAATAAAGAATATGTCAAAATGTTAAAAAACTACAAAACAAAAGTAAACTAAACTGAAATCAGAATGCTCCAAGTACTCTTAACAGTCATCTTTCAAGTAACCATGAAAGCTTGTTGGTAATGGCATTCCATGAGAATTTCAGATTGAGTACTATGTTCTGACATAGTTAAAATTTAGCCAAGTATCTAGTTAGATGTAACTAGATAGGAATGAGGCAGGAATGCCATCACAACTAAAGCAACTACGCAAAAGTCATGCATTATATATCAATTTGATGTCAAACAACAACAACCAGCTTACTTACTGGTCTGTAAACGGCTTACCACCTTTGCTATAGTATAAGGTAATTATGGATTTATAAATAACAAGTTTATAGATATGCTGCTAAACCAATATTGCTTTCTTGAAAGAGTATATGGTGTTGAGATGCAGCACTTATATACCATACCTTTCCCTCATAATAGCCCTGCAGTAGATAATTTGCTATACCAAAATCAGCAGCTGAGATATAGACAAATCTGTTTACACCTGCAAATTGACAAAGAATATGAGAAACAACAGACACATAGAATTCAGCTCGAAGGAAAGGCATGTAGCAACTAAAAATAACCTGCACTATTTAGATGTGTATTAGCGAAGGTTTCAACTAATCATCAAATATAAGCAACAAACCACAAACACTCAAATAAAAATTGTAACCAAATATACAAGCTACAAGGTTTCTGTCCATGACCAAATTTACTGGCAGGATCATTTACTGCTAAATGACTAAAGAAAACGTAGTCATTAGTTAAGGCAAGCAACTCCGCCAAAATTTTCCTCTGCTAACTAGACAGAAGAAACCTCGGACAGTAAGCCAATATACATGCAGGTGGCAAATACATACCATGCAGTGTATTAATGAATACTTGCTAAGTATTAGCATCCATACTTTCATTACTTGAGATGCGATGTTCAGGAAATTAGGACTCACCTTTCTTTGCCGCAGCCCTGATGGCAATAATATTTGCAGTCCCATTTATCTTGTACATATAAGAATTTGATCCAAAGCCTCCAACGCATGATATCTAAAGGAACAATTTTAAATCACATACGGGTACAAGGATGCTGAGTGAGTGATACTTAAATATCGCATTAGGGAATTTCCCACAGCAACAACAATGTCTAGAAAATTTCACTTGAGCCAATAGATCTGGACATGAAAGGTTGGCTAAGATATATTTCATTTACGCCAGTATTTAAGGATTTATAAAATTAATTTCATAGAAGTCTGATAAGAGTGCGAAATCAGTTGAGAAGCAAAAGCAGCATTTCATTCTGTCTGCATTTTCACAAAGACCTGAGGTGAAAGGAATGTGTCTAACAATTGTGAATTAGTTAAGAGAAAAAGGGAAGTCATGAGGGGAATCCTTGATAGGAGAAAGGACAGAATGACGCCTTTACATAATAAAAGGAGTGAGATTTGATTCTTTGCAGAATTAATCTAAGGACAAAGCTATAGAGGTCAGTTAGTTAGCAAAAAACACTCAGCACAACACAAGATATTCTTAATAAGAATGAGAACAGGCTTGTTATAACCAAGTAAAAACATACCACACCATTTACACCGTCTAGAACATTTTTCCAAGTGTCTGGTTCAAGAACGTTTCCTGCAAAGCACAAAATATACAGGGCTTCGAAATTGCAATAAAACACAAACAACAATCTCTGAGGATATCTGTAACTTCTAACTCAGCTACCTTGGTGCCATACAATTTTGTCAGCCCATGGCTCCCTAATAGAAGCCCTTCCAGATCTAGAAATAAAAGAAGCAGCATTAGAGCTAAACAATTCAGAGTAAGTTACTCTAGAAATTGGTGGTGCGAGAAATTAAACTTAAACCACATCAGTGCATGAGAAGGCAGTATTTTGAAATGTGCCATGTGAAACAGCCAAGCTAAGGAAACCAAAACTGACCAAAAGGGTACTTAGTAACTTATCAACTAGCTCAAAAAATATAATTCATGAAGATAATAGTATTCTCATGCCTAGTAGTTCTCTCAAGACTTCCAACTACGATAACGGTATTTGTACTTAGTTTAAGCACCTAGAATAGCTAAACTAGAAATTTAAATTCTCTTTAGTTTGCAATAGTGCAGCTTAGAGCTAGGTGCCACTTCAAGACTTTATATGGACTCGTCTTGCTCAAAGTTTCCAAAAATTAATTGCTATTTAAAAGTGACTTAGGCAATGGCGTATAAAGCATGTAACAAGAAATTGGCTGTGAGAGATGAATCAGAAAATAAGACGCTGAAAGTTGGGCTGTAAGTATCAATTTAAATAGAAAGTTCAGAATAGTCCCTAAGGATACGTATACCTGCTTAGACAGGAAACTGAGAGACCTTGGCCCAATGCCTCTCGACAGATATGTGAACCAACAAATCCGCTTCCGCCAATCACAAGTAACTAGAGCAGCAACATTAGAATAGCACATCAAAATGTAGTACCGAGAATAAATATAACACTTCATGTAATTGCTTAGGTATAACTTCAAGTAACCTTCTCCATTGGTGTAGGTGGAGCCGTTACAGTCTCTGCTTCCTCGACTTTAAATGGTTCCTCTACTTGATTAGAGTCAGAGGAAAATAACCTGCCATCACCTACAACACCTATTTGTCTGCATAACATTTTCAAAAAACCAACAAAATTTATTAAATTCAACGCTCAAAAAACAACAACAACAACAACAACAAAAGTTCGTTTCAAAACTACCCCTCAAAGCAACCAAACATTTGCACATCGCCTAAAGTGAATCAATTATAACTGAGCTAAAAATATTTTTTAAAAAAAAACTCAAAAACACAAAATGCAACAATCTGATTGAAAAAATAGAAAAAAAATATCACCCAATTTCATTAAAATGCAGCATGAATAATACAACGCAAACTAATCATTTTGACAAAAGCAAACTTGAAATAACAGTAACCAACCCAGAAGGAGAACTAACTCCCTAAAAAGTGGACTTAAAACTTCGATATAATTCAAGAAATCAAATGTCTACTCTCCACAACCTCTATACCATCATCACAACAAAACAAACACTAGAAAAAAAAAAAGGCAAAAAATTGAAAGAAAGAGAGAGAAAAACTTTACCTGGTTCTACCTTGCTGGGAGGAAGATGAACGAATCAACCTCGACACCATCGACCGCATTGCTTCTGCTTCTTGTCACCCTCCCAATCACTCTAGTTCTACGATCGTTAACAATCAGCAGCAAGCTCGATTCCGTTCTACAAAAGATTTTCTTCTACCGGGAAAAATCGTCCGATGTTTTGTTTGTTATCGATCGTTTGATTTTAATATGAGAAGGTTCCTTCACATTTGAGAGAGAGGGGCAGGTGGCAGTGAACAAAACCAAGCGTTGCACTACTACGTGTGGCGCCCGAGCGACGAACGCGGCCTTCTCTTTTTAGGCTTCTCTTGAATTTGGACCAAGACGGATTAGAGTGTTGATGGGCTAAAATCAAGATTTAGGCCCTTAGGCCCATATGTACTAACCCTAAAGGTAATACTAAGCCGATGATGGGCCTAGTCCTTACTATGGATTTATATTTGGGATGTTGAAGCCTTGAATTCACTTATCTAAATACTTTTTTTATTTAAAAAGTATTTCATATTTTTTAATAAATATATACAGTATATTCATATTATTTCTTTTTTAAGATTTCGAATTAGATATTTTACATATATCAATTATTATTCTGAATTTTATTTCTACTAAAATTTATTTTATGTGTTTTATTATTATTTATTATTATATATATATATTATTTTGAGTTATTTAATTAAGAATTTTGATGAAGATTAATTTGTATTTTGATTGAATTACAATTTTATTAATATATTTTTAACTGATAATTTTTTTAACTAACAATAGAGATTAAATTTTAATTTACTAATATTTTTTCAAGTTTTAACAAAACTCTCTACAGTACCATATATAACATTTATAAGCTTTATATAAAATTCGAAAAATTTGACCGGAAAGGCTATGCCAAGATGGCATTGGAAAGTTTTGAACTTGAACAGGCACGCTACTGAAGAATTTGGGCAGTTTCGTTTGCAGAGCTAGCGTTAGTGAAGGGCATGGAGAAACCACAGACAGGTGAAAATAGACTCAACTGTTCTGTTGTTGAAGGATTATTAAGAAAATTTTTCTGTAATCTAGTTTGCAAGTTTGTACATATTATCGAGGAAATCTTCTGTAATCTAGTTTGCAAATTTGTACAAGTTATTAATCTTTTGCTAAAGTGGCACATTTACAGTTAACGAAAAGTGAACATACACATACTTTTGGTTCATCTCCTCCCAACCATCACTAAGCTAACATTTTATTTCAGTGAAATAAGAGAAACATAAGAGACTACTGCTTACATGTGAGACCTACTCATTTTTCAGCTTCATATATTTCTTGATCACGCCCATCATCTCGCTTCCAGGGAATCTTCCGAGGCAACCTCTTGCTGCTGCAATCTCATTGAACTCACAGACTGAATCTCCGCTAAATGCTCTTCTTGCTTTGTTTCTTTCACTAGAAACTCGTGTTTCTTCCTTCAGATCTTCACCGGGCAAAACAGAAGGAAGAGGGAAAGGATCAAGTGGAGTCTCAAGTATGGCAGCCTCCCCAACTGCACTGACAAAGTTTCTCAATTCGCATAATGTGAAGGGAACAGGTTCAAAGCTATGATCTCCATATTCTACAGGAGTCGAATGGTCACCAGTGATACAAAGATAATATTGGAACTTCCCCAACTTTTCTGCTTGCCAAAGTAGTCTTGCTAGTTGACCAATGGCTCTGTCAACTGCTTCTAATCCTCGGACTTTTAGCACACTTGCCTTGTCATGACCAGCATCATCTATTGCCTGCACGTACGGTGGTAGTTTTTGAGACATGAAACCATAACATGTAAATTTAAGAGATGCAGAAACTCTAATACCTAAAGTGCTTGGGTATGCCCAAAACAACTGGCTGGTATAAATGCTACAAAGTGAGTGCAAGGTGAAGTTTCTGCATGTTATATCTGTTCGGTTGGTAAGTTCTTACTCATTAACGACATTCAGCTACTTTCTTTATATCCATCCCACAATCTACATTATGTTTGAGCACTAATCACAATCTTAGCATCTAAATTACACTTCACAAACCTGAGCTATAGGCATACTGAGTACCCAGCAGATTCCTAGTTCTGCTGGTTTCTCAATGCCAACTTTGCAACACGATCCTATTCATGTAAAGACCACTTATTAACAACTTATCAAGCACCAAGAAAGTTGACGTGCACAACTTATTTGCCATGATGTTCATCAAGAGAATCATAAGCCTGTCAAACTACCAAAACTAAAAATTCCAATATCCCTACTGATGACTTTATTTGTTATCGAAATGGAAGATAGCAAGAAAAACATGGAATCTTTTACCTTAATGTGAAGGAAACCAAAATCATATCCATCTGCAAGCCCTGCTTTATGCTCAAATTTGCCAGGGACAAAAATAGACGGGCATGGCTGCAATGGAGCAGAAAGTGCCTTTGCAATAGCTGTAGCTTTAGAAGTGAGCAGCGTTCGGTAATCTCCAGTGGCTCCAGGAGCTTCAAGAATATCTAAGCCCAAAGAGAGACCCAATCCTGCTATAATTTTTGTTGGTGCCACCATGCATGGGGCTAATCCATGCTTCTTTTGAAAGGGGAGAACCTATTAGGAAACATGTATGGTTAGATAAAAATCGAACATTGAAGCCCACTTTATCAGGGCAGGATATTATTGAGTGTTCAATTTACAGAAACCATGCATGACAAACTTCTAAAAATTAAGAGGACTGCACCAGTAACATAAAAATGGAAAAATCAATAAACAACAATCCATGGCACAGGACTGTAAAAGTTGTGTGCAATCCCATTGTCATATAACCCTGTTGCAACCCTCTTAATTTAGAAAATAAAACTTGCCAAAGAGTCAGAATTTCAAAAAAGAAAAGCAAGACTACCACAAACAAGTAAATCTGTTTCTCTAACCTTGACAAAATCCAATCTCATATATTGGAATGGGATCAAACACAAGCATTCCTCCACTACTTAGATCCAAGGATTGCAAATGGAAACTGCTTCTTAGAACATCCTAAGAAACCAAGTAAACGTAGCTTTGATAGTATACCGATAGAAAGGGAATAAAACTTAATAAAAAGATGGGAACTTTTATTAGTTGAAGTAAGTTCTAAATCTTAAAGATGCTACAACATTCTAGATAAGGTATGATAACATTAATTACAGCTTCACAAATACATAGAAGTATCGTAATAAGAAAACTACCTCAATTCGAATTCCACAACCTCGTAATAGAACAACATTTGCAATATTTTTCCCTTCCATAGCCCGCTTTGCATTCAAAGGGTGTGCAACTAAAATTTGCGATATTTCACGAGAAAGTTCATTGACCACAGCTGCAGTGTGTCTCGCCTCCTCCGTGTCATCCAAAGCTTCTGCTTTTAAAAGTAAACGATTATCTTTTAATGGATCGGTCCCTGATATATTTCCACTCAATTTGGGACCCTTCACTACAACCCCACATCTATGCTCCGTTGCATATCTATAAAAGAAACGTATTTAACTTATCAGCCATCTCTTGTCATACTAGCATTACAATTTCGGACAAAGTTTAAATGGTGATCATCATACACCAGTTCTTTGAAGACAAAATATTTCCATGACCAGCAAGATGAAACAAGAGATACAGGTTATGTTTACTCTTTCATAAATTCAAGAAATGATCAAGCGCCATTACACACGAATCAAATTGTTTGTCTAACCTTTACACAAGAGAGTTTAAAAAAAAAAATACTATGTCACTGATTGTAATCTGATTCCACTTTCTATAAACTGAGCACACAAAAGTCAAAGGTTACAGCACCTGACTCGAATTTCATATTCTGGGAATGAAGGAAGCTTCATTCCGTCTAATGCAGCACAAAGAATTGGACCCTCTTCCTCAAAGTGGCGGTCAGCTCTCCTGCTTGTTACGATTCCTGTGCTCTCATCCAAGGTGGCAAAATTTGACTGAAAGCAAGTTAGTAGCTTTGTCAAAGAAATGAATCAACAAGAACAAGGAAACCTTCAACTTCGAATGGAATTAGTAATAAATTTTGACAGACAACATGCAATGCAATAAAAATGAGTATCTAATGCCGCAATCCGAAGATAACCGCATCCTCGATAAGGGCCAGAAAAGACAAATCACCTTGAATGCAATATCTCCTGGTGACATCGCCAACCCAGCACCCATTGACTCAAACGCTCCTCGGCCTCTATAATACTCTCTCGGATCATAACCCAACAAAGACAGATGTGCAGTATCACTGCCACAGGCTAAGCCTGCTTCAACTGGATCCATGAGCCCGTTAACTCCAGCGGAAGCAATAGCATCCAAATTTGGTGTGTTTGCCACTTCGAGAGGCGTCTGGTACTGGAATCTTGGCAATGATACATCACCCAACCCATCAACCAACACAAATGCCACTCTTCTCTTTGCATTCTCTGAAATAGCCATTGATTTCTATCTGTGTACTAAAATTTACTTATTGTGTCAAATAAGATGGAGTAACAACAATGTACGAAACATATCCAGAAGCTTGGAACAAAATGGCTTCTAGGAATTAAGCCAATTTCCAAACATGAAGATTCTGCGTGCAAAAGAAAACAATTTCACAAATGTTTATCTATTCATGTAACACGAGCAAAAATAACAGCAAAAGAAGAAATACTGATCCGAGAACAGGTAAGATGCAATAAATTATAATATCAAATATTAAAAAAATCGATCTTTTTGTCAAAATATCATTAACAATATACAAAATACCACTCCGTTAATCAATAAAATCACCAACAAATTAAAAAAAAATTTGATTTTCACAATGAAATCCGGAAATCAGCTAAATATATACAAACAAAGAGAAATTTACACTACTGGCTTAAACAGATCCTTCTTTTTTCTTAGTTTCAGATCGACAAACTGAACCAAGGATTAAAAAGAAGAAAAGAAAACACAAAACTCCAAAAGCAACAATCTTCAAGAAACAATTTACCTCTTGCTACACAGATTCAAGGATTCAGTCTGAGAAAAAAATAATCACAGTTCGACCAAAGAAGCAGACGAGTGCTAGAACTGAACAAGAAAGCGTTGGCTTTTGTTGAGCACGATTGCACGAACAAGAAAGAGGGACCAAATCTTTATTAATGGTAGCAACTAGCAAATAGTAGCGACCTTAACAAGCTCGCAACTGTTCTACATTTTAATGGGCCGGACAAATAGTTTTCACGCTTCCATTTGAGAGGCCTGCTAATAATTACGAGCTGTTGAAATGGGCTGAAATGTGGCTGCGGCTCTCCTGATGAATAAGGTAACTTCTTGTAACTTATTACAATGTTCATGTTTTGTTTGTATTGAGTAAAATTTATTAGCTTCATAATCTAATCTGAATTTTTTAATAGAAATCTGGGACTGATTAAACAAAAAGTTTTTAAAAATATAACTTATTTTGATATTTTTAAAAAAATAAATTTGATTTTTAATCATATATATATATATAGAGGAAGGAATAGTGATATTTCAATCTTTATGCACACTTCAGCGCCCTCTATAGCCGTTTGTGACCGTGAAGATCTTCAAATCCAATCTCTACTGTTGAGTATGAAAAATTACGGGTCGTTAACATGTTGACAAGATTGTATCTGAATTGGAATACAAATTGACCTCCATCCGACCACTTGATCAAAATAACTAAAAAAATGACATATATATTTTATTAACTTTTACTATTTGTATCATCATTATCAAGTGACCGGAGGAAGTTCATTCGTAGTCCGATCGAGATGAAATTTTGTCAATATATTAACGACTCGTAATTCTTCATATCCAACTGTAAAGATTAGATTTGAAGGTCTCCATGACCATAAACGATCGTGGAGTGTGCTGGAATGTGCATAAAGATTGGAGTACCTCTATCTCTTCTCTATATATATATATGATACAATATACAATTCAAGAAAATAGAAAACAGTATCATAAATACCGCAAAATACTCTCTTGCCCAATAAGCAATACGAATTTATTTATGTCTTAAAGTGATATGAATAAATTTTCACAAAATTATTTTAAAAACAAAATTATTAAAAAATAAAATTTATAAGAATTAAATATATAAAAATAAAATTGTGAAAGAAAGCAAAATTACGGATAAAAGTAAAACACTCGCTCCCAGTCTCACTCAAAACTTCTTCATATATGATTTTAGATAGGAAGGAATGTGTTAACCAATCCAACCTAAAGTAATAATAGGCTTAGTTTGTATTACTACTATTAGATAAGAAGGATTCGTTTGTGGAGTATTTGTTTATAATGCGTATCTCTTAAAATCAAAAACTATATACCCTTCCCTTACCTTTAACAATAATTATGCAAGAAGAATCTTGAAAGTAACTTCATCATTTATCTTTTGATGATATGATTATTAACACAAACAAGGTCCAAATAAATCTGTGTTTATCCAGTACATATATTACTGTTTGGAAAAAAGAAAATTCCTTTAATCATAGGAATACTTGGTTTAAGTGAAGTTTCATTCATCATTAGATAACTGATTCTAAAAGAAAAATTAATATAAATTAAATATAATTGAAACATATTCATATATTAGGACTTATTTCAAATATATCAAATTTTATTTTATTTTTTGAAATTTTAAATTCGGTTACTTCTCATGTTTAAATTGTCATTCCGAATTTTATTTTCACTTTGACACCGAACTCTAATTCATCAAAATTTAATTTCAAAATTCACTTCAATTGTTTCAAATATCACTCGGAATTTTGTTTCCACGGAACTCTATTTTTACAAAATTTAGTTTCGCAAAATTCAGTTATGTATATTTGAAACATGCTCTTAGCTAGAAAGTCTGAATGAAAAACTTGGGTTGGGCATATAATATTATAATGTAGAGATTCATGACGAATCTTTGGACCTAACTCATGATTTTCTCAGAGGCTACCTGCATTGTTCAATACTATATCAAGAATAAGATCAAGCCTTTTCTTGATATCTTTCTTTCTTGTACTTATATATATATTTTTCACAGAAATAATTGGCTAAAAATTACTTTTAAATAATTATTATATTTTTAAAATAATTTATTTTATGTAATTTATTTTTAAAATATATTAAAAGATTATTTATCTGAAAAAAAATATATTTGAAAATTCTTAGAGATGCAGAGCTTGATAGTGTGTTTGTGTAGGTTTTGCTCTTTCCTTTTTGTCTTTTTTTTTTTTTCAAAATCTTATACTTTGACGCCCAAAGTGTAGTTTGTAGACTGAAACACACTCTCTCTGTTAATAAAAATTTTTGTTATATTTTAGTTTTTTTTTTTACTTTCTGATTTTCTGTTGAATGACTGCCAGAAAGAAGCCTGAGGAAAACAAAAGACAGCAAAGAGAACAGTTTTTTAAGTTTAAAACTACAGGTCTTTTCTGCTCATCTCTGGGTTAATTATCTCTGTCTAGGCATTTGCATGCCGCATGTTCATATGGAAACTCAGAAATTGCTGTAAAATATGTCAGGCATGCCCTTGTTCTTCACAATCATATGCGTTATTAAGTTGGTATGCCGTAAATTCCATGGCAAAACTACAAAGATATATCTGCCTTGAATTCCAACAACAATTATATTAAGCCACATCTATACAAAAACTAGCTCCAGCTGACTCTACCAAGATCGTGAAAGCAAATGCACCATCAACTATTATACATATCAAAATATTTATTACAATTAAATGTGTTCTTCTTCTTCTTCTTCGCAGAGCTCATGTCATGAGAATATTAGACAGCAGAAAGCAAACTATATTAAGCAACAGGTTGAAGAAGCTTTGCCCATGGCGGAGAGAATCAGTACAAAAGCAGCTAGCTAGGCTCTAGCTAAACTGGAATGGCTTGCCTGTTCTCAAGGTCCATAAACCGCGATTCATGGAACTTGGCAATGAAATCAGCAGCCTTCTTGTCGACAAAAGGGTCACCAACCCAACACCCTCGATCTTCATAACTTGGCCTTATCTTCCTTGTAGTATACCTTGGCTCTTCATCGTCTCCATAGGTTGCATTCCTACCTGAGAAGCTGCAGAAGATACAGAAGAGTGACGATTTCCTTCCACCCATGTCAACTGCAACAAGGATATGATGAGAATTGCTTGTTGCGAGGAAGGCATTGGAGCTAAGTATTTATAGGTACAGCAATGAACTACTGAAAGTGATAGGGAACATTTTGATAAAAAATTCCCGGTATCGTGTGAACGGTAGGGATCAAATGCAGTTATGACCGTCTAAATTCTAAAAGAATTGCCAGGAACTCATGGTAAAAAATAAAAAAAAAAATTGCAAAAGCCAGATGGTTGGCTTCTGCAACGCCTCTGCTTTTGGACTTGACCTTAAAGCATAGTACTCTACTCCACCCTCTACATTATGCCAAACTGCTTATCTTCACCCAGAAGAACTCTCTCTGCTTTTAATTGATTGTGCAACATAGCTGTATAGCAACATAAAGTGATCGACAAATTAATCAAATATTTGAAGAACTTACATGCTAATCCATAGAAAGCTTAAACCACTATTTTTGAAGACTGCTTTTTTATGCATATTGAAGATAAAAGGTTTGAACTTTGAAGCCACTGTTCCCTTCTTTAGATGCATGCTTGCAAGAAGTATTTTGAAATAAAGGATCATAAAGATACTATTGCAAATTAAATTATAATACATGATTTGCATGATCATGATTGCTTGCTTCCATGAGCTAGTCTAATTATGGGGGCGTTTGGGATTGCTTATGAAATGGAGCTTTTGTAAAATGAAGGGTATTTTTGTCCTTTTTGAAAAACGAGCTCTATTTTTTTTTACTTCTAAAAAAATAATAAAAATATGCAATAAAAAGATCTCACTCCGTAGAATTTTTTTACACTTTCTAAATTTTTAAATAAATTTTTTATATATTTATAAAATATGTATTGAAAAACGTGAAATGGAGAATTGAAAAGTTGGGTTGGAGGAAAGCAAAGCCAAACACCCCCTATATCTAGTTCATTAGCTGTACATCATAATAAATCAAAAGATATTTGAAATTATAACACTAATCTTTTCTTTTTATGTCCAAAACATTTCTATGATAACTTTCTGTAATCAGAATCTTTGGCCTACCACGAAATCACATAGATGCAAACATACGAACATGTTCTGGAGAAAATTTGCAATCTAGTTTTACCTCACTAGATCAGTCATCAATACGACGAAGTTTTTCTTACCAGATGCATTAGTTCAAGAAAACAAATGTCAAACTTGCATTCGTTCCTATTTATGCTAAAAAACATGTTTTGACATGTTATTGGAGGCAGCTCAGAAAATTTTCTGTCAGATAATTAAAATGCCTCACTACTATTTCTTTTCCATCAAAGTGCAAAGTAAAAGAGAGATTAATGATTTCCATACCTTTCACTAATTCTTCCAGGATACTTCTGAAAGAAGTTTTTACTGCAATTTGTTGAAATTCATGCAACTGTTGCTTTGGAGGCTGTAATCTATATAACATGTGAAAAAATATCCACTAAATTACAAGGAACATAATAAGAAATTTCATGTTAATTATTCCAACAAGCTTTTAGAGTTAACTTATGGCTATATTGGGGACTGCCTAGTTATTCTAATGAATCAAGCTTTTGAGGTAAAATATTGAAATCTTTAAACTCAGCTTTAGAAGGGGGTTGGTTAAAAAAAAAAAAGAACTTTTTGGTTTCTCTCTTTGAACTAATGCCTTCTAGTATTCATTGGCCTCGAGTCATCCATAGTAAAATAGGTTTAGAGGGTTTTGCTAGCTTAGAGCTTATGCAAGCTGTCTCTCATTCTTTTCAGTTAAGTTTCCAACACTACATAAATTTAATTCGAAGCTATCGACTGCTAATGGAATTCGAAAAGATCACGCAACAATTGATAATAAATCAATGAAATCTTCCTTTAAATCATCAAGGAAGAACATTATATATGCTCTAATGCTGTAAATCACATTTGCAGAGTGATTATTATAATGCATTAGCTAGAATCTTAATCATGAAGTAGAAGCTTTTAGTTAGCTTTGCATAGTTAGGTGAGTGAGGTGTATATAATGTGACTAACATGGAATCTCTTGATGTGTGCAGCAGTGGGAGTATTTGTTGCTCCAGGACAGGTTGGTCTTGTGCCACCAATATAAAAAGAGTGACTGCCATAGAATCCTAAGATCAAGAAGAGTTGTATCTCCTCACGTTAGAAGAAAACAATTGTTGGGCCTTCAAGTTAGGCTAGGCTCAGATTAGTAGCGTATAGGAGTCTGAGATAGTGCCCAAATAAAGAACGGGCTAGTTAACTTGGAGGTGGGCTAATAACTCACTTTGGATTCGGCCAAGTAGATCATGACTTGGTAGGTTTAACAGCCTATGCCCCTTAATAGTCCCATATTGGCTGGGTGCTGAAATAAGTATGTGCTTATAAGTGGACGATGCTAACCTCTAAAAGATTAGCTAATCCTTTTAGATCAGAAACCCGATCCTACAATAATGACAACAAATTAAATCTTTATCCTATTTAAATAGGCTCGGCTAAATTTTTTTTTTTATAGGGTTCCATAATTATATCTTTTAAGGTATTTCACCAGAAACATAAAATTACTTCCAATAACAGAAAAAAAAACGTTTGAAAGTAACAATCAGGGATTATTATACAAGAAGTAGCAAGCAGCAAACATAAAAATCTTAAATCTTAATAGCGCATTATAATGCCTAATACCTAGAGAAATTTCAGCATTTTTAGTCTATAAGATACTTTCCCTACTATGATTAATTCCTTGTTATCCTAGCATGTTCATGTTAAAAAGACTTTAATCCTGCATTGCTATAGAGATTTCTATTCGTACCTAAAGTCTTGGGCTCCTTCTCTCAATGGCTTGTGGTTATACACTAGAAAACCACACTGACGACTTTCAAGTAGTGATCAAAGCTAAAACAATTTCGCTCTACAAGTAGGAAGCATCATTTATCATATGCAATTTTGTTTTACAGAAGCTAGCATGCAAAATCCTACCAGCAATGCTTTCTGTTCCTTGAGACTACTGGTCTATTTCAACAACTAGTTTGGCCGTGCCTTTTGCTTACTTTTTCATCTTCTTTTCAATATTTATTTTAAAAAATTTCTATAGTATTTAAAAAAAATTTAAATTTTTTATAAGTATGTGTGGGTTATACGTCATAATTTTTAAGCTAAAAATGATAAATTTGTGTTTTAAAAAATCTCTTTTGAAAAATCACCTATTTTAAACTATCTTAAATTATCTCAGTACTTGTTCTGTTAACTGTAGTCAGTCACTGCTTCTAACTATATATTATCTTTTACACGCAAGGGGGCATTTGATATTGCTTATCCTAAAAATAATTTTTTAATTTTTTATTTCATATTTTCAATATATTTTTTATAATTATTTAAAAAAATTATTTAAAATTTTAAAAAGTATAAAAAAATTTTATATTTTATTTTTTTTAAAATAAAAAAATAAAACTTATTTTAAAAAAATAAAAATAATTTTTATTTTAGAAAAATTTTATTTCAAAAACACTCACTATCCCAACAGCCTCCATATATATTACAGAAACTCAAGTCTTAATAGCTTATCCAATAACACAATCTTTATTTACCAAAAAATTACTTTCAGATGATTTTCGTATTTTTCAAAGCAATAGTTTATATTTATAACTCATTTTATTTTTCTAAAAATTAATTTTTCAAACAATTACTTCTCATAAAGTTACTTCTTGTAATAAATAATAAATTATTTATTACTTCTTGTGTACTAATAGGAAACTATGCATACTGAGATGGTAACATTACAAAGATATTTTAGCAGACAACAAACTTCAGACAGCATCTAACATTGTGTTGAAGTTCAATCATCGTGCATGGAAAGACTGCAGATATCATTGGTGCCCATTTAACCTAGGAGGTTCCACCAAAGTGCTCTTATAACCAAAGGAACGCGACTTTAGTGCTATTAGATGCATGGATAGCTTGCAAGCACTATTTTGTGAAGGTTTCAGTGTGCTGAAAGTGATAAAGACAGGTTTCCGACAAACATTCTATGAAGGTACCATTTTCCTTACTATAGTTCGTTTCAGAAGAAAATAGAGTCGAGTCTCTTTAGCTAGCCACCCTTCATACAACTGAAAAGAACCTTTTAGTGTCCTCCTATGAAGTGCAAAGGTTTCCTACGCATGCTAGCCTTAACTACATCACTTGTCTTTTCTGCTATTGATCAGCAATAAGAAGAGCGATACCATTTCGGAAGATTTTTGCGTTCCACATAGATCTTCAATCTACAGGAATAGATTGGAAAGAGGTACTACTCTTAAGCTCACACTGGACACATGTTTTTATAGTACTGCAGTCACATTGTTCTTTCAATATTTTGCGAACCCCTTCAAAGCAGAGTTCTCCTTTAGGTTTCTGCCTTTGGTGTTCAAGCATCAGTCCGCGTCCATCCTGCAAGCATGAAAAATAAGCTGCAGATAAACCAGTTAGATAGTAAATGATGCATACAGAAACAGAAGACAACCCGAGTAAAGTGCAAGTTTTTGAGAATACCACAGTTATTGTGTCAGTTTGGAAAATAACAGTTTTTGTTACTCAACAAAAGACTGGTAAGAAATCACTAACTTATTCAAGCATGCTTCAAAATGATGGAAATGTCAAAATCAAGCATGCTTCACAACGAAAGTCAATTAACCAGAAAATTGCATACAGTCTCAGTACTCAGGTAGCTATGAAAACAATTATTGAAGTATATTAGGAACAACAGAAACAGGAGGTAACTATCGAGACATAGCAAGAAAATTAATTTTATTGCAGTACTGCCTGCTTTTAAAGGTCTACTGTGGCCATAGACAGCAAAATCTGATAGCATAAGCTACAGGGTGAAGAAAAAGAAAACATAATCAGCAGCCTGCAAAAGCTGTTCCGGATTTGAAAAATACATTTGAAAATGTTTCTACAAGTACGCCTGTCACTCTTTATTGTTTCCAAAATGGGGAGACGTTACTATAAAACTTCCTTATCAGACCTGGGATATATTACAAAGATATCGTGGAGGCACCAACTCCATAGTTCATCAAGATTGTCCACTAGCTTCTCCAACATTCACAATTTATCCAAGTCCAACTTCAAGGAAATCTGAAAGATTCGCCAGCATAGCGTACATTTCCAAGCTCCTCTTCGATCCGCAGAAGCTATGGACAAGCATTGCCAGGTTAGCATAAATGAACCAGAGACAAACTGGAATCACAGAGGTGCATTTTTTGTAAAAAACTATTCTATGGTACTTATGGTAAAATTGGCATAAAACAAATCATGCGATGCAAATAGTGGCATAATGTCTTGGTTGTTGATGCTGTTGCAACTTTCATATAAAGAACACAGTTTCCAACAGGCAAATAGCCTTATACTGTTTCATGATGGTTAATCCTCACTCAAGGACTACCAGTGAAGGAATTACAGTTTAGCACGCTTAATTTGTCAGGATTTAAAGGACACGCCAAATACAAAGGAAGGCATGCATGCTAACACAAAAACGTTTTAAGCATAGCTATCCAAGATTGAATAGATAAACTGCAGTTCTCTATATCCCCTCTATTCCTATATTTCCCTTCAGGCTTCAACCTAGATGTTAGGTTACATTAGTTTCAATTTTCAAATATTTCATTTATTGTTTAGCTTCACTAAAGCATAGGATATTGATAATGCTTGTTTACAAATAACAAATACATATGAGATATCAATGAATTCATGATTCTAACTCTGTAACAAATGCCAGGATAAGGTATGAGCTTCCATGGAAATACATGGAGGCAAAGTTCATACAAGTCGAGCAACAAAATCTTACCTGATTATACTTGGCCAAACGTTCGCTACGACAGGGAGCTCCAGTTTTAATCTGCATGGTCCAACAAGGAAGACAAACTTAAAACTTCGTAATGGTTTGAAGCAAGAAAGAAGAAAGGAGAAAAAAGGAATAGGAACAAAGAGTGGTATTGGTCTCTTGCCTGTCCACTGGCCAGCCCAACAGACAGATCTGCAATGAAATTGTCTTCGGTTTCACCACTGCGGTGGCTAACCATAACACCCCACCCAGCAGCTTTTGAATCAAGGGCAGCCCTAACTGATTCTGTAACAGTGCCAATTTGATTAACCTACAAACAAGCAGCAGGTTTCTCATTAGAGGCTGAGAGAATACATAAGCAGACAAACAGAAGCATCACTGAAATTACATGAATCGGACAAAACAGAAATCATCACTGAAATTACACAAAATTGGATGAAACAGAAATCATACTGAAATTACATATGAGTTACATTAAGCTACAACTTAAGGTAAAATTGCTACAAAGCCACACACACACTCGCACTAATATAAATAGCCCTAACCAATTCTCAGAAGTGACAAAGAAAATTGGAGAAAGTTTCTAGGATCTCACATATTACCTTTAATAGTAATGCATTGCAAGCTTTCTTATCGATCGCTTCAGCAATCCTCTTTGGATTTGTAACCAACAAATCATCACCTACAAGTTGAATATCAACAGAAGACTGCAGAGAAGACCAAGAGCTCCAATCGTCTTGGTCGAAGGGATCCTCAATAGACACAATAGGGAAGTCTCTAGCAAACTCTTTGTAAAGTTCACCAAGACCTCGGGCTGTGTAGACATGAGTTCCATCATTTGGTTGGTTCTTAAAATCCAAATCATATTTCCCATCCTTAGTCAAAAACTCAGAAGCTGCCACATCCATTCCTATTTTAATCTGCATTCAGTATAATGCTAAGAAAGGGCAGTGAACAGAGAAGACGCCAATCACAGAGGTCAAGCGTCATACCTTTCCGGTGTAACCAGTCTTCTCAATTGCTTCCATAAGTAAAACTAATCCCTCCCTGTTATCCTGAACATTAGGGGCAAAGCCACCTTCATCTCCAACATTGCAAGCATCCTGCCCATATTTTGCTTTGATAATGCCCTTCAGTGTATGGTATACTGCTCACAAGCAATTTGGAACACAAGTCAACAGCCACCAATATCTATCTGCTACTACATTCTATTAAGGGCTCAAAAAATCAATTTAAGAAATTGAGTTAATTCAAGGAGGTTCATCTTCATTCAGCTGCTAATAATTCTGAATTACGCAAGTACTGCACATAAACTAAGACAAGCATGATACCTTCACTGCCCATACGAAATGCTTCTGCAAATGAAGATGCACCAACAGGCAGTATCATGAATTCTTGCATTGCAAGACTGTTGCCAGCATGGCTACCTCCATTAATTACATTGAAGGCTGGCACTGGCATGACAAGCTCCTTTGTCCCAGCTAACTCCTGGATATGCTTGTAGAGTGGAAGTCCCTTGGCTCCTGCACCAGCTCTACATATGCTCAATGACACTCCAAGAATAGCATTAGCTCCTAGCTTTGACTTATTGGTGGTTCCATCAAGTTCAAGCATAAGCGCGTCCACTTCAGACTGGTTTCTGCCACAAACAATTAACTCATCATAATTTCATGTGCTCCATCTACACAAATCAGACATAGGGTAAGCATATTTGTCCAAGAAAAATCTGGTCAGCACCTAGGTATGTCTCTTGCACAAAAAAGTACAACAATATCTGACGGTTATCTGCTACAATAAGAATAAAACGATCACAGTGACATTTCCAACACCACAAAGTAGCTACAATTAAGAGAACTAAGCTTCGAATTAGAAAATATGCTATGGCATAGATTCTAATCCGATCTAAATTAACATCTATATCTCAACAGTACACACATCCTTTTCCCAATGAGCAATACAATTAAAATATCTCTCATCGTTTATATAAAGATTAATAGCCGACTCTTGACTCAAGACTAGTGTGTGTACGTCCTAACAAACAGAGAACCAACAATAGAGCATACATTTGTGAAAAATGTATTGAACACCCATATTAATAAACACACACATGCTAGCAGCAGTCGATCGACCCTCGCATTACTTGAACTTATTCGACCAACCAACACCACACAAGAAAAAAACATAAACCACACACATCCCACCTTAAAAAATAATAAAAGCTTTCAGACAGAATACACCATACAAACTACTTCAATATTAGTGACTCCAACCTGTAAAAGATGCCTGTTGAAATTGAAATAAACACCCATAACCTACAGGCATACATGATAAGTTACAAAAACTAGATATGACATTACACCAAAAAGTGTTTTATTATAACAAACTCCATCCGACAATTTACTTAAAATATTTTTCTTCAAATGTGAAGACCACTAGTACTGCCAATGAATGAATCAACTATATTATAGGAACTTATTTTCAACAAACAGGAACACATTCAGTCATCTGGCATCAATAGCTTCCAATCTATGAGTACACATCTACTTAATACAAAAGCAATAGAAAAACACTGTTGATAACCAGAATCATTGACTACTTCTTTTGCTAAACACTTGTTGTCGGAGAAGAACTCATTCAACTATAAATCATAGAACAGCTTCCAATAAATGACTAAATATCTTCTTAAAAAATCTGAGGAAAAAAAATCTATATTACAAAGAAATGCATAGGATAAAAAACTACCTGACATCGACGCCGATCAACTTCGCTGCAATCAACTCATTGATGTTCTTGACTGCTTTCAACACTCCCTTACCACCATAGACACTTTTATCACCATCACGAAGCTCGAGCGCTTCGTGAACACCAGTCGACGCACCGCTAGGAACTGCAGACCGGTACAAGGCATCAGTCACCAGATCAACCTCGACCGTTGGATTGCCTCTGCTATCCACGACCTGTCGAGCTTTCACGAACTTCACCCTCGAGTCCTTAACTGAAACAACGGTCGGAGATGCTGACGTGGCGGTTGAAGTAGCTTTGATCGCGGACGGCCGGCGTAGTGCGGCCCGTCGGGATGGTGTCGGATTGGGCCCCGCCGGGAGGAAGGTAGTTGAACGGAGGAGTGATTGAGAGAGGGGCATTTTATATAAAAAAAAGTTTAGAGATCAGAAAAAAGTGTTAAATGAAATGACTGAGGAGTTATTTTGTTGTGTATTTTGTTTTATATAAAGAAGAAAGAGACGGTTTGGTTTTGTTATATAATTTCTCGGTAGCACGCCGGAGAAGAAGAAGTGAAGGTTAGTTGGCGGAGTTTTTTAAGCACGAGTTTGTCCGAAAAGTTTGACCGAGTGATTAGACCAAAATGGTTGTCTTATCGGATCTTTGTTTATTTATGAGGCGTGCCATTGAACTTTTTCGGAACAACAATCGGCTGTACTATCGGACGGAAAACGATGGAGTTAGGACACGTGGGTTTTTCTTGTTTTTTCTTTTTGCGGGACTTGGGAGGAGTTGACGATGAATAAGAACGAAGAGGGGTAGGTGGTGGATAGTGGACAAGGACGGCCTTTGAAAGGGAAACGGGTTTGAATATATGAATGGGCCATAATTACTGGTCTGGGCTTAGACCAGGTCCAATTAACATCTTCTATTTTTAAATAAAAATTTAAAATTTTGATTAATTTAAAACTTACTATTAATATAAATATAAATTTTTTTTTATTAATATTTTTAATTTTTAATTTAATTTTTAAACTTATTTTAAAATTCGAATTTATTCCAAAATAAATACACCATGAGCCCCCTCGATCGATCATTTAACAAAATCGTCGCAATAGAGACCGAAACGGTTCAACCAGGTTATCGAGTCTTCACTGAACAAGTTCCGTCTCGTCTGCAGTGAGTTTGGTTTTTATTCGTTCCCAACTCAAGATCATTTCCCGCGCTTCACTTTCTCCTGCGGCGGCGATCGATCTAGTTCTTCGTCGGCAGCGGCGGCGGAGGCGGCCCTAAGGATAGGGTTCCGATGAAGCGATGGCTGAGGGCGGTGTTGATTCTGATCACGGTGGCTTCTTCATTGCTACTATCGATCTTTTTGCTGAGGCTTCGCTCAAACAAACTTCACTCCAACCAGGTTCTCTCTCTCTCTCTCTCTCTCTCTCTCTCTCTACATAGAAAGAAGGTTCCGATTCAATACTTCAGTTACAATTTCCCTCTCAATGCTGTATTGTTTGTGCACTCTCGCATGCTTCAAGTTTTCTTTTGTAATTTGAGAAACAGTTGTCATGATCGCATTTTCTGCTGGGTAAGAATCGAATTGATTTTGGTAGTTTTAAGATGTGTATGAAATCAATCCCAAATGAATTGTCTAGTAAATTTGGGTGAAACTTGTGATTTAGCTTTTCTTATAAAATTTTCTGCTGCAGGCTGCTGGATCCCTATATGGAGAGTTCAGGTTCATTTTTTGTTTGTAGCTATATCTACAGCTTGGCTGCAATTTCCTTCTGAAATGGGTTCACATATTCATGAACTTGTTGCTGCCATGTGAGACGTATGCAATCTAGTGAAACAGCAAGCTTGAAAATTTCACTGGTTGTCACAGTTGCAAGGCTGGTAATTTCTTTCTCAAGTTGCTCCTTTCTAGTTTATACTTTGTTGCTTTTGAATATTTTTAAGTTGTAATTTGCAACTATTTTCTACTGGTCTGGCTTCCGAGCAAAACAGTGCGAGAAAAGTGATTTTTGATAGGAAGTGATTTTTAAAAGTAAATTTGTAAGAACAAATTATTATAAAAGAATATAAAAAATTATTTAAAATAATCTTTTTGATAATAAAAGTTACTTAAGGTGAAAAAAAAATAAAGACAAATGTAACTGATCTGGACAAGGTTTTAACTTATAGGCATGTTTTAATATTACAGAATTTTATTTTCTTTTTGGTATTTTGCATTAGATCATTTTATGTATACCGATTATTATTTCGATTATTATTTTTATTTTTATCAATTTTTATTTTAAATTTTATTTATTTATTTTAACTACCACTCGAAATTTTATTTCTATTGAATTATACTTCACACCAAATTCTACTTTATAAAATTTATTTTCAAAATATTTGTTTATATAATTAAAGACGCTTGGGCGCTTAGCATTTCATTCAAAAAAATAATTTTTAATTTTTTAATTTAAATTTTTAAATATATATTTTATAAATTTTAAGAAATTTATTTTAAAATATGAAAAATATAAAAATTTTAAATAGTAAATTTTTTAATTATTTAAGAAATTTTATTATTTAATAAAAAATAAGTTTTAATTTTAAAAAATAAAAATAATTTCTGTTTTAGAAATAATTTATTTAAAAGTATTCAGAAATGGCTCTATTAGTAAATCTCGTTCAAGAAATCATACATATAGAAAAATCTGATATTATCTACGCTAACGAATCAAATGCTATTCTGTAAATTTGGTGAAAACCATATTTACAATTTTATCAAAAATATGATGTGATGGGACTCATCAACGCACGAAGAGACAGAAGGTGAGATGAGATAATAGTAACAACGATGAAGAGTCGTAAATTTACTCGCCACGAAAGTTAACTTTTAAGAATTAAAAAATATTAAATAAATTATTAAAAATAAATATGGTAATCTATTTAAGAATATTTTTTATAAAATTATTTTCAGATTGAAGTGAGGCTACTCAAAACCGTTCACCATGCATCTAGCTTTAGTGTTAAATTAATTTCTTTAAAAAAAAATGATGGGGTTGTTTATTTTAAAATGCGTTTATTTTAAAATAAATTTAAGATAAAACTTTTATTTTATTAAAAATTAAGTTTTATATTTATTTATATAAAAATAAATTTAAAAAATTTAAAAAAATTATGAAAATTTGATTTATATAAAAAATGAGTTTATAAAAATAAAATTTTTGAACCGGTAAGCAAGTTCTAAAAAGCCAGATAAGCAAGAAAAAAATCCATCGCAAATCATAAGAACTCCTTCAATTAATTGACTGGAATCTAAGACTAGAGGGAGACCGGATCTGATGTCTATGTTTTGATTTTTTTGGGGCCGAACATTCGGACACCTTATTAGTGTTTTTTTAAAAACGGACATTTTATATTTCTTAATAATATTTTAATAATTTTTATATTTTTATTTTTATTTTCTAATAAAAATGAATTTATTTTTAAAAGATCCTATTTTTTAAGTGCTTAGAAATGATCCCTCTGTTAAGAACTTCAGATTCGTTGGTCCGTGTTCTTTTTTTTTACTAAATTTCTCTTTTGTTTGTTTTTTCTAGTTTTAACTTACAAACACAATACAAAAACAAAGCCGACCTTTGTATTTGTTGTTTCCAACCTCTTTCTACCTCTCCCTTCTTTTTTGTCTAATAAAGAGAGAGAGAGAGAGAGTGAGAGCGAGCAGAGCTTGCCGCGTTGTACAGGTTCGTGTTTTCTTTTCCCTGTTTACCGTGGTTCCATTTGTGTAGATCTGTGGATTTTTGTAGTTTTTTTTTTCATTGGTGCCGTATTTCTTGAGATCTTGAGGAAGTTGGACTTGGGGTGATTATTAGCTACATAGCTTGGTGACGTATTTCTTGAGATCTTGAGATCTTTGGTTGGGTTCTACAGATGCTACATAGTTTGTTTTCTATTGTTGTTTTTGTATTTGAAATCTGTTTACATGGAAAAAGATCACATTTTTCTTAAGTTCTTTTTCAAGGGTAGCATGAGAATTTTGCTTATATAATCTCAGTGAATGAAAGTTGGCATTTTTTTGTTAGGCTATTTAGTTTTTTCCTTTCTCTCTATAGAGCTGCAATTCTTGAAGGTTTTTATGTGATTTTTCTATGAAAGTGACCTTGTGTCATTCAACATATTAGCTGTAACTTTGAGAGGTGGATTAGAATGCATTTTCAATACTGTTATTACTGCTAATTTGGGGTGCTACAAGCATTGCATTACCTTCGAAGCAGGAAATTACCAATCTTTTGGTTTTTGAAATTCATTAGCACACTTTAACTTTTGACCTCCAAAAAGGATGAAGAAACGTCAAAAGGTAGATTTAAATGAACCAATCTGGAATGATAGATGTTTTTTCTTTTTTTGTGATATCTAATCCTTCATTTACTCTTTATGCTCAACAGTATTTGCTAAGTAAACGACATGGTTGCTCAGGAGTTTGAAGTGGACATAAACAAGCCCCTTGTATTTCAGGTTTAACTATACCGTTTTCAACTTTCTCCTGGTATTCTGTTGATTATGCGCCTCTGATGATTATCGAGGATAAAAATTTTGGATATTTTCTAAGGAAGCTTCAAAATCGTGCAGGTTGGCCATCTTGGTGAAGCTTACCAGGAATGGGTTCACAAACCAATTGTGAGCAAGGAAGGGCCACGCTTCTTTGAAAGTGATTGCTTGGAGGTACTTACATTCTTCTGCTATAAATGAAAATACAACCTTTGCTCGAAATTTATTTGATGAACTAATGTTTTGGGAACAAATTATTAGATCCTAACGCGCACCAAATGGTGGGTAATTCCTATGGTGTGGCTACCGGTTGTATGCTGGTTTAGTCTCCAATCTTTCCGAATGGGCATGCCACTATCTCAAGTAGCATTCACAGTTGCAAGTGGAATACTTCTGTGGACATTGATTGAGTATACTTTGCATCGTTTCCTATTCCATATGAAAACAAAAGCATACTGGTAGGTAGAAAAGCTTTTCTATTTCGTTCTCTTTTTTTTGGCATCAATGTTGAACCATACATAAGAGTTGCTATATCTAATGATGAGCTTTGATGATCACGTTCAGGGCAAACACTCTACATTATCTTCTCCATGGATGTCACCACAAGCACCCTATGGATGGACTCCGCCTTGTGTTCCCCCCTGCTGCAACGGCTATTCTATGTGTTCCGGTATTAATTCTCTTCTCTGTTATGGAAATTGCAAGTTTTGTGCTAATATATAGCATCAAATGTCCACTCTAACTATTGTAGACTCGTTTCTTCTCTTCTGTTTTTTTTTTTTTTTTTGAATTTTGACACCAAATCCTTTTTCCCCTAGTTATGGAATCTGTTGAAGCTTGTGTCTACCAGTACAACAACCCCTGCATTGTTTGCAGGTGGCTTGTTGGGTTATGTGATGTATGACTGCACTCACTACTACTTGCACCATGGGCAACCAACAAAGGATCCAGCACGCAATCTCAAGGTAACAGAATAGTTGATGTTTACAAATATAATCTCATTGCTTCTGGGATTTCTCCGAAGTACTCATTGTATGGCTTGCTTTACCAGAGTTATCATCTCAACCATCATTTCAGAGTTCAAACGAAGGGTTTTGGGATAACCTCGTCACTTTGGGACATAGTATTTGGGACACTACCCCCGCAAAATGTTTCTGGAAAGAGCAGCTGACTTTTTTTTCTATATGATATTTCTAGCTCATACCTTAAGAGCGATTGTAGTTTATTAAGATTAGGTTCCTCCATAATTGTCATAGGTAGCATTTTGCAGCTTTTTAGCAGTCCTACCTTGGGCTTGCTTATGTATGGCGTTGTTCTTCATGTAAGACTGTATGCTTTTATGGTTGAATCGACTTCAATTTTGCTAGTGGGTGCGAAATCTTTTCTACAATGCCAAGCCTATCTCTACTTTTCTTTGTGGTTTAACTCTTTATGTGCAATCTTTAAGTTGTTTGACTGGCTGTGTTATTATTAGGTCCATGCAAAAAATTCTTTGTTGCTATGTATTATTAAATTTGTGCTACTTGGGAGTTATTATCGGATGGGATGCATCGCTATCAACGGCGTAAGACATACTGCATAAACAGAAGTCCCTTGAGTGCAACATTATCATGAATTCAAACTTTGGAGATCTAAAACAGTTTTAAGTATTCATTTATATTGCATTGCACTATACACTTACACATAGAAGCCCTAGTCATTCAAATTTTGATAATTATGGTGGATATACATTGGAGATATGGAGAATGTACAGAAACACATTTCATTGTTGCTACAAGGCGGCTAACAAAATTGCTGCCATGATATAGTACAAAATCCTAGAAATTCGCCCACTGTGCAAATTAAGGAGACATGCTCCTGATGGATATCTTAAAGGCAGGAGGTCCTTTTGGAACTTTTCACTCCTCTCTTGATGAAGGGTCCATTGCAGTGGATGGGCTATCAGCAAAGTATTCCTGATGCTTCACATTTACACCATACTGGGGAGTAGAATTGAGCAACAAGGGGTCAGCATCAACTCCATTACCAAAAGCAAAATAAATAAATAAATAAAACATAGCATGAGGACAGAGAAAATCAGAACAGTAAGAAATAACTTCATCGTGGGGAATGGAAGATTGGAATGAGGACAAAGAAAAATAAGTACTAAGGCAAGCACTGCAGTAACAACTTGGGTCTCATTTGCAACCAGCTCGACATATTTACTTCAACGTACTATACATCATAGTATCTAGTGAATTAGTATTTGCCAGAAATTTAAATTGGCATAAGTGATAAGACTCACTTCTAAGAACTTTGGGACTATATCCTAAAGGTCGCTGAGATAACCTGCACATCATCCATTTCCGAAATCAAAGATGGGCATGCAGTTGTGGTAAATGTAGCAATGCAACCTACAACCAGGTATTTATGCGTAATTGCCAAGTTTTACAATTGTGTAATGAGTCTATAGAATCATAACTTAAATTAATTGCCCATATCCATCACATTGATGCCATTATTGCCTTGTGTGATTGCTAAAATAACAGAACTAGGTATAACTTGTAAGTTAGGCTGGCTTGGCTTTTACCAAGACTAGTTCAGAAGCCAAAAGGAGTTCAAAAAATCAATTATTAAGAACATAATACTAATAAAAACATGTCAAAAGTCCTTATGATTCCTCCTGGTTCTCAACCAGTTGGCAAGTACCATTGCTTGCTATACGATAACCAAAATATGCATTAAATCCACCAGGGTCTTGTCTGGCTGCAAATCAGAACATAGAAACTGATCGTCCATATAGTTAACTGCGCATTGCCTCTTTTTGCTCCTAAGTTGATCAGTTTATAATGGTTTATTATAGTTACCTCATGTAGTGCTTTCGAAAGATCTTCCATTGTCAAGATCAGACGCTTGTCCTATAGAAATAAGAGGGATTTTAATCCACTAAGAGAGATAACATAACAGAGTACTGAAGCATATGGGCACCTTTGGTTGCTTGCTCTTATTATCCTTGATAGGTGCTGCAACCCTTGCTTTGCAATGCCTTCGGTCATAGAAAGAAATTAAACGGCAAGGCATAAGATGAATAAGAACTTTAGGTTATTTTGGATTTTCTAATTAGCATGCATCCTTTGAACAATGCTTCAAGGAAAATACCAATAGCATTACATGTAGAAGTAGCCTTATTTGAAGCTTTATGACATTTGATCTTTCAGGATTTCAGATTCATATTATAGCCTACATTTCCTTAGAGTACCAAACTCAAAAGGTAAACACGCTTCACAAATACAGAAAATATCATTTGCTTTCCAAAAGAAAAAAGAGTTACCAATAGACAAACTATCTAGTAATCAAATACAGCTGCATCTTACAGCTCATAAAACATGATTCAACTCTCTGGTCTAAAATCTATCCATCTGGACCTTTCTGGAATAAATTTTGGCATACTTCTTCTTCTCCTTCATTAGCCACTAAGAACCAAATTAAATTCACTTCTTAAAATTCAGTGCATAAAAGGTTAAAAACTCTTCAATAGAATGACAAAGAGGGGGCGGGGCGTTATTCTTAAACACCTCGATTTACCGACTATCTTTCAACAATAATACTGTATCCTTACAGAAAACATATTCAAATAAACAAGAAACACGGTTTAAATGAAAATGAACATTCTCACTAAGAAAACATACTGGAGTGCATCACTAGCAACTTCCATGATAAATTTCTGTGTAGCTACCGAAACCAGCCTCGTTCTGTCAAGAAAATCAAACAACCATCAACAAAACCAACAATATATTATTGATAAAACTTCAAATCAAACCCCACTATATAAAATAACCAAAAATAAAAAGATCGAATTTTTATCAATCATACAGTCTCAAATCAGGACACTGGAATCCACTGCGTGAAAGGTAATGCTCCACCAACTCGTCTGGTATCTAAACCGATCACCAAAGTGGACAATCAAAAATTTTTAATTCAATTCAATTCAATCACTCAATAAAATAATAATCAACGAGAGAGAAAGAGGAGAGGGATTGATTACAGTAGGAGTGTACTCCATGAGAGAAGAGAGAAACTCAGCAAGGGCAGTTTCGTCATCGTGCCTTCCATCGCCGCTACCACCAACGCCGCCGCTTTTGCTCGCTGCAGCCTGCGTGTTCATCTCTCTACTTTCGCGGATGCTCGCCGTAGCTTTGCTAGTATAATAATGGTAGAAGAATCAATAATGGGTATGCCTTTGCTATTTAGTTTAGATAGAGGACTTTATTTTAATTATCTTAAATGTAATTGGATAAGATAGCAAATTGTATTTGCTGATTGGAGATTGAAGGGTTGGAATTGCAAATAAACTACTAAAAGTTTTTGCTGTTTTGTTCTGCTTTGGTCTTCGAACTGAAAATGAATAGGGCTTATGGGCTTGGCGAGTTTGATCGGTCCATATAAGTGTCTACTTTTAACATACTTATTTAATTGGCGTCCCAATTTGAAAATAAAGAATTTATTTGAATTTTGTTTTTTTATTATATAAATACAATCTACCTGGGACATGTTTCAGTTCACCAAATTTTAATTTCTGCTTCCAAATTTAAATTCAGCTCACTTCATGTATTTAGTTATCACATGGAATTCAATTTTTCACTACATACTGAATCCCACTGTCATCAAAATTTTATTTCTAAATTCTACTTCACATGTTTTAGTTATTATTTAGAATTGTATTTCTTTTTAATTTTACTTCTCACTAAAGTCTATTTTTGCAGAGTTTATTTTTTCGAACTCACTTTCGAGAGATATTTCATCCCAAGAATCCATAAGAACAAAATTTTCATTTCACTTTAAGCACAAGTCTATAGAATTTGCTTAGTGCATACTTATGCATCAAGAAGCCTATAGAATTCCAATCCTAAAGCAGCCACAAGTCTCTAAATGCTCAAAGCTACAGGCTTCACATACCATCAGCGGAATTGACAGACAAGCAATGACAAGTGTTTTTTTCCTATGACGATGGAGTATTCAACTAAGCTCCCCATTCATCATCTTCCCTTTTCCAAGGTCTACTCGAAACAGCTTACTGCAGCAGCCCATGATTGACAGACAGAGGCGGCATGGTATAAGCTGGTTACTAGAAGAAGCACAAGAACGAGATCTAAGACCACCACCCTCCATGAATGACCTGCTCAACAGAAACAATCAAGATCATCCCTTATCATTCATTCAAAAACTTTTTGGATTACTTGTTAGAAGTACTTCTCTGAAGATTTGTTGTTGCAGAAAAGGTAAAGTTTAGCTAGAGCTCATCAAAAAACCATAGATGGAGTAGTTTGTAAGAAGCAGAATCGTACAGACGAGGATACTAGAAATGCCAACTCAATTCTCTGTAAAGCTTTTCAAGAGAAAACATTTCTCTTACAAACATTTGAACATGCTCAGCAATGCAGCATTTCCGTACAGCTTCGATCAGCTGACCATATGATATAACTAAGGGGATGGAAATAAATAAAAATTGTCTACATTTGTTCATCTGTGAGCAATGCTTCCACCGTGAGTTCCTTGATGACTACCAGTTAAATGTTGCCCAGAACCGTAAGCTGCAGCAGCTCCATACGCGTTTGCAGTTGGCCTTGATGGATATGGCATCTGGTAATGTGCCAGGTTCTGTCCTGATACATATGGTGTGAAGTTCTGACCAACTACATAGGGCAAGTGCTGTCCTGGTGCATAGAATGGTGAGTTTGGTGCTGATCCAAAAGGAACTGTGTTCTGTGCAGCTCCATAAGAGTTAAATGTAATATCAGTTCCAGAGGCCATGATTGGGTGTGCTACACCAGCTCCTCCAGAAGTATCATATCCAGATCCTCTATAAGATTCACAGCCAGTAGCAGCAGCCCTGGTGGCATCATTATTGGCAGTTCTCAATGAATCGACGCTGGAAGCCCTGGAGGCATCAGGATTTGGAGCTCCAGATGGATCATGAGTTGTTGCTTTGGAAGCATCAAAGTGCTGATTTCTTGAAGCATCATTCCCAGATCGAGCAGCAGCAGGTCCAGCAGAAGCTCCAGCATATGGTGCAGAACCCAAAGAGTTCCCATTTCCCTGACATTCCAGCAGTAAGCAAACAAGATTGGATCATTCTTCTATAGTTCTTAATCAATAACAAGTAAAAGAAAGGAATTAAGGTCCATCTTTAATGGTAAAGAAATTAATTAACTTGCAAGAATGGAGAGAGCTAATATGACTTTGCATGTTGAGTCTTATATTCACAAAAGCTTTAGAATGACTTAGTTATAGCACAATGAACAAGTATGCTTGTGGTAAATAGTAATAACATATTGCACAAAGTCCTTAAAAAGGTAGCATAAGCACCAAAATAGAAGTTTGAGTAAGAATAGCAAACTGGAATCTTGATGATTATACAAAATGGATTTCTTTGAAGAAGGGAAATAAAGCTTTACATAGCAACATTTGCAAACTCGAAATTCTTGAGAGCCAACACACAAATGAAAAATGTTTAGAGGTTATTTTAGTATCAATCAAATATTGAAATTAAGGTGATGTCTTTCAGAAAATGTAGGATCTAGACTGACCATCCAGTACATCGTGAAACTTCTAAAGGGTTTTAAAAAAAAACACTCACCAGTATAATCATTACTAAGATGAAATCTAGACAGTCACTAACCCTCCATGCAGATAGATACATGAGACTACTATGCAAATTTAATTGCCTGTTCTCTTCGCCCAAAAAATGATACTATAGAATATACTAGTCTACCTTTTAACTTTGTGTAACATGAAAACATCCTTTCCCTTCAATTTTCCAAACAGAAAAACAGATCATTCTTCTGATATATTTGCTCTAACTGTCTGCATTTACTAACTTTATGTGTAAGGGAGAACTGAGACAGTTCACATCAACGGTTTGATGCTTAAAAAATCTACTTAGTTCAGAATCCTTATCAGTTAGTTTAGAATCCTTATCAGTTTCTGTTCTATCCAGTAAATTTTATAAATGTGTTGCATACAGCTGATACGAATCTACTCACATGAGAAGCTGCATGACCATCTTCACGAACATTTTGGCCTAAAGAATGCTGCCCTGACAGGTGATTCTCCTTGTAACCCACATTACTTCCAGATACACCACCTATGAAAGAAATGCCAAATTACACAGAAAGATTTACAAAGTGAGAGGAACGAGAGGACCTTCATAAAACTCATGCTATTATGAATATACCACTTTTCTCAATGCTTGTCGCATTGGCCAACAACGCACGGAGCTTTTCCACCTCCCTCACCATAGTGATGTAGTTCTCCTCCATCACTTGAAGTGATTCAAAATGATCGACACGTAATTTCCTTTCATAATCATATGTTGCTCTGCATGATAGAGAGACTACTTAAGCAATTGCTGTAAACAATCTCCATAGATTAAAGATGACAATTATTACCTGCAGTGTTGATACTCCTGCCTAAGAGGCTCCAATTCAGACATTAGTACCGGAATTTGCCGTACATCAGCAACAGTCCTCTGCAGGTCTTGTGTCAGGTGCTGTACTTCAGAGATGAGATCTTGTCTCACTGCAACAAGGTTCCGAGCTTCTGAATGAGCCTCTTCTAACTCTTTTTTAAGAGATGCAGTAGCTTGCAATTCAGCATCCATGATAGCTATCTTATCTGTAAGAGCTCTCATTTGTTGCTCTCTATCAGCTTTAACATTGCCAATACGCGTTTGCAATCTCTGCAACTCCTCCTGCCCTGCAGCTAATTCTTGCCTGAGTGTAGCATGGGAGGCAGCTAGCCTTTGGTTCTCTACTGCAAGCTGCTGCATCTCGGCATGCTGAGCAGCAAGCTTCTGCTCCATGATATCTGGGGGTACCATATCAAAAGGAAGAAGACCGTGCGGAGGATGGTGGATGGGACCATATGGATCTGGTCGCATAAACTCAGGACCAGGAAGAGGCCCACGATAATGCCCAGGTGGTAACCGACTTTTACTTCCCATCAAGTCTGATCCCAGTATGTCTTTTACAAACCACATCATAAAAAAAAAGTTAAAAAATGAAATATAAGCAAAATATTCGGAAGGAGATAGTAATTCAAATAATAATAATAATAATTCTTTTTTTGTTAAAAAAACAAACAAACATACACAGATCTATAACACCAAAGATGGCAACTTTTTCAAATGTGCACTTGTTATTATGAAGCTGATATATCATTCAAGAAGAATCTGACATTACAAAGAAGAACAGTACAGTAACCAACACCATGATGAATGATATATTAGCTACTTTCTATCCAAAATCCTTTCACAACTACAAGATCAATAGAAGACTGAGAACCTTGATTGGCCACATAGCACCCTTCACTAAGAAAATAGATCAGTTTGGCATAGGCCAGCAAAGAGCATAAAATTTGCAAGCAGACTGAATTTTTAGTTGATCTGTAAAAACTCACGCAAGTTTGGATCATTGGCGAAACAATTAATTTCACACTTCAGGCTCGATTGGCAGATAAACCTAGAAGAATGCACATGGATAACACAACTGAACAAGCTTTCAAGCAAGTCAACAACTTTGGTTAAATTTTACATCTTTGTTTATACTGAAGCATAAAATTGCTCTCAGAAGAATAGAAAAAAGTGCAAAAACTCAAACTCTGTAACAATCGTGAGCTTGATTCGATAACAATTCATTAGATGTATCCTTTTATATAAATCATCGCACAATTGAAAAAGAATGCCAATACAAAATTAAAAAATTCAATAAATTGCCTATAAAACATTGATTTAATAACCAAATCAAAACAAATTCATATGTGGAGAATTAAACTCAAGATTAAAACAAATAATCACTGAATTTGAAGAAACGAACACGAGAAGAGAAAGCAGAAGAAACACCGACCTGTTGTTGCCTCCGCCAACCGTCGCTACTACCGCTACCGCCGAGAAAAAAAGTTCCCCTGCTCTCCTTCTCCTAGTGAAACTGTAGTGAAAAAATAACTAAAAACAAACCAAAACAAACAAATCGTAGTAATTAATCGACTGATATCGAGATCGATAAAAAGGGAAGTAGGATGAGGTGAAACCAGTTATATCATATACCTGAAAGCGTGGCTTACTCTTAATGGACGTAGTGATATTCTCACAAATAAAACTCCGTCACGTGGAAGAATAAAATATACCTTTCATACAAGTATCCATCTCAGGAAGAGAAAATGAAATTTAAGTTTATGGTACATTAGTTTCCTTTTTAGGGATTCAAAGTTTAAGATTGAGAACTTAACAAGTTTATGAATTTGCAAAAACGCCCTAAACCCAAACAAATAGCATTACTATTCGCATTACTCTCTTGAAATTCTCTATTCTTCTCTCTGAAGTCTGAGCTAAAGCAGCCATGGCGAGGAAGATTAATTCGTTCATGGAGAAACCATTCGAGTCGATAAACCGCTACAAGATCTCCAAACGAAACGTTTCTATGGCTCTGTTGGCCTTTGATGCGATCCTTGTTTCACTCATTATCGCTTACGTTCCTTGTAAGTAAATCTCTGATTCAATTCCCAATCATTTTAATCCGTCTGAAAATTTTTATTTGTTATTCCTCTTTTTGGTGTTTTAATTATAATTCTGTTTGTGATCGGGTTTGTTTTTGGTGTATATAGATACGAAGATAGATTGGGACGCATATATGTCACAGGTACGGAAATTTTTAATTTTTCGTTCCATGAATTTTCAGGTGAATATTAACTCAGAGAATGTTTTATGTAAATTCATTGACGAATTTTTTATTTCTCTTTAGTTTAATTAAGAAAATAGTGTAGTGATTATTGAATATGTTCAATGGTCTTTTTAATCAAGTATTCGAGATATGTTTCATTGTTAATTCAGTACATTTACTTAATTGTATTGAAGATTTGCAAACTCGGAAAGTTGAGCAGTATGTTACATTAGTTGGTGGGTTGATTTTAATTTGATAGAGCATACGTTCTTTAAGATTGGTGTTATTGGTGGTTGTTTTGGCAGGTTGATGGATTTCTTGGAGGAGAATGGGACTACACGAAGCTAGAGGGAGACACAGGGCCACTGGTATATCCAGCTGGATTCTTGTATATTTATTCTGGGATAAAATTCATTACCGGTGGGCAAGTCTACCCAGCTCAGGTACTTTTAGAGAGTAGTTACTATCTATATTTTGAGATCTCTTTTCGAGTTGTTTTGTGAGACTAAGACCTAGAAAATTGTTGTTTAGCCACTTAGTATAGGAAAACATTTTATGCCTCCATACTATAATCTTTAGCAGCATCTACAGAATGGTTTCTACTCCATTTGGAAAGGCTTTCCATCTAATGACTTTTTGTTCCATGCAGATTCTGTTCGGCATTTTGTACATTCTAAATTTGGCAGTTATCCTTTTAATCTATACAGAAGCTGATGTGGTATGAATCTTTAGGAGAATATACTTCAAATACGTAACTTAATTGTTTACCCTGAACCTTGCTCTACTTCTTTTAGTTAGTGTCAGTTATTACTTTATGGAAGTGATAAAAACATGATTGCACCTAATTGCTAACTTTGGATGGTTGAAGTCTAGTTGGTCAGTGTTTCTTTTAGTTGATAAGTTCTATGCATTTATTTGGTGGGTAAAAAAGGGCAATCACTATTGTTAGTAAACCATGCATGGATGGCACGATTCTCATAGATAGTACTGCTTGTTTTCTTGGTCCACCAGATCATAAGTAGGTTGTTATATTTTCTGTGCTTGCATGTCTTCACATTTCGAGCTGGCTGTATCATTGCATGTGTATCTCTGGCATGCTTCTATAGGCAGTGAGTGATGACTATGTATCAAGAAAGAACATGTCACATGTGTTAAGCTATATGTATACTCTATTTCATCATTACATTCCTTTCAATCACTAGGCATGTACAAATGGATGAGATTATCCTTTCATGACTGGATAATAAGCTGCTGATGATTTGCAGCAAGCTTTTATGTTTCATTTTTTCTTTCCAATAATGAAGATGTTTGTCTGCTTTGTTAGTTATGGTAGAAATGTTAAGATTGCCCTTTTTTTTGCTTTGTTTAGCATCTTGCTTTTTGACACAGTGCCATTTTTCTTTGTAATTGCAGATTCGATGTCCATGAACATCTCCTTTTCTTCTTTTTTTCAGCTTCCGTGGTGGGCCCTTTGCATGCTATGCCTGTCAAAGAGAGTTCATTCCATCTTTGTACTCCGCCTATTTAATGATTGTTTCGCAATGACTTTACTTAACGCTGCAGTACTTTTGGTTTTGCATCACAAGTGGCACCTAGCTTTACTGATTTTCAGGTGATTAACCTGTTCTGAGCATTCTATGAAGAGTGTCCAGCTTGAATAGATTCTTTACGTCCTGATAGAGTTATAACACTTACATGGGCACCGTTTCTGCATATTTTTGTTGCAGTGGAGCTGTTTCAGTCAAGATGAATGTGCTTCTTTTTGCTCCTCCATTGTTTCTACTCATGCTGAAGGTACAGCAATGCATGTTACACTAGGAAACTCTGTTTAGAGAAGAATCTTACTATTGTTTGTTCTATGCTCCTCACATAGGAAATGAGTATCAAAGAGGTCCTGACAGCCTTGATTGGTGCTGGAGCACTGCAGGTAGGATCCCTGATTTATCTTTTGGTCCAAATAGTATAACAAACATGCATTAATCTTATCTTTTCAAGTCTTCGAGTGATTGTAGAAGGCTATGATACATAAAATTATCCAACTCTTGTTGCATTTGATTTATTAAATCTGCAGTAACTGATCAAAGGTGAATTTAACACAGTTCCAGCTAACAGTATTTGTGGAAATTCATAGAAACCTGAAAATTGAACTCTACCTATCAAGTTCAGTCCATCAATTTTTTTTGACTTTATTCAGATATCGAATTAGATGAATGCTAGAGTTGCTTTAAACTTTCAAAGATTATGTTAAGCTGAGGTGTTGTGTTGATGTTCTCAAGAAGATTTAAAGGGAAGCCTGTGATAAAAGGTTTGCTAAAAAAGATGTATGAAATTCTTATTGTCATTTAGTGTATTTTTGTAGTTTGATAAATTAGATGTTCTAGTTACTGATGGTATGCTTTTGTCAGACTTTTAAGCAGAAGGTATTTCTCTATGCTATTATCTCTTTGGGGAACGAAATTGACTCAGATAATATTTTATTTTGATATATGCTACTGCAATCTTTGTCCATATTTACAAGCTGGTAGTTATGATGGCATTCTGCAGGTTTTGTTGGGACTTCCTTTTTTACTATCACATCCAATCGGTTACGTCTCAAGAGCATTTAATCTTGGCCGTGTTTTCATACATTTCTGGTACTTGTGCTCTTTAAAGTTCAAACTTGTATGTTACAAGACGAGCGTAGAAGTTTAAAAGTAGTATTTGTTAGGTTTTGACCATACTCCTAACTGTGCTACTGTGCATTTCAAAAATATGCGAAATGTTCACTATGAGAAGACAGTTGCAAAACACCAACACGCTGCAAATGTTTGATAGGCAGATCATGTATTCAACATGATCAAAATTATTACATCCATGTTGATCCTTTAATGTCGGTACTCATATCTTCTCTTTCTTTCTTTTTTTTAGGTCAGTTAATTTCAAATTTGTTCCAGAAGAACTTTTTGTGTCAAAGCCGTTTGCAGTATCTTTGTTGATCCTTCACCTTAGTCTGCTTCTGCTCTTCGCACAATTCAAATGGTCGAAGTTAGTCATTTAATCTCTCCTGCTCAGTTTTATGATTTATTAGGCACCTTTCAATTGTCAATATGAACTTTTTGCACTTAAAATACTTGATTATGCTTTTATTTTTCTATTTTGTCAATATGCATTCTTTCTTCCTCCTCCATACAACCAGCTGCTCAGTGAAGCAAGTTTACTCTTTTTCCTATTTGAGGTTTTAAGAAGTCTGCACAATCTTGGACAATCCAAATTAGAACAGCTCCTCTTGAGCTGGGTTGATTCTGGTTGGATGATGGTCGTAATTGCATTATCTAGTTGTGAATATGTGATTTGGGGCTGGTGAAACCTTGCATGATGTAGAGGATTTTGATGGAATAGTAAATCACATGGGGTGTCCTCATTGTGGAGGTATGAGATGGGAATTGGTAAGAGGTAGACAAGGAAGAAATATCATACCAGGCAACGCACTAAGATCTTCTAGAAGAGAATAAGATTCTGGCACCTGATAGGTTTAGATAGTGCATCATTCAGATTAAACTTTAAACCTAGACCACAACCTGTGACCCAAACCTTAGGTTTTGGTATATGGTGATCCAACTTCTAAACATGTGTGTTTTACTAAATGGAGTTTCCGATATCCACCGCAGTAGAACAGTTTTTAGGAACAACTGCTGAAGTGGAATGTTCAAGTGAACTATGTTTAGTTGTTGAAAGCTTGATATGTGGTACTCTTTATTTTTAAGTTCATATTTGTTTTAGATTAAATGCTGAGAAGTTTGAAAATGGTTAGAGAATGTCATGAGTGAGCATTTGCCTTCCTGCTTCTGGTGTTTTGCTGCTATGTCATGGTTCATAATATTCTTAATATTTCAGATTTATGCTGATTTGAAGCTGGTGGTTGCTTTTATTGATGATATGATGTCAGTCATTTCTTCGTTATATAAAGTCTGGTGGCATTTCTATGAACTGGGATCACCTGCAAATAATAATGACTTATTCATAGTCATGCTTCTACAGATATGAGGGAGGACTTCTCCAGCTCCTGTGCTCAAGATTCTCTGCTAGTAATCTGTCGGCTTCAAGTTCAATTTCTCCTTCTACTTCCAAACCAAGATCTAAGATTTTGAGCAAAGACTGTATGTCCAGCTTTTGTTAATTCATGCAAGATTCACTTTTCAAATTCCCTATATATTCTGATTATTGTCCGATTGTCTTTGGGAACTTCTGATGTTTTATAAATGCAGATATTGTGACAGTAATGTTTGTTGGGAACTTCATTGGAGTTGTGTGCGCAAGATCTCTACATTATCAATTTTATTCTTGGTAAGACTATGAGATTTAATTCTTTTGACACGACAACAGTTTAGGTTTGTCTTGACAATTATATACATGATTTCAACCACTTATCCTTTTCAAACACTGATTTCAAGTTCATGCTTAGTTTCAATGCATGCAACATTGTTTCATATTCTGTTTACCAACTAAGAGTTTGCTTTCTCTGGTGGGATGGGCTTATAGTTGCAAGCTAGTATCGTATCTGGAACCACTGCCAAAACTTTGAATAAATCGACAGAGGATAAGAGAAGGAGGCAAAAGCTAGAAAAGGCCATTTTGGTTCGTGTCATTTGAGTTGTACAACTTAAAACCTGATGGCCTGAATTATCAGCACTTTCAAAACAACAAAGCCATATATAAATGAATCAGCTTCAAAATCACTTTGCGATAAAAGTTGCTTGAAGATTGCGGCCCCTAGCTGTATGAAATCAAATGAGGATGAACTACCTAGATCTTCTTTCTTCAGAATCCATTTATGCTAAAGTACATAGATAGTCGGTTAATATCGTAGGATGCATTTCTACCACTTCATTTCAAGTATCTTCTGTGAAATATCTAATACGATGGTTTGTCTGCAGGTACTTCTATAGCCTACCTTATCTCTTGTGGAAGACACCTTTTCCTACTATCTTTCGGTATGCTGTAGAAATGTCAAACTTATCATCAAAGTACTTTATAGTGAATGCACTTTGGTATTTGCTAATAGTAAACTTTAATGCAGCTTAGTGTTGTTTGGTGCTGTTGAACTCTGCTGGAATATTTATCCTTCAAACTTCTACTCTTCGATGTTGTTATGTGTTGTACATCTTTGCATATTATGGGGCTTATGGATTGCCCCAAATGTGTACCCTTACATGGATCAAGAACCTAAGACAAAGAAGAAGGAATGAGATATCATACTGGATCAAGGAGACTTCAAAAATTTCCACCAAAAGGCAACTAATAACGTTATTTTAATCCTGTTCTTCAACTCTTGACTTCATTTGAAGCTTTTCCAGTTCGTCAAGAATGAGTTAAGAGCCACTATCATAGTTGTTAGAAGTTCTTCGGAAGCTAGCCTGAATTTCTATCCATCTGTCTAATTGAATGTTTACTTTTTGGAGATACGTGATTGTTATTAGAGAAACGATGCTGACATCCAGCTGTTTCTTTGATTTCGAAGGAGATGGAAATATTTTGTTGTAGCTTATTTGGAGGAAGAATTATTTTCATGTAACTTAAAAATTAAATCTCAAAAAAAATCTATAAATGGAATTTTTCATTACATACGGATTTTTTCATTTAGTTCATTTTGAAAGTACCATGGTCTAACGCTAACGTATTTTAGATAACATATTTGATTAAATTTGAGGATAGCTTAACTTTAGGGTAAGTCAAAATATTCTGAAGTCGAATTGTGTTTTTAAGAAAATATTTACGTTTATATCTGGCAGAGCGTTTTGAGAGCTTTTCAAAAATATTTTTAATTTCGTTTTTTAATAAATTTTATAATATAGATTTTATTTAAAATTTTAAAAAAATAAAAAAATTACATCTTAAAATATTATTTTTTATATTAAAGAATTAAAATTCTTTTTTAAAATTTTTAAAATTAGGAAATTTTTATTTCATAAGAACTTTAAAATATTAGGAAATTTCTTTTGAGATTTCAAAGCACACACAGCGTACCTATAATAAACAATTTCTTCACTTTCTAATTCACAAGCAGTTATTAGAACTGCCAACTTATTTAGTGGAAATTCAGCACTTGAGCAACTACCTATAAAACTGCAACAACATGAAATTGTTGAAGTTAGTGGAGAGGTTTAGTTATAACACTAGAACTATAACTTAACAAAGAGTCTTTCTTTTTGTTTTGGATAGCAAGTGTTTGGCAAGATTTTAAAGAACTCCTAATTAATTTTTCTAGAGAACTCACTTTAGGTGTTTGGAATTAAGTTTCTAAAACGCTTCATTTAAATTTTTTATTTTATATTTTTTAATATATATTTTATAAATATTTAAAAATTTAAATAATATAAAAAAATTATACATAGTGAAATTTATTATTATATATTTTATTATTTTTTAAAAATAAAAAATATATCTTATTTAAAAAAATATAAAAATATTTTTTATTTTAAAAAATTTTATTTCATAAGTATTTTTAAATGCCTTTTTAATAGACATCCACTACTACCTGACGACAATGGCAAAGAGTTCCAACCACTCAACTACTCTTTTAACTCTTTTTACATACTTCTCAATTGAAAAAGAAAAACACTTAAATGTAAAAGATCACTTATAAAAACTTGACTCATTTCTCGAACCCAACCTCTTTAGAAACTTATTTTCTACAGTGCAACCAAACGAGCTCTAAGTTATGTTCATTGGTACGGTTTGGTTGATGTTTTCTTCTTGAGATTAAGCTGAAAATATTTCAACAAAGTGAGACCAAAATGAGAGCAAAAGCATAGAGACCCCTTTGCTTAGAAGAAAACGGCACTAGCGATTTATATCTTTCATTGTTGTGGACCATTCATATACATGAAAATTGTATACACATAAACATCATTGCAATAATGGATATACAGAAATATTTACGTAAAAATTTCTCTTTAATTTCTCAGAAAAATGTGGAAAAGAAAAATGGAATTTTCATTTGGAACTCAAGATTAAAAATGGTGATCTTTAATGAAATACTGATCATTCACAGGTAAGAAAAATTATAAACTTCTTGAGATGATATATACATGAACTTGTATATGCAAGAAAGGAAATAAAGAAAATGAAATTAATATGAAACATTTCACTGAAGCACTTGCAGAGGAAGAACTTGTTACATTTCATTCACATCATCATCATCATCATCAAAATAACAAAGATGAGTGAGAGATGAAATAGAGCAGATTAGAAATTTCTACAATATATAAAGTAGCTAGAAGGCATAGCTCTTGAGTCCTGGTGAATCAGCAATCTTTAGAGTTTCTGCGATGAGTTTCTTCGCCCTTTTGCTTCTGATCTCCATTCTCATGCTCTCACTCTTGTCCATCTTATCATAGTACTGCAACTTTTTGTTCTTCATGCCTTTGATCTTGGACTTTATGCTTCCTACAAATCTCCCTATCTTTTCTCCAACCATCAACACCATCTCCAATTCAATCACTGCAGAAGTAGAAGAAGAAAAAAAAAATTTTTTTTCTTTCCTCCAAGATGAGAAGTAGTAGTACTGTGGTTGCAATTAATTGTAAAGTTAATTATATATAAAGAGCTTTATAAATGCGTGTGGAATAGAAGTTATTTGTGATTTTCAGTTTCACATCATGGGACTCGTGTTTACATATCTTTATAATTTATTTTTTTTTCTTAAAAAGAAAAAATACCGAGTGGTATAGATACCTCTTATTTTTAAAAACAAAAATTAAAACAAATTCTTATTAAAAATTCTTTTTGCAATAAATGGATTCAAGCAGAACCAAACTCTGCTAGCATGGAATGGTTTGGTTGAAGATGGTTTAATGGTTGTTGTTGCAGTAGAGTTACATGTAGGTTTGAACAGAAGAGCATGCTCATATGGACATTAGAAAGTACTTTTAAAATAAAATTTTTTTATAATAAATAATATTTTTATTTTTTTATTAATAAAATAAAAATAAGTAATTTTTTAAATTTTAGTATGTAATTTTTTTGTACTTTCTAAATTTTAAAATAATTATTTAAATATTTATTAAAAATATATTTAAAAATATGAAATGAAAAAATTTAAAATTATTTTTTAAAAAAATAATGTCAAACAGACTAAAGTAGTTTGGGTGAATAAAGCATAAAGTATTATTATATCAAGTATGCTAGGAATCTGAATCTGGTCCACATGAATCGATGTTTGTTACAGGTTAGCAAATTTTCACCCAAATTGCGAACCTAAGTCGAAACCAATTCATTCATTTGATATCATCACTAACATTACTAAAGGGTGTCTTTTAATTAGTAAAAACTAATTTTCGTAAAACTCAACTCGGTGAAACTGAATTGGGTAAGAAGTGCTAGAGATGACTTCGGAATAAAATAAAATACAAACTCAAAATTTATTTAAAAAATAAATTCTGTATAACTGAAAACACATTCTTTACGTAAGGCATATGACTTTTTATGTTTATTTTTGTAAACTTGTATTTAAAAACAAATTTTATATTTATTTTTATAAATTTGTATTTAAGAACTCACTTTTCAATGACTCATTATAAAAACCGTTTTCAGAAACTCACTTCGAATTACTTCCGACCAAGTAAATTAAACTAGCCGTCGGTATTTTTATGATCAATTAGATTGGTATCATAGAAAAACTTACACAAATAAGAATTCAAACTAAGAACATGTTTCAAATGTCCGTAATAAAATTTTATAAAATAAAATTTTTTAAAAATAAAATAAAAATAAAATTCAGTATTTATATTTTAATAAATTTTAAAAATATATTAAATATTAAAAAATATAATTATATTAAAAAATATGTAAATAAAAAAATTAAAACTAAAATTTCGCATGTAAAAATAAAGTTCTAAATTTCATGTATAATTAAAACATATGAACTGTTCGAAACTCAAAAATCTGACCAAAAAAAATAAAATTACGGACGTTTAAAACACGCCTTAAATAAAAGTACACTATGTAAATCGGTAAAATTATGCATCCCACTCTCCACATCTAACTAGAGATCGCTGTAACGCTATATAGTTCAATATGAGCAAATCCATAAAATAATTTAACATAAATTAGATTACATACCAATCAAAAGAATTTCAATAGGATGCCGTAATGAATTAACTACGGGATTATGTCTTAGCTAGAAGAACTGTTACGTAATATTCTAGATATCAAAATCAAAGAAGGTAAACTGAGCTCTCTTATCTTCTGTTATCACTGAACTGGTAACAAAAGTCAAATCTTTGGAACTAACAGGATCATGTAGCAACAAGTTCATAGCCACATAGTTTGATGCATGCTAACTAACAAAACCATCAAAATCTTAGTTATAGTCATTTTCATCACAAGATTAATGCAACCTCAAGTGGACGTGAGCATTAGATAGCAACACTTTGCAAAAGAATTAGTGGACAAAGAAGAAACACAATCATCACTTCATCACCATTTGAGCTCATGTTATAAAATATTTTCCTCTTAGACCAAAGATCCGTTTGATGTTGCCCTTCCAGAGGTATCGAAGCAGATATCCCCAACCAATCACTTAAGCTAAGGGCTAGCCAAGGATGGACCAGGAGCTAGAATCATTTGCACAAGTGTCATCTTCTGAAATTGTGAAACTTGAACTTGAGAGCTCAGCTTCTATTCATCAGGTGTAATCTTTACATAGTCAAAAAAGAAAAGGAAGATCCAAAATAAATGTGCACAGAGCTAGTTACATCTCACTTTGAAAGAGGACTTTCAGTTAACTTAGGCAAGATCACTTTCGGTCCATTTGTGTAGCCGATACGCTCTAGACTTTAGTTGGTCAAATGCACTTTCTGCCCTATGCTTCTCTTCGAGAGTAAAATTACTTGATACCTGCATGCATATACACACAACCAGTCTTAAATGGAAAAAGAAGTAATCTAGTGCAGAATAAACAGAAGCTATATGGTGCTTCAGAATCTTCTCAACCATATAGAAAGAGCAAGCAAAGGGTAAAATCTTTGAGGAAGCCTGTGATCATATCTAGAACAGTGTTTACTACCACATGCATTCTACGGAAAGTGACAGGCGTGAGCTTAACGAGCTTGACAGTTAAGACTTGAAGAAGCTGTAACTCTAGCTAGATACCTTGAATATATATCTTAGGATGCCTACAAATAATGGAGGTAGCATATGAACAACGCATTATGAATTATCACTCCTTTGCAAGAAATCCAATTTAATTGTGTATCTACGTACGCATAAATCAATGCGGTGGACAAGGGTGGAACATAAAAGTTGTACGATCCTAAGTATCTAGTTTAATATTCGTCTATACTTGTCGCCAACAAAACCAGAACTAATTTACTTGAATTAAAACCTACCACTTCAGAAAAAATATATTCATTACTTTGATCCTATGCATCAAAACTTCAAGGCCTATGTACATGTCACTTAACAGTAGGTACAGTCTATAAAATTCTACAGACAACAAGAATCCTAGGCTACGTCAACTCAGATGAGGAGGTGAGTGAAGCAAGGGAAGGAACGGGTGTTTCGTCAATCAAGCAAATCATAGCATTATGAACCTTCTCACAAAGCATCGGCATTCACATAATATATTTGGGGTTTTAATGATCTCTCTTCAAAGCAAGAGCTGGAAGAGTAACCGATGAAAGAACTGATTGTAAAGTGTAACCAGGAAAGTCAGGTGAGTTAGAACAACGTGGCTACAATGTGTAATTATCAAGTGTATGACTAAAGAAATGCTATAAAGGTGGTTTGATATCAACATCTCTGAATAATAACTTCATCAAATCACAGTTATATCATAAATGATATCACTCACCAGGAGCTTCCTTATACTTCCCAAACATTTCCTAATAGTTTCTTTGTTGGAAGAGAGACCTCTTTGAAGCTTCACATCATTATACATGCACACAAGGATGGTAATGATTGCAAGCAACCTAGTCAGCACGCCAAGACTAGGGTCAGGGCTGCTATGAGAAGCAAATGAAGCGTAATCCGAATTTTGGGAAACCAATTTCATCAGGACATGTGTTAGGAACTTTTCACTTTGATAGAAAAATATCATACAAGGCCGAGCGAAGTACTGGAATATGTGAATCTGATCAAAATCATTGGTTACAGCAGCTGTTCCTGTTGCATCCTATCCCAACCAAAAAATATTAAAAGTAAACCATAATTTTGAAAACATCAATGAAAATATGAAAGTGCTAAACATCAGACCACATTGAATTAACTATTATCAAGACACCAACTACAATGGTACTCACATTAATAAAACTCATTCAATAATTTGTGGTTGCTCAACTACCGAATCACACTATCAAGACCAGCTAGACTAATAAAGGGGTAATGCACCACCAAATTGCATCATGCAGAAGTACAATTCAACTTTAGTATTGGCATGCCACAATACTCATATAATGCGGTGTAGTAGTGGAAGTAAGCTTAAAGAGTGACGCTATTTTCCAGGATAGAAGCGGTTTAAAGCAGTGAAAAGCAGAGCTCCAATCGAGGCAGGTTTCACCGTGGACATGCGTTATACATTGGGAGTACAGCAACATTAGGCAGCATGACATGGGCTCACAAGACTCTAGTACTTAAAATGTAGATTACGTAGGAGGTGTAGTTATGGTTTTATAAAAGTTGTTGGGGTGATTAGTAGTTGGTAGTTATGCATTAATGAACACAATGAATGCGTGAATACCAAGAACCACTAGGACTGGAAAATATAAACCTATGTGTTTATACTTGAATCAAGGAATGGAATGAATTATTTCTCGTCTTTTACTTTCAGGTTCTTAGGAGCAGTTTGTGTTGTAGTGCCACCATCAACCTGCTGGTGTTTATATTCACCTCGTCAACATCATAGCCTATGGGTATCGCCAATCAAATCTGGTGAAAAAGGCTTAAGTCACTAAAAGGGGTGTCCTCGAAGGAAAGTAGCAAACTACAGGTGTAGACCTTCGGTTTGAATTAAGACCTTCAATTTGAACTGAGTTCAGACATTATTCTGGGGACATCAGGTCCCAGACCTGGCCCATGGGCTAACATAAGTTTTCAGTAGTTTAGTCGCATCTACTCACAACAACTATAGTTAGAGAAATTTATGCATGAGCCAACATTTAAACATCCATGGTTTTTCGGTTAGACACTCTCCAATTATACCTTAAACTACAATGAGGCAATTTTTGCCCAAACCATCTGTAACATTTGGCATCAGACTCAACTGAACAAATGGATGCACCAGCTCCATGTTGGAATTCCATAAAAGATCTCACAAAAAGCAGCATGTTTCTAAATATCACTAGCTTAAAATTCAGTATTACAAGTCCAAGGCTAGGGCCACAATCCATTAGACTGAAAAGAGTCACCACATTAGAAATAGTATAAAGGAAAACCAAGTAATAACTACGATCCATTTCAAAATACATAACATTGTAAAAGTTTTCAAGACAGGATAAGGGTTAACAAAATCAATGCAGAAAATGCACTTACAGTTGCAGCAAGCATCAAGTAACAAGATACCCAGCAGCTTATTCTCTGAATTTCTTCCTCAACTAGTTTGGCACAGTTAAAATAGAGTGTAAAAATGATGATCAGCAACCCACGCATGTTTTCCAGTGGTAGGTTCTTAAACTGCCAGCAGATACAAGAATAGTATTACTTTTGCAGCTGGTAACATAAATAGACAAAGAGCCTAACAAGAATTCTAAAAGTATTTGAAATGACCAAAAGGTATAAAGAAACTTATTCTTCCAGGAAATTCGATTAATGGTAGTAAGCTAGTACCTCATCAGCTGCACTACTGCAGACAAGCTTAACAGCCAGAGAATTATCTCCCATTTGCGAGACACATGAGCAAACATCATAAACAACAGCTTTAAATACCTCCTGATTTGATGTTTGGCCGTCACTTGGCCTAACAGCTAGCCTCTCTGGTACAAAGATAAGGACTGAAGCTTTCAGGCACAATATGTTTCCTTGTTTTGCAAAAAGTTACAAAGTTAAACTAATACTTTTCGGCAATGACCCATCTATAAACTAGACACCTAAGTGAAAGCACAATCCTTCCTATTTACTTTGGACATGAACCCGTAAAGAATATGAGAAATAGCAATGTAATGGTATAACGTACAAGCTTAGTGTTATCAAAAAGCACGACCTAAGATAAATGATGTGATAGATACACACTGCAGTGTCGCCAATATATTACTTCCCCAGCACATCACTAGACTTCCTCACTTATATCTCATGCCTTATAGTAATGTGGTTTCTAATAGACAATTTGTGACCTTGAGTACCAGCCATTTAGAAACTTTAACTGATAAATATGTAACCAACTAATAATACTCAGATATTCAATTTCCAAAATTGTCTGTAAATATGCACTTGCAAGATAAAACAAATAACCTACTATGCAAAGATTTCCAATATTGTTTGTAAAGTTAACCATTTTAACTGATAAATAGTTAACATAAACACTCAGACATTCAGTTTCCATTGTTGTCACTAAATATGTTTCTTTGCAAGATAAAACATACATGAACCTACTATAGAAAGAATTGCATATTTTGTTTGTACAGTTAGCACTCATGTGGACAATTGACAAATCTCTTCACAGTCACCAGTAGTTAGAAAGAAGTCATTAAGAAATATACAAATCAGGTTTTCTTGTGAAAATCAGCTATCGAGATGTCTACAAATTTGACTACTCCGAATAGCAGAAATAGTTTTTATTTACAGCCATAGAAATAACATTCTTTCCCTTCACATTCATACTAAAGAGACGCTTCGAGTCAATTTAATAAATATGATACACTTTTCCCTAAGAATAAAAGACTGTAGATGCTAATAGATCCTACAAATTGAACCAATAAAGAGATTGTATATTCTGAAATTTTACAAGATGCTTTGGTTAAGTTTTTCAACGAGTTCATGGAAGAAAAGGATGCCAAAACTACTAACCACATCCTTGAGTCAACAATGTTGCACATAGTAGTAGCTAGGAATTACTAATTCAGCTTAAGAGAGAAATATGATAGTGACAGTATACACGCGATCATCCATTTGGTTTGCTTTAGACTAGAACATATATTCTGAACATAACAAAAAAGGATCTCAGTACAAACTGATGCAAACAAAACTAAGAACTTATATATCAAAGGCATGTTTAAACTAATAAGCATTGAAATCATGTGATGCTGCTCTTACTTGCAATTATGAATTCTCGAATACTAAGAGCATCTAAACCAGACGCAACAAGATTCCGTAGTAACTATGAATGTTGCATCTTATAGTGTATCAGTGTAAATGGAGGAGCACAAAGCTAATGTGAAACATTAAACATTACCTGAGGGTTTAACGTAGATAAGAATTTAAAGATAGAAAGAGGTATGACAAACCTGGATGAATTTGGAAGCGTAATACCAATGTAATGAGAAAGGATATATGATCAGATATCTTCAAATGACCAGCTTTATAAGCTGAATGCAGAACCTCTATTATCCGTAACAACACATGGGGATCTATATTAGTACCTGCATCAATTTCAAATTTGTTCTATTACTACGCTAAGCAACCTAGCTGTATTTATACATACATCAACACGCAAAAGAAGGTTTGTAGATATGTGCTCAAGTGTTTGCAGACATATAAATTGAGAATGTGCCAAGATTACATATTTTCTATAGTGTATGGAAAAATACCAATCATTAATGAAGTTACTATATCAATGCATTTCTATCATAGATATTTTGTATGGATGTGTCTGCCACATCCAAATTCTGTACACCTGAAAGACTATGACTGCCCAATTATTCGGTAAGGAATTTCACATGCAACAGATTCCCATATTGCAATGTAGCATGCTAAAGAAAGTACCAAATGATGATGCGGGGCTTCTTTATTAAAAGATGAAAAAAGAGCTGACAGCAATTTCTTTGCTAATGGTGAGCCATAATATATAACCAAAAAGAGATAGCATAAGCTACTAGTAAGGTTGACAATGCTTACACAAGCAACAACAAGCCAATGACTCAACCATTTCTGGAATCAATTCGGAGAAGTAATATAAGCAGCAGATTGCAAGCTCTTGGCAGTCACTTGGGAGCTTAATAAAAGGTCCATAGAGTTCAGATCCTGCAAAATTGCAATTTAGCCTGCAAGTAAAGCTTAAAAGCTAAATAAATAAAGTTCAAACGCAAAGGCAAGATATGAAAAACCAATATTTACATTCTGTGAAGTATAACATTTGCAAAATGCACATGTGACAACTTCTCTCAAGGTGAATACCAACAAATGAATCAACTGCAAAGCTACTAGCAACTGCTGCAAACTTACTTTGGCTTTTAGTTTGGCTTTTGTAGAACTCTTTCAATGGCCATTGCAGCTGATCGTACTCAAAAGACAGGTGAGAGTTCTGTGGCAAGCATTGGCCTACCCGAAGCTGGAGATTTAGGATAACCTGGAAAAGCTACTACCAATTACAAATGTAGAAAGATGTCACATGAACTGCTAACTGTTCTGGAAATACAATGCAGTAAGAACACATCTTTAGCTAATCAATTTAGGAATTACTGATTTCATCAAATGAGAGATTATGATCTCCAAATAACGTACTTCCTCCTTTATCCAGCTTAACTTTCTTACTCAACTCCATCATAGTAAAGCACCTGAATTGAAATGAATCTGATTCCATAGTCGCTATTAATATGGTTTCCATATACAAATCTGTGCATGAAGAACAAATATTTTTCCTAACCAATAGTCCTCGATGTCATAGGAAATGTATACCTCACTAGAACATAGTGGCTACAATTGTTGAAATTGAAAATGGATTTGCCATTTTCTTTCTTGTTTTTTTTTTACCAACTTTTTGATAAAAATGTAATACACTTTTAACTTAATTAATCATCACAGCTTCCTCAAGGGGTATTATGCAAGCAGGCAATCATAGCCACTTTTTAGAAAGGTCAAGAACTGCAAATTTTTTACAAGCCTGACCAATAACTGATCAAAGGGACTGTAAGACCTAACTACTTAACCACAAACAGAAATGCTATAGGAGATATTAGAGCACTTACTGAAACGAGAGAAGCAAGCATACCTTTGAAGCTGAAGGGTTCTTTTCACCCAACTCCAGTAAAAACCTGGGCAATTCATGCATCCAAGCAATCTGATACGTGATGTACATGTCAAAGGATTCAGAGGATGTTGCTGCTTCATCCCTTAACTTGCAAGATTATAGTGAAACATTAGCTTATATATAAGTTGAATGTACAGAAAGATTACTAACTCTTGAGACTTACTGGTAACAGCATTTCCTCAATTGCAGAAATACATGCCAAGCTCAACTTGGACTCCACTCTACAGTTTTTAAATGCAGTTGAAAAGGCCTGTTCAAGATAATGGGACACAAAATTGTAAACCAGAAACCATGGCAGTAACGGACTACCAGTAATTCGAAGGGTGAAAGTGTGAGTCCAATGATTGACTTGCATTGTCAAAAATAGCAGTAAAGGAATATTACAAATATACACAATGTTTAAAAACTAAAAAATCATGAGGTCTCACTTAATGAACATTTATAAAAACAAAAAGAGCAGTCATCTGTTTTCCACTTGAAGATATTCAAATAATTAATGCTAAAAGTACAATTCCAATGATTCAAGATAAATGAAAATTTTAATCTACTAGTGCTTACATCAAATATATATATATACACACATATACATAAGGGATAAGGGTACTCCAACCCTTATACACACTCCAGCGCACTCCACGACCGTTTGTGGCGGTAGAGACCTTCAAATCTAATCTCTACCGTTGGATATGAAGAATTACGAGTCGTTAACCTATTGACAAATTTTCATCTCGATCGGACTACGAATAGATCTTCATCCGGTCACTTGATCAAAATGACACAAATAGTAAAAGTTAACAACATATATATATCTCCTTTTTAATCATCTTGATCAAATGACCGAATGGAGATTGATTTGTATTCCGATTCATATGAAATTTTGTCAGCATGTTAACGACTCGTAAGATTCGTAATTCTTCATATCTAACGGTACAGATTGAATTTGAAGGTCTCCAATGCCACAAACGGCCGTGGAGTGCGCTGGAATGTGCATAAAAATTAGAGTGCCCCTATATATATATGGGGAGGATAGGGACACTCCAACTCTTATGCACACTCGAGGTGCACTCCACTCTTATGCGCGTTGTGAGAGACTGGAGGAGACCTTCAAATCTAATCTCTACCGTTGGATATGAAGAACTACGAGTCGTTAACATACTGACAAAATTTCATCTCGATCGGATTACGAATAGACCTTCATCCGGTCACTTGATCAAGATGACTAAAACAGAAGATATATATATTTTGTTACCTTTTACTATTTGTGTCATCATTATCAAGTGATAGGATGAAGGTCTATTCGTAATCTGATCGAGATGAAATTTTGTCAGTATATTAATGACTCGTAATTCTGCATATCCAACGATAGAGATTTGATTTGAAGGTCTCCACCGCCACAAACGGCCGTGGAGTGCGCTAGAGTGTGCATAAGGGTTGGAGTGCCCCTATCGCTCCCCTATATATATATATATATCAAAGAACATAAGAAGCTGTTATTTTGAAGTTTATGCTGGAACAAAAGCTTCAACTAGGAATTCACATTTAGGAAAGAAGACAGACCTCTAGAAGGCGAATTTTCCATTCCATTGTCACTTTTGAAACAAGTCGCGGGACGAATGGTACTAACACAATCAACTGTTTGTCAACAAACCCCTGATTAGTCCGAGTCCCAACCTGCAATTGAGTAACTCATGTAAGACAATTACATCCTAGATCTGCACCATAATAGACTAGTTTAACAAAACTAACAATATAAAACCTACCAACAAATCAAGTATCCGTTGTTTATTCACGCGAATGAAGGTGAGTAATGTGACTTTAATAAAACAAGTATAAATATAGACAGGCTACTAAAGTCACTCAAAGCAAAACTTCTAGTTGATATTGCTCTAAATCACACAGTTCATCAAAAGCATTACACGATAAGGTTGAGACCTAAAGTTTGATTAGGCGATGTAAAGAGAAGGAGTAGTTAGTAGAAACAAACTATTCCAACCTAAGAAAGTAAGGGAAAGACCTGATCAACATGTTAAAGCAAGTAATAGGATGAAGGGAAGTTGAAGCATGTAAAAATCAACGTATTAAAATAATATACAATATTTGAAAAGCATAATTTTGCACTTAATATAACAACTAGATGAAACCCTACTAGACCTCCCTTAAAACATAGCACCTAAAAAGAACATTCAAAGGCATATACTGATCAGCTCCAAAGACCTTTTTTGGCATTTTACATGTAGGACACTCGTAGGAAAAAGAAATTCCACTAACTGGTCATCACATAGTTACAAGAGAGTATGACAGCATTGAACCAGGATTGCTCCAAAATTATTCAAGACAATAGAGAAAGAAGAACTAGGCACTACTTTCAAGATGGTGCAATCAAGAAGTCTCAATTTCATCTTTCCCACTTCAAGAACAAAATTGCAAAACACATGCCAATTAAGGAGGAAAAAGCAAATCCCACATATTAAAACCAGCACAATAAGAAAGCTGAAATAGAAGAAAGACATTCAACACTTCCTGTCCCAGAAACAAGAAAAACCATTCTGATTACAATCAAGCTTTATTAAGACGTATGAAACCTCGCTTCGAAAAATAAATCAGAAAATAAGAAAGTCTTTGAAGGTTTTTGCTCAAGAATATGCAAACTAGAAAGTCCATTAAATTGTAGTGTTGTATTTCCAAAAGATGAAACAACATTTGAATGGCAATACTTTTATCTTCCAAAGTTTCAACTGAAGCAGAGTGGCACTTCAAAGACTAAATTGATGATCTATAAGCTACTACCTCATCAGCTCACAGTGAGTTACTACAAACAAAATGAAACAGAACACAGAAGCTATAGTTACTAAAATTACAGAATTTGTAACAACAGATAGCAACAAGAAGTCTTTAGAACTTAGAACATAAACACAAATTGTAAGCAAACCGTCATGACTTTGAATAAAAATAATAAATACAAAACAGTTATCCACTATCTACCTGTCCAAGAAGCAAATTCTCTAAAAAGAAGAGGAATTTCTCCATTTTAAGCATACCATCAGCAATCCATTCGATAAGGTGAAAAAATATTTCAGTAATCCTGACATTCAAGATTAAATAGAGATCATTTGCCTGCAAAAGAGAAAAAGCACTTGGTCACTTTATACCCCCAATATCATGAAATTACATATTAGAAATATTACAACTCTATCCTCATGCATGATACCAGACATGCATTGACAGTGTTGGCTTCGAATAAAGGTAGAGTGAATATTAGCAGTCAGATAATAACGACCAGACAGAAAAAGGAAAACAAGAACTCAATTTTGTTCAAAATCATCCTCGAGTTCATATTAGCCTATCCTCAAGCTACATCCCTATAAAATCACACTTGTACTGATTCTTTAAAGGGCTAAAAAGAAGTCGATCCAGTGATACTCGCGCTTTCCCAAAAGAATAAGGTTCTCCACTCCAAAAGAATAAAGTTCTCCAACCTTGACAGCATAAGAGACACAGATCCACTAGTTTTAGGACACCGCAAATTCAGAGATCAAACCAACTGTACTATTTTTAGCTTGGAATGAATGTGTATATGTCAGCATGCATGAATCTATAAAGCATGGGCGTCAAATTAGAAACGCTGTTACATCTTTAGCTAATGGTTAAAAATACATAAAAAGTTTCACTACAACATAACTACAAAGCTACAAGAAACATAACAGAGAAAATAAAATCTAAAAACCCCTCGTATCAGAAAAATGGTAAGCACAAGATAATTACATAATGCCGTACCTTTTGCATTGAATGATGCAACTCCCCCATCGGAAACACCTCCCACAATTTCTTTAAATTAACAGTCATTCTACTTATGTTATCATGAGCAGTGGACATAGATGCCGCCACTCTCATCTGATGCACATAAACTTTCACAGCCAGACAAGTTGTCTGAAGAGTGGACAATATACAATCAGACGACAGTTTATCAATTTCGTGGGATGAACGAAGGGGTAACATAGATTCTTGGAAACAGATTAGGAGTACAGGCACAAGATCTTGCATTTTATCGACAACAGATGCACCTGCATGAAATCAAAGGCAAAATAAGTTAACAGCAAACCTCTAGATCATGTACTAGCACCTCATTATTCAGATATAATAGAAAAAGATATAAACTGATATTGAATTATATATTATAAACAAAAGAATCTACAAAACAAAGAATCAATATGAAACAGCATGCTAATATTTTTACATATACAAAAGAAATTATAAAACAAAGGATTAAAATGAAACAGCATGCTAATATATTTACAAACACTTTGCAAGAATTGATTGCACAACTAAGTTAATAAACAACAATAGTTTAATTCAAAGAAGTTACCCGGATATTAGCAATAAAACAAGTTGGATGAATTTATAATAATGATGGACATGATAAAGATACATCACAGTCCTTCTATCGTAATTTCTAACACTTGGTGATGCTACCAAAGTATTTGCAGAATAACTCCAACCCACTGCTTCATTGCTATCTCTTATTGACATTTCTCATCCACATCAAAGTCTGTTATTAAATCCAGACATCCACCTACACGGCGACACAGTTGCAATAGTTCTGCCCATTGCTCAGCTGACAAGAGTGTACCCTTACAGTTGCAGCACAACAACAGTCCTGAGGTCGTGCCCCAAGAACAGAAGGAATTCGTGAATTGGAAATGCTCATGATAATTATGTTCTCTATTAAAGTTTCCTGTATCAGGCCAGACTTCTTCAACAAAGCATGTATGGCTTCTTTATTTTAGGTAATGATATATATTCAAGTTTGCAATTAAGTTACTTGCGTAAATAAGTACGAGTTAATACAGTTGTACAGAAATCAATTCTTTTTTGGGATATCCAGCATTGCTATTGCTAGGTGAAATCTCGAAGGTCTTATGTATGCTGCTCTTTAATTAACAGGTTGTTGTTGAAGGGGATTACAACCTCACAGAAACTTAACTATCACAGAAACAATTCTGACAATTCGGAACATTTAAGATGCTCTATTTTCACATTTTCCATATTATTTTAAGTTTCTTACTACTCTCTAATCAACAAGCCTTCTGCTATGAAACAAAAACTGCACCTAGATTAGGTTTCTTACAAGAACTTTGTCGACCATATTGCAACAAGAGGAAAGTTAATATATATGAAAAGCACAAGAGGTAAAGAGAAATTTCAGAACCTGAGTCAGCCTTTTGAACAGCTTCAAAAGCATGTAAGCACCTCTGCACTACAGAGCTCTGGAAAGAGATAAGCTGTAAAAAAATGGGTAAGTAGAAAAATTTTAAAATACTCCCTATATGAGCTACTGAAAGTGAAGAGTCCTCAACATTCCTTAAACGAGCATCCCAGTTGGTAGTAGATGTGCTTTATTTAGAATGTGTTACTTGTTAAAACATAGTGCAGATTTAAAAGATTGTTTCAGAAACTATTATCAAGCAAACAACCTGACTCAACATAAAGAATTGAGTTATGACGAACTGGAACGTCAGTATGTATCTCATCGCAGACAATTACAACAAGCTAGCATTCTTAACTTTCTAATTCAACTCAACAAGGCTAACTTTAAACCTGAGGTCTGAAAGAAGGGTGAGTTTGTATAAGCATTTTTAAGGATACAGAGTAGTAGGTAGGGATTGCTATGATATTTTCAACAATTGGGTGCTTGAAATTAAAAAATTGTTGAAAAAAAAAAAGAACAACAAAACAAAGTTATCAATCCAAGAGAATCAAGAGATTATAAAGATAAATCCAGAGAATTTTATGTGTAATGGAAGCAACACTAAAAGATATTTCAGAAAGAAGACATAACCATCATAATATAAATATAAAGCACTTCTTACTGTATCAGGAGTTGGAGTGCCCTCTTTCTTCTCATCATTCAGCAGAGACAAGCACTGATTAAGTCCACTAAGTGCATTCCTAAATCTGTTCTTGTCTTGTAAATAGATCTGACTGTTCTTAAATACATCTATATAATTATCAAGCACCTGACAGGGACAGAGATTGTTGTGACTAATCACGGAAACATCAACTCTAACAAATCAAGCACTAAATCTTCGATTTCTTTTGTGAAGCAACCATGTGAAAAAAGATGACCAAAAGTATATCACATGTAATAGTAAAGGGGAGACTTCAGTAATAAACTTCTACCAGGACGAACTTTAGTTTCTCACTGAAAATACATGTCACTGCACTCCAAGCAACCCGGAACACCATACTTAGATGGCTTCCAGGCAATATTAGGGGTACAGTTAATTTTGTTGGACATGGATGTTTGTCAAACTCTGTCACAATTAACCTGTCACCAAAAACTCGAAAAAGAAACCCCTCGGACTTTACATCTTTTCAATGTAGGAAAGGCCAGCATCTTCACATTGCCAAAATGAAAAAGAATATGCAAAGAATGATGCTCCATGTCATTAATAACTTTCTATTATGAACAGTTAGAACATAACAATTGAGGATATCCTAGCAATCGTGATTATTATTTCCCATTTTTTATGCAAATCAAAGTTTCAAAAGTGTAATGGCTATGGTCCTCCCAAAGAGATATTTTGTAAAAATAACACAGCGTAAAGTACATAGAAGAAGTGTTTAATATCATGCATTAAACAGATGAAAACACCTTCTGAAGGAGCGCCTACCTTATCAGCATACATAAAGAAGGAGGTTGGGCAGCTGAGAACTATAAGCTCAAAAAATTTAAAAGCCATCAGTCGAATATCTATGGCGATATGCGTCATGGCATTGAAAATATATGCCATCATCAGAGAGACAATCGATGCAGCAATATCCTGAGAGAACATGGTGAAAGACTTTGCGATGAAGATGATCCAAAAAGCATACTAGACAATGAAATCTAAGATAAATGGTTGATCAACTCCTAAGCAAAAAAATGAGAACATACAAAATATGCAGAATAATATTACGTAACGGACACTTATTCTATATTCTCAGATTTACCTAGAGTGAACCAGGACTTGCAAATGTGTAATTTGCAAAAGATGGTGATTGCTTAATAGGACAGAAGCTGAACCGTGAAACCTCACTAATGGATAAACTTTGAATGAGCCGTAAGGCTTTTTCTTCTGGTAAAACACAAACTTCAATGTAACTAATTCGATTCAGCTTAGATGATTGTCCCAGTTGCTTTAAATTGGAAGATTAAACTAGTCACCAGTCTAATCACTTACACAGTAAACACAACGACTAGATAAGATATCTTCTTCTTAAAGTTATGGTACTTGAAAATTTGGCACTACCAAATGATTTATGTCCAGCTCCTAGCCTTATCCAATTTGTTCCTTGCTGATATTTTACAGCCATGTTTGGAAGGCAGTCCCTTGTTGTTGGAAGAATCTAACTTAACAGTCGAATAAATAATAAAAACTAAAATAGAATATGTCAATGTTTTATATTTATGCATATAACTTGCGTATTGAACTAGTACGACAAGATGGTCAAATGCGCAGAGAGGATTGTATAAAAAATATTACAATTTAACAAGGAAACATATTTTGCCATTTGTTAAATTGATGAAAGAGAAAGATGACCAAGCTTGAATCAACAAAGGAATTTGGGACACCGCAGGATTAGAGAGAAAGAGAATATGGTGAATTCATAAACTTGCAAACATATTCACAGAAGCAAATGTTATAGCCTTTGCATAAAACACACAGGTACCTCTCTTAGAGATGGCAAGATAACGGTTTTTAAGAGGAGATACAAAGACTCGCGAACCACTCTGTCACTATCACAAATTCGTTCACGCAGCTTCTCAATGATGGCAGCTTTGTGCTGCTTCAATTCCAATGGGTGTTTCAGGAGAAGGTCCCTGATACCATTTAATGCAGCTTCAAACAAGATATTTGAAAATTTTGATGTCAATACTACAAGCTATCCAATTATATAGCAAAAACATATACTAAATCTGGCAACACCAAAAAGGAAGAAATCAATTCGACAACGCCTTTCTCTCATCAACTAATACAGTCAGCGACATTCTTGATAGATGAACATAAATAAGCTGTTGCCTCATCAATTTTATCTGAGGTCAAAACAACAGACATATATAAGTGTTGCCTAACCTCGCCTTCACTTCAAATTGTCATTTTTAATAGTAAGCAACATACGCAAACCCTTAGGCTATTGCAGTAAGCATTCTTTCATAATACATTGGAGAAGAATTTCCATTTATAGTTTCTAGTATTCCTAATCCCACCCTGTCAAACATATGTGAAAAAGATTCTCTACCTTCTACTTCTTATGGCGATTCTATGAGCTTATAGCTACAAATTGGCAAGTAATTGCAGTCAACACCATTCCAAACTGTCAGCTTTGAAACTACAATCAACTAGCAAAGACCATTTCTTCAATGAAAATACACAGACAAGCATATAATCTTTAGAAATAGTGTATATACCTCTACGTATCTTATCATTGTGATGGGACGTTTGCTGAAGCAGCTCTCGCAGCGTGAGGCCCTTCTTGTTGACAGCCATGCCAGCCCTATCTGATGCAACACTCTGCTCCGGTAACACAATCGCTGCAAAAATTAGCAATAACCACTAGCATAATTGTCATCTCAGTAGCAGAATCAACATTGAGGAAATTCCTTTTGGACTCGTGCAATAAAGAAATCAACTTTTATTCCTGACTAGATGAGATACTTACCCTCAATTATGCATTTGGATGTTACCAGCAAAATTACATTTTAATCACATGAACTAGCTTCAAAACAAATTCAAATCGATGTATCAAATTAATACACTCTTTTTGGAAGTTCCCAACACTAAAGATTGGGACTCTATTCATTTTCAGTTTCATAATTCAGCTACAAAAATTCATTCAGCCATAACTTAAAATCAAAACACAATATCAACTGAAAACATTTCTTATGAAATCATTAAACATTTAATGCATATACCTTTGGATTTGACCTGTGTGTCGGTGGCATTGCGTGGGGGAGGAAGCTTCCGACCAAGTTTTTTCTTTATTTTCTAAAAAAAACAATCAAAATCAGAACCATCTATAAAAAAAACAACACAAAATTTCGCAATAGTTAGAAAAAAACGATTGGTACTTTGAAATCGACACCACGACTAGGCTTCTTCGATTTCGAAGCCTGCTTCGAACGAACCATGATTGGAACAGCACCAAACTGTCGCAATTACGGCGAAGATATTTCTGAACGAGAAACACAGAGGAGAGAGAGAGAGAGGGTTTAGGGCTTTGGGTTCGGCTCGTAAGGGATCGACCGACAATTCCTCAGAGTTCAGAATAGAGTGGACTGGCGCATGACGATTACATAGGGCTATAAATGATTATTGGGCTGTGCCAGGTAATAATGTAATATGTCTAAATTTTATGTAGAAATGTTTTCATGTTTGGTCCAATAATATCTACTTTATCTATTTTGGACCCCAAGAAAATCACCATTGCAGTGTTACACCAAATATTGTGTGAAACACATCGTTGCGTAACTTCTATAGTCCTTTATATCATCATCCATCGTACACAATTTCGATGGGCTCCACCAAATTATGTAGTGATAAAAAATAAGATTACTTCGTAATTCATGATTCTTGGAATCTTTTTGTCAACCTTAGGTGTCCAATACAAATCTTTGTTCACTTAACTTTTCAATTTTTCATCTCATATTTTTTAATATATATTTTATAAATATTTTAAAATTTAATAAATATATAAAAATTTTACATAATAAATTTTTATTATATATTTTTATTTTTTAAAAAAAATTTCCAAAAATTTAAAAAAAGTACTTCTTTCCCTGGAACGGGAAGGCTTTCTGTCCTTTTTTTTTTAAAGTACTGCTCCCTCTATAATGACGTTAGCAACACAAAACCAAACCGTTCTACGTAAAAACCACTAAGCGTACGATTTAGAAATATTTACAAAATAAATTTTTTAATAAATTAATTATTTAAAATAAAAAATGTTAATAAAATTTTACAAATATAATTTTATTATATTTTAAATTTTTAAATAAATTCATAAATTTAATAAATTTATTTTAAAATATGAAATAAAGTATTAAACTAGTTTTATATCTTGTGATTTCGAAAATATTATTTTGCCAGTAAATTATTTCTGTATCATTTTCTAAAACTCGTAATGTATCATTTTTGTAAATTTAGTCTCACTAATTTTTCAATTCACTTTTTAAATTTTAAATTTTAAAATATTTAATTTCAAATTAGGGACAAATAAATGTTAAAACACATCCTAATATTTACAGTTTTTATATTAGAATGGCAACCTACCATAAGTTTTTATGTATGAATCAAATTTTACCTCAGCCACTTCAAGGAACTATAAAGTTGAAGTTCGATGCTTCTTCCTTGAGCTCTCTACAACACTACGAACACAAATGTGAAATTTTCACGGCAATTACAAGATCTGCGAACTTCGTCAGCTCCTTGCTGATAAGTTGCAGCGATCTTAATCAATCTTCTATACCGTGATGGTTTTAGGAGTAGATTTTCTTTAAAAAAATTAGCTTAAAATTATTAAAAATAAATTTAAATTTAGTTAAAAAATTATATTACACATTGTCTTTCTTCAATTTAAAAAAAAACTGCTTTAAAGGGTTGGATCTACAAACAGTTAGATACCCTTTAAGAGACCGTTTATTTCAAATACATCAAGTTTTATTCTTTTGTTTTAAAATTTGAGTTTACTTACTTTACAGTATTTTAATTATTATTTTAATTTTATTTTTATTTTTACACTAAAATGTATTTTTATTTTCACTTCAAACTTTAATTTTACTAATCTTCACTTTCACGAAAATCGTGCACTTAACAAAATATCTCTATACTACATCTGAAGTATTCCCTACTTTCACGTTTGTTTACCGACCCTTCCAAATTTATTTTTTCAAACTTATTTTAATATTAAATAAATTTAAAAATTAAAAAAATTATTTTTATAAAAACTTATTTTAAAAAATTTAACTTAAAATTTATTTATAATATAAAATAAAAAAATTATTTTAATTAAATATTTTAATTTTATTTTTGAAATTTACTTTAAAAAATAAATTTATTTTAAAATAAACACGTACTTGACCTAAGTTTCTATTCTTACCACTAATTTCAAGAACAAAGAGATCATGGTGTGACAGTATAGGGAAATAACCATTGTTTGCAACTCAAAATTCATAAGAGAAAAAAACAGATTGCGGAGAAATGCCAATTTTTAAAATTTTTAAAATTTATTTACTAAAAAACTAAAAAGTTAAAATAAATAATACAAAAATTTATCAAAAATTAATTAAGCAACTGATGCCATGGTGCAATTGTTACAGAACAGTGCAGTGTTTATTATTATTTGTTTGCCAGGTTTTAATCGCTTTTCCGATGAGTTAAGAGGCACGAAAGCTTTTTAAAAGAATAATTTTTAATTCTTAACTTCATATTTTATTAATATATTTTTTATAAATATTTAAAAGTTTTTATAATTTAAAAATATAATAAAATTTTTATATAATAAATTTTTAATTACTTATTTTTTTAATAAACAAAAATAAATTCTGCTTCTAATAAATATAAATATTTGTTTATGTAAAAAAATTTTAATTCAAAAGCATTTCGTAGCTTAGTGAGTTTCACCTTCTCTTATAATTCGTTGATATCGTTGCAGTGCAAAGTCTTTATATTCACCTAACCCACAATCTCTATAAAAACGACTTCCATTCGTCTATATTTATGCCTTGTATAACCAATGTAATTATGGCAGCAGCTCCACTTCCACACAGGTGTTCTAATCAATAGAAACCAAGATTATAGGATCACATATTACAAGTGTTTGGGACAAAAATTCAACTTAACTTTTTGGATTATTACAAATTAGTAGCAGCTGAAATTTTTCTAATTGTTACAAAACAAGAACTAATAAACTACTGGATCAATCTCAGCTTCAGTTTCAAGACAAAGATGGGATAAATTGGAACTGAACAACAAATCATAGAAGCAGTAAACCAAAACGAGCTAAACATTCTACTGCCATTAAATTTTAATAAAAATCTCAGACATCCAAGGAAGGAATTGGCAGCACTAGCTCTCAAGCCTGGCGAAGGCGAAAGCTCTTAGGCGGCTCTGCGAATGAAAGAAACAGCCTTGAATTTTTCATCATAGATTCAACAACACTACGAGCAGATCTCAAAATTCAAACAGTTAAACAAAGAACTAAAAAAAAATCAATGTCATCAAACAAGTAGTGGTTGATTGAACAACAAAGCCTCAGACATCCAAGGAAGGATTGAACAGCATTAGCTCTCAAGCCCGGCGAAGGCGAAAGCTCTTAGGCGGCCCTGCGAATGAAAGAAACGGCCTTGATCTTTTCATCATCGGCATCAATTAAATCAATCAATGAAACTTCATGAAATCAAATGCGCATAGTATGAAACCCGATTCAATTAAATCCATACAACAACAAATAAAAAGCCAAATCAATCTATCAAAAAACACAATTAACAGAACAACTGGCATAAAATAGACAAATCGCAGATCGGAACGATATCAAACTGCAGGAAACACGAGGAACAACTCAAAGCATAGCACAACGGCGCCGCAAAAATGAAATTCGAATTTAAAGAATTCTTTAGGGTTTTTGCAAATGAAATTCAAGGGAGGGAGACGGATATATATAGCACTAGCAGTTCAATAGTTCAAGAAATTTCTTCCAGATCGATCGTTGTGGACCGTTGGATCAAATAAGTGAACACATATCGGTGTACTTAAGCAAAAGCCTGCTTCTGTTCATCGGGCTCACACCTTCACGTACGCAAGCCCAAAACGAAAAGGAACCTCTCGGACTAATTGGGCTTCTCCTAAGTACTGTTTCTGCTTAGATAATGTACGCAACCCACAACAAACGAAGATCGTCCAGATTATTTGAAATACCTATAAAATATTTTATTTTATTTAAAAATTTAATAATATTAATAATAATTAAATATCAAATATATTTTTTATAATTTTATAATTTTTAAATAAATTTTATTTTTATCAAATTTATTTTTCATCAAATTCTAATTTTAGAAACTCATTTATATAAAACTTGATTGAGACACTCCTTATCTTAATTTTAAATATTGCTGTCTTACTGACAGCTAACTCGCGAGAAGAATAACAGTGGATTACAGGTACTATCCGTAATTGATTGCGTTTGGAATTATTTATAAAATAAAAGTTTTTTTTTAAGAATTGAATTTTTTTTTAATTTTAAAAAAATAATAAAAATATATAATAAAAAAATTTTATTACGGAAAATTTTTTTACATTATCTAAATTTGTAAATAAATTTTTAAAATATGTATTGAAAATATGAAATAAAAAAAAGTAGCTTTTGAACGTGTTGCCAAATGCAAACTATAATAGATAGGTATCCATAACATTGCCTTTGAGGGGGCGTTTGGCCGAGTATTTTTTGCAATTTTTTTTTAGTTTTTAATTTTATATTTTTTAATATATATTTTATAAATATTTAGAAAATATAGAAAAATTTTAAGTAAAAAAAATTTTTATTATATATTTTTATTATATATTTTAATATAAAAAGTTAAAACTATTTTTTAAAAAAATAAAAATATTTTTTATTTTTAAAAAAAAAATTATAAGGACTTTTAAATGCGCTCTCAGAAAACACTTTTTTTACAAGTTTTAGGTTCCATTTTTTTTCACACAAATCACTTCTTCTTTATTAATAAATTATTTTTAACTTATTTTTTATTTAATATAATAAAAGAAATTATTTTTAACTTCTTTTTTAATATAAAAAATTATATCACTTTGAATCATATTATTTTTAATAATTCATTTAAAAAAATTTACTTTTAAAATATTCATTTTTTAAAATAAATAAAATCGACGCTTATAGGCCGAGGCCCAGAAAAGGTGAGCTGAGAAGTCATAGATGAGGTTGTTAGGCCTATTTAATATTGGGCCACAAATTGATTAACGTCTTCGTTCTTGATCATTCAACGGTTCAATCTCTGCCCTTGCTTGTTGAATGCTGGAAATCTTGAATCAGATTTCGAATTTCGATTCTCTCTCTCCGATTCTTGGAGGTATGCAGATCTTTGCGATTGATCAAGAAAGCAAAGCTTGTATGTATGTGTGTGGGTAAAATCGATCTCGATCTGGAAGCAGTGGTTTATCGATCCATTCCTAGCCTTTGTTCTTTTCTTCAGAAATTGAAGGTGGTGCTGTTGAGGTTTTGATATTCGTTGTTGTTTTGGAAAGATCTATTCTATCGAAGATTTGGGTGGAGATTGATTGCAAAGCGGGGAAACGGTCGATAAACCTCTGCATCCGGTAGTCGCTCACTCTTGTTTTGAAGCACTGGTTCCTGTTTATTTTTCTTCGGATATATTTTGTAATTTTGTTTATTTTTTCTTTAAATGAATCCTTTAATCTGAATGTTAGTTTATTGGATCTGTTGTAGTTGTTAAGATATGAGAACTGCATTGCATGTAGGTCAATTCGATTTGTTTAATATTGGTGCCCGATAGGGGGTGAGAGAGGCGAGAGAGCTCTCAGCAGTAAGACTGTAGGATGAGAATATAGATTTTAATTAGCCTTCTGCTGGTTGTTGTAAAATATTGTCTTGTTATGGTGTTGGATTAATAGCACTGGACCGCTGGTTCACATAAGCGAGTAGAACGATTAGGGAAGAACATGAAGGATTGTAGGTATCAGTTTATATAGCTCTTTCGTTGTTTGTATTTGTTGAGCATGATGCTGACTCTCAAGAATTTATGTATTTTTCCTGAAGGATGGTTGGTCTAGATAATGATTTTACATTGTAAGGGCTTTAGGGTGACCTTCTGTTCTTTGTGCATATGTTTTGTACTTTTTCTTAGAAGTAACAGATGTTGGATGATCAATCCAGAAGTTAGAGATTATACTTACTCCTATTAGTTGCTGATGGGAGGTAAAAAGTGAATCAGGTGGCTTCTCCACTTCAAAATGACAGTGCACTCTGAATTGAAGATTTAATTAAAGTTGCGAATGTGACTTCAAATTATAAGTTAGGTATGTGAAGTTGAACTTTTGGGATGAAGCTGAACCGTAGTTTAAATTTGAGGCAAACATCAACTTAGTAAATGATACTTGGCTATGCTGTGAGATGTTCATGTAAAGTTTTATTTGCAGTACTTGAATCAGTACTGAAGTATGAGATGCTTACAGTGCTGTTTCTATTTTCCATTTTCTTTAGCATTAACCTTGCATATCCTTTTACAAATTTCATGATAACAAGTTAGGAGACTGAATCGTAATGTTTGCACTCTGTATGAGTATGGTTTCTCACAGTGGATTTGCATTGGGACTAGGAGTTTATAAGTAATAATGAGTATTAATTGAACAAGCATCTAAGAATGTTGTGGCTAGTCTGTCTATGTCTACTTGTGTGAATGAACTTAGTAGTTTCCATAAGTTGGGTAAGAAGCTTAAGAAGGCACCATGGAATATAAAGTTTTAGAACTTCGACTTTGGCCTTTGGTCATTTGTCCTTGTTATTTCACAACAATTTCATCATGTCTTCTTTCAAAAGTTCTTATATAAAAGTACTGAATGGTGGTTTATACATCAGTGATGCGTTGAAATGGTTGTTTTGTTTTTGCATTTGGTCAATTAAAATCAATCTTTGGATGCAAGGTCTAAATATTAGTATGAATTCACTACTTTTAATCTCTTTTACTTCGGTTAAGAAGTAAATTTGTTTATGCATATAGGAATCATAGAATTGAAAAAGTTAGTTATGTCCTGTTGCTTAGGAAACTAACGAGCTCCTCCTCCTCAACTGCACTAACTGAGTAAAGTAGCATTTTGAGTAACCAAGAGTTATGTTTCAATTTTAGTTCATAAGTTGAATAGTGCTATGATTTCGTTTTATAATTGATGCTATCTGATCAACTCAAGTTTGAAGATTTGTCTTTACGAAGTTGCAACACATGCAATATTCATGACCCTGAACATACTGCCGTTTTATGAATAGTGCGAGTTATTTTCCTCTTAAATTTTGACGAATAATATTGTAAAATCTGAGATTAAAAGAAAAGGTTGTATGATCATTTGCAAGACCATACAACAGGAGCACTGGTCAAAGACTTTTGCGTGATGGTATACAGCATTGTAATATAGTTTTATATATTATTTGATCAAATTTTGTGTATAAATTTCCTGAGCCGGATTTATTTTGAAATGGAGAACCTCTTGGCAGCCTGCCAGCCTTCATATTTCTATTGTATGTTGTCGTGGAATATCAATGAAAATGGTGTTTTTAAGCTTTGAATTGTCCTTATTTCTCAAATTTCCAGTTTTAGATGATTTAGGGATGTTTATAAAATAAAATTTTCTAAACTAAAAAATATTTTTATCTTATTTTGATAAACGAATTTTAGTATTTTGATTTAAAATAATTAAAACAATAAAAAAAATTTATTATTTTTTAATTTTTAAAATAAATTTTATAAAGTATTTAAAAATTTTATTAAAAAACATAAAGAAAATTTATTAGAAATTGTTCGGATAAGTTTTGCCAAACAGCTACTTAATATTTAGTGATTATCTTATAATGTTTATTCTTTTCTGAATATCTAAGCTTGTCATATGTAGAATGTTAGCTTCAATTGTTGTAAACTGGAAGCGATTTTCTTCGATTTAATTATTGTAAATGCTATTATTACTTAAGACTGAATTACATTTCCACATTCTTCAATTTAGAAATGTTGATTTTGAACTGAAACAAAAATTTTCTTTTCAGTTTTTAGCAATTCAGCATTATCCATACACAACCCTGCATTAATGCAATTTCTTATATATTAGGGTGTGTTCTTTATTATTATAATTCATCTTTTTTAAAATGTTAATTTTTAGCCACACGAAAAAACGAAAAAAATTTCAGCTCCCTTTTCACACAAAAAATATAAAATATAAAATTATTTTCAATAAGAAACTTATTTTCAATAATTTAATTTTTTAATAATTTATTTTTATCTGAAAAAATACACCCTGACATTTTGATCAAGTGTGCTAGGCCTATATCCAAAGTGGGCTTCATATAAGTTTAATATTTCAAAGCCCAGAAGTAGTCCATATCTAGCTGACTCCAAAGTTCCAAACCCTTTCAGATTTCATCAATTCAATCCAACTGTAAAAAAAAAAAAAGAAAGAACAATTTTATTGAAAAAACGAAAATTTCCGTTCTGATTTCTCTCTTTCTCCTTCGCCGCCGCCACCGTCGATGGCCACCGCATCGCCGCCGTCCGCGGACCAGTCTCAGCCTTCAATCTCTGCTGCTACTCCTCCTCCTCCTCCTAGTGAAAACCCTATTCCTAATCCTACCCCTACTTTTACATCTGCACCTATAGCAGCTACACCTACCCCTGATCCTACCAATCCTTCACCGAGTTCAGCAGTTACAGCTCCTCCCCCACCAGCTCCACCGGCGGCTCCATCTTTTACGCCGGCGTTTCGACCGCTGATGGCTTCACAGTATCCCGTACAGTACCCCATACAACCGCCACAGGCGTTTCCCTATGGTGTCCCGAATGGGTACATGGCTCCTGGCAGTGTTGTTCCCCCACCCGGTGGGTAAAATTTTTTTCTATCTTGCTATTTTTTATTCATTTTGGTAAAGTTCGATTCTTAGGAGAACTTCTTTTAGTAGTATGGATTTAACTCATTGAGAGTTTGATTGCTTAGTTTAGTTTAATTCTAGTTTGTTAACGTAGTTTCCTGGTTTGTGTGAATAGTTGTTCTTTGGAATGAAGCCGAGAGAGTTCTTTAATTTGATGCTGTCTTGGTGCTTGTTGTTTGAGATTCTTTCCCCTTGGTAACTTGTTTTTTGTGATTTAGAGTGTGCTACTGGGTTTCCTCTTTGGTGATCTGAGAATTGTTTACTGAATTATTTTTTTAAGAAGGTCCAATCTTTGAATAACATTGTACCTCAAGTTCCTTGTGGTTGCTGTGTGGATAGTAGATGACAAAAATGAGGTTATAGAGTTGGGAACCGCCTTGGAATAACACTCCTTTATGGGTTAGATAGTTGGGTTCCCTGGTTTAAATTTGGTTCTTATGGATCTGTTACTTGTAATTGGTAGGGATGTAGGGTCTGTCCTTCAAGACATGGTGAAAATAATTACTAAAAGCTGTAGTCTCTCACAGAACTTTGTAGCAGTTCCTCTTGGTAGTGTCTATTGCCTCATGCATTTGCTGTTACATATTTTGACGTTTGCAAGTTACGTTAGTGATTTAACTAAGTGAACATATATAGAGTTTAACTAATATATATTGTTTATTAGATGATTATTATTCCAATATGAATCGAGGTATGTAGTTATGAGCTATTCATGAAGGTATTGCCATGTTGCAGTTGTCTTTCATGATTAGCATGTGATGGATACAAACTAAATTTTGTTTGCATTCTTTCTTCTGGGAGATGTAAGAATGTATGTGTGTATTCGTCGAGTATAATTTATACTGGAGGAGTTATAGTGGAAGGTGGTTACACGTGGATAGTGGGTTGAGAGGGATAATATTAAAAATCTATTGGTTGGTTAAATAAGGGATTCATGTGGTACCGATGACTGCGTATTTTCTCATACAGCATTATCTTATGGTTCACGGTGAGAAAGATCAGCTGGCTCACTCTAGCGGATTGTTAAAAGATCCTTTCAACTATATGTTGGTATGCTTAAATTCTCCTAATTATATTTGTTTATCAGTTCTGATTTGTTTTGGAGTATATCTAACATTTGCTGGTTCGCGAACTAGCTACTTTAACAATGACAGAGCTGTGGTTTTTGAACTTTTCTGTTTTGTGCAATACTTGTAAGTTCTTTTGGATGCATGATGTTGTTCTCTCAATTACCTTCAAAGGTGCATATTGCTTGAAGTGGATCTTTTGAGCAAGTAGATGTTCCAACATATGTACAGTGAGGTACTATGCTTTTTTGTCAATTTTCATTTCCAGTGGCTTTGAACTTCTGTTATAAACTCATAATACATTTAAACAGATTTAAATTTCATAGTAAATGTATCTTCCCTAATGATTGAATGATCTCTGCACTGTTGCAAATGCTCACTGTCATGGTCTACCACTGATTTGGAAGTTTTTACCCAGGGTTTTAGGTGAGGTAAGTCAAAGTTTGACCATTATCAAACTATATCTTGCTTGATGAAATAATTGCTGATTTTCAAGATGATCCCACAGGTTAACTATCATATGGTCATTCATTATATGCTTTTGCGAAGCATGTGATGAATTTCTGTGTTTGATTTTGGCAAAAAGCCTGTTTTTCCTATATCTTAAGAGGGAAGGCTTGTTGGTTGATTTGCAGTATAACCTAACAAATTCCGTAGTTGCTTTTGTGGTTTTGCAGGATATCCTCGTTACCCAGCGCCTTACCCTCCTGTTTTACGCCCTGGTTTTCCTATGCGCCCGCCGACAGCTATGGTTCCGCCCCTTTCACGTCCTCCAATTCCAGGAATTCGTACAGTTCCTCCAATTGTTACGCCTCCAATAAGGCCAGCTGTTCCTATTGTTGCACCACCTGAGAAGCCACAGACAACGGTTTATGTTGGCAAGATTGCTCCATCTGTGGAAAATGATTTCATGCTTTCGCTTCTTCGGGTTAGCTTGTGTCTCCTGATTACTTTGTGCTTTTTCTTTAGCTACTGCTACTGCATCCTCATAGTACTGTTTGAATATTTAGTATGTGGAATTGATCTCTGATGTGCTTTGATAAATTCTTTTTTGAAGGTTTGTGGGCCAGTGAAGAGTTGGAAACGAGCTCAAGATCCCTCCAATGGTACTCTCAAAGGCTTTGGGTTCTGTGAATTTGAATCTGCGGAGGGAATATTACGTGCTTTGCGACTGATCAGTAAATTGAACATTGATGCACAGGAGCTGGTGGTATGTCTCTGAATGATTGAACTTCTGTCCACGAATAATTTCTCATGTTCTAGTATGCTTATTTGAGGACTTCTGTAGTTGCATGATTATTTGCATGTCCAGGTCCTCATATGGCCAAGTACCACCTCTCTTAAGATACACATTAACATTTTATTCTTTACTTTGGATATTTTTTCAGCCTAGATATATCACCTGCATAGTAATTTTGTAACATGAACTTATTACGTCACGTGATGCATTAAATTCTAGCCGCAACTTTAGCAGTAGTGTTTTTGTTTTGTTAGCCTAGTCCATTTATGATCTGTGTCCATATTCTAAGTTTTGGTTCAATCATACTCCAATTCCTAATTGTTATTTGTACAAAAGAAGAGGAGCTCAGCACTGGAGCTCTTTTCATTGAACCGTAGGTGATCTTTTAATATGCCAATACTTTATAAACAAAATGTGTTCAAGGCGTCATGGTTATTGATGCGAGGTTAACTGCCTCTGAAAAGATATGCAGATCCTCTACTTCGCTTGAGAAGGTATAGTTCAGTTGCTCAATCGAATTGTACGGTTCAAATGTATACAGCTTGTTAGAAGCATTGACATGATCCGGTAGATTTTACCATTGATGTCTTAGCAATCTAATACCAAATTCTCTTGCATTGTTATCCATACATGCATTCAGCAATTGTACATAGCAATTGAAGAAAACATGAGATTGTGTGGTATTCGTCAATAGTAAAGGGCTATCATTCTTGAGAAAACCTTACAGTGATTTGCCTAAGCCAGATTTTGTAACAACTGAGTTATATTTTGAACTCAAAAACTTATTTAAATTTCATAGGATTAGCTATTTCATGCAATCGATAACAGTTTGATTGGTATTCAGTGCTTTGCGTGGTAGAACTCATCACAGAGCTACCTTTCACTCTATTTCAAGAATGATATATTTTGAAAGTTTGTGGTGCGTTGGTTGTCATTAGTTTTTTTGCTAGTTTTTTAAAGTTATCCTTTTTTCAATAGGATCTTTAGGCACATTTAACGTCTTCTATACATTCTGGCTTACTTGGTTGAAAATTTTTCTTTGCAGCTGAACATCAACCAAGCTACCAGGGAATACCTTGAACGCTATGTTGATAAGAAAACTGAAAGGGAAAAGCTCAAAGCAACTGAAGCTGAAAGTGCTGGAAAAGAAAGTGAAAGTGCAGCTGATGTAGCTAATCAAGAGGTTTCGAAAGCAGCATCACAAGAGCCTAAAGAGGATGCTGATGAGTCTGACAACAAAGAGGATCAAAATGACCCTCAAACATTTGGCCTTGTGACTGATGAAGATCGCCAAGCTGATAAGGAAGCTTTGGAGAAAATTACTGCTATGATAGAAGAGAGATTAAAAACCAGACCCCTGCCTCCTCCACCACCTATTCATGCACTTGGGGATGATTCTTCCAAATTAAAGGATGGAGATTCAGATGTTGATGTCCTGAAAACTGGTTAGGATAAATTATATAGTAGGGTTTATAGTTATGTATATAATTTTTGTTGAACTAAGCAATTGTCTAACCCTGGAGTTTTCCTTGCTTTTGTGGATGCAGGTGATGATAAGAATGAAGATGAGACTATGAGTGAAGCCAAATCAGCTACTGAACGTGAAAGACCTGAAACAGGATCTCCTGACAGGGCTAGAAGGCAAGAAAGAAGAAGCAGGGAGCAGGATAGAGAGCGTGATAAGGAGTATGAGTCAAAGCGTGAGAAGGAGCGAGAGCTGGAGAGATATGAGAGAGAGCGAGAAAGAGAGAGATTTTGGAGGGAGAGGGAGAAGGAATTGAAAAGTCGGGAGGCAGAGCGTGCTTACAAGGAGCGTTTAAAAGAATGGGAAGCTAAGGAAAAAGAGAAGGAGTACCAAAGGCAAAAGGAAAAGGATAGGGAGAAGGAGAAACAGCGGGAAAAACGGAGGGAAATCTCTAAACAGGAAGATGAAAGTGATGATGATGACATGAGAAAGAGGAGACGCAAGAGCAGTTTGTATGAAGAGAAGAGGAGAAAGAGACAAAGGGAGAAAGAAGATGATATTGCAGATAGAATTAGAGAAGAACACGAAATTGCTGAGGCAAAAAAGAGGGCTCTAGAAGAACAGCGGCAGGCAGAGTCCTTAAAGCAGATACTGAATCAGGAAACTGATGTGCATGAAAAGACTGTGATAAAAGACGAAGAAGCTAATGAAAACACTGAGAATTTTGTGAATGACACTTCTGTCCTTGATAATGGTACCGCTTGTATTAGTGATATGATTCCATTCATCTTTTAGCCCATATTTCTCTATCTCATACTGGTTCTCTTTTTCACTTATTTCAGGTGATGGAAACAATAGAAATGGCACCAGCGTCGAGCAAACAGGAGCTGTTGCTGTATCAGATATAAAGTTGAATGGGAATGCTACCAAGAAGCTGGGTTTTGGTCTTGTAGGTTCCGGTAGACGAGCAACTGTTCCTTCTTTCTTCAATCATGAGGATGATGATGGTGGAGAAGAGAAGAAGATGAGACCTTTGATACCACTTGATTATTCGACTGAGGAGCAGCAAGCTGTCCAAATAGCTGTATCTGGAGCACAACGTAATCTTGCTGCTGCAGCTGAATATGCAAAGCGCATATCAAATGTAAATCCTAAAGAAGAGAAGCCTGCTCTGGAAAAAGAGAGATACAAACGGCAATCCAGCCATAAAGTGCGTGAGAGTTCCAGGGACGATGTCAAAGAGAAGCATGATAAAGTTTCTGACAGGGAAAGGGAAAGAGAAGATAAGCCCAAACCAGATAATAAGAAGCTTCTGGATGCAAAGCAGCTGATTGATACAATTCCAAAGACAAAGGATGAATTGTTCAACTATGACATCAATTGGGAGATATACGACAAGGTTAGGATTGCTCTTCTCTTGCTATTCTTTAGCTTAAGTTGTGTTTTATAAGTGTGTAGTGGGTGACAAGACATATAAATCAAGACATGTTTGTAGTTTTTTATTTTTATTTTTATCTTAACTTTTTCACTAATTTTTACTACAAAATTAGTGTATAAAAATTGTTGGAGTAAAAAGTTCAACTTATGAGTTTGGCATACTTAGTGTATCTAGTTATTGTTTGTTTTTTTCCCTCTCAGATTAAAGAGTAATCTTCTTTTTCCTAATTTTGTTAGAGTTGTTTGATGTCTGGAAATGGTAGAGATGGGTTTGGAGGCAAATGGCATGTTGCTATCTTGTAGAACTTCTTTGTAGTTGAATAATCTCTCTCTCATTGTTGCAGTATCAATTGCATCAGAAGATGAAACCCTGGATCTCAAAGAAGATAACTGACTTTCTTGGAGAAGAGGAGGAAACTTTAGTGGAATACATTGTCACAAGTACCAAAGATCATGTGGATGCAGCAAGAATGCTTGAATTGCTGCAATCTATACTGGATGACGAGGCAGAGATGTTTGTGCTCAAAATGTGGAGGATGCTCATTTATGAAATAAAGAGAATTGAGACAGGTCTTTCATCTAAAACAACATCCTGAACTTGTTGCTCCACTGCTTACAACCAACATGCTTCTTTTGGGTTACATGGATCAACCAATTGTAAGATTTATTTAACTTCCAAGTTCTTCCTTTTTCTTAATTGTTGTTCATGTGATTGGGTGAATTGCAATTAATTAACGTACAGAATGACTATGTTGTAGTACTGTGAGTCCGATTCTCTCCATTTTAAAACACTGAGTTGGCTGTACAATTTTCGGTCTGTAAAGAAGCCTTTTTGCCCAAATCACCCTACAGAAAGTAGATAATCTGCTAATCTGGCATGTGTCAATGACTGGAGCTGTGACCATAAGCGTACAGCCACAGAAGATGCGACCTTTAGTCTCATATGATCTGCATGGGGTTTTATGTACTTCCTTTCTCTTGATGTCTTTTTGCACTTATTGCAGCATTTCTCTTTCTTGCTTAATATTCCAATTTGTTAGATGTTTGGGCTGCAGAGAACTTTTAATATGCAGGACTATGTGATGCCTACCATGGAAGTCTTTATGGCGTTCCGGTTGGAGGGCTGCTTCTCAATATAAATGGAATTACATGACAGTGTACATACATGCGGTTCTGTCAGGAGTATCTCCAACAAGTGCAACTGCTTGTTACTGTCAAGGCAAAGGAGTGCTGGCAAGAATTCAACTTGAGAAAGTGATTCCACTGTTTATTTTGGAAAGTCATCTTCTTTAAAATCTTTGACAATTTTTACATCGAGTTCTACAATTTGCTGGCAGGAATTCAACTTGAGAAAGTGATTCACTGTTTATTTTCGAAAGTCATCTTCTTAGAAATCCTTACAGTTTTGTCTATCATAAGAAGGAATTTGATGGCGGCTTTGTTGGCTTTTTATTGCTCATTCTGTACTCTGTTCTGTTACAGAATACTGAAATATATTTTGTCAATGGCATAAGAAGAATGATAATCGTTTTGTGCAGACACTTGGAAGTGTGGTATTTACATGGAATCTACAAAGACAGAATGCTGAGGAAACTGCTGGGTTTGGTTGCATGTCTGAATTATCTCATAACATCAAAGTGCTAAATGCTTCAATGGATGTTGTGAGTTGTGACCCTGTGTATCTTGCTTAAAAGCATTGGCTGCAGATGTTTGCGTAGTTTCTTGTTGGTGTGTGCGCCATGCCTTTCATCGACTGGTGCTTGTAATTATTCGAGTAGAAATTTGCATTATATTCTGGCACCATAAACAGTGTGTTTTGTTTTTGATCCGAAAATTATTATTTGTGGAATTCGTCCAACGGGCAACTGATCTACCTACCTAACAGCTCAATCAGTGAAAACTATTATCTCCCTTGTGCTACAGGGTTCGGTTAGCTACTAAGGAGTATAATGTGGTGAGAGCTTAGAAAGCAATGAATGCCAGATACTCACTTTGGGTAAAGATTCATCAAGCTGAAGAAAAATCGAAGAACTGTCCACCTCTTGCAGAACGATTAATTACGTCGCACAAAATATTCTGATTCGATTTAAAGAGCGAGAGATAGGAGAGCTTACACCTTCGCAAAGCCTTACCGATCGTGAGATACTTCCGTCGAAATTCCGATTAATGGAGTTTGACGGTTCTCTTTGCATAGCGGAATTCATGCAACATGATGATCAATTGAATATATGGATGCTGAAAGATTACGGAGAACCTTGTTGAAGTTGCAGAAATCAAATTTTCAGTTCAAATAAGGGCATGTTTCAGTACTATCGAACTCCACCTTCTTACTCCAAATTTTAAATTTGGATCATTACAATTATTATTCTAAATTCTTCTTGTATTTTCACATCTACCTTCATAAAAAAATTACTATATATTTTACTTCATGTATTTTATTTATCAATTTGAGCTTTATTTTTATCGAACTTTATTTTTTATAAAACTTTACTTGTAAAAATTTCGTTTCTGCAAAACTCACTTCTCCGCAATTAAAAGATGCATTAAAGGTAAGGTAATAATTAGAGGATCAATCTTGTAAAATCTAAAACTGGGGACCCTTGGTTCAGACTGGGCTTAGCCCAGTAGTAGTGTTCGGCTCATAAGACCCAATAGTTCTTTATTCTCCTAGTCAGTGTTTCTCCCAATTCACTCCTCTTCCAAAAAAAATCTCCCACTTTTTGTTTATTTATTTATTTATTTATTTCGGTGCTTTCGTTATGAAATTTTGATTGCATGAAAAATTTGATCAAGTTTTTTTAATTGCTTGTAGATTAACCTTCTCTGTGAAAGAATATATGAGAGGACTAGGACTCTTGTGCCTTGATTGAGTTGAGAGATTTATTCCTTAATGCGAAGCTTGTGATTTATTAGTCTTAACACAACGTTTTTCATTTAAAAGTGCTTATTAAAAAAAAGCTTTTAAAAAAAAAGTATTTTAAGAATTTTTAAAAAATGAGTGTTATTTTTTTACTTCAAAAATAATAAAAATAATTAATAAAAAAATTTTATGATGTAGAAATTTTTTGTTCAATTAAAAATTTTTTAAAAATTTATAAAATATTCTAAAAATTTATTAAAAAATTTAGAAAGAAAAGCTTCCACAGAGATGACCATTACTTGTGTTTTTTTTTCTCGGTGGCTACTGCATTCTGAAGTAATTTTTTCAAATAGACAAGTTATCGTTCTTTTATAGTAGTTTTGTTTAAAATATAATTCTAATTATGTTTTAATTTATTTCTATAAAATTTATGAATTTATATTTTAATAATATATTTGAAAGTTATATTTTTGCGTCACTTCGATCTGAGAAAATACACGTAATTAGAGAAAGTATTTATTTTGAAATAAATTTATTTTTAGAAGTGAGTTTAAAAAATATTTATCAAAAATAAGTTTTTATATTAAAATTTGAAATATATATAATTTGATAAAATATTTTATTTTATATTAAAAATTGAATTTTTAAACAAATGAATTTGATGGATTAGTAAAAAAGAGCTCAAAAAAGTGTGTTTATTATGATTTAAATTCACTTTTTTAAAGTTGAGTTTAAAAAATTAAAAATATTTAATAAAATTAATTTTATATATTAATTTTGTAAATTTTTTTTAATTAAATTATAAAATATAAAAAATATTATATTAATTATTTATTTATTTTATACTAAATATTAAATTTAGGTGGTAAATAAATAGTTGCTGCACTATTGGAGATTGTGCGAACCTTATATTATTTATGATCCTTATAGATTATGGGGTCATTTGAATATATTTAAACTAAAATATTTATTAAACGAATTATTTCTAAAATTTTAGTTTTTTTATCTTAATATTAATAAAGTTTATATAAAAATTATTTTTAAATACTGCAAAAAAAATACTAAAAGATTGAAAATTTAAATAGTAAATAAATAAAAATTTTATCAAAACAATTATATAAATATATATATATCAATTTTAATCAAGCAAAATAGGATAATCAAACATGTGATTAAGAATCTCTAATCACCTTTTTTTTCTATTGTTGTATCGAATTTTCTCAACAAAAAATGGAATATATTGTCCCAGAAACTTCTCATATTCTTTTTTTTATACTATTTGGTACAAGCATGGTTTCTTACGTAATGGAGTTTAACTTGTTTATTAATTACTTATTTAGCACTCAACAAGTTTTAAATGATTAATTAATTAAACAACTTCATATGAAAAGATGTTGCACTTTTTTTTTTATAATTTATTTTCCTTCTATATTTTTGTATGAGTGATTGTTGAAAATAAATATTTAAATCTGATGTTATAAAACATCCAAAACTAGTTCATCTTGAATAAAAAAGCAATAAAAATATTAAAATGGTACAGATTACTAGATTACGGACTTTATAATTTTTATTTTATTTTATTAATTTATTCTTTCGTATTTTTAACGATTTTTATTTGTTATGTAAATCTATTTTTAATAATTTTGATTTCTTCTTCGACAAGTAATGAAAAAAATAAAAAAAAAAATACGAAGAGAATCTATAACAGTTTGGTTGTTGAAAGCAATTCGATCATTTTGGTAACCAAAGTTTGACAAAATTTTTAAATCATGTATTCTTAATTTGTTTAAGTTATTTATTATAATATTTTATTAATTTATTCTGAAGTCAGAACTACTGTGTTTAGACTTCCTATTATGTCATGATTAAATTTAAAAACAATCATTATTGTCAGAAACTTTCGTTACTAAATTTTATAACATTTTTTTTTTTGTTTGCGTTATCTTAAAAGTAAACGATTGCAGATATTTTACTTTTATCTTTGAATCATTTTATACTTCGACTATATTCAACGAAGAAATATTCATTTGAGAAAACATATATTTTTATCAATTTAAGGATTTGATCACGTTGATAATTAATGAAAAATTTACTCTATCTTATTTTATTTTATTTTTTAAGAAAAAGACTTTATATAAAATATATTATTAATTCTTTAAAAAGTTCATCTTTTCATGAGTGGAATAACCAATTGCTGTTTCTATTTAGCAAAAAGCAGAATAAAGTAAAGAATTTGAACTTTTTTGTCTAAACTTTTTTTTTATAATTAAAACAATTTGTAATGCATAATTTTGTTTTTCTGTTAATATGTTGGTTTTCTTTTTACAAGTGAGCACTGAAAGAAATATTTAAGGTGTGTTTTAATTCATTTAGAAATAAATTTCATAAAATTAAATTTGATAAAATTAAATTCAATAAAAACTAGATCAGATATAAGAAGCATTTGCCATTATTTCTTCAGAAAACAATTTATTAATTTTTAATTATATATTTTTTATAAATATTTAAATAATTTATTTAAAAATTTAGAAAATATAAAAAAATTTACATAGTAAATTTTTTTATTAATATATTTGAGATAAAAAAAACTTATTTAAAAAAAATAAAAATAAATAGATTCTATGTAAACTGAAAGACAAAATAAATTTGAAATCTAAATAAAATGTTAAAATGAAATGAATGTTTTTTGATTAAAAAACATTCTTAATATATTTTAATTTTTTCAAAGGAAATTTGAACTACAAAAGGCGATAATCTTTAGAAAAAGCTTGATAATCTGTAGTGAGTTAAAACTTAAAAAGCGTGGTAGCCACGTTTCATTATCTAATTTATTAATTCCTTCAAACCCAATTAATTAAGCTCCTATTCTAACCCTAAAAAAAAAAAAAGCAAATCAAAATCTAAATCAAATCCCAAAAATGGAAAAAGATATTCCACGGAGTAAGTTTGTATAAAATAATTATTAAAAATAAGTTACTGTAAATATTATTATTAAAATAAGTTATTTTATATTATTTTTATAAGAATATATTAAAAATAAGTTTTTATATTTTTATGTAGCTAAAAGTGAATTAAAATTTATAAAGTTAGTTTTAAGGATAAAAGGAGTACACCTGAATACGTGCATTACAGTTTTGACATCATATATTTACATATACAGTCTCCTATAAATAAAATTAATAAAATTGCTCCACATGATTCGCTGCTATTTATATAAGAAGGACCAAGCATTTGCTAAACATTTAATTTGAGGTGTTATTTGAAACTAAACCAAATTATAAACCTGTTCCTTCTCCCAAAGTCAAATCTTCTTTTTGCTCTTCTCCTGCTCTCCAGAAGAAACACAAGAACAAACTTTTTTCTGCTCTCTAGAAAGATTTGAGAGAACAAAAAATTCACTACTAATGATGACGGACTCCGGCCAGCGAGCTTCGTAATATATTTCCAACGTCATCGTTTATAATCATTGTCGGCGTTGATCCGGCGTCGCGTAGAGAAGTCTTCTCTCGCTGTGCTGCGAAGTTTTTTTTTTTCTTGTTTTAATTAGATCTGAAGCGTATGATGGGGAAGATGGGTTTCTCACTGATCCCGATGAAGACGTCGACGAGGTTGCTTTGGAGTACTAGTTTCTTCCGCCACAAGACCGAAGCCTTCATCTAGAGTGATCAATCAAATCAATCCATCGATCTTCTCTCTTTTTCAAGGAGAAACCTTGAATCGTTCTTGTTGTTGTGGTAGTAAATTAATTAATTTAACAAAAAGCTTGAGCTGATTTGGGGTGATAACAGTTCAGAAATTGGTATTTAGAGTGATTGATTTCTGAGAATGATGAGCCATGGACCTACCAGGCTTGTCTTCGATTCTTCTGGTCAACGACGTGGCAGTGCGGGCGGTAGCATACTCTTCTCCGATGGCGCCACCAGTGGAGGTGATCTTTTTTTGTTCTTAAAAAAAAAAAAAGATTAATTTCATATTACCTTATCGATTTGGAATTATAAAAGGTCTTCTGAAATTGTTTAAAGTGTTGTGTCAAATGATTTTGAAGTTAATTAGAATTTTGTTGATTGTTTATGAACTTAATTTAGTTTGCAAGGTGTCAACATCTTCGTAGAGCAAGCTTTTGATGTTGCAGTTTTTCTTTTTCTTTTTTTTATTTGGTCTAAATTTCTTCATTGTTTTGGTTGATATAAGAAGTACTAGAATTCTTATAGCTTCAGAATAGTTGAATTCCTTAGTTTCTTTTTTTTTTTTTGCAAGCGCTGTTCAGAGAAAGAGTTGGTTTCGGTTTGCGAGAGCTTTATATGCCTTCTTGTTTATAGAGAGGATTTAGTCGTACAACTTGAATTGTTTCCAGAATTTTTGCGAATTTATGATCTAGAAGGAAATTTAGTAGGTTGTACTAGAAGGAAATCTTTCAAATAATTAATCAGTATAAAGTACTTCAATCCTGTTTTATCACTTAGTTTCGTTTACTTATTTCTTAAGGGTGGGGTGCGGCGGTGGAGGAGTTAGGACGGCGACGACCGTTCTACACAGCGGTTGGCGATGAATTATGGGAGGAGGAGTACTATGACGAGCAGCAGCATGAGAAGAAACGCCGCCTCACACCGGAGCAGGTTAGATTGATTAACCTTATACTATAGACCAATCTCTACCATCCATTGTTGGGTCCTACCACTACAAAATCAAGATTCCTGCTCCATCTCTTGCTGATTGGAGAGAAGTGGGGTGTGTGTCCTTGTTCCACGCACCCCACTTTTGTAGGCCTTCACTACAGAACACAACGACACAACCCACTTGAGCATTTTTAGTCCTTTGATTGGACAAATTTGCCCCTCTTTTGTCATTTGGCTTTTTCGTTATTATTATGTTGTGTTATAATCACTTTGTGATCATGTGAAGTAAACAAACTAGAATCAACTGTAGTAAGATATAAGTTCGTGAAGTTACTTTCTTGTATAATGGATTTGGAACCGTTAATTTATTTCAGCTAGATCAGATCAACCGCCTATGTAGGAATTTATACTAATGTTCACACTTACTAGATGACACTCTTGTTTCACTTTTAAAGAATTGAAGTGCTTGGTTATGCAAAAAGTTGGTATTAGGGACCCGGTGGGAATAAAATTTGTGTTCCTATACTTCTTTTAGTTCAGCGAAAATCAGTTGATAAATCATATCTGGCAATGTAAAAGAATGAAGTAAAGATATTCCAAATCCATATATACCTACCTTTTTACAAAAGAAAATAGTTCTTTGAATATTGAAATTCTGGGTGTGATTCCTGATTCATTATAAAGTTAGTACCATGAGTTATTCCAATTTTTATATAAGAAATTCATGTTAACATGAACTTCTTATCAGTCAATGATGCCATCCATTACTTAGTAGCTGGTTCACTTCAGCTAGAATGAGAGGGTGTTCCCTCTAATTGCCTTTACCACCAAAAAATGGCATTCAGTGCTGTCGAAGCCCATACTAGTATTGAACTAACAACATCCTTGTGTTGACGTTTCTGTTGCTATTTCTGCATGACTAGCAATCATTGATTAAGAGTCTTTTTGTTTTAATTGGTTTTGTTTGATGTTTTACATTAAATGTTGCATCTATTCCAATTTTAGAATACAAGTTTTTGACTTCAACATTTTAATGTGTGAAGATATTTGTATAATGTTGATCTAAGGGGGATAAGTATGTTGTTATATTGTTTTATTTGTGAATTTATGATCAAGGAAAGAAGCTTAGGTGTTTTTTTTTTTTGGGTACAAAAATTCAGTATTGACACGATTTGTAAATGTGCTTTGATCTTATTGCATTGATCTCGTGGAGAAAAGGTAGACATCTTGGAGAAGAGCTTTGAGGCTGAAAACAAGCTAGAACCAGAGAGGAAGAGTGAGCTCGCTAAGAAGTTGGGACTGCAACCCCGTCAGGTGGCTGTGTGGTTTCAGAACAGGCGTGCACGCTGGAAGACAAAACAGCTAGAGAATGATTTTGACCGCTTGAAAGCATCCTATGACTCCCTCCTTGCAGATCACAACTCCCTTCTCAAGGAGAACAACCTCCTTCAAGCGCAGGTCAACATCCACAGTCACCTCACATGCTACTTTTATTTTGTAATAAACTTTTTGCTAGTGTTAAACTAGTTTATAATTTAAGAAGCTTCTTCTTGATAAAGTAACATCTGCTTTCCCCTATGCCACTCGCCATCATTACTTTACTTAAACAAATTGGTGGGCAATGCCCGATGGATGTCATATAACAATGCCACTCAGTTCTTTGATAGTGTCAACTACTAAAACAGTTAACTCAGCATGTGCTTGTATAAGGTACAAAACAGTTTTGGGGGCAATTAGATAGTTGACAATTACATGCGGAAGAGTAGGACAAACAACGTAGATTGCTGAGAGTGGGCTTTTCAGAAGGATTATCTTTACTATGTTGTAATATTCTTTGTCAATGATTTTAATTCAGTATTGTATCAACAGTCAACTAGATTACCATTACGTGTCTTCAGGATGGAATCAACATTTTATATGTAAATAAGATCTGCATGCTCTTCTGGTGTAGTGTATTTCTCGTTCTTTAGTAAGTCGATGATAAACTTTTGTTGTTCACCTGAACATACTTATGTACTTGTGAATCTGTTCTTAGCAATAGAAGTTGATTTCTGCATCTCTCATGAACCAATCTTGCAACTTGAACCAATACAAGATGCGACTCTTAACACTGTTAGCCAAATCCATTCTTTTTAATTGAAGGTGGTGATGCTTAATGAGAAGCTTCAGCAGAACGGAACTGCAGAATATTCCATGAGTCTGAAACATGAACATCCAGACCTTTCTGCAGCATACCCCAATACTACACATGTCCAGGACAGCCCAAGTGCGGGGAGTGGTGGCAGTGCAGTTCTCGGCCAGGGTGTCCAGCACTTTATGGACAGCAGTGAGGAATCCTACTTCCATGAAAGCTACCATGATGTTGACTTTGTGGCGAATAGGATTCACTCCGAAGAAGAGGATGGGAGCGATGATGGCTGCAGCTATCTACCTGCAGTCTTCGAGGAGCACAACCGCCAGGCGGAGGAGACCGGCCAGATAGGCTATTCCGTCTGGGATTAAAAACTTTAGTTCGTTCCATCTCTCTCTCAAGCTTTGTTAGTATCTATGTGTTATACTGAATTAGTAGTAGTTTGGCATGTTTGTATTATTTGTCATAAATAAAGGGGGTTAAAATGGAAACTATTGTATGATCGTCAGAGTCCTGTATGATCAGTGAGTCCTGTATGTCTTATGTATGTATTGCAAATTGTGAGTTTATCTAAAACTGTTAATTATATGTATTTGGCTTGCCGTGTGTCGTCGTCTTTAATGAAGTTCATCTCAATCTGTAAACATTAGTTATTTGTGCGGAAATTTTGTGTTTCATTTGTATTGGACGTATTTATAAATATTTTAAGTTGGTTTTTTTGAAAAAAAATTATTTTAAAATTATTTTAATTAGAGTAAATTTTAACTTACTTTTTTCTTAAATAAATCCTTTCAAATTTAAAATCAAATTTTACTTTTGAATTACTTTAAAAATAAAATAGTTTTACTCAATTTTAAGTTTTAATTTCTAAAATAATTTAATTTTTTATAATATAATTTCGAAGACTTAATTCAGGATATATTGATCATGATCATGAAATCATACTAAAGACTACAAAAAGTTTTGTAGGTTTAATCTTTGATCATGAAATCATACTAAAGACTCGATATATTGATTAATTATGTCATGATTATGTTTTAACTTTTGCGCTTCTCAGCAAATCAGTCCATGAGAATGTCTCAAAAAAACTTTTATTTCAAACTTCAACATTTTGTTCTTCATGGCATCCAGATTTCTCGAAAATGAATTTGATATTGCAAACTTAAGAAAATGTTTTGTGGGATTGTGAAGCGTGGACAAAATTAAGTACATGTTCTCAAACCTCAGCGAGAAGGGGGAGGTTTGTAACTTTGACACCCTCACTCCTTTTACTTAATATTATGCTTATTTTCAACTATAAGAAATAATATTTATGGAAATAATGTTAAGTAAATGTTAACTAAGTTGCAAAAAGGAGACAAATAATGAACAGGCAGGCTATGATTTTTCCAAAGGCTTCTCTTGCACAACTGGTCCAAGATGGAGTTCACCGTCAAGAATATGTAATATCTGAACTCAGGATATATGGTGCCTATCTAAGGTGCGGAACTTCATTGAGCCACATTTGAGTTACTTTTGACTTCAGACAATAAAGTGACAGTGACTAAAATGATTTGCACCCTTTTTTTTAATGATGATGATTGATTAGTGAGTTTTAGGCTTTTAGCTCCAAAGACTGCCATATGTATGGATGGCTTCTGCTTCCTTGCCCGATTAAGCTTACAGGGCTCTGCAGTGAAGCAGGTTTCTGGGGACCCTATGTATTGATCTAATTGCGCTTAGCAACCAGAGATCAAATTCTTATGTCTTGAATCTCTGAATGAGCCGTTCAGAATTCAAGGCGTGTTTTTTCTTCCAAGTACTCTTATGCATCTACTCACGCCTGAGTTAGCCAAAGAACGAGATCGATTGAATGCTTCTGTATTTGTATTGCAAGGATCTTGCATATTAAGGTAGAGAGAACAGTTTTGTTATTACGTTACCTATCCAACCAAGCGAAGAGGCTCTGACGAATTACAAGCTGAGCGCTGTTAGCGGTCAAGGTTGAAGCTAATCTGAAAGTTTTTCGGTAGCTTTCCGTGAACACAGGCAAAAGAAAACCAAACAACCACAAGAGCACTCAAGAAAAGCAAGCTAGTTCGGACCTCAGAAGCTGCTTCTAGTTTTGAACATTACGTTGAACATATAAACAAGACATGAAATGTAATGAAAGAGTAACCACACATTTACAAATTTGCCAACGAATGTTTACACATTGAAGATTACAAAATTAAGGATCAAGAGCTACACATTTGAAACCAATGTTAACAAGCAAGCCAAAAGACTTTGTTATGCTTCAGGTTACAGAACATGAGAATTCACTACAGATCCTTGTCTCAAACAAATTCTTACAAACTTCAGTGAATACAAAAAGAATATTTCTTTTGAAGAACCAACCTGCCCCATCACCACTCATAAGATAGGTGTTTACTCAAAACTCTGAGCTTCTGCATCAACCAATACTTTAGCTGAAAGATTACAGAAACAGAAATATATTCTGAAGAACTTGACACAGATTTCCAAGTATTTACAAAAACTTTGTGCGAGAGACCTTCATCACTCATCAGTTCTTTCTTCATGGACAAACTAATGAAAGAAGATGCAGTCACTCATATCCTATAGTATCTCAAATTACAAGCTCAAATCAGAGCTGGTTACAAAAATGCTCATTGAGTATAATCATTACATGCTAGTTGACACCATTGTCAGGTCTGAGCTGTTACTTCAATAAACATCATATTACAAGTTACCAGAATAGCTCATAAAAGAGTTGCCTTGTAAATCTTAAATTACGAGTTACTATGATAACTCATAAAGCTCAAATTGCAAGTTACTATAATAACTCATAAGACAGTTACCTCGTACAAATTAGAACAATGAGTATGGCATGCAAGAACAACTAACCATGCAGATCGAGCATTCACAATCCAGCTTGCAGTTTAACAAGATTCCATGTATATAAATCACGTAGGTGGTCAGGCCGGTGACACTAACCAAAAAATATGTAATTATTGATGTCAGTGAAGAATCACAAGCTACATAGATTTGGAAACAAAAATAAGAGAACAGCCAAAAGCATGGTTACCCTCCAACTTACTGATGCCACAAGTCAGCACCTTATTCCCTGTGTGAACATTATCTTAGGATATTCAGTTATTGCAGGAAGATAGTAGAAGAGCATTTCTATACGGCCACCTGCAAATTTTATGAAAAAGGTGCATATTCTAAACTAAAACAGCAGCATCAATAAATACCTTGGACTGTCAATCAGTAAAAGGCATAAATAGCTAATAATTTGTCTTAAACAACTACAATTTCTAAAAGACCTATGAAAGAGTTACAGCTATAAATTAGTATACACCCATGGGCACCCAAAGCTGCACCATCCACCTGAAAAGCACACATACAACCAACAGCTTTCATTGTTATACTCCTAATTTGTATTACTATTTCTTTTAACCTCAACTGTAATCTATATGGTATACACATCAAACTGTGGGGCTTACCTTCTAAACCCTCTGGTTAGGACTACCAAGAAATGTCACAAATGAAACCCAGTAGACTTATGCTCTATACAACCACCAGATAAGCGCCAGAAAGTTATCTTCAGTCAGACAGTATCACCTAAGATTCCATATCTTTTCTCTTTCTCCCTGACTTGGCTACTGGCTTCAGGATTTCTGTTAGTTCACGAGCTGTTTCAGCTGTCTTTTTGTAAATTATGCAATCATCCAATGTGTATATACGCAGTGAGAGCGAGGAGAGTGTGGAAGTTTTTGCAGCGGCTGTGAGGGATGACCAATACCACCAGCTAGTTGTCAAGAACTCTGTCTTTATCATACTTTCGAACAGGATTGTAGCTTGAACCATCTGCAATATACACACAAACCTCATCAGTGTAGTAAGGGATGTGAAACAGTCACAAACTACAGATGTCTTATGCTCTACAGTTTTAATGAATTATGACAAGTTTCCATGTTTATGACAATCATGTTTAACATCTCCAGACACTTTTCAACACAACACATTAACACTTATCATCTTTGCCTTTGTCCTACAGTTACCTAGTATGATCTTACTCATAGAAGAGGGGAGGATCAGGTACAAAGTAAACGTACGTAAATTTGGCATCAACTAAAAACATTATCCAATAAAGAAATCTTTAAGAGGTAGTTTCCAACTTACTAAAGATAAGCTATCCACCTATGTTATGAATTTCAAAATTCCCAATCCTAACCTACTACAAAAGAGCTAATTTTGACTACTTACTAGAACCACTATTCTGCTAGCACCCATTTCCATCGTTTCTGCATTTCCTATTCAGATTTGTTTTAAACATAATTGTTACAAATCCCGACCAATCATTCCCCAATAACTTTTGGGCACTGGCATACCCTTACCTTCATCCACTAATGCCCCTTAAACCTTCATTTGCCCCGAATCTTCATAAGTTCACCTTTTGCTAGCATCGCAATCACTACTTATTTTATGCAGATTGGCATAATCCTATCTTCAACTACTATCTTTGCGTAAACACTAAACTATGCCAAATTTGGAGCCCTCTGTCAGAACTCCCTGATTTATGCTATGTAGTCAAGGCAATGCAATTTCACCAATAAATAAATATTTAATTAAAATTAAAATTAATTATAAAAATTATGTAGTGACAAAGAAAAAGGCAACAATACTACAACTTGTGGTGGCAATGGAAAGACCCACCTTATTTTAGCAGTTCTATCTACTTCAATTTTTTTTGTTTTCGCAAGGACTTTCTCATAGAAATTGATACCGAGTATGGAAACATATATAATATTAACTAATGAGATTTACAAATCTGGTTCGTTTCTTAGCATCTTTACCCTATTTCTTCCACTCTTGCTGTTTCTAATTCAGTCCTCTACTCATACTCTTCAACTTCCCTACCTTGTTACTACTAGTTTATCCGAGCATCCTTACGCATGTTGGCAGATAATGAACATACTGCATCATCCTATAATTACATATAACTGTTATACCCCACAAAATTAATTAGGAAAACCAAATTTGTTTACAAATATATGACTAATGAGGATATTTGCTACAGTTTGTGTAGTGATAGCAATGCCAATGGTGGACCAAGTGGGTGGAAAGTGGGTCACTCAACCAAAGCAATAGGTGCACGGTTGAATTGCTTAATGAATGAGCACAACAAAAGCTAGAATACAAGAGGGAGTTGAGGGCGTAGGTGCGGAAAGGTAGACAACAAATGTAGGCATTCCAGATACTCCTAATTTATTTTCATGTGACAATAAAAATGGTAACTTTAGGGGTCTAATTATTGAAGTATCTAATTTTACTTTCTTTGGAAAAGCACGATAAGTGACTCATCCCCTCAACCACAAAAGAGGATATATATTGCATAAATCATTGGGCCATTTGTGGAAAAAAGTTTTGAAGGTCCGGTTACCCAAACTACTTAGAGCATGCTTTCTTCTTAAAAGAGCAAATAAAATTGTTATGTTGCTTTGTACCACCGAGATGAATTTTATAGCAAGGAAATACATCTACCTGCCTCTATTTGACGTTTACAATTACCTTACATATAATCCTCATATGACATAATACACAAAATCACATTTTTTGTGGTGGCTAAAGATGCCATCTTTAAACGAATGTTCTCAAGTTCGAAACCTTGTCGGGGTGCATCTTGTTTACTTTTTATTCTCTTTTTCATTTTCCTTATTTGTGTGTTTCTTCTTTTACGATTTTTGCATAAAAACGATGGAATAAATGTTTGTTCTTATTAACTGCATGGATATCCCCACTTGTGTATCTTAAAATGCATATGTGGATTTTGTGATTATATTTAAATAGAAACTAACGGCATTTGGTTACAACCCAAAAATTGGTATTAGAATCAAGATGGGAATGGTTAGTTCCATTAAATGTTTGGTTAAGTTTTGGAGCCGAACTTACAAAATTATAATACATTTTGCTAAATTACAAATAAAAAATAAAAAATAATTACAAATATTTTAATTTAAGTTAAAGAATTAAATAAGAGAAAAAAAGTGTAAGAAAATAAATAGTTGTATAACTATTATAGTGTGAAAATAGTTATAATTGTGTAGAAAAGTTTCAAAACTATTAGGAGCGAGAAACAATATCAAACCTCCTATTATTAGGATAAGGGAAATCAAATTAAAATTTTCACCAACCAAAAGTCAGGAAAAGGAATCACTCATTCCAGTTTCATTTCCGAGGGATACAACTAATCAACAAAAACGCCATATGTCATGAACATTAAAGTCCACGAACAAATCATAACTTTTGGTGGGGGTGATTTCAGATGCTTGTTTAATGACCTTCATAGTTTTCAACGTAATGATTTCACGCACACATATCTTGTGCTCATCTAAGATTTTGAAGTTTCCAACATTGCTAAGAAACTTCATTGTGTTGACAATGTGAGTGTATATAAGTTTGCTGAGCCAAATCTGGATGGTTGTATTTCAGTTTCTCCTACGCGCTTAATTTTGACTTCACTTAAAAAGTTGAAACAGATTTTATTTATTGTTATTATATAAGGTTCTTAAACACCACAAATATTTTATTACATTAGACGTATTTAAAATTTGTTACTCATAATGGAATGCTACAATGCTAACGCATTGCAACAAACATTGTCCTAACAGAAAAAGGAAAAAGGGAAAGAGGGTCCAAAATGGTTTGACAATTTAAGAGTGACCAATTCCACTTTCCTTAAGTTATTGCTAATAATGGAAATATTGGTATTGACAAACATTGTTTCCATACCAGAATTTGATATCTAATACATGCTACAATGGTTTCTTAGGTATCCAATATTTCCATCCTAATAATGCTTTATACTTTAAGACAGCATTAAACTACAAACAAAATATTGGGCACTTATTACTTTAAGATGTAATGATTAGTGTTTCTAAAACAATCGTTACTTTTGATTAATTCATCAAATCTTAGTTCAGTTCATATGTGATCTATTTTCTTTCTTAACAATGATGTTTTTTTTTATAAATTAACTAACATATCTTAATTGCGAAGTTCTTTCGTTCTCTACTTTAATATGAGAATTAATCGACTTAAAAATTATAAAAACAAAAAGCATACAAGTTAATATTGATCACAGACCGGAGAAAAAAATTGTTAAACTAACTCGTAAATTTAGAGTAGAAAATAACAAGTACCAGGCTGAGGCAGGTTAAAATATGATTATAACTGAAATTGATCAAAACAAATAACAAAAGGGAAGGTGTGAGAAGGTTGCTAATGTTCAAGTACATTTGTTGCTAAAGGTAGACGAAAACAAAGAAAAGAGGTGATCTTGATCTTCACACCACCAGCTGAGATCTCTCCTTTGAAAGTTATAATACTTGTGGTCTTTAATCATCAACTAACTTGCATTTTTTTTCTTCTTAAATTTTATGAATGACTCCTTCCTAACCAGTAACCACAATAACGAATTCAATTTCCCACCGATGGACATGGAAAATATCCCCATTAACTCATTATAATTTAAGATAAATTCTAGTTGGTTAGTCCTTCTAATAATAAGAATAATGTACAACTAATGAGAACAAGGATGACTCACACTAGTTGTAGTCATTGGAGATCTCCAGAAAAATGCCACTAGACGATAAAGTAATAGATCATTTAACACTTCCATTATAATGGAGAAACCTCCCCACATCACAATGACAACAGTAAAGATAATCAGTTGCTGCACTAAGTTTGGGAAGAACAAATGCCCATTATTATGATCAGCACTATGCCATTGCAGACAAAAGACCAACCACAATACTATCAAGGTTTGTTTTGGGAGGTGTGGTATCTTAACCTAGCACCATGGTTTTGAGCTAATACCATTGTATTTTACAAACCATGGTGCTAGAAAACTAAGGGACGATGGTAAGTATTTCAAAACCATGCCTCATTCTATGCATTAAGTTATCTAACATAGCATTAAACAAGGTCCAACAACTCAACTTAGGATTCCACTATACACCACAAAAATAAATATAACATAGCATTGAAAAAATTGAGATAGTTCAAAACATATACCACCAAACACTCCTATGGAAGCTAAAACCTGCTATGATTTTCCATTTGACCTACCATGGTATGCTAATTGATCTACCATGGTATTGCAACACTGTGGTAAGAGTTTACCAAGGTGCCGAACAGGCCTAATGGTGGCTGTTGCTTTATCTACATAAGCGAAGATTTTTCTTTCAGTGAGGTGCTATTTTTTGCTGCATGAGTCCTTCTTTCTTTACTCCCTGACAGAACTTATTTGCAATCATAACAACAGGTAAATTTCTGTGTTTAGTATATTTCCCATATTTTGGGTGTAATCTGCATTCCTGTCCATCACTACTTCTAGTAGAGTGTTTAATTTGCTAACGGTCAGCCCCTGAGTTTCTACTAAAATGTAAGAGGGCAATCAAATACTTATAATCAGCTCTATGTAAACTGAAGAAAAAATTCTTACTATTTCTTGTTCTCAGCAGGTTGTGCATGCACGCATGAGTGAGACTGTGTGTGATATATTCACAGATCTTAGTTAATCCCATCAAAGTCTTCAACATCAAACAATCATTAAAACAGGATACTATCCCTAAAGTGGTGCAACAAACAGATCTCAAGAAAATAAGTGATAACAACCTACAGCTTATGGAAAGGATACTCCTGCTATGCATGATAGCTTGAACTTTAGAAAAAGCCAGAAAAAGAAATGACTTCACTGAAGAAATCAGTATGCCAAGTGCAAATGAACTAGCAGTAAGATCGCTATGTACCTCATGTATAGTCTCAGCAAACTTTACAAATGCGCGCCATGGACCTCTTTTCATCACATGTGAAGGCTTCACTGCTTCATCAGGCAAAGCTGCATCCATGTCAAGCAAGTTGATTTTGAGCCTCCTTAGTATTTGTGAATTTTTACCCAGAAGAGGCCTATATGATGATTCAGGGATGCTGCAGTTGCTATACATCTGGCTTGAGTATTTGCAATCAACTCCTTTACCTGAAATTTTATCTTTGGCAAAGGAAGACCCTTCAGTAGTGGCAATCACATTTTCAAGTAAAATCTCATTGTTGCTATGAGCCAAAGAAGTTTGCTGTGACTTAGTAGTATGAACATTCACATTTTTGCAATCATCACCTACTGCCATTTTTATCCATTGTGAAGCTGACGGTTCAGGCTCTGCAGTGGTCGGTGCAGCAATTGGACCACTATCATATTTCTTAATATCATTGAGCTCCAGACAGGGATCAAAGAAGTTTGTCTGAGTGTTGGAGATAAGCAATGGTACCCCATTAGAGCCTATAAGTCCTACTTCCTGTACTAGTTGCTTGTTTGAACTTGTCGGTGTGAACTTTCTGCTTATCTCATCAAGGTCATAAGGGCAAGTTCGCCGCTGAAAACACATTACTGTAGAACTGCAGTCTGACTTCCAATCTTTTGAGGATTCTACAGTATCAACTTCATCAAACTGCTCTTTGTCTTTCGTGCTGTCTAACCTGGACCACTTTCCCTTTTGTGAATCATCATTTTCCTTACCTTCATCACCAGTGGGATCGCATGAAACAACCTTCCCCTCATTGTGCTTTTCAAGTTCGGTAATAGTAGAAAAAGTTTGGTGACATGAGAAGCAGTGGTGGCGAGAAGGCCACACAGGTTCTAGACAATTACATCTGTGTATTTTTTCCGCATGGCTTACTGTTAACTTCTTCCCACATTTCTTCTGCATATCATTCAAATCTGTTTCCAGAAGAGGGCCATGTTTTTCAGAGAGAAACATTTCAGCTTTTGTAGCTAAACACTGAGAAGGAGCATGCTTCTCGTTGATTGAAGATTCTGATTGAAGTTGATCATCAGTAGTAGAAACATTTCCTTGACGAAAACCCATTCTCAGCCACTGCAAGGTTGTTTCTTTGAGCTCTTTTTCTCTGGGATCATTATCTCTAAGCCAGCTAACCACCTCCTGAATTTCATGGTCAGATTCATATACAACCCATGAGGACAAAGATGAAAAATTATCATACAGATCAACATCACGTGGACCATAGGAATCAGATCCAATTGGCAAGACATGCCCACCTAAAACTGAAGAAGTTGAGGCAGAATCAGTGGTACAGTGAAAGGGTAGGTCAAATTCTTTGAACAGTTTACTTCTTTCTAGTGGGACAGCTCCATTGACCAATAACCAGGGACGTTTACCAGGTCTGCCAACAATCCAGTACATTCGCCCGTAAGAGTCCCTGCCCATAAATTCTCTTCTCAAAGATGAAGACATAAGCTTGGAAGCCACAATTGCAATTGAATCCTGTAACTGCATAATCTCATGTTTTACTGAGCTAAATTCCGTATTATTATCTTCAGAATCGGCTGTTTTGGCATTGGGAACTTGATGATCTTGAGAAGTGAGTCCCTGGACATGAGGTAACTCATCTAAAGACATCTGCTCAGACAGTTCATTCTTTTGGATAGGAGCTGTACTATCAGGAGTAACACCAGATCCACCAGGGACCTCCACAGGTGAATGCTCAGAAAAGCTACAGCATCCATCGATTGTGTTGCTTGTATCAAATTTCTCTGGGGTGCTTCTGACATCAGCAAAAGAATTTTCTTCCATTGTTTCACCACTTGGTTCCTTCAAAGATAACACATGCTCTTGCTTTTTAGAGTCATCCTCTTTAGAATCATTAATCACTGGAACTGCATCCTTGTAGGAGATATTAAAATGCGCAGCATCATCAACAACCTTTAAGGCTGTAGCTACACCTTGCGACTGATATTCAAGAAAGCTGGTGGAAGAATTCAGCTTACTACTAACATTGTTATGCTCAACTGCTGATGTGATAGGATTTGCAGAAGACAAAAGAGCCCCCTCTTCTGTAGCAAGATCACTAATTCCACTGGATTCAGCAATAGCTTCCCGTCCTTTTTTCAGTGTGAACAACTCTTCCTTGAATTTCAAGTTCCTCCATTCCATGACAAGAGAGCGCAGTTTCTGATGTAGGTCACTTGACTTTTCAGCAGACTGTTCAAGATGCTCGCGAACAAGGGAAGTGCTTAGCACTTCATCGCACAGAAACTTCAGCAAGATGATTCTCTACATAACCGAAACATCACACGTGTGAGATAGAAGCCAGAAGGTGTAGCTATGGTTATTAATGACACATCAAAACAAGGCAGCAATGAGCTGCATGACCTATATCGTATTATAATTTAGTTATATATAAGAAAATATGCAAAGAAGCACAATCTTTTTACAAAAGAAAAATAAAATGAAAACTTTATGTCAATGACAACCGTCTCTTCAGTAATTTAATAAGCATTTTAATGAAAAAATCTAATACATACAAGACCATACAAAAGTTTCCTTATATAGTAGCACTTATGTTAACTCAAGATAGTTCAGTCCCTTGTGCTTCCCACTTGTTTTGGCTAAAAACATTCATGGAATACAAGGAAATAGCAATCGATCAAAGTTTTCTTTCTTGTTCGAATTAATGACACATGAAATTTTATGTGTTTTCCTGGAAACAAGACCAAGTTACTGAGAAAGGACAGTTTCACAAAAGACTCCTCTTTTATCATTCTTTTTCTGTGCATTTGATTGATACTGGAATTTCAGGTATTACCATGGACAAGCATAGTGAGAAGCATATGTTCTATGAATTCAAAGCATACATCATCTATATCCTTGATGAGCATCCTAATACCATTGTTTCTTGTAGGGACAAGATTCAAGGCAAAAGGAGAGGGAAGGAAAAAAAAAAGGCTAATGCTTTCCACCCAACCAGTTCCCAACTGTCTTTGTTAAGACGCAACATTATCTAGCCATATCAAGTCACAGAAAACAACTATAGAACTCTGGCTGCTGCATAAAGATTGCAATTCAGCTGAAGGAACTACTTCTTGACCAGATAAGAAATAATCTAAGGCATACCTCTTCTACGGAATACTCCCAATAATCTCTTTCTTCCATAAACATGACCAGATGATTCAATGTCTGTTTGAAAGCACAGGATTCCACCCCCAAATTCCTTTTCTTATAATGTTTTGTGAACTCAGTACGATTCTTTATGTCCTGTGTCTTATGCTTCCCAGCAGCACAAGATGGACAGTACCAGTTACCTTCAGGAATTCGTCCAAGTGGCGGATTCAAACAATATGTATGATACTCCGAATCACAGGTATCACAGAGTAGAACACTGTCATCATCTCTATCAATTCCACAAACTTTGCAAAGTCCATCTTCCCATGGAGCTTTAGGAATTTCCTCTGTGCATAAAAGAACATCTCTCAGTTTTCTCTGTGCTTCAGCATCTGAACCTTCAGCATCCACAAGCTCTTTGATCATCTTAACCAAATTAACCACCTGGATTCAGAAACACTCGTCAAAGAACATCCTGAATGCATATGAGTGGCATTGTGGCCATTCATTAGCATAAAATTTTGTAACTATATTTTCTCCATTTAAATGTCAAGTGTTAGATAGATCTAATAAAAGTTAAAGAACTTGCTTAACAATCCATGCACAAGCCACTACAGATCATACCAAGTGAGCAGGACATAATGAAATTTATAACTTAGATTCTAGTAGGGACTAGCCTACATCAGCCAAAAAGAGAAGAGGACAGAGGAAGAAAAAAGACCAATAGAATTAAAATGACGAAAGCTTGAATGGTGTTGAAAACACTCCTGCATATTATACAGCATTTTGAATGAAGAGCCTAGCTCCATACACACTGAAGAAACTTGCCATTTCTACTCTTTGGAGTAAGAAGGAGTTCTGGAATTCTGTCCATGAATATGTAATAAATAAGCTTCATCCATATAGACTCTTAATCAAGCTTCATAACATTTTACCTAGATAACTGGATTCCCCCTACATTATACAAAGTACTTCTGGAAAAAATATTGAAACAAGGGATTCAGATGATAACTAATGGTTTATTCCAAGAAGATGTTGAAATGAAACAGGGTTCAAAGCTATGGCACTAAATATTAAAAGGCATCATCTTGTATTCTACTCTTTGCTAGTCCAGTACCATGATTGCGGAGTGGCTACTGCAAGTTCCATCATGCAAATACCTCTCCCAACTGCTAAAAGTTGGACCTATCTTAAATTCAAATCTGCTTTAAGTGGAATACTCTTCTAACCATCTGAAAACTCAATCTGACTCTAGAGCTAGGAGGATGACTAGAACATGATAGAAAAAGAAAGAAAAAGGAAAGCAAAAAGAAGTACCATAGGCGAATACAATAGCAAGGTCCCAAGGACATGCACTAACAACCAAATGTCAAGATATAACAGAAGATTAATCGAGTATTTTGAACATGAGTTCTGGAATATTACGACAGGGTATGAGGTCCAAACCTCTTTCTCAAACAACTCCTCAAAATTTTGTGATAATGTTTCAGCCAACTGCAACAGATCCGGTTGATCTCCATAAGCCATGCGAATGTTCCGCAAAACCTGCTAACAACAAGATCTTTTATCCACAATACAACCACTGGAAGATGAAAAATGGTTGAAAACCAACAGCGAAGAGTGAGGACTGAACATCAAGAAGGACTTGTCTTATTCCTCAAAGAAAGCTTCACTCAAGAGGAAAAGAAAATGGGTAAAGAACTTAAAGAACGATTGTTATCATGTTAAATGAGCACTGATAAAAATAGAGAAATATATAATGATACTCAGATCGCCTACTGCCGACATAGTTACCAGCAAGAGAATTTAAATTGTTAAGCCATATTGGTAATAGCAGTTTTAACATGATGCTTGTCTTTAAGGTGTAGACAGGCCTCTTTAAGAATCGCTGAACTTGAGGAAAGCCACCCACATAGGCTTCTACAGTTTACTACAAACAACAACGAGAAAAAACAAACTATTTGACCCAGAAACAAGAAAGTAAATAACATTGTGCATGCTAACTAGGTTGATCTCATGATTTTTTTTGCAATTCATGAACTTCTAAGAATGTTTAAATAATATAGCAACCATTTACCTAGTAGCTCCTTTTTTCAAAGTTATCTAGATGATCATAGTGAGGAGTATATAAGATAACAAGACAATGCTTGGACTAATATGAAAGCATCCTTCTTCCCTTCATCACTCTAGAACAAAATTTCTACATCTTTGGCTGTTGTAAACCATGCCTGCTTGGCCAGAAGAGAGCTCACAGTGGAAAAGAGATAGGAAGGTTCTGGGACAGACAATTTTCAGGTAGTACTTCTGCCTCAAGAAACAAGAAAAACAGCAAAAGTTCAAGTATAGATTTTTTGAAAGCAAATTTCTCAAAAAGAGAGGAAAGAAAAAAGGGAAAAAACCAAGAGACCATTGGAGAGTACTACTTAGTACTTGCTTGTAAAATAACACCATCAAACATATATAGTATTCAGACAAAAACCAAAATTGATGTATGCATAACCTCATTGACTGTACTGCAATCCAGGTTTCATAAACTTTATTATTTCCTAAATTTACATCAATGAACTACGTGCAACAAAGAGTGGAACCAATGTTTTGAGAGTCGCCATCATAAGCTATAAAAGAGATTTTAAATAAATTTCAGCACAAGAAAACATGCCTCTCGAGCATCTTCAAGAAAAGCCTCATGAGATCCGCAATAAGCACCAACAGCCAGTCTTATGTCAATTGTGCGAAAATCTAAAGGCCGAGATACCATAGCAGGTGATCCAAGCATGCCCTCATCTTCGTTATCATTGCAATTCAACAAAGTAGATGCAAGCAAAATGCCAAAAACCTTTGCTTCATCCGTCGAGATGGCAATTCGCAGTAGAATTCGACATCTTTTCATGATAATATCTGGTATGGAATAAAACTCTTTGACTTTCTCCACCTTTTGAGGCTGATGTTGCACATTTGCACTAGCTGCCTCTGCAAGGACAGATAGCACTGCTTTCTGCAAAAGATTAACCCATCTCAGGGAGCGTGCTATTTCAACTCGAATTTTACTCATACAGGATAATAGCAAGAGAAAGGCTAACCCAAAATCAACCTTATGTCAAAACAAGAAAAAAACTTTGATATAATAGACCCTCCAGAGAAGGTAAACATGAAGAGCAGTTGATGACTGAAGCTCCTAAATCAGAAGCAGGACAAGAATAAGAGAAAAGCCAATCAAAAGAAAAATGATCTGCCTAAAGGGAGATACTTTACCTTGGTTGGCCCTGAGGCATTACCCTTATAAACCTCTTTACTGATGGAATACTCCAGTCTTTTTCTGGCCCATTCTGGAGGTTTCTTATCCAAGGCTTCATATACACATCTCCTGATTCTGGTTCCTACATTGGTTGGCAGCTTTCTCACAGGTTCCAGAACTTGGGCCCACTCAGGGAGAGTGTTGTGATTAACTGGCACAGGTTCTCTAGCAACCATAACTTCAGAATCCCTCAAGTCCATAGCAAATATCTTCTTCTCTTGCTTTGTAGAACCAGATATTAGCTTTTCGGCCTCTGCAAGCAGCTGAATTTGCAAAATTAACTTAAGATTCATTGAAATCCCCAATTAGTTACATAGATGACAAACAACCTTGAAGACAATAAGCTTGTATATGACTTGGCAACAAACTCATGATTATCTACAAAAATTAGGATACAAAATCATGCAGCAAGGGAGAACATTTAATCTGCAATTTGACAGGTTTTAAATTAGTAAAGAGCAGCTAATGTCCTCCTCATAATAGCTTGATTATTTGGTGAGGAAATAGCGCATGGTAGAAAAAGAATCAAAATATGAGCCAGATACCATAGTATTCCGAATGAAGCCAGATGAAGGGAAAAACTAGATACAAGCACAAAATCTTTCACTTCCCCAATAAACTATATACAGCGTACTCACAGTACCACATACATAGCTAAAAACATTTCCTTAACTGAGAAAATCATACTTGGATAAAAAGCATCTAAAAACAAATTGCAGTTAAAAACCACATTATTTATATACAGCTCAACAAGCTTTAAGATGCTTGCAAAGATTTCTGGCAATATATTTTTGGCCTTTTGTCTTGTCCTTGCTGACACACAAACTTCCACATTATGCTATGAAGCAAGCTAAGATCCCACATGCCAAACAAACTGAAAAGCAGTTCAGGTATATATATATATATATATATATATATATAGATAGATAGATAGATAGATAGATAGATAGATAGTAAGCTATAGAGAAATATGTAACATAAAACCAACAACAAATGCCAATAATCAGCATATTTAACAAGAATTGTATCAAACATCATTCTGTGCAGGATCGATCTAAAGACTTATTAGAACATTTCAGTCTATATCCAAAAGTTAGCTACATGCATAATAATCTCAACATCAAGATGATTGATAACAATAGACAAGCTGAAAGATTTCAAGTGCAAACTGGATCTGATATCAACTTACCAGAGCATCTGCTTCCATTCCAGCAATTCCAGCAATTGAACCACAAAGCACACCGCCATCACCATGCAAACAGCGGAACATCTTAACAGCTTGACGGATGTAAACTTCAGATGAATCCATGGACCCATATAAAAATGAGACAGCTAAAATATATCTTCGCGCCAACTCCGGCCATGTTAACTCATTTGTAGTGAGCAGACCTATCTTTACTTCTCTGAGGGGAAGGGCACTCTCTACATCTTTCTTCCTCCCACGTCTAGATTTAACCTCCTTGGCATCGGAGTTCGGATCCACATAAAGTGAAACCTTGAATAGGAGTTCACTAACCAACACTTTTAACAAAGCTGTGTGAACCTTTGTCAATGCTATCCCAGTACATCTCCTGTATGTCTCGGATGCAACTTTAGCTTGCAAGGCATCATTTGAAGGTCCAGTTCCATTACGAATGAAAGTAAATGAATCCTCTCCAGCAGTCATTTGATTACCACATGATAATGGGGTCAACCCATTGGATTGACCTTGAGGATTTTGGTCTTTATCAAAACCTTCCACTATGCTTGAACCACAGGGCCATGGATCAGTCAGCTCCTTTTCAAGATCCTCAAATGATATAGGTTCACTCAGACCCAATACATCATAGAAGCGCCATATTAGCTCCCATATCTAGACGAATTAAAAACAATAGACAAACAACTAAGATAACAACTTTACCTCTATCTATGCATATTTCTGAAAAACAAAGTCTTTTTAAGTAGGGAACTATATCAAGACTGCATATATTACCTGCACTGCATCACCTACAAGCTCTGCAGGGAGCTTGCTGCTAAAAGCCTGTCCAGGGGGAGGTTGTTTTGCACCTACAGTGGTTTCATGTGGCTGTAGCCCTGGTTGTTTCTTGTTTAGTTGCAAATCGTAAGGTCCAACTTCTCGCCCACCTGCTTCTCCATTCTTTTGCAGTGCTACTAGCAATCCACTTGCAACAGTCCATGGAGTTGGAAAGTCAGCTCTGTCTTTTAAAAGTAGATACTGAGAACAACCACGGGATCCAGGAAGTTTTTCAATAATTTCCTGAACAAAATCTAGGTTCAACCCAAATCTGTCATGCTCTAACCACTTTACCAATGGGATGCAAGCATCTTCAAGTTCCTTCTCGCTATGGACAACTTTTGGAGTGCTCTTGGGCCCAAAAACAGAACAAAATCTAGCCAATGGACCAAGCAAATCTAAAGACTCTAGTCCATTACCTGGGAAAGATGAGGATACATCATTACCATGTCTGCAGCAGAAATGCAAAATTCCAGAGTGCTTGTAGACCTGATAACACCTATCAGCAAGAGTAATAGACACCATCCTCCAAGCAGAAGAAGACGATCGCCCTTCTACATAAAATTCTCCAATCTCATCCCTTACCTCGGTCCTATTTTGCGATGTTTCAACGCATTCACTAGTAGTCAGAAAGGAATTCAATGAGACTGCTCCAAATTCCTGACTAAAACATGATGAGAGATTCTGCTCAGATGGATTTGGATCTGAAAGTAACATTAAGACACTATCATCTTCATCATTACACGTATCAGCAACCATGCTACAACTCGCAACACTTTCTCTGACATCACCCCTATGTTTATTATGTGAAATAATAGTTACTCCCTTCGGAATTGGAAACAATGAGCAGGAAGACCTTCTAACCTTAAAGATAGGACCAGAATCACCCCCATCTGCAACCTCACATTCAAAAAATGAGCCCGTAAACCTGTCATGCCAACTAGATTTGAAACCTATGGGCCAAATCTGAGTTTTATCATGATAAGTAGTTCTATTATCAACCCTGCCGAATGAAGTAACAAAGAAATCTTCATATTGAACAGGAAGCCCAACCTGCAAAGTTACAAAGCTTAACTGTAAGTATGAATAATGGATGACAAATAGAAAAAGGACAGATGGGCACACACTTGTGCTGTGTGCATACACTCATCTGCAAATTTTGATTCTCAAAAAAGGAAGAAATATAGAAAACAAAGAAAATAAGACAGAAATAATGAGGCTTACAGGTAAATTGTGGGAATAATGGTTGCCGTTAACTTGATGAATACTACTCTCAACACCTGAGCCACTAAGTACTTTGCAATGCTGACTTTCAACGGCTTCACCAGCTCCGAATATTGTCTGATGTAAGCTTCCCAAACGTGATCTAGGTTTCCCATTGAAATATTTGCCATTGACATTCTAGCAAGATCCTTTTTCCTTCGACGTTGCGGCAATGATCTCTGCGCTAAGCAAGAACCGTCATTTCTTTCATCATTATCTGCAGAACGGGCGCATAGCCTAATTCCAAGATACTGAGCAACATCAAATATTGACTCGAACATCTTTCCATCAGGAGAACAATAGACAGCATATGGATCCCACCTATTGGAATTTTCCTTCAACTCAACATGCCAACCTTCATCAAGAGAACCACCCCTCTCCATTACGTAGTTTCTCAAAGACTGCAAATTGATTTCCCCCTGTAACTGCTCTGAAGATGTCGTTGCATTGCTATTAATATTGAAGGTTCCCCTGTACGAAGAGCTAAAGGTTGCATTTTTGGAAGTCTCATTTGTAGCCAACCCATTTTGAAGGATGACAGATGGGCTGTAACACATAGACATATTGCTAGCGCTGCTTCCTGGACACAAGCCACTTTTTAAGTTGCTTACTAAAGGAAGCTGAAGTTGTGTGGCTAAAGAGCTGAAATGGCCATCAGTGTAATTTTTCCTGCATGTAATGTTAAAATCATTAGAATCCACATATTTGAATTTTAAAACTTAGAAGGCTTGGCTAACATGACTTTGATAAGAAATTAACAAAAGGTAAACAAATGTTATTTACAAAAACAGCTAATAACAGTTTTAAAAGGTAACATTTTAGCCTAGGTTGGATCAATTAAATGCATAACAAAAAATTTAAGAAGGAACTTATTACTGATTCCATATTACATTAGCCTAAGAAATTCATGACAAAAGTGCATTACCTTACAAAAGCTCGTAGTGAATTTTAGAGAAGCACCCAATTTGTAAGCCGAAAAAGATAAAGCTTGCTCTTCCCAAAAGCAAGATGTAAGCAGATTTGTGTAATGAAAGCCCCCACCACCCCCCCCCCCTTTTTCAAAATGCCCTTTTAAAGTAATTAGTAGGTTTTGGATGACATTGTAACCGGAAAAGGATAATTATGGTGGACATGAAGTAGTTGTCGTGACATATCTAATCGGAGAAATAAGCGCTCCAATCTCCTATTTGTGTTCCCATAACGGAATCGAAGTACTTATATTCTCTTAATTTTCTGTTGTTTGTCCATGAATGAAGGTGCAGTATATAACTCTTGGTGCCTGATTTATTCATTTCATTATCAGTAAAGTTTATCAAACCTACATATAAGCAAGTCATAGTAATCCTTCAAGCTTGATACAACTGTTTCTAACTTACATCTAACACAAACGCAAGTCGAACTATTGAAGGTTCTAAGCTAAAGTAGCCATATCCTTCACGTTAAATAAAACGCATGCAATGAATTTAGCTACTATAAGAGATACTGATTGAAAGAAACTACCTAACAATACTATCGATAAAGACACAAACTCTTTCCAAAAAATTGTCGTACCTAAATTCATCAAACTCACTATACAATCCAGATTACCTGAAATTTTCAGCGTCCTCAATGCCACTATCAAAATCTTCTCTGTCCTCAAGACCAGGAGGAGGTGGTGCATTAATATCAGGCAATCGAACAGGACCAACAGAGGGTGGTGGGGCATTAATATCAGGCAATCGAACAGGACCAAGTTGCCACCTTTTGCGAGGAGCTCCACCCGTTCGCCCACAATCTCCACAGAGCCACTCCGCGTTTGCAGCAGAAACATTATTCCGAGGCAGCCTGATCACCCCAGCACAGGACAAATGGAACCCACGTTCACACCGGTCACAAACCACTGTCGACCCACGTATCTCCGGCCGCCCACAAGCCCCACAATGCGGTGGAATAAGCCCTACACCAGCTTCGCCCGGATGATTCGCCGGCGGTTTCCGTTCATCACCGGTAGGCCCACATGCTGACACATGGAAAGCGCACGCTAGCGCGTAGGCAGCGTCACTGGGACCGACATGCGGAGCAGGTAAAGCGGTGATTGGTTCGAGCTGTTGTTGCTGCTGCTGCTGCTGCTGTTGAAGAACCGGTGGAGGCGGCGGCGGTGGAGGAGAAGGAGAAGACAGTGGAGTAGAGTCGGGGGTTTCGTTGAGATCGATGAAGAGAACCAGCCGGGATTCCATTTCAGATCAAAGCATTTGAAAAAATTCGAAGAATTCGAGTTCGAAATTTTTGCAAAATTTTTTTCCTGAAGCAGAAGAACAAGAACAGGTTGGTGTTTGTATGTGTGTTAAGAGAAAAGAGAGAGAGAGAGAGAGAGAGAGTCTTGCCTGCCTGCTTGAGAGCGTGAGTCTGAAAGAGAACGGAAAAAAGAGGTCAAAAAGGAAAGCCAGCAAAGTCAGGAGAAGGAAAGATCTGCTGTCAGGTTTCTATGTACCAAACAGGAGTTTAGATTGAATAGAATCCTTGCTAGGTGGAATGAGAACTCTTGAAATAAGACGATTACTGTCCGAAAAAAATTATCAAGAGCTTGTTGATGCGTTTCTCATAACACGCAATTCTTTTTCAAGTTTAAATTTTTTTAATTGATGTCTTAAATTTTATTTTCTAAAATTTAGAATACATACTTTAATTGCACATTCTAAAATTATTATTATTATATATATATTTGTTATAAATTTAAAAAATAACAAATTTTTTTTTAAATTATAATTTTTCGATTATTTTAAACGAATCTAAAAAACTATTACCATTATTATTTTTTATATAATATGCATATATTATTTTCTTAGTTAACTATAAACTTAAAAATTTATAATAAGTGATTATAAATTAAAAAATTTTAAATACTGATAATAGGTATTATTTGTTTGATCTTAATTCAGTATTTTGATTTGATTGAATATAATATTCGAATGCATTAGTTAAATTCTTTTATAAATTAAAATATAAGTATATTTACTCATGAATCAATTTGAGTCAAACAACTTCTTTTAATCGATTTTTGAGTGTTTTACTATTTAATTGAATTATTAAACTTAATTTATTTGAAGTTTGAATATTGTATATACAATATGATTAACCTATTAATAAATAACTTTTACTTCTTAGATGATACTTATTTGAACTTATAAAACAGTCATTTTTTGAGATATACTGCGTGTTATATAGTAAATGATTGCATGCTAGTAATGGTTGTTCATTGAACTTCAAAAGAATTTTAAGAGAAAAAATATTCAAAATTCAAATCTGATAATTAATAGCTATTATTGAGCTAATAAATGTGAGATGATTTTGTCTTCGTTGATGTAAATGAATGTCTCGTTTACGTAACCTATCTATTTTAATTCATACATGAAACAGCCATCAGCCTAAAAATGGTTAGAAATATTTGTTTATAATGTCACAAAATTTAATGGTAACTACAACGTACGTAGCTTATAAAAACACAAACAAAGTAGAAATATAAATTTTGATGAAGTAGTTTGATGGACATCGATTTGTGATTTGAGTAAGTTAAAATTTTGTTACTATATTTGTAACTCATAATTATTCATATCCAACGGTAGATATTATATTTAGATATCAATAAAATTAAAAAATATATATAAAAATATTCTTAAAATCAAAATAATTGAAACATATATTAATTTGAGAAATAAAAGTGTCCCCATAAATAATATTTAATATATAAATTTAATATTAATAATATTATGATTCTCTTCTGAAGTTTTTTCTCAAATATAAAAGATGTAAAATAAACTCTTATTTAAATTTCGCTAAATTATGATTAGTTAAGTTAAATGTATTATATTTTAACAAAGACATACTATATATAGCATTCACATGATTTTATCATGAGAGCATACATTTAAATTCAAAATAGATAGTCAATACCAACTAATATATTACTCTATAGTTTTTATTCGTATTGTTGTAGAATGAGCACATTTACTTTTGTTTTTAATTTGATGCGTTTACTTGTACTAACAACCTACTTATATACAAAAGGAGATTTTTTTACTTTTAGTTGGACCTATAATAATGAGTACTTCAAAGTTTATCTCTTAATGTTGAACTTCATTTTATTACACTTAAGTCATATTTCAACTACAAAAAATTTCACTTTCTTTTTCCATTATTTGATTTCGATCATTTTACGTCTTTCAGCTATTATTTCAAACTCTATTTTTTTTTCATATTAAACTACACTTTTATTAAAATTTAACTCTAAACTCTACTTATTTTAATACCACTTAGAATTTTATTTCTACCGAACTATATTTCTCACCGAATTTAACTTTGACGAAATTTAATTTCATAAATTTACTTTTATATAAATAAAACACGTCCTTAATATATATTTGATCGTAGATAGACCTACCACCAAACAAATAAAAATAGATCCAATAAAATACCGAGCAAATTTGGCCAAATATAAAATAATTTCTTTTTTTGCCATGTTTAGTATTACAAAATTCATATGGAGTGGTTTTGGAATCCCATTTTAGGGGTTCTTGGGATTTTCAAATTTCAAAAAAAAGTTATGCATAGTATTATAGAAATTAAAAAAATAAAAAATATAGGTGAGTTATACATTATTAAATAATTATATGTACAAATATTTTTTTAAAATATATTGTCTTTTCCAAAAAGTTCTTTTTAGATATTTCAAGCAAAGCCTTAAACTTTCATGTGTCTTAGTTTTTTTTCCTAATAAATTAAATTTGAGGAAAATCTTATGTTTATTTTACACTAAAAATTTTACTTTAGATGACTTACTTTTGATATCATTTTTGGCAGCTATTTTTGAAACATAAAACATTACTTTAATATTTACTTCTAATATGAAAAAGTAAACTCACATTTAGAATTCTTTTTAATAATTTTAACTAATTTTGGGCAACTTACTTAAAAAAATAAATAAATAAATGAGGCACAAATTTCAATTCAATATTCCTACAACAGTCTTGTGTGCTGGATTTGCTTTGTAGATACTAGCTGAGTTTTGAACGTTCATTTCGGTACCTGGTTTTAAGAATAAGAAACTTTTCATGTAATTCATCAAGCGATATTAGAGCCTCACGAACTTGGAGAGCAATGACAAGATCATTAAATTCATCGCCAATGCAATTTAAAATTTTCTTAAGTAGATCTTCCGCATTCATAAGGGTCCGAATAGTGCAAGTTCATCAGCATGACTTTTTAATTCTTTGTAAATATTCAGTGACACTTTGAGAACCTTTTGAGAGTTCAAGAGATGACTTCTAATTTGTAGACGACGATCGTGTCATCGTTTAGTATAGATGTTGGCAAGTGTATGCCAAGCTTCACTAGAGATTGTGGCACCGGCAGTAAATGAAATTATATTTGGAGAAATAGATCTAATGAATATATTAAGGTCAATTGATATTGACATTTTTAGTAAGTACATACTAGATTGGTAATTACTTAACTTTTCAGTAATACTATGTGGTAGATACGGTTTAGATTTATGAATAAAATTAAAAAGATCATAACCAATTAAGAGTGTTGAATTGGAACTTCAAAGGGATAGTTTGTATAATTAAATTTTAGTAGAATCTGGACAGTAATATTAATGACAATCAGTTGTTGACTAAAGTCCTTAGTGATGATAGAAGATGCAGTACATGATTCAGTAATAGAAGCTATTGAGAATATTTCAAGCTACTTGTTTAAGAAGAGAAGGAAACAAATTAAGAGAGTATGGAGTTCGTTATAGCAATAATGACTCTTTACTATATAGAAAAATGTATTCATTGATTTGCACTACTTTGTTGACATATAACACATTTATATACATCCACAAGCTGAATTAAAATATTTTTAAAATCAAATTAAATCAAATTTTTTAAAAATTAAGTTAAAGTCAAATCTATCTAAAATTAGGTCAAATCAAATCTTTGTAAAATTAAGTGAAATTAAATTTTTCTAAAATTAAGATAAATCAAATATTTTGTATAGCACTCTAGATATAGAAAAGATCAAATATGCTTTCTTTTATTTTTCAATTTATTCTAAACTCATTAGATTCATTTCTAATTTATCTCTTATTGACTTTAATTTATTAAATTCAGTTTTATTAAACTTATCTTCTACCAATTAAAACATCCGGTCCACGTGATTACTTAGCGTGCATTTGATTTTTCATTTTTTGAACATAATTTTTTAAATTTTAATTTTATATTTTTAATATATATTTTATAAATATTTAAAAATTTTATTTGAAAATTTAAAAAATATAAAAAAATTTTTACGTAGTGAAATTTTTTATTATATATTATTATTATTTTTTAGAACTAAAAAATAAAATTTATTTTTCAAAAAAATAAAAATATTCTTTATTAAAAAAATTATTTTATAAACAATTTCAAACACTAACGATCCCGAGGCAACCACGTCGGTGGATCAGATCAACAACAGAGTTTTCGAAAACCCACGCCGCGCCATGCCATCACGTCCATCTCGTGCTCGCCTGTTAACGAGAATCCATTAAATAAATCTATATTTTATCACAATAATAATCATCAACTAAGTAAATTCTGACCAACTAAACTGACCCTACTGCTATAAAAAAAATTTTCCAAATCTGTTTAGGGTCAAACCGGGGAGAGTCACTTTCGCTGGTGCCGCTACTACGACATTGTCTTACCTAACTAAATTGATCCTAATTATTATATAATTATCATAAATAATTATGTAATTATATATTTATTTAATTAAATGTTATGATTACTTGATTAGTAGGGTGTTGCTTTACTGGGCCACTACAACTACAACTTTCGTTTTAATGAGGATGCAAAAGTTTGTTTTTGCAAGATCAAACCCTTATTAATGGGTCGGGTCTCATTCAGATCCTGTAAGATCCGTATCGGACCGGAAACTTTCCGGGTATATTAATTTGGATCTATACTGCCTTATGCATTTTGTTTTGGATCAGATCCGAATCCAGTTCGTAGATTAAGGTATGAAAGTATTGGATGTGGATGTCTATCCATTACCTGTACGACAGTAGGATCTCTAATATTATAAAAGAATAACAACGGAAAAACGTTGTTCCACTATTAGCTGTCAATTATATAGAACTTTCTACATTATTTTATTATATTATATTTTTAGTCATATTACTAAGGAAGAAATTTTTGTAGACACCAGACCGACCCGGTCCATATAACTAATGGGTTCCAATGCAAAACCCGTATCCATTCCAGACAGTTTCAGTTTGAGAGTCTCGAAAGGATATAAATTAAACCGGACGCGATCAGATCTGAATCGATCCGACCCGCTTGGTGATCGTGCAAGAAGGTGGACCGATCACGTAAAAACCAAAGGAGCGAGTATAGCCGAAGAGAGTGATTATTAAGGGTCTATTAATGCGAAATAAAATTTTGGAGCGTTCTATTAAAATGATCACTTCACAGCGAGCAACTCCCAAACACCGACGAACTTACTTTCTTTCGTTCAATTTCTCTCTCTAAAAATCTCCCACCATTTCTTTCTCTCGCTAAAAATTCTCCACGGCGTTGCTTTATCTCTCTAGATTCTGGTAAGGTCTCTCGCTAGATTATGTTCTCTACCTACTACTTGAATCACTTATGTTTGTGATCATCGCATTTCTGTAGGGTTTTTAGTTGGTTCGTATGTGTTGGATTCATTCTTGTGCATGTTTTTAGTGGGTAGGTGAACTGGTATGTCTGTGATCTTTTTGTTGTTTATTTTGGCTTTGGATTATGGGTATAGTTGCATTTGTTTTCAAATTTGGATCTCTCTGATATCTCTTAGTCTAAAACACTGTGATATTTTACCCTTTTTTTATTTTTTTAATAATTTATATCTGGTTGTTGTCTTGATTAATTGTTTGAATCAGGGAAATTCTTGTTTTTGTTGGATTCAAGGATTTGCAGTTCACTAGGTAATGATTTGCTCTAGTAACTTTCTGTTGTTTTTTGGTCTTGTTCTTTTTATGCTGATTTGAAGTGATTTGAAGTGAATCTGGACCCTGCTGTTTCAGTATGTAGGATTTTATGGAGTTTAAGATTTCTCTATACACTGCATTTGTGCTTTGCCAGCTTAAGATTTTAATGAACTCGTATCTATTAAGTTTTGTGGTACTTATGGAATTGATTCAGTTCTGATTCAATATCATGGAACCATTTAAGTTTGTTTATTCTGGGGTGCTGTCTGATTTATGTGTTTTGATTAGGATCTTAGAGTACTTTGCTTGGTATGGCAGCTGTGTTAGGTTTAGGCAATTGTGATGTTTCGGTTTTCTTTCTTTGCAGTTGCAATGAGCTTGGCACTTTGGATCCCTTGTGGCATTTTGCTGTTTTATTTGGTTTGGTGTAGTAGATGACTTCCAATTATCCTAATGTTTTGAATGTGTTGCACATGCTGTTTCTGTGTTGTTGGTTGTCTCTTTTGGGCACCCGGTACATCATTGTATATGAGCTGGCCTTTATTCCTCTGCAATTAAGAGTAATTTGTTCTTTTTGCAATGTGTGAGGGGCATTGGTGCTACCTGTACCTTTGCTAGTTCTCTTGCTGGCATGTGGTTACTAAATATCCTCAACCATAGCAATATTTCAAAATAAGAAGATAAATTCAATTAGTCTCAAATGTTTATCTTATTAATGAGTCAGTGAGCTTAGTGCATAACAAACAAAGTAGAGTAATTAAATTAAAGCAAATTAGTTGAAGCACCTATGGTAACTTTTTTTAGTCTTCACCTTACAGTACAAAAGTTTTGAAACTCTCATTCGCTTTAATAATGAAGCCTAATCAATACTTTTCTTTACTTCAATTTCATAGTCATCTCTTAATTGATTCACAACTTCAGTTGTGAAACTGTCAGTACTTTTTATGTTTTTTTTTTAAATTTTCATAGTCGTCTCATAATACTTCATGTGATTGATGTATAATTTTGCCGAACCGAGAATGAACCGAAGATATAAATTACTGATTGAGAAAAAAAATAATAATAATAAGAAAATCATGACTTTCAGAAGAAGGAAAAATTGGGAATTTCTTTGGGAAGGAAAGAGTAATATAGGCATAAATCTAATAGAAAATCATTAAAGACAAATCTAGAGCATTAAATAAATTATACTATTTAAGGTACAATAAGCAAGGGCCATTTTGCATTCAAAAATTTCACCCCAAGTGACTGTGGTGCACTTTAAAGTAGTAGAGATTACAGTAGAAAGTAGAGAAGCTAGTCCTTGCGGAGTTTCTTCAGGAAACCTACAGATGTTTTTATGAGTAGGTTTCCTTTGCTCTATGCAATGGTGGGTGCATTCTATTCAGCAGTAGTTACTTCTGGAACAACTTGTATGAGAACATGCCACATGTTTTAGGTTTTGTCTATTATATTTATAGAGAAGAGCTGAGGCGCTTAACCACTGATGGTTAGAGGTTTACATCAACAGGCTGGCATGGAACTCTTGCATTCGCATTAGCAAGTTTGAATTGTTCTTTTAAATCCTAGTTTCAAAGCCTTCTGAGTCCTGTTTGTAATACTGTATGTCACAATTTCTCCTCATGTAAAAAGTGTAGCCTTTATATGGACAATTTGATGTCTTCCCTGCATGATACCCTTTTGTGGAAGTATTCCCTTGAACAAAATAAAGGAGACAGCTTAACAACAATTGCTTAGTTGTCATTGAAGAGAAAGAAAGAATGTCCTGTAAGGTTGTTTTGTCTTATGAACCTTTTGCTATTAGTGAGATATTGATCAGATTCATTTAAGCATAGATCTTGTAGAGCGGAGCTTAACGTGGTGTCCAACTAGGTCCACTTCTGCAGGCCTTGTATGACTGAAGAGCTTTAATTGGTTAATATTTAGCACTTGCCTCTTCTTTCTTAAGTTGATGATTCATGTTACTTTAATTCCAACAGTTGTTCATGAAGCTCGTGATAAAGGAGCAACATACTAATTTCACATAATCTTAGTGCTTTAGAATTTAGGAAATCAAGGGTGGCAATAAGAATTGCTAGATATCTGTAGAAACTCTTGGGTTTCTAATTTCAAGTACAGAAAAATTGTGAGGACTCGTAATTGTTTAAGCTATCTTTTATTTGCAGTACAAAATATCTCAAAATAAGAGTTTCTTGGAGTTAATTTGTTTCTCTAAACTATAGCGCATAAATCTTAATTCTTAAAGAATTTTGCATTAGTTTGTGGAAATTAGATCCTTTTAGACAGTCACATCAATTTTTCCATATAACAGGAAGGACCGAAGTCTTCGATAACAAAGAATTTGACTTTTGTGTGATACATACGTATAAAATCCTCAAGAAGCACATACTTTCAGGATGTGAAAGTTAGACACTTTTTGTTACTTTTGAGTAACAATATGAGATGTTCTATCCAACTATACCTTTTCCTCTCATTTGAATTCAGGTTCGTGATCCTATAAATACGAAGATTCTGACTATGCATTTGAGTGAAGATTGGTTTTACTTCTTCATAGACCGTACTTCAAACGCTTTTAAATACTCATCTGATATCATATTTTGATATGAAGAAAACATCGGAATATAGTTGGAGCATGTCAAATGTGTTTAGTTTATATATTTGAAAATTTTAAGGTTCATATGTATGCTTTCTCATCCATTGTGGACCCAGCAATTTTTCCTTGATGTTATTATAACAAATTTCTCTTTCTCAGACTCGGACAAGTAACAAAAATGTCGGGAGAAGCTTCTAAAGATCTCAGTTCACCTCCCGTAGTATCTGAATGTGCTGAAACAAACAACAGCACTAAAGAAGGTAGTTCTGATGATTTGAATGCTGGGGATTCTGGAAAGCTCGATAAGAATCAGAAAGCAAGTGCTATGTCAGTGTCCTCTGTGAGAACAGACAGCACCAATGAAAGAGCTAATGGCGAGGAGGTTGGAGCAGCTGAAGTTGAATACATCGAGTCTGAAAGTCTTCAAGATGTGACAGAGGTTGATGCATGTCTTAAGGTATGTGTACTCCTGCCTAACCTCTAAAATTTTTTAATCAGATGATTCAAATTTTAATTGGTGATTCACTGTTCTTCCTCTGACATCCATTTGGATAAATGTTCAGACATTGTTAGCCAGATTGGACTCCAAGGACTGGGTTATAGCATGTGAAGCTCTTAACAATGTGAGGCAGTTATCAATATATCAGAAGGAAAGGCTTTCTGAAATTTTGTAAGTGTCCAAATTTTCCAAAGGTTAACATAATGAGCATCTTCTGGGCATGTAGGTTGTTGCTAAGTTGAATTTTTGACATGTCTTTGCTTATCACATGTTGATTATTTTGCCTTTTGTTTCAAGATGTTGAATTGTCGTTTATCTGCAATCAGGGCTGATGTAATTCCTCTTGTCACTAAATCATTGAAATGCCCAAGAAGTGCTGTCTGCAAAACTTCAATCATGACTTCTGCAGATTTGTTTAAGAGTTACGGTGATTTACTAATAGATTCTATCGATCCCCTGGTATGTATGATACGATCATTATATGCTTCGCTTCTGTGTGTTGATACATTTGCTCCTCATTTGATTCTAGAGGACGGTATAAATTTGTACACGTAATATTGATCTCTTGCTTCAGCTTACACAACTGCTTCTGAAAGCTTCACAAGATAAACGATTTGTGTGCGAAGCTGCTGAAAGAGCTTTAATCGCAATGACCACCTGCTTGTCTCCTTCAGTATTGTTGCCAAAGTTGCAGCCGTACCTCAAGAACAGGAATCCTCGTGTCCGGGCAAAGGCATCTATCTGTTTTAGTCGCAGTGTGCCACAGCTGGTATGATTTGTGATCTTGCTTCATTCTTATGCCTCTTTATACCTATCTGTTTCAGTCGTTGCATGCAACAGATGGTATGGTTTGATCTTGCATCATAGTCATGTCTCTTTATACCATTCTGTGGTTGTGTTATTGTAGTAAGGGCTGTCCTTACCTGGCCTATACTTAGTGCGTTTTACTGCACTTGCAGGGCGTGGAAGGCATTAGAGAGTTTGGTATCGATAAACTAATCCAAATTGCCGCAGCTCAACTTAGTGACCAACTTCCTGAATCTCGAGAGGCTGCTCGAATGCTAGCTTTGGAGTTACAGGGTATTTACAGAAAGTGGCAATCTTCTCAGCCCAAAAATTCTAAAGAGCTGTCGGACCCTGATTCTTGGGAAGTCTTTTGCCAGTCGCAACTTTCACCTTTAAGCGCTCAGGCAATTCTCCGTATCACCTCAGTTCCTAAGGAGGGCCTAGTCGTAGGTTGCTAGCACACAATCCAAGTACGGTGGTGTTTTCTAATTTTGATCGGCCTTCTGTACATGAGATATAACTACGGTGAGTTTGTTTGATCATTTGTCTCCAGTACATATAGTCTCAGTCACATTTGTTCTGCACAGTAGTGGCTTTCCCACATTTCTAAGTCTAGTCAAGCAATATTATGTTACTCCTGTAAAAATATTCTTTTATTACTGTTACTATCAGCACCAAGTTATACCCATTGCCGCTGTTAAATTTTTTTTTCTCCTGTTTGAAGAATTCTTTTTCGGATCCTCTTCAGCTATGAAACTATACATCGAATCACTCGTATAAATTTTGTTTTATTTCCTATGTCGAAGAAGTTTGTTGAAGTGAGTAATCGTGCTCTGTTTCTCATCTACTCCATGATCTGCTGTTCTCTTGTAGCAATCTTTCAGTCTTTTGGTATTTTATTTTGGGAGATAAGTAGTAGTAAATACGTCGAGTCTGTTTAGGATCTTAAAAAAAATGTTTATTGAAAGAAAAAGCTTACCTTTTTAAAAAGAAAGAGCTCATTTTGGAAGTATATTTGGCTAAAAATAGTTCAGTTTTAAATTCAGCTAAAAATAAGGTTTCGGGGAATATTTATAAGCTCAAGGAAAATAGAAATTAGTTAAACGTCCTTAATTATACAATATGTAATATATGTAAAATTTTTGTAATTTTTTTCATATATGATTTAATTTTTTTAACTTTCAATGTTTTTAACATATTTAATTATAAATATCTTTTTTTAATAAAAATTAATATATTATTTTTTATGTTTATTTATTTTTATGATACTGACAGAAGCGAAAATTTCAAATAATCCCATCCCCTTACTTACAATGTAGGATGCTATTATAATAGTAAAACATTAACTAATTATTTAAAAAAATAATTATTAAGTCCGTCAAATAAGTATCTATTGATCTAATCCAAAACAAATAACTAGCCACATATTAAATTAGATAATTTGTTTTTAAATTAATTAAAATTTTAATTCCATTCGGAATTCGGATTTAACTCATCTAATTAGCCTACTTTTTAATTAGGGCCGCAGACCCTTCGTGCTATTAATTCAGCGTAATCTAAGTCGTAAGCCCAACACTCAAATTTGTTAGCATTTCCGAAAATTGGGAAAATAGACTAACATATTTGGGATGCTTACTATTATATATATTTTTTTCAATTCAAACTTTTTGTTTTATATTTTCTATAAAAATTTATAATATTATATAAAATTTTAATTAATTTAAAAAGTATAAAAATATTTTATTATTATTTATTATTATATTTTTTTAAATTAAAAAATATAATTGTAAAGTTTTGGAGTTGTTCGATAAGGGCGTGTTTATCAAGTGGAATGAAGTGGAGTTTTTGGGTAAAGTAGAGTTTTTAAAAAATAAATTTAAAAAATAAAATTAAAAATTAAAAATATTTAATAAAAATTAAAATTTTATATTAATTATATATTTATAGTAAGTCTTAAATTTTGAATTTTTTTTAAAAAATATTTATTGATAAAAAGTTTATTTTAATTTTTGTATATATTTTATGTTAAAAATGAGTTTAAGAGAAGTGAAATTTAGAATATTGGTAAACACATTCTAAATAAAAAACAGAATCTTAAACCATGATTGATGTGGTGCAAAAAAACTGCAACCAGGTAAATACCATGCAGCCTGTGTGCATGACTCCTGAACCATCACAAACGCATGCAATTTTGACTTTTCCAAATTCGATCTAAGTAAACGGGGGATAATAATTTGAATTAATAGGTCAGTTTCGTATCGACTTACTTAATAATTAGATCAAATTTGTTCGATCTTAATCTAATTTATAAATTTATACGGATCAAAATTATCAATTCTAACCCAATCTATTAATAATCGGATCGAATTCGAATCGATCCATTTAATATTTAAATATTATTTTTTAATTTTATATTTTTAAGTTTTAGTAAATTTATAATATCAGTTATAATAAAAATGCACGATATTTTTAGTGACGAGATATAGTGAATATCTATCAAATTGTATTTTTTTAGTATGTTCATCGGTTTAAAATATTAAAAAAATTTATTTTTTATTTATAAAAATATGTGGTGACAACTGAAATTTTGTAATTATAAATATGTGTAATAATTTTGAAAAAATTTCAATAAACATAGCTATCTAACAAATTTTGATGAAAATATTTATACAAAATCTAAATTCGTCATTATAGAAATACCTACGTAGTAACACTTTAAATATATTATAATTTTTATTTTATACTATTTTACTAAGATATGAAAATAACGATTAATTATAAATATTATATAATTTAATAATTATAAATTATTTTTATTGATTATTTTTATTGCTAATATTACGGAAAGAAAAAATTAAATATTATTTTTTCAAAGGATGGCAATTCAGATTGATGGATCAATTCTGAGTTAACTCGGATCGATCAATTTAATAATCGCATCAAATTTGCTCAACCATAACTCAAATCATATATTTATACAGGTCAAAATTTTTAACTTTAATTTTAATCAAATAGATCAATTTTGAATTGCGTTTTCAGATCGAATCATATATTCATTATATTGCCACCCATTAGGAACTATTTGGAAGTATTTTATAAAATTTTTAAAATATAAAAAATTATATATGATAATAATATTTTTTATATATAATAATTAATATTATTTAGGTTAAAAACTTAAATTCGTTTTTTGAAAAATTCTAAAAAATTTTTATTTTAAATTTTATTTTATAAGCACCCTCAAAATTATTATATAAATAAAATTTATTTTCTTTAACTAAAAAAAAAAAGTTTATTTTTAAGTTGAAGTGTCATGCACAATCAAAACAGATTTTCGCATCACGCGCATGTGATCGTTATTTATTATGAACATAGGACCACAATTTTTGGTTTTTTCCAAATTTATCTTCATTCATGCACCACATACCTAATAATAATGTCTGCTACCGACGAAAACTTCGCCTTCTCTGTTCAGCTTTAAAAAAATATAAAAAAGAGAGAAAAAAATTTCACCAATTTAACTCGCTCATCTGTAGTTACTCAACTTAAACAACAACTCAATAGCGAAACCTTCTGAACTGTAACGTTCTACCTAATGAATGGTTATAATTAAGGTAGCTCATCATTCTCATCACTCTCACCAAACTCCAAAATCATTCTCTCTAAACCATTCGTTTAACGTTCTCTCTTTTATTCTATCTCAAATCTGTTCTGATCAATGCTTAACAGATAATTTCTTCAGTGTTTTTTCAGATGATTGTAACACCTTATTCGGTATGCTTGTTATCACGTAGTTTACAATTGATTCCATAAAGGTTTACATTTATTTTCTATGTCGAATGCAAAGGTTATGATGAAGAACATAGTTCTGGTTTTCAACAAGAACTGTAGTTTTTCAAGCTGGTTTTTGTCAGAAAGAAACTCCATGCAATCAATCAAGCACGGTAGTAGTAGTAGTAGTAGTAGCAGTAGGTTTGTTGACATTGCAGCGCAGTTTATGATAATGGCAATAATTGCTTCTGTTGTAATTCTGGTCATCGGGATCGGCGTACTAGTTCTGATGCACGCATGCGTAGTAGGCCGTGTTTTTCGTCAAGCTCTGAGAACAGTGAGAAGGAGCAATGACAACTGCAGCAGAAACAAAAACAGCAGGCTAAAATCTGAAGAAATCGAGAAGCTCCCTTGCTTTGATTTTAGTTCTGATCTTCAAGATCTTGCAAGCTTTTCACCAGACTGCGCCGTTTGCTTGGAGTGTTTTGAAGTAGGGGATAAATGTAGAATGTTGCCCTTCTGCAACCACTCGTTTCATAAGCTTTGTGTTGATTCTTGGCTTGCAAACTCTACAATTTGCCCGATTTGCCGCAGCAGTGTGAATTGAATCAACAGGTTCTGATTGGATTTCCTGCAACCGTCAATGCTGATCATAGTGATCAAACTTATATCTCAATAAGAAGCAATACAAGTAGAACATAAAGAATTATTAATGTAAGATTTATAGATTTGGATCAATCTGTGATCCATATATATTCTTTTATTGCGAAGATAATCATCAATAGCATCGAAAACCAATGATTGTGATTTAGAATGAATTGAAGTATGTGTATATCTATTGAAAACATATGAACTTACCTGCAAGCATTACCAATATGTAAAATTTTGGTAGAAATTAACTAAAGAAGAGAGAGGTTATATAATGTCTTGCATGAGATACAAGAGTTGCGAAGGCTAAGACAAGAATAACCGCCTATTCTTACCAAAGGAAAAACTTTTGCCATGGAAATTTTGCCAAGGAAAACTAAATAGGCAAGTCATTCTTGGCTTAGCCAATGAAACTTTTCAACTCCATGCAAGGCATATTCCTCCATTGAACTATATATACCTTTATTTCCTTCTTGTGTTGATGAGTGTTAAGATTTCTTGGCTCTATTTATAGGGGAAAAAAAATGATGCGAGCTGAAAAGTACTTAATTTGCTCGAACAACAAACCGATAATTCAAAAGAAAAAGAAACTTTATTCCAATATGAATTCCAACATCCATCTTGATTTTGCATCTATGCATACTTATCCTTCAACAGTTTACTATTAGTATTTGGTATCTAAATCAAAGAATATGGTGCTGTTTATTGCTATGTAGAATATATGCATGCCTTATCCTAATAGCTTCTCAGTGTCTTCAAATATTCTCCTTTATATAAGACTATGTTTGACTATCTATAATGTCAACTTAGATATATATTCATTTAATTTGAGTTTTATGTTGAAATCATCAAACAAGTGGAAGACATTAGGAGAATGTATGCAACTGGGTCTTTGAAATTCCTCATCTAGTGTTCGATACTGAAGTAATGCAATAGTGGCCATATATGCAGATGTGAAAGTGACTTTTTCCTATCAAAAAATCACTTCCAAATGACTTATTATGTTTACTTTTGCACACAAATTTACTTTTCAGTAACTAACTTTTTAGAAAATTCACTTCCTCGCAAGTAAACGGAACCTTAGTATAAGGTGCGTCACTCATGAACTCCCTCAAATGATCCATATTCTACATAAGTGTGGTACTTTGGTGCCAATTATTGCACCTCTTTGTTTATCCCTTATCTGCATAAGAAATACGATTGGAATGGATGAGATACGTAGTATCAAGAATCTTGATTCAATACGGCTGGTGCTGTTTGGTTAAACTTTTCAACTTCTTTCATTCTAATTTTTTATTTCATATTTCTTAATAAATTTTTTATAATTTTTTAATTAATATAAAGTTTTCTACTTAGTAATAATTTATTATTACTTATTTTTAATTAGATAAAAAAAATAGAATTTAATTTTTAAAATTTTTAAAATATTTTTTCGTTCTACAAAAGTTTTTTTTAAAGAGCACTCTTAAACATCTCCGGAAGCTTGAAAATGAACTGTGTATTTTGAGAAAAAAATGTATACAAGAGGGATCCATGTACGTAAAGGGAGATTGTAGTTATATGTTATCTTTATGGATGTGAGTTGGTTTTCATGAATTGAAACCTCTTATCTATAATTTGAAACATCCATCTTATGAAGCAAATACAGGTTGATCTTTATTGACACATAAAAATGTAAATTGTTTACGTTACCAATTTTGCATTGACTCATTGTAAACAGCATTGCTTGATTTTTGTATAAAATTCAAAATTGGTATTCTTTTTTTGGAGCGTGGTCTTGTTATTTTTGAGTTGTAAAAATCAACCAAGTGCATGTATCAGTTTGGTTACCAGATTCATTTTCAAATACAACCAAACACAAAAAATCACATTTAGATCAGTTTCAATTATAATCAAATACAAAAAATCACTTACTTTTCGAATTCATCTATAAAATTCATTTTTTAAAACTCACTTTACTGATACATGTCCAAAGATTTTTAGAAAACAAGAAGTGAGCAGCAGTACTGTTGTATTTTTTTTGGCAAGGTTATGAGAATTCTGTATCTTAGCAAGATCAAGGTGAAATGGCATGCATCATTCGGTTGGTGCAAGCAAATGCTGCCTTCAGATTAAATTTCATCCAGCCAATGTTGCAACATTTTTGGTCATTGGAAACTTACCAAAAATTTCAACATTCAATCTCTCCCAATAACATTTTTATTATGAAAAGAAGAAAAATAACCCTCAACTACTGATAGTTTCTTTCAGAAAGAATCATGAAAACTCTGCTTCTGGTCCTGCCTGCTTTCTGCTTTTCATGAACTTCTAGAGATATCTATCGCATTTGCAGAACTACTACATGTTTCCTTTGCCCTTGATTATTGAACTGCTTGCTACCTAAAGAAACCTGCAAATCTCAATTTTTAAAAAAGGCAAGTAAATTGTAAGCCGCATACGTTTTCTGTAAAATACTAAAATACAAGCCTTCTTTCAAAGAGAAAGAACTAAAAGAAAAACTAATGCAGATGTAAAATAAAAAATATTTTAAAAATTTTTCAAAAAATAAAGTTTATTTTCTTTATCTTAAAAATAAATAAACAATAATAAAATTTTATTACATAAATTTTTTATATTTTTAAATTAAAAAAATATAAATATTATAAAAAATTTATTAAAAATGTGAAATAAAAAATTAAAAAAGTACTGCCAAAATGGTGCCATAATATGGAGAAAAAAATCATGTTTAACAAAACTTATTCTGATTTTTCTGGTCTGCTCTCAACAAAATAAGGAGAAAACAGTTGGTCTTGCATGATGCACGAGAATTTCAAAGGCTAGCCAAGCGACCCACCCATAAACAAAACTTCACAAGACTTTCCCATTTAATGGAATTAAAATCTTTAGCAGAAGTTTTACATGCATAGGCAAGTCATTCTTGGCTAGCAAAGAAACTCTCATCTCCATGTAAGGCCACTCCCCTTCAATTAAAATTTTACTACCATTATTTCCTTGTTCTTGCTTAATTGCACCATACTGGCTCTCTATTTATATGAAAGAAGTCAATCAAGTTGCAGACGTGGATAGCTTTGATTTATATATTCTTCTATTAATAGTCAACTACAAGATGTGGGTGGAATCAGGAATATATATATGTTCTTCTTTCTTCTTGTAGAATATTTTGCCAATGTTTTTATGCTATCTCCATGAGAATGTCAATAGTTTGAAGATCAGCATTTTAGTCAAAAATCTCAAACAATACTCAAGTCTGAAGAAAGATCTCAAAACATTTAGAACTGAGAAGCAAAATCTAACAAGGAATTCGTTTGGTTGCGACAAAATCAGTTCCTTAGAAGTTGGTTCTTGAGAAATAAATTTTTTTAGTAAATGAGTTTGAAAAGTAAATATAATTTTTTTAGTAGATTGTATTTAAAAGTGAATCTAGAAATAACTTTCTAGCCACAAAAAATTCTTACCATGAGAAGTGCTGTTTAAGAGTATGTTTTATTTGCTCACTTTCATTCTAATTTTTTATTTACTTATTTCAATAAATTAATTTAAAATATAAAATATTTTACTTCATAAAACATTATTTATTGTTATTTTTTAGTAAAAAAATAAAACTTATTTTTAAAAATTTTCAAATATTTTTTATTTAAAAATATTATTTTTCAAAAGCACTCCTAAACATCTCCTAAAACACATACTTCAACAATCTTGACATAATAAGTTAATAACTAAATCCCTACTACCCAAAATCCGCTATTCAACTTTAACACCTAATACCGCAACACATGCACATAAAAGAGTAATATTAAAAGTCACGCTTCTGAAAGAACATCTGAACATCTTCTGTTGATTAAGATGTCCATATTAACTTCACCATAATGAGAAACTAAAAAGGAGCTTCATCATATACATTGAATACTCATTTCAGACGTACAGCCAGTGAACCTAGATAACCAGATAGTCCAAATAGTTAAACATTAGCAAGTTACTACAATCAACCAAATGTTTGTGCTGATTCAATTCAAGCCAAAACTAAAACATTACCAATCAACTTCGGACTGGTTACCAAGATATACACTCTGCAGCAATCCACTCACCTCTTCACATAATGAAAGCTTCTACCTACACAAAGTACTTCAAGACATTCTCTAACATTTATTTAAACAATGCCACTTGCATGTTACAGTTAAACTCATTATGAATCCACCAGCAGCAATTAACAACCTATTCATGTCAAAATGTTTAAGCAATTTTTCAATGACACAACTAAAAATTGCATCAGCAATTCAAGATATTACTACTATGAAATTTCATTTAGAAAAAACAAAAACAAGACGCTAGACTGCGAACTGTTCCACCTCTTATTTGTTCATTCTTGCAGATAAGGATGTATTTGATGCTATATTCAGGCTACTAGCCTCTTTGGTGAGTTAAGAGAAGATTAAGAAGCGTGTTAGCCATGCGCCTGGTACCTATCATCAAGAGAAGCTAAGCAGATACTAGAAGAAGAAGCAGGAGACTGCAAACACTAGTGATGCTAGAAGATCTCAAAGTCAAATCCTCATCAGCTGTTGGTGTCATCCATAAAACTACATCTAGAACTTAAAACAGAAGTTTGGTGCAGAAGCAGCATCTTGGGCAATTTAGTGGCAGATGAATCATGCAGAGATGCAGAATACAAGAACCGACCAGATGAGTGCAGCCACTAAGAGATGCTTTATGGTGCCGCGCATAGACGCTTTTAGCAGAACCGCACCTCAAAAAGAAAAAGAAATAAATAAATAAATAAATAGGTTATTCTAAGATATCATTTAGCATCATGCTGAAAATATTAATCTAAATCAGCTCTTACCAGAGTCTAATAATTTAATATATAGGCAAATATTAAGTCAAAACATAACCTCTACATGTGCAGCTGGCTGAGGAGAGAAGCAAAAGTAATGGAGTCATACAGCTCCCCAACTTGCAGTTTAAACCATACTGTTGAAGCCAACACTAATACAGACATACTTCAAGATTCTATTTCAGTGACCAGTACAGATGTAACACTTTTGAAACTTCTTGACTTCATGAATGGCTGCGGCTGCGTCCCTTGTCCCTGCCACAGCATACAAAAGCGACAAATCACGAATAGAAAGCTATTAAATCGTAGCCAATACAAATATTAGAGCCTGAAGACTAACCCATTAGCATAAGGTGAATCTCGACGATAAGCTGGTGATCTGCTATCTCTCTCTTCACGACGAGGTGAGGGACTGTCCCGTCGAGGGGACCTACCTCGTGGACTGTAGCCCCTGTAACCAGTAAAATGAAGAATCAAAAGGAAGTATCAGAGCTTCGATACTGCAACAATAATATATGACATATGGTAAATAGCAAGTAGATCACCACCTGCGCCCATAATCTGGGCTCCTACGTCTATAGTCAGGGCTCCTGCGAGCATAGTCAGGACTCCTACGGTATCGAGGACTTGGGCTTCGCCGTCTTCCACTTCCCATTCCTCCAGGGCCAATGCGTAAACGGCACTCTCGTGCAAAATGACCAGGTTCCCCACATTCATAGCACTTCAGGTCCTCACCTCCACCACGTCCACGACCACCACGCCCTCCTCCACCACCACCCTTGGAATTATGAGAGAGCTCAACCCGCCAACCATTTTTCCCTGCACATCATTCAAGCATGTGCTTGTATTGCTTGGAATAGCATGGCAAGGAGCAGGAAACATGACAACCAACCAAGTCACAAAAGCTTCACATAACCCTATGCTCATCAGATGCGACACAATTCTTTATCAGTTACTCAGCTTCTTACACTATAGCTGCTAATCATAACGAGACAAACTATGACAGACTGTTCATTTGAGCTAACTGGTGGAACTATTAAAGATCAAACTTAGAGCTGGATATGGAGAAAGTATATCACATAATCTAACATAAGATTGGCAATAATGTAACAAATACAGAAAAGGGATGGCAATCGTAACAAATACAAGACGCAAAAAAGGGAATGGATATAACTTTTGAAAAATAATGATGTGAACACTTGTGACTAAAAGTATTCCTGCTCAAACAGCATTAGTAACTTAGTAATAATCAAAGTGGTTAGAACAACATAGTAGAAAGATAGTTGACTACTCTGTTATAACTAGAGAGAACTGAATCCAAGTTTTACATAGCCTTTGATTGCCAATAATCTGTTAAATCAAACTCAATACACCAGAATTGCATTTGCAGTACCGACACGATTATCACTAAAAGCATAAATAGTGGACGCACCATCTAAATCTCGGATGGCGTCTAAGGCATCCCTTCGGTCATCAAACTCAATAAATGCATACCCTGGAGGCCTTCGAGCAACCCAGACACTGCAACAAATTCAGAAGATTTGAGATTCCGTCACAAGATTAGATAGGAACAAAAACATTACCAGTAACAATTAATAGACACTGCCACAAAGGAAAAACATACAACAAGGCCTTGAGTGAAAATATATCAAGCATAAAAGCAATAAAATTGGTGGGATACCTAGATGTCACCACAAAAAGAACTATATTCAGAAACATAAAACTCAGCTCTTTCAACAGGAACGATGCAGCATGCGGGCCCAATGCAAAAGGTGTACCATGACAGTTCGGTCATTAGAAACAACCAATAGATTAAATAGCCATAAACATTATCATGCAAAAACCAGGCATTTATGAGAACTACATGTCAATATATCAACCACCAAGATATCACCGACTGAAAGAAAATGTCAACCTTCAAATAAGAAAACACATGTAAAACATCACAACTTCCTTATAAAAGCTCACCGAAATCTTAAAAATTTCAACAAAGAAAAAAAAAGTATAAATTACCTCCGAAGAACACCGAAAACTCGAAACTCATCTTCTAGTTCTCTTTCTGTAACTCGTGAATCCAAATTCCCAACGTAAACACGAGCCATTGCGATCGAGAGAAATCACCTGCACGCTCAGAGATTTTGCAGCTAACCGCAAACAATTCATAAATAATTAACAAGAAAATCATGATAACTTTGATCAATGCTATAACAAATTCAACGAGGAAAGCCTTCATAATCATTGTACCTTAAAATCTTTACTCGAAATTCCCAAAACAAGATTTCGCAAAAGGAATAGATAAACTTAATTGATCACGAAATACCGAAGCTAATCTAATTTATATAAATTCAAATAATCGAACCATGGCAGCTTTAAAATTTCTATACAAATCAATCGATTTAGAAGAAACGACGCGAACCTGCTGTTCTTTGTCACAGAAAATTTTCGAACGCTGCCGGTCGGCAACTGAGAGATGCGGATGGGGGTTAGGGTTTATACAGTTCTTACTTTTATTACTGTGAGTTATTAAAATTAATAAAATATTTTATTAATTACGTTAAATTTATCGTGTAGTCGCTGTTACAGTGTTACTGAAGAAGACTATTAAGTAATATACGTTTCTTATTAGTCCCTAGACGTTCTATACTTTTATGGCGCTTTTGGCAGTACGTTTTCCAATTCTTTTAGTTTTTAATAAAAAAATTTATATAATAAAATAAAAATTATTTATTAAAATAAAATAAATATATATTTTAAATATATTTATAATTTTTTAGAGTGCGTTTAAAAATACGTTTTTTGAACACTAATTTTTATTTTTATTTTATAATTTCTAATCGATTTTATAAATATAAAAAATATTTTAAAATTTGAAAAATATATAAAAATTTTGATAAATAAAAAAAGTTTATTATATTTTTATTATTTCTTTAAACATAAAAATTAAATTTATTTCAAAAAATAAAAATACTTTTTATTTTAAAAATATTCTATTTCATAAATATTTCTAAATGTCTTTTGCAGACCAAGAGTTCCTGCATCCAGTTTGCTATCGCGTTATAACAAAATAAATTCCTTAAGTAGAGGATGGATATTGCAAATGAGTTTAGATTTTATAACTGGGTTGGGCTTATAGAGCCGAAAAAAATAATGGGCTATGATAAACTTAAGAATGGAAGAAAAGTTGTAATGAATTCACTACTAGTTTCTCGCTCCAGAAAAAAGAAAAAGTTAAACATAAATAATTTTGAAGTGAGAATATATATTTTTAATAAATAATAAATAAATAAAATTTTATAATAATAAAAACTTTTATATTTTTAAAAAATTAAAATTAAGTTTATCAAATATTATAAAACTTTTTATTAAAAAATATCAAATTAAATGAAACGTTTGAAATGGTGTCAAAAATAACTCCAATCTTTCTAAATAAAGTCATCAAAATAGTGCATTTAATCAATTCATAATAGTAATGAAAGATAAACACATAAATTTTTTAATTTTGAAAATAAATAATGAATTGTGGCCACTTGATACCTTAATCAGAAAGTCAATTAAAAATGCGCAAAAATATATATTAGAAAAAGAGTGTTTATATCTCGTGGTTTTTAAATGTAGATCATGAAAAAAAATTTACATTTATTTTTAATTTGTCATATATGTAAAATTTCATGATGATTTATGGTTAAATTATATACATATACTGATTGTAAAAAAAATAATTCAAGTTTCTTAGATGAACAAATAACTTTGAGATGATTTTAGAAGCAATTACAAATAGCTAATAGTTTGGCCATATACCTCCTACCAACGTTCAAAACTAACAGTGAAGAAAAATTCCAATTATCCATTTGAAGATTACAATCTTCTTGCGACGAAAATAGGCCTCGTTTGGAAAGGCTGTTACCATTTTTTTTTTTTCCAAAATAATTTCCTTGTTTTCGAATTAAAAAATCACAGAAATACTTTAAAATAATTTAATTTAAAAATATAAATAAATTATTCATAATATATACTTATATATATAGCTTTTTTAGAAAAAAATAAATTTATTTGTAAAAAAATAATTTAAAATTTTTAATTACTCTGCATAATTTGTTATCATTTTTAAACAGTTATATGTTTATTCATAAAATAGATATTAACTTCAATATTATTAAGTTATAATTTGTAAATATAATTTTATGTCCATACTTAAAGATATTAATTAAATTCCATATATAGAGCATGAAAATAAAATTTCTATTTCATGGCAACATAAATTTTATTGAAAAAATCATAAATCCTATTGAAAACTAAGACTGTGTTTAAATAGATTTAGAAAACCTTTGACTTAATTTATGATGTATTTTTCGTTTCAAAAAAAATACTTCACATTTCTAAATAAATTTTTTTAATATAATTTATAAAAACTTTTAACATTTAGAAATTATAAAAAATATATTATATATTTTTTTTTAAATTTTTGAAAAAAATTTCAAAATTTCTCTTTTTAAAAATATTTATTATCATAATCAATTCCAAATATACTCGTGTTGAAACTTCTTTATAAAAATGAAAGATATATATAGTTCATCTAACAATATCCTAAGATGGTTGTTCTTACCAGAAAATTATTTCTGTAAAGAAATTATCTCAGTAAAAATTATTTACATCCTTCTAGAATAACAAAACCAAACATAAAGAGGAAATAAAAATACATAATAATTTCTCTTTTTCTGTTTCTTATTTTATTATTTATTTAAAATTTCTCTAACAGAAAGCCGTTAAGTCAAAATTGTCAACTACTCCAGTGACCAACTAGTTCTTGCTCTGCTTGAGTAGGTATAAAATTCCATCTTACGTGGCAGATTATTAATTGCCGCAATGAGGATGGCGACCCCAGCTAGCAATTATTAGAATGACACGTGTACGGAATTTCGAATTCCCGTTATAGATGATCCTGCCCCTGCTCTGAAAACCATTCTATAAAAGCTTCTCTCGCTCTCAATACATGCATACTCAAACCTGCGGAGAAAAAAACTTTCATTCGCTAAGTTTCCAGGAAACCAAAACGTAAACAATCTCTCCTCTCTCTCTCTCTCTCTCAATGTTCTCAAGTGCTGCATAAAATCGAAACAATCGTTGATAGAAATTTTGTTTTCGAGCAGAGAAGAAGAGCAGTGCGTGTTAGTTTTCTCGTATTTGAGCAACAGTTCCATGGATCCCGAAGCCAATAGTACAAACCCCAATACTCGCCCAGTGAGTTCAGTTGAGAATTTTTGTTTCCGTTTTTTGGGTTTGTTTTCTGTTGTTTTTCTTAGATTTTTGAATGATTTCGAGCTCTGGTTTTGATTCTATCGGTGGTTGTTTTTCAGTATAATCCTTGTCTTTTGGTTCTCGTATGGCCTTTTTGGATGGTTAGTGTTGCAAACCGGTTATTCTTTTGATAACCGATGGTTTCGGATTGTTATAGCGTGGCTATTGTTGATGGTGGTGTGCTGTTGCGAGTTTTTGTTCTGATTCCTTAAATATGGACTAGTGTTAGTTCGATAATAAATCGATCGGGATCTGTATCATCGATAGTTCTAGTTATGGTTTGTAGTTTTTGGTTGCAAGTTTTCCGTAGTATATTCAGTTCGCTTATTTGATTCTGCAGTTCGCTTAATCGAATCTGTAGTGTAGTTTAATTTATCTCATCTGGTTTCGTTGTGCTTTGTTGTTGTACATGTTATTAAAGATCGGTATGAACTAATTATGGATAGAAGGTGTTTGTTAGTTTTTATTGTTCATCTCACTGAATGCTGTGTGAGATTTGATGCTCCATTGATGCTTGGTAATATTTTATTGCTATATGCTGTTAGATGCTTGGTTCATTTTGTTTTACTAGTAATGCTATATTTGTTGGTATGCTCTCAATGACCATCGACCATTATTTGTTTCTGTAAAATTTCAACTCCATTTTCTGATGCTTCTTGTGAATTCACTCTTTGGCTCTGTTGGATTTCCTACTCCCTTATGAAAGATTTACTGTGCGAGACCGTTTGCACTGATTCTTATAGATGCATCATGAAGTGATAACTGGTTGATGATTCGAAAATTTTGTTGTGAAGCAGAAAGGATGGTGGCGTACAGTGCTGACACTTTCATTCCAAAGCCTTGGTGTGGTATTTGGTAGTATGAGCACATCGCCGTTGTACGTTTACAAAAGCATCTTCGCAGAAAACATAAAGCACTCACCAAGCAATGATGAGATCTTTGGTGTGCTGTCATTTGTCTTCTGGACTTTGACATTGGTGCCCCTGATCAAGTATGTGTTTATAGTGCTCTGCGCCGACGATCATGGAGAGGGTGGTACATTTGCACTTTACTCGCTGCTCTACCGGCATGCCAAGTTTGGTTTACTGCCGAATCATCAGCTTAGAGATGATGAGCTAACGGCATATAAGAAGCACGATGGTGGTCATCTGACAGATGAAGGCAGCAGTTCCACTGCTGGAAATGGTGTCCAATATGAATCAAACGTGAAAAAGCTACTACATAATATGCTCTTGCTTCTTGCACTGCTTGGGACGTGCATGCTGATAGGGGATGGTGTGCTCACTCCTGCAATTTCTGGTGATATTTTAATTTCTAATAATTTATAGCCATGCATATTTCCTCTTAACAAATTTGTTTATTTGCAATGGTTGTGGCTTGACAGTTTTTTCAGCAATCTCTGGAATGGAAGTTTCTGTGTCAAGGGAGCGTCACAAGTGTAAGGAGACGCTATCTCTCAACTTTGTTCCATCTCATTCGTGTTTCCAAATTATAGTTCATTTTTTGAAGTTATCTTCTGTTCAATTTAGAATTGCTTTCTCAGTTTACATTTCTGATTCCTTCTGATGTCTATGCTCGCTCATTGAACATTATCTTAGCCGTTACCACTACAATATTTTTTCTTCTTAGCTAGAATAACTCCATTCTTCTTAAAAGGAGGTTATGATGGTCATCAAAGAAAAAGATTAGGGATTTTGCATGATGCGACTTTAAAAGTACTTTTAGCAAATTTTGGCCCCATTTGTGGTTTGCAGCGGTGTTAGCAGATCTGCACATTAAACTGCATTACATGTCTCATTATTTTGAAAATTAAACTGAAGATGAATGTGCAAAATGTAGTTATTAAACTCCATGATGCAAAACACCTGGGATGTAGTAACCTTCGATTCAATAAATTATAACTGTAGTAAGTGAAACTTGGCTAGCTATTGGACGTTTCAGCTAGTAGGAGAAGAGATGAGTTTGAGCCCTAGAGTCTTTTGCAGTTGGACGTAGAGGCTGTAGGATTTTGGTCCTATCATTCAATGTATTAAACATTCAGTTTAGTGAAGTAATGTTGACCCTCCACTTACATATATAGAGATACATGGCATTCATTTCAGTCATGCTTAATGTGTCATTATAAGGTTTTTTTTTTCCCCACTTTACCAATTGTGCTTCCATAAATTTGTAATATGATTGTTTATGTTTATCATCATGCAGATGTGGAGGTCCCTGTCACATGTGCAGTTCTGATCTTCTTGTTCTGTCTTCAGCGTTATGGCACACATAAGATAGGATTCCTATTTGCACCAATAGTGGCTCTTTGGCTCCTAACCATAAGCATCATTGGTGTCTACAATATATTTTACTGGAATCCCTTGATATGTAAGGCACTGAACCCGTCCTATATTTACAAACTTCTAACAAAGACGCAAAAGGACAGTTGGATAGCCTTGAGCGGAGTACTGCTATGCATAACAGGTACCATCATTGCAATAGTTTTTTGTATTTGTGTTGTATTTTCATGATGGGCATGTCTAATTCTTTCTGATATTCTTTTAGTACAGGATCTGAAGCTATGTTTGCAGATCTTGGTCATTTCTCACATTTATCGATAAAGGTAAGACAATTCAGGAAACAAGTCAAAAGAGTATGAAAGAAATTTCGGTATGTTCATGTCTCTTGTTTCTTTAGTGATTAGGGAGAGGGATGAAGATACAGCTTGCAACATGCCATATAATACGAGAAAGACTAAGCAACATGACTAGCAGATGTTATGCTACGTTGTAGGCCTTGTACAAGTACTAGCATCTGTTTATGTTTTATAAAAAGCACAGTATCATGCAATTTATCGCTTAAAACTTCTACCATTTGTAAGTTGTAACAATTAAGTTTTTTTGGCTTGGTTTAGGACGTTGTCCATTTTGCTTGTCACATGTTATCCAAAAGTCATTAGTAGGATACGTGGAACTATTTGCAGATATATATCATTTGAAATTATATATCTTGATCTTGCCATTTTGCTCACCCTTTGTCTTAAATTAGTTAGTTCTAAATCTAACATGTTTTCTTCAGAAGACTGAATGTATTGTTTTGTGTATATATTCATTTGAGGTTTTTCTTTGGTTTCATCTTACCATCTTTTAATTGTGGTAAGAGTAAAAATGTTCATGAAGTTTGTTATTTTCGCTTACTGAAATTTGGGAGAAGTCCTTGTAGTTTTGCTTATGTGCTTGTTTTGCAAAGCTAAAATGACATCATTAGTACTGAAGAGCTGCAGATACATAATACTTCATGGTGATTATGCAATAATTTGCTTTCTTATGTGCTGCGTCATTATAACTATTCTTCAATATGACCACTCTCTTGTCTTTGATAACTATTTTATCACCGATGAACTACTTCTTGTTTTCAGCTCGCCTTTACATGTGCTGTTTATCCTTCATTGATTCTGGCCTACATGGGGCAAGCTGCTTTCTTGTCTAAACATCACGCAATCGAGAGACACTGTGGTATTGGGTTTTATATTTCTGTTCCTGGTAACTACGATTCCCCTGTGCTGTGTGTTAGAGTTGATGTTACTAAAATGTGTTCAGAAATATTGACTGATATTTCATCATATTTCACTGATAACTTTTTACTTTTCTAGAACACCTAAGGTGGCCAGTTATGGTAATTGCTTTACTAGCAGCCGTGGTTGGAAGCCAAGCAATTATCACAGCGACTTTCTCAATCATCAGACAATGCATGGCTTTGGGCTGCTTCCCAAGGGTCAAGATAGTCCATACATCATCCAAAGTTCATGGCCAGATATACATTCCGGAGATTAACTGGATCCTGATGATCTTGTGCTTGGCCGTCACTGTTGGTTTTAGAGACATAAAGCATATGGCAAATGCATCAGGTATATAATTCTAGCAGACCTCGAAAGTGTCTAATGTGCTTTTTCTATTTGGTGAACTCAACATTGGCAGAAAACATTTGTGCTACATGTTGTAGATCCTCTACAATTTTGATCATGTTATCCTTAATGCCATAACTATAGTATCAGAAGAAAATGTTTCTATAAGGTAGAGTATTAACTTAAAACTGAAGGTGTTACTAAATATAGAAGACTAAATGCTGGACTTACACTTGTATGAGAAACAAGAATAAGTTGTGTTATCCATCTGTTGGCTTGCTTGCAGAAGTACCTAGCGATGGCATGTTCTCCAATTAGAGAATATAGGAGATGCCTTGTCCACTTTAGTTTGCTTTCTTGTCTGAAATCTGTATGCAGGATTATTTATGCTAGAGTAAATTTCGTCTATATCTTTTCGGTGGTCATTATTATTATAATTAAAAAAATCTCCATAACAGAACATACATGATGTTCTTATGATAATCTCGCATGTTATGATAATGTGCTTGTTCTTTCTTGGCAGGCTTGGCAGTCATTACAGTGATGTTAGTTACCACATGCTTGATGTCTCTGGTTATGTTCTTATGCTGGCGCAAGAGTGTTTTATTGGCTATATGTTTCTTTTTCCTCTTTGGTTTTATAGAGGGAACCTATTTTGCATTTTATCTTGTCAAGGTCCTTGAGGGAGCGTGGGTCCCAATTCTTATTGCCTTCATCTTCATGGTGGCTATGTATGTCTGGCACTACGGCATGCAGAAGAGATATGAATATGATGCTGAAAATAAGCTCTCCATCAGCGATGTCGTTGGGCTCAGCTCTTTCCTTGGCGGAATTGTTCGTGTGAGGGGCATAGGGCTTGTATACACAGAACTGATGTCAGGCATCCCATCCCTCTTCTCACACTTTGTGATAAACCTTCCTGCAATTCACCAGGTTTGCTTTTATCTTCTCGCTTTCTATAAAACATAAATTCAAGAACAAAAATTGGTACCATTTTTCTTCTGCACTTTTATAGTGTACTTACTTGGAACCATAACCATTAGTGTTGACAAAACATAGGGTATCATCAAATCCAGTAAGTTATGAATATGTGGAGAAATAATAATTAATGTGATAGATTATTCAAGGATAATTGCTATAATCTTCTATTTCTGCTACAGAATATCAATATTTGAAAATGTACCTGTTACTTGTCATGTCATGATCCTGTAAAATATGATTCAACAGGTTGTTATCTTCCTCTGCATTAAATCCGTCCCAGTTCCTCATGTCAATCATCAGGAGCGGTTCCTAGTGGGCCGTGTTGGTCAAAGAGAACATTTTATGTACAGGTGCATAGCTCGATACGGTTACCGTGAAATTCACCAGGATGATCACGTATTCGAGAGAGATTTAGTTTCTGCTATTGCTTGGTTCATCAGCTCTGAAACCCACGGGGAGGAGCATCTAAGGTTAGAACAACCTGATGCAAATGCTGAGGAGAGAATGTCGGTTGTTAGTGCTGAATCCGAAATATTACAAGAGGAGGATGCTTCTGATATACCTGGCCCTTCTAGCACTCCACAGGGTGAGATTACAGAGATGCATTCTATGGATGGAGGAGTTAGACCTAGAAAGAGGGTGAGATTTGTTCTACCTGAGCATCCGACTGCTGCGCAAGTGCAGGAGGAGCTGGATCATCTTGCGCGTGCAAGAGAAGAAGGCACTGCATACATACATGGGCACTGCTATATCAGGGCGAAGAATGGCTCTGGATGGTTGAAGAGTCTGGCTATCAATTACTTGTACGATTTCATGAGGAGAAACTCTAGAGGACCAACACTTGCTGTCAGCATCCCTCATGCCTCCACCCTGGAAGTTACGATGCTTTATGAAGTTTGAACCACCTGAGCAAATAGCTAGTTAAGTTTTGGTAACGCACGTTTCTTTTTGCTGCGACATGCTAAGATTCTTTGATACTTTCTTTTTGGCAAGTGCTAATAGTTAATGATAGTCCACCGTTGGAATCTGTCTACTGGTTGTTGCATTGAAGGGCGGAAAGGATAGGAAATGCAAACACAAACCTATGGAGTTTTGGGGATATTAGACTTGTAATGCTTTTGCTGGATTTTGATTTTCTTCGTATGTTTTTTGGCATTCTAATGCTACCACGGAAACTACTTGAAAAGTATGCGAAATGAAAGGAATTCATTCCTGATTGCTGCAAGTAGCTCTCCCTTTATAATTGTGTCAAGTTCTAGTTAAACTCCTGGTCATTGCTCAATAGATGTATGAATCTTCTTACATTGAAGTTGTGTTTCTGCTCAAATTTTGTTGAGGCATCTTAGTTTGGATGTCTGATTTATAGTTAAGACTCTATTACTTATTAGTATATCAGATGTGTTCTATTCGGTGAGGTATCGAATATTTTCTACTCTTATTGCCTTATTTATTACCAATGAAGGTGTAATCTAATGCAGCAAAGTTACTATGACACTTGGTACATTGTTCTAAAGATTGATAGAAATAGCAGACGTTTTATTTTGGATATCTTTTGTCCAAGTTCATGAAATACTACTATTTTTTTTTTTACCAAGATGAGAAATACTTGATCATACAAGGTCTCCATGATTTATTATTATTATTATTATTATGAGATATTTGAGATAAAAAACGACAAATAAAGAAAATTTATCTTTATTATTCTTCAAGAGAACAATTTTTATAGTTAATGTTGATTTTTAATAATTTTTATAAAAATATTTCACGAAAAAATCATCCAGATATTTGGCATTTATGAATTCAGTAAAAACAAATTGCTACTTTTGAAGCAAGTATACTTGTCTGCTTTTATGACCACATTAATCATTTTCTTTTAAAAGCTTTAAAACCCCCCACAGCCATTCCCTTTCCCCTCTCTTTCTATAATGCTAATAAACCTCTCCAACGATGAAAAACCCAAAGAAGGATTCGCTCATTCTTTGATCTAGAATCTTCAGTTCCTTTTTTGTTTTCCTCCAAAAAATTTCATCCAGATATTAAACATGGAGGAAAGGAGAAGATTTGTTGTTTTTTTTCTCTTGGTTTTAATGGTTTTGCTGGCCAGTATTCACCAGTCCGTTGCTTTACCTTCTCCAACAAGTGAGTCTAAACTATTACGTTGCTTTTGTTTTTCCCTTGAATTTGCTGTTGTTTATTTTCTTCTCACTTTTTTGCGTTCGAGTTTTTTTTTTAGCAGAGATCATAACTGGGATGCTCTCAAATGTTCTGTCTGCTCTCTGGAACAGATTCTGGTCTTTTATTCCCATTACTCGTAGTGGTAGGTTTTGTTAATATCTGAACCATTATTTTATTTTTTTCTAGTTTTTTCTGTGAATATTAGCATGATCATTGACTATGATGGATTTATGTTCTATAAAATCTTGTCTTGTGTTAATAGCTTCAAAAAGAATATGCCTCGTTCTTTCCTTTTTGGACTTTGGCTTTCTTTATGAACCCCATTTTTGCTTAGCATAAATGAAGAACATAATCTTCGTGTTAGATGTATTCAGTTTTTGTTTCATCTGTTGTTGCTCACGGAAATGCACCGTATGCTAGTTTAGTACTTATTTATTAGCTCTATATGCGTACTTTTAAAAGGATAGTTGGGTTTAGAAAAGAAAATGATGTATGTTTGTTTTTCTGATTGCTTGGATCCACAGGAAACTATTTTTCTCCTTATATTTCTCTTTTGCCTTTCGCTTCCTTGGTTTATGGTCTAGTTTCACTACAACTTTTATTCCTAGAGAATATAGGATTTTTTTACCATTATAATCGATTCATAAAATTTCAACTTCAAGTTGGTACTTCTTATAGTTCTGACACAGAATTTTCTTATAATGATAGTGATTTCTTGGCGTCCTACAGTGAAGTTTGAGAGTGGGTACACAGTTGAGACTGTGTTTGATGGAACCAAACATGGGATCGAGCCACACTCTGTGGAAGTGGATCACAATGGGGATCTTCTACTCCTCGATTCAGTTAATAGCGCCATTTATAGAATTTTTCCACCGTTGACAAGATGTGAGTACTTGCCTTTTTGTTAAGGGGGTGTTATTAAGGGTTTGTCTTTTCACCACTAATGCGTGGTCTATATTTGCAACATTATGTTCCATTCTATTCTTTGGTAGTAAGCTTTTGAACCTGCATATATATTCAGATTACTATAGTGGCTTACTTTTCATGTATTTAACATAGCCATCAAAACGAGCACTCCATTTTGCCTACCTGTGCTAGAATTTCTACCCTTTCCTTTTGAGTGTAGTTTGCCAAATCATATTAGCATCTTAGAAGAATTGTGTTTGAACTTAGGAAGCTATTACAAGATGTGAAAGATTAGAGCAAAGCCTATTGACAATGAATGGTAATAAATTCTCTGCTGTTTTGAAGCCATATTAGGTATCTCGCACAGGAATGTCTTAAATGGACAAGAGTAGAACATGATTGAATGAAGAAGATTTTAACAACATAATGACAGCTTTAAAACAATAGCTAAATTGATTTTGTGATTGCTTGTCGATAACATTCTAGGGGTGAAATGTAGCAGTGTCATATGCTTACGTTGCAGTCAGCCAGATTTTGTAATAGTTAATCTCAAAAGGTTTACAGCATTGCATTTGCCATATCAGCAAATGAAAGCATGGTTTCTCTTATAAGAAAAGAAAAGTGGAGAGATAAAATTCGTACTGATTTTGTTGGAGTCTCTTGTAGCTTTTCTGTTATTCATCTTAAGATCATCATCTTCTTAAAATCTCTTTGCTTGAGATATTGAGAGCTTACTTTCAGTTTGTCCATTCATTTCCTAATGTCTCTATTTTGATGGTGTTAACAGATAGTAGACCAAAGCTTGTTGCTGGTTCAGCTGAGGGCTATAGTGGCCATGTTGACGGGAAACCTAGAGAGGCAAGGATGAATCACCCAAGAGGATTTGCTTTGGATGATAGAGGGAATATATATGTTGCTGACACATCAAACACAGCAATAAGGAAAGTCAATGATAGAGGTATATGGTTTTTAAACACATCTTCAGTCTGATGTCTGTATTAAGGCAATAGAATTATTTTTGGAACAGAAGTCTTTTCTTAATATGATTCTGTATTATTGAGTTGTAATCAGCTTATCACTTGAAAAGAAAAAAAAGATGCATCAATGATGAACAAGACGAAAACCACTCAGTTTTTACTACCATGTGCAATTAGGAGTTACTACTATTGCTGGAGGGAAGTCGAAAAGCAAGGAACATGTTGATGGACCGAGTGAATTCGCAAAGTTTTCTGCTGATTTTGACTTGGTTTATATCACAAGTAGCTGCTCTCTTCTGATAGTAGACAGAGGATATCATGCGATCAGGGAGATCCAACTACATATTGATGATTGTTCCAGCCACTATGTGAATGGTGTTACTCTAGGTACTTACATGATTTTTCATTTATGTTTAAGCCAATAACTAAAAGAATAAGTAAAAGACAATGGTCTGATAAATGTGAAAGTTATCTACTCAGAGATTTATTGTTTGTTTGTTGAACTAATTTGCAGGGATCATAGGACTCTGCCTGGCTGGTTTCTTTGGCTACATGATTGCTTTCTTGCAACACCGACTGTTATTAAAAGATGTAAGTTCCTAATAAGCACCTCTTCTATCTGAAAATGAATGAGAAGTAGAGTTGTATCTCTTCTAGTCATGCTGCAAGTGCAATGTAACTTAAAGTTTCACCCTAGACCTCATTTTCTCGTGCCATCTGATATGACAACATTAAGTAATTCTTGCTGCTAAATGAGGAGCGCTTGTTATCTCAGTATGCTTCTTGTCTTTAACATACTGATGGTATACTTGTGCTGATAAACAATCATTGCAGGAACCTAGAACTCCTAGAAGGGGAAGTACTCCATATTATTATCAGAAAATTGTTAAAGCATCCATCAGAAGACCGCTAATTCAATCTGAAGATGAAGCAGTCATGGAAGAGGAAGGCAGTTTATTCACTTCAATCTGGAATCTTTTCTCTGGCTTGCTCGGTTTCTTTTCAGTTTTCAGAAGGAAAACACATCAATATTCTAACCAGAATCTGTTCTGTCATCATCAGGCTTCAAATTCATGGCCTGTAGAAGAAAGCTTCATGATATCTAAAGAAGACCAGCCGCCTCCTATGGAGCCGTCAACTCCAACACCACGCAAGAGCTACGCCTTTATGAGCAACTATCCCGAGAAACTACAGCAGTTGAAACAAAACCAAGCTTATTACAATGAATGGAGTGAAGAGCCAAAAAAGCAGTAACATGTAAAGTAACACAACCAGAATTCTTCAGGAGCTCAAATCAACTATGACCAAAGCAGTGACTGAACCAATAAGATCACTTGATATACAAGTTATAGTTGCAGATTCTGAGAATTATCATTAGTTCTTCTGTTAATACCAAGTGTTAGATTTAAGAGAAGAATGAGATTTGTTACTGTTTTGTACATCAAGAGTTTTGAACGTTCTGTGAATTAGTGATTAATGTTGTGACCACAAACAATGAAATTAAAAAAAAAAATTGGATGGCCCATTGATTGTTGTTCTTGAGTGTTTCTTGATGGAATGTGCTTCATGGATGTAGGCGAAGGAATGTGCTTCATGGATTAGGGTGCGTTTGTTTTTTTTTTCATCCAACGAAACTTTTCAATTTTTCATTTCACGTTTTTCATACATATTTTATAAGTATTTAAAAAATTTATTTAAAAATTTAGAAAGTGTAGAAAAATTTTATATAATGAGATCTTTTTATTCTATATTTTTATTAATTTTTTAGAAGTAAAAAAATAAAACTCAATTTTTAAAAAAGATAAAAATATTTTTTATTTCAGAAAAATTTCATTTTATAAATAATTCTAAATGCACTTTTAAAATAATTTTTTTTAAAATAAAGTATATTTTTGTAATTTTTAAAAAATAAATTTTATTTTTTTGAATTAAAAGAAATAATAAAAATAAATGTTAAAAAATTTTACTATATAAATTTTTTTATACTTTCTAAAATTTTAAATAAATTTTTTAAATATTTATAAAAAATATATTAAAAATTATAAAATAAAAAATTTAAAAACTGTTTTTGAAAACGCTAAATCAAACATTCTCTAAATCTCAATACGTTTATATATATATATATATAACATGTTTTGAGGATCTGAAAGAAAGGTTCCGTAAAAGCCTAATATTCTTTCAGACAAATATAATACCTCGTAAATCATACATATTTACATCCCTGATATTTTAACTCCATTATCAAACGAAACAAACAAAGACGTTGTTTGGTTCTCCAGTTTCAAAAACTGCTTATCAATTTTTTTTAATTTTTTTTTAATTTATATTTTTTAATACATATTTTATAAATATATAAAAATTTTATTTAAAAATTTAGAAAGTGTAAAAAAATTTTACGAAATGAAATTTTTTTATTGTATATTATTATTATTTTTTTTAAAGTAAAAAAAATATAGCTCATTTTTTAAAAAAGATAAAAATATTTTTATTTTATAAAAACTTTATTTCATAAGCAATCCGAAACGCCACCACAATCCAAAAGAATAATTCCTTGGTTAATCAAAACTAAATTAAAATAATTGCTTTTCTTTCATAAAACTAATTAAAAAAATTATTATTCTTTTTCAGATCCAGTTTCACTTCTCTCTCGTTCTCTGTTGGTTCTTTGATTCCGTTCCTCCTCTCTCTCTCGCTGGCCGGATCTCCACCGGCCATCACCGTTCTTCACTTCGTCGTCCATCTCCGGATCTCTAAGCCATGAATCCTTTCTCTTCCGGCACTCGTCTCCGGTATTCGTTCTGATATCATTTTTTAATGTCCAATCGACAGTTCTCTCTGATTTTTTCTCTTCGTTCGTGATTTGGAGTTGGTGAATTTCTTTTTGGTTTTGTTTTTGTTTGAATCACAAATCTGTCACAGGGATGTTGAGCTGAATCGATTAGTAGTTCGGATCTTAGAGTATTGGCTTCATTTTCATGTGGAGTAGTTGGAATTGTACTACATTTTTCTGGCGGATTAATATTTTTGGAATCTGGTTGTTTTTGTTAAATTAGCTCATTTATTTGTTTGCTCGTCCAACTTAGTGAACGTCTTTCTATTCTAGTGTAATCACTGATGACATTTCTAGTTTGATTCTAAGGTTATGAACTGAGTATATTGAAATTTAGATTGCTGGATTTGTTCGTTTTCTTTTTTGGGAGTTGAGTTTTGCATGTTTGAGAACTGAAAATTGATGTAGCTGATATGGGTGTTTTGATAGGCTTGAAATTCAGTTTTAGAGTTTCGGTTTGGCTTTATTTTCTTGTGGGAACACTCTCTAGTTTGATTTTGGAGGTCTATACATTGAATAGAGAATTGTTGAATGCATAGTCTTTATATGGGGGTTTTCAGACTGGATTATCAGTTTTTGAGAACAAACAATTGATGTAGCTGATAGGATTGAAATTCAGTTGGAGTTTTAATAGAATTTGTTTTAGACTTAAAAACTAGTTTGTATTGTTGATTTGTTGATAAAATTAGGAGCAATAGTTTTGGTTCAAATATAGTGGTCTCTGGGTGTATTGTTTTCTGTCTTGTAAATATTTTTACATGACTTTGCTGTACAGGGATATGATTCGAGCTATACGGGCTTGTAAAACTGCTGCAGAAGAGCGAGCAGTTGTAAGAAAAGAATGTGCTGCTATACGTGCTGCAATCAGTGAGAATGATCAAGACTACAGACACCGGAATCTTGCTAAGCTCATGTTCATACATATGCTTGGCTACCCAACTCATTTCGGTCAAATGGAGTGCTTGAAGTTGATTGCCTCTGCTGGGTTTCCCGAGAAAAGGATAGGGTATCTTGGGCTTATGTTGCTTCTTGATGAAAGACAAGAAGTTCTTATGCTTGTTACGAACTCATTGAAGCAGTATCCTATACACTGAAATCAATAGCTTAGATCCTCTCGTTTTCTTCTTTTCTTTTTCTAATAGATATATTCTTTATTAGGACTCATAAGCTAATTTCCTTTGCTAATTTAAGAAAAGAAAAATTGCTTGACACATAACCAGAGATCTTAATCACTCAAATCCATACATCGTTGGTCTTGCTCTCTGTGCTTTAGGAAACATATGCTCTGCAGAAATGGCAAGGGATCTTTCACCTGAAGTGGAGAGACTGCTGCAAAGTAGAGATCCGAACATTAAGAAAAAAGTACCTCCTTTAAGCTTCCTATGTTAACTATCTGAATGACTTAGTTTAAACTTGCCATATGGTATTCATGCTTACTTTAAATGTGACTGGGGTGTCCATGGTTATTTTCTTGCTTCAAGGCTATTAATCCATGGCTTTGAGGCATATAGTTTGCAGTGGTGATGGTGCTTATATGTTTTATCAATAAATAATATGGTTTTGTTGAGATATAGTTGTTCTTTCCTCTAGATATGGATGTATGCACAGATGCTATGATAAGTTATGCTGTTGGTTCCATTATTGGTTTGCTCTTCAACGTTCTCATTTTTATAGTTATATGTCGCTTTGGACTTCAGATGTCTTTATTCATGTAGTTTTCACATTTTTAGGAGTTGAAGTTACAAATCTAGTTTTATTTTATTTGTCTCAGGAGTGCAGTAAAGGCTTAGTTTGTTGTTGTTGTTGTCTCAGGAGTGCAGTATATCTCCACCAAGTGGGGTAAGGATTAGTTGTTGTTGTTGTAGCAACACATAGATATTCATTGTTCGCCAATTATCCAAGTTCCTAAAACACTCTCTTCCCTTGGTTATGAGGGTCCAGCACATTGCATGGTCCGGTAGAGTCCATTTCAGGCAACCTTTCCCAGTTACATCCTTCCTAGATGCATCTCCAGATTGCTAGGCTCAAGTCTTATAATCATGTCTGCCTATACTTATAAGAATGCATGCAGAAGTATAAATATACATGCACATGCATGTACTTCAATATCCTGCTTATTGTCCGTGTCGCACCCTACTTTCTAGAAACTGTGATATTGACTCTTTCCTCTTTTCACTTTCTTGTCCTGTTTCTGTTTGTTGCCACACTTTCTTGTGCATGTGTTATGGTATTGGTTTTGATTTCTGGTGACAATTGTTTGCTTCTGTCGGTCAGGCTGCACTATGTTCTATAAGGATTGTAAGAAAAGTTCCAGATTTGGCGGAGAATATAATGACCCCTGCAGCTGCTTTACTCAAGGAAAAGCATCACGGAGTTTTGTTATCTGCGGTTCAGCTTTGCACAGATCTCTGCAAAGCTAGTCCAGAAGCCCTTCAGTACGTAAGAAAGGTATAATCATATAGAAATGACATGCTACTTTTACAGTTTTAAATGTTTGGATCAATGGCAGTATGACAAACCTGTCAGTGAGCTAGATTGTGTTTTACTTGCTCACAAGGCAATATAGCTGAAAGGCGCTTTTATTAATTAGGTATGAGGTGCTAACTTCTAGGTGATTCAACCTGTACAGTTCTCTTCTTTATTTGAATGTTCTGTGGTTATTTACTATGATACTTCAGCTGCTAAGTGCTTGCTCACTCCTGTGCTAGACATTTATGGAAATATGCTTCCTTTTAGGTCTGAGTAGGTTCAGAATGTCCATTGAGGTTGACTCAACCTGATAATCCACTACATGCTTTTGTTTTTTTTGTTGGTCCAGCAGTTATATACAATAGTGGTCACACTATTTAGTAGGATTTTGCAGAATGCAGTATCCTTCTGTATAAAATTGTCTGCTGAGCACATGATTTGAATGTAGGAGGTTTAAAAAAGAATGCATAGCTGCTGTTAATATTCACACATTAACAAAACTCAATCTGCCTTCCCTGGATCATTTAATCTGCAAATACAACAAATTCCTTTCTGAAGCTAGTCTAATGTGCAAATAAACTTAATTTCTAGAGGTATGATGACAAAGGTACCTTTTGCATAGATGAAAATACTAGAGGAAATTTATTTGAAGAAATGTTATTAATATTCAAGAAAAATTATAAATGTTAAGAAAATTGTGAAAATAAAATTGCAATTTCGTCGAAGAAAATCTAGTTTGAATGTTAATTCATGAATGACAGTGTCATCATTTAAGAACCCAAATATAATAAGTAATCTTTCATAAAATCATCCCATGCAAAATTTACTGGACCATTATATTTTATATGATCTATGCCAGAGTAGATGCATAGACTAGAACATAAAACATGGGTAGCGCTCTTGCTGAAGATTTATCTTTATCAGTGTCTAAGTTTAAAGTTTCGGTGTTCAGGATTTAATTCTAGACACGGAGAAGCCTCACAAAGTGGTGCAAGTGCTGCTCTTTATATTTTATAGATCTATCTTTGTGGGTGTTGGTTTTACTTTGTTGTGTTGCTGTTATTATATACTTTTCTATGTGCTCCTGCCTTAATGATTTGCATCATAATTAATGCTTGTGAGTATAGATTATTTGTCTTGAAATTTTAAGCGATTAATTACATTTCTTCATTTGACTTGTAGAGTTGCACTGATGTGTTGGTTCGAATCTTAAGGGATGTTTCAAATAGTGCATACGCTCCTGAATATGACATATCTGGGATAACAGATCCTTTTCTGCACATTCGAGTGCTCAAGCTTATGCGTGTACTAGGCCAAGGAGATGCAGATTCCAGTGAAACTATGAATGATATTCTTGCACAGGTAATACTTCCTTTCTTGTATCTGTCAATTCTTTTGTGCTTGGCCTGTGAGCATGATGTTTGATATTGATATGCTTTCTATTATTAAAGCTGTTACTCTTAACTTGCTTTAACGGCATATGATAATTGCATTCTTCTTTTCCCTTTCTCCTAATCTTTTTAAAAGGTTGCTACCAAGACAGAGTCAAACAAAAATGCAGGGAATGCTATTCTTTATGAATGTGTTGAAACTATAATGGGCATCGAAGCGACCAGTGGTCTTCGTGTCCTCGCAATTAATATCTTAGGCAGATTCTTGTCAAATCGGGACAACAACATCAGGTTACTTCCTTTTCTTCTGAGATTGTTGCTTATAATTTGCAGTAACTACCGACCCAAATATAATTTATTGGAATTGCTTTGAGGCATGTTTCATGATGTCCCTAGGCATATCTTGTTTTCGTACTGATTCCTGATGAAGCTGACATCATGCGGATGCATCACATAGTTAATGGATATTTACTAATAACTAATGGATATTTTACTAATTAGTTCAAATATTACTCAAAATATACAGACATGGAATTCATAGAGTCTCTCAGATATTTGTACATGCAGATATTAGGACTAGATTATTATGCTGTGTCTTGCATGGTGAGGTAATAACTTATAATAAACATATACTAATACACTGCAATTCAGAAACTGTTTTCTCCTTGCATTTCAAAGTAGTATAGTCAGATGTTTCAATTTCGAATTTCTAAGCTGTGGTCACAGAGAAGTGTAGTTTCTCTGCATGTAATGTTTTGACCGTTCAGACTCTTCAACTGTTAATCAAGTAGTTGTGTTTAATCGCATGCAATGTCCCTGGATACTTCCATATTCTTGCTTTCCTTTATTGCAAAGAAGAAATTGGCCGTCGAATATTGAGGAGTGTGATTAGATACAGAATCAACTCTGGTCAGCATGGCTTTCATCTCTTCTTTGAATGGAAAATGCTATAGTGGATCCTTTGCTTGCAACCGTTTTACCCAAAACTCTTCCACATGTTGGGGAAGCAATGAGACAAGTCTTATCTACCTTATGTTTGTTAAATAAAATGTTCCAATTGCTGACTCTCTATTGTTTTATTAGAATACAATTTGACTAAAAGTTGCATTTGGAAGAAAACTTCAACAAGCCTTTTGTTATTTTGAAGGTCTTAAATGTAGTTTCCTACCCTTCTCCAGGTATGTTGCGTTAAACATGCTAATGAAGGCTGTAGGGGTTGATACTCAAGCTGTGCAAAGGCATAGATCCACCATTATTGAGTGCATCAAGGTATCTTGATTTGAATTTTCTATGAAAAATGGCTCTCATAAATCAGATAATGACATAAATAGCATTCAATTTTTTGAATTGAGTCGTAAAATTTCCTTGCTGCATGCTATGATCAGTTTTTGAATTATAATTGGTTCCTGTTGAAGTTTGTGTGTGGCTTAAATTTCTAGAAATTCCTTCAATTAGAATCTACTTTTATATGAGTTTGTAGGATGTTCTTATCTCCTTTTATTTCTGTTAAGGGTGTTAGGAGAAAGCTGTAGGCAATCATGGAAGTGTTAGTGTTAGGAGAAAGAATGGGCAATTATGTTTGATGTACTGGATTTATAGTAACAAGTTTGAATGTCATTGTACAAGTGACTACTTAGGAGTTGGTTTTTCGATGAAGTTATAGACACTTTTGAGAATCTCTATATATAACGAAAGATCTTGTTTCATTTCAGGATTCTGATGCTTCAATTCGGAAAAGAGCCCTTGAGCTTGTTTTCCTCCTAGTAAATGAAACCAATGTGAAGATGTTGACTAAGGAACTTACAGATTATCTTGAAGTAAGCGATCAAGAATTTAAAGGTGACCTTACAGACAAAATTTGCTCAATCGTTGAAAAGTAAGCACCGGAAAATTTGAAGTTTAATAAGATTCAACTTGATTTATTTGAACTTGATTTTATGAACTTGATTCATCTTTTGCAGTATTTGTTAGAAACTATATGTCTCTTGCATGTGTACTTTATCACATATAAGTTCATAATCTGTGAACTTTTGAATGTTGAAGCTAGAGGCCTTGTTAATCAGCAATGCTGCTGTATAATTGTCCTGTTTTGATTGTTACTTGTCAAGAGTACTTATTTTTCTTGATTTGTTTTGGTCCCTGTGGACTTAATTTAAACATTCGAATTTATACCGGTGATCCATGATTATGCTTAAGCTAGCTTTATGTTGGGTGAGAGAGATACTATACACAGTGTTTTAGATTTTATAAAAGTACTGCACATGAATTAGTTGTGAAGGTTATTAAATTGAAACTATGTATCAGGAATGTATTTAAGTGAAGAAAAAAAGCCAGTCACACAGAAGCCTCCGTTGCTCTTGATGTCTTGAGAAGTTTTGGATTGCATTGCATGGTCTTTCATCAAAAATCAAATTTAGTGTAAAAATTTCTCCTTTTCTCCTTGGATTTTTGGATGTTTAACATATTTATTCTTAATGTTTCACTTTTCTCATCTTTGTCCTTAACATTCATCTTTTTCTTTTAATTAAGGTAATTCTATGAGTGAACCTTGGAATCACTTAAGATGCTACTGTTTTCATTCGATCTTTATGACTATAAGTGAAGGATTAATATAGATGATATAAACATAAGCTTCTAGTGTTAGTTACAGCTGAATCTCTTCTAGGAATAAACCGAACTCAAACAGTGATGTGCAGCGCCTAAGAATGCAAAACTTGTAAGGACCAATTGTGGCATATAGTGGGATTTATAGTGATGAACTTCCTCTTATATAACAGCTAATATAAACACATATCAGATTCTCGCAATTATATGATTTTAACCTAGAATATGTGGTTTATTGATAGTATTTTCAAATTGATGATTTGCATTTCTCTTATTGATTATGTTAACCATTATTCTTTATTTCACATAGGTTTTCTCAGGAAAAGCTGTGGTATATTGATCAAATGCTCAAGGTCTTGTCCGAGGTAAATGATGAAGTTATTCTGTTATTTCCTTCACCAAATTTATACATCTTCTTGAGTTTTTCTGTGTTCTTTTGTATTTAAGTGCTTATATGTGTCTCTTCTATATGCTAAACAAGTGACACATAAAAACTGGGATATTGACAATAATGAGTCAACTCCCTAGTCGATAGGAATCTGTGCTATCACCAAATTAAACACCTTGGATAACTTTCACTTATAACTGCTTCTATATATTGGGTTCAACTTCCTCACTGAGTCAAGCTAAGAAGTTCCACTTCTATGTATGCTCTTAAACTAATATAGCATAAGCAAATGCACCAGTTTAGTTATATCAGCTTATTCTTCAAATTAACCACAGTGTCAGTTCATCTATCATTAGGGTATGATATAAGTATGGAGCTCTGGAAGATCTGATATAGAATTAAGTACACCTAAATTTGGACAAAGACATGACAGACGAAGCTGAAAAATATTAGCAATCATGACTTGACTCCTAGGCTACCTGAGTAGGAGTCTGTGCTGTTTACTAATTAAACACCTTAAATAACTTTCACAATCACTATTTCGATATATTGGGTTCAAGTTCCTTACTGGGTCAAGCTAAGAAATTTAACTTGTGAGATGTGGTGCTAAACTAGTCTTGAGGAAGCAAATTGAAGACAGTGTACCACATCTATCCACTTTTTCAATCGACAAAGCTGGCCCTGTCTGTTTATGTTGAGACATTTGCTTGGACACTTGCTAAGGATTTTGTTACTGGTCTTATATAAATCTATGCAGCAATGGTTTTGATTACTAGCAAGTTTAATATTTGTCTGAACTTCCCCGAGAGGTTAGAGTTATCTCGCTTATTTTGAATAGTAATGCTTAATCATTTCTGTACTCTAGGCTGGTAACTATGTAAAGGATGACGTGTGGCACGCCCTTATTGTTGTGATAAGCAACTCACCAGATCTTCAAGGATACACTGTTAGATCACTTTACAAGGCATTTCAAAATTCACTGGATCAGGTATCTGAATGTTGTAGTATTGTTAAATTTACACGCGAGTTCCTCTATCAATGATTCTGTTCATTGTACAGGAAGTTTTAGCTCGAGTGGCAGTATGGTGTATCGGTGAGTATGGTGAAATGCTCGTCAATAGTGCTATGATGCTGGAAGGAGAGGAGCCAATTACTGTAAGTACTGTCTTTCTATTGTTTGTTCAATTAAACTCCTACTGGGTGTTGCATGCTATGTAGTTTCCTAAAAGTAGTATTATTTAAAAAGTAGTCTGCTAGATTTAGTTCATTTGTGACTGCATGCTTGAACATTTTAATGGACTTTCTTTTACAAATGTGCCGTTACCTGCTCTTTATGATGTTGCCGTTACTCTTTGGAAAACCTGTTCTCTCAATTGTAGTTTAAGTAAGATCAGATTGCATGTAAAGAACATTTGTTTCAATGTTCTTTCATTCCTATGATTCTGTTATTATTAAGATTTACTAAGATTAATATTTTGTAGGTAGCATAAAAGAAGCAACATTCTTACCACTAATATGTTTTTATTTCTTTGTTATTTTATTCGTCATAATGAATTGGAACCAGTTTCCACGATATGTTGCAGGTAACAGAATCTGATGCAGTAGATCTTGTTGAAGCTGCATTGAAGCATCATTCTTCAGATATAAGGACTCGTTCGATGTCCTTGATAGCCCTACTGAAGCTGTCCGCTCGCTTCCCGCCAACCTCAGAGTATATTTTCCTACATCACTTTGGAGCTTCTTGTTCTTTGAATTATGTTTGTATCAATTATCTTCTAGCAAGATTATCCAAGAAGTTATGATTGAAGAGGTTGATGTGCAACTGATAGGCTAGCACTTTTGAATTGTTAATATGAATCGCTACCCTGTTAGTTGATGTCCATATCTCTCTAAATGCATGTTAGTTGCTGTTAGGGATTACATTGTTGACATCTCTGAACTTTAGGGCTGAATAAGTGACATTTGTTCTAAATTTTTATTAGGAGGATAAGAGAGATCATTGCGCAGCAAAAGGGAAATCTTGTCCTAGAACTACAGCAGAGATCAATTGAGTTCAACTCTATACTTCATAAGCATCAGAATATCAAGTAAGTAACAGGTCAAAATCTTCTAAGGAAATTCACATATCATAATTGTTCTTGCTGTTTCATGTCTTTCGATTTCGATATTTTGCAGATCGTCATTGGTTGAACGCATGCCCGTGCTTGATGAGGCAGCGTATCTTGGTAAGAGAGCTGGGTCGGCACCAGCAACTCTTTCTGGCTCTGCTGAAAAGTCCAGTCAGACAAACTCTTCTGGACCTTTGATTCATCTTCCAAATGGTGTAGCTAAGCCACCTGCAGCTCCTTTAGTTGATTTACTTGATCTGACTTCTGATGATTCGCCTGCTCCTAGTTCAACGACAAATGATTTTCTGCATGATCTTCTTGGTGTTGATTTGTCAAGTCCACCAACTTCAGGTTTGCTATTTATCTAATTTCAGATGTAAAATAGAAATAATCCACTTTGTGTGGTCAACAGCTTTCTTCTCATTGTCATTTATTCTCGTTTGTTTTCTAACAAGGACATAACATGTTGGATGAAGATAATCTCATATTTTCTGATATTTTCTTTTTAATTATCTTCTTAGAATTTGACTTGAATCAATTACGTCTTAATTGCTTTTACCATGGATCCTTCACTCAATTGATTGATGACTTTTCTGTAAAAGGAATTTCTCGATGTCTCCGTAATGACAAGTGCTGTATATTTCGTAGGTGTTACCCTGAATGGAAATGCTGATATTTTGATGGACTTGTTATCCATTGGAACTCCTGCACCAAGTGCAACATCACCTTCAAGCAGCGCTGTTTCTTCAAAGACAGCTAATGGTATTGACCCGTTTGAGAGATTATCTTCACCTTCTTCCCAGACTTCGTCCCCAGCTGCACAAAAGTCACTGCTTGATCCTGTGAAAGGTCTCATGTTAGAAAGTAAATCTCCAACTGCTGCTGCACCTGTATTAGATTTACTTGATGGCTTTTTAGCCAGTGCACCTCTTCCAGGTAATCTTCTGAGAGCTTCACTTTATGGGCTTTGTATACTGTATGAGCGCTATCTTATCAGTTTCTTTGAACAGAGGAAAAGCCAACTTATCCATCTATCACGGCTTTCGAGAGTAGCACATTGAAAATCATATTCAATTTTACGAAAACTCCAGAGAAACCTCAAGTTACCCAGATTAACGCCACTTTTACAAATATGTCTTCAAACACATACACAAATTTCATTTTTCAAGCAGCTGTTCCAAAGGTATGCTAAATTCCTTCAAAAAATCTAGACATTTGATCATGCCTCTTAATATGGTGTATTTAATAAAAAGTGCTTCTGATTATTGTGTCCGTGACTGTGTTTATCTGCTCACTTGATTGTGAGATTATAGGTAGTAATTCCATGTCAAGTAGTTAAAGAGAGATCCATTTGTGGAGCATCTGTTTTCTTATTTGCGTGGGGTCGTAATTTAGAAAGCTAAAACACTCGGGTTTGTCATATCCTTGGAGCATAATAATGAGGAAAGTCTTTTAAACAAAATTCTTAACCTTAAAGAAGCTACCTTTTGGTAATCAGTAACATCCTTGGAAATATATAGCTGTGAACTTGTGTTCCCGATTACATTGGTGTTCGTGCATCTAGTTTATCTTGAATGTTTTCTGCATATTATTTTTTCCATATTGAGGAATTTCAATCTTGTGTAAATGTCTTAAGTTTTCAAGTGGATTTTGACTCCTACTACTCGTTGCAGTTTATCCAGTTGCATTTAGACCCAGCTAGTAGCAATACACTACCAGCGAAGGGTAATGGATCCATTACACAAACATTAACTCTTACCAATAATCAACATGGGCAGGTACTTTTCTTACTAATGCTGCCTTATATAAGTTTTTAGTTGTAGTACTTTCTCTAGCTTTGCTGTTCAGATGTGCTGTTAGAATTGAATAGTTATTGGTATTTTAAATTTGGTTATCACTATTCACGTCGCTATTTTTATTGTAGTAATTTCCTCTGCTGTTTTCTCTTGTTTCAGAAGCCCCTTGCCATGCGTATCAGGATTAGTTATAAAGCGAACAACAAAGATACCTTGGAACAAGGGCAGATAAATAACTTCCCAAGCAGTTTATAACGGAAGTGCTATTTTTGTTGCTTGTGGTTTCAAAGTGAGTATCTGCTAACCTGAACCAGCATTCAAGCCGTGTCTTTTATGCTGTCATCTGGCAGTGATACAAATCAATTGGTGAGTTGGGTATTATGCCGTGAATAGTGTTTTTTGTACATTAAGCAGAACATTAGGGTTGTGTGAGCACATTCTTTCCGTCACTGCATCAAGCAGGTTGGTCATTGGGAAACATAAAAAGGCTTGATCAGTCGATATAGAAGTTGTCTGGGTTTTGTTCCATAGCAGCTCCTCCCTTTCTACGCACGCAAGCAGTTGTTGTACCTGTGGATCTCAGTTCTATAATCTTTGTATATGGAAAGAGTCAAAATTTTGGGGAGGCGTAAATATGTGGCATTGTAGATTGTTCATTGTATCAGCTAAGCACATTAGGCGAGGTGCGATTTTGATGTAGTTATTGTTGTGTTCCCCTAGAATTTGGCTTCTTAACTTCTTCAACTTGTCGGGTTAACTTGTGTAGGTAATATAGGAATTGTTTGGCGACACTTATTTAGGTAATTTTTATAAATTTTTATAATATTTTATAAAATTTATTTAAAAAATATATAAAAATTTTAGCGTAATAAATTTTTTCATTAGTTATATTATTATTTTATTAATATTAAAATGATAAAATTTATTTTAAAAAATTTATTTTTATAAATATTTTAAAACGTTTCTACGTGATTTCGAGGATAAGTGGGACTAGGTGGTGTCTTGATGGCGTTCCACGATCTGTGTCTTTTTTCGTTTATTTATTTGTCAATTAAATTGCTTTTTCTTACTTTTATTTCTTTGCCCCTTCTTTGTTATACCTTTCAGATTAATGTATTTGTATTCTTTTTTATACCCTTGGATATGTAAATTAAGAGTTTTAGTAGATGGTTGGATCTGATAGTTGGCGTTGCGAGTCACTGCCCGTTACTTTGAAAAGTTGAGGACGTGTTTCAATATTTTAAACTTTTTAAAAAAAATTATACTTCTGATTTGTTTTTATATACAAAATTAAGTTCAATTTATTCTATCAAAAAATTTATTTTTAAATTCAAAAAAATTTTAAAAGTGATGATATATTTTTAGCTAAAAATAATAAATTTAATAAAATAAAATAAATAAAACAAAGTGAATTATAAGGTAAAGAAACACACCTTATTTTTGCACACTCTAAAAGGAATTACCCACCCGAACCTTCCCATCAGCTACCACAACGAGACTATTGTGAAGCAAGAAACACTCGCTCCCAGTCCCAGAAACCAAAAGAAAAAAAGAAGAAAAATGTCAATCTTCATCTTCTTCCTTTGCCTTTTCATCTTCAACTCTCAGGTAATTATTCGTTTTTTATAACAAATTTACTGTCTTATTCGTTCCAGAAAGCATTGAAAAAAAATATATCACAAAAACCACCCTATTTGTTGCGTACAGATTACAGCCGGCGGCGGTGAACACTATCACTCTAACTTCGCCGACGGCCTCCGAGCTCTCCAAGAAAAAATCAGGTAAAAATTATCATCCAAAATTCTTTTCTTCTTCTCAGAGGTAAATTTCTAGGTTCCAACTTTCATCAGAACTCTTACAAGGTCGCGTTCAAGCAAATAAAGAAAAAAAAAGAGTTTTCATTTAGTGTCAGCAGTGGTTTCTCCTTGAGCATCAATAGCGGCAGATGATCGTGCTGCAGCCGCAGCAGCAGTTGCAGCGGCTTCATCTTCTTGTCTAAGAATCTCCTCGACGTCTCTCATCCTGGTCCTCACCACGCTAGTAATCAAAACTATTCCATTCCAAAACAGAAAAACTTCAATATTTTCTCTTACAAAGAAAGAAGAAGTTAATTCAATTCAATTCAACGAGAAACAAAGTGAGTGATCGGGGAAAAAGAAGTAAGCTTACCGGCGGCGGTGCCGATAGTCCAGATCCATAGTATCTTCAATCCAGGATTCTTCTCTCTCCACCGCGTCACCATCTCAGGCTTCTCAGCTGGTAACGCAGCGGCGGCGGCGATCGATATTGCTAGATTGACTCTGATATCCTTCAAACTTTCTACTACCCTAGGGTTTATCAATAATTCCATACAAGGGCAAAATTGTTAATTTCGTCAAACAGAATTATTTTGATTTAATTATAAATAAACTTAGCGGTCTAGTAGACTAGTACTGGACTACTAGAAATTATTTTGCCCAAATAGTGTAAAAATGAATAAGGTGGTCTAATTCTGCAAATTGAAAATTTCTTTTATGTTCGTAATAGGTACAACTTTTCATCGGTGGATCTGTTAAAGCAAGCCCTGACACACGCTTCATTCTCCGGCGAGAATAACAGAGCGCTCGCCGCCGCCGGTGTCTACGCCGGCGAGACAGCGACGGCAGTACAAGCTCTAAGGAAAGAAGCTGATATTTCCGCCGCTGATATTGCGGGAGCTGTTGAGGTGATTGCTGGTGTTCATTCTTGTGCTGTGGTCGGTTATCGTCTTGGGTTGCCTGAGATAGTTAGGGTTTCTGGAAAGACAAACTCTTCAGAGCCAAAGGTGGTTTGCGGAGCATTTCGTGCGGTAGTTGGTGCTGTGGCGTTGGATGCTGGCAGGATTGATCGTGCTGCGGAGGTGTTTTGGAATGTTGTTGATGGTAATGCTGCTGCAGTGATGTGAATTTTATCATGTTTTCTTCTTGTTCTGTGTATGTTTTGCTTCTACTGTGTTCTGGAGTTTACAGTATCGAAAGTGTTACAGACTGGTGTTACTTTTCTTAGTCCTGTATGTTCTGTGGTTAATGGTAGTGATTTGAACCTAGCCATAGTAAGTAATATTATAGAAATAAAATTTATAATGAAAATAAAATAGAATTTAAAATAGTAATTGAAATAAAGTGATGTAACTTAAAATCTGATCTAATCGAGACGTGGCCCTTAGTGCTCAAATTGTATTTTCGTTGCGTATGCTGCTGTACGTCGTAGACCAACAGAGTTTGCGTCTTATTTGTCAGTACTTTGTTTTTTTTTATTCGCATGAAGCAAGATAACAGTGCTCTGGTCTTTTACCTGATGCAAATTCTCTGAAGTTGAACTAGTTCAGAAGTTGCAGATTTCTCTATACCTCAAAGTGTCATCAACACAAGTGCTGTTCTGATATGTTGGATATGGATTAGCGTTCAATCTGCTGTGTAGTTACAGGATGCTGCTGATAAAATAGAACTTTTTTAAAATAAAAATATTTTTATATATTTTAAAAAATAAAATTTTTTTTATTTTAAAAAAATAAAAATATATAATAAAAATATTTTATTACGTAAAATTTTTATATATTATTTAAATTTTTAAATAATTTTTAAATATTTATAAAATATATATTAAAAAATATAAAATAAAAAAAGTTAAAAAACATCGTTTGAAATTTGCTCCCAAAAGCGCTCATTCAAGTTCAATTTAGACCAAGTTTCACAATATGCTTTTCTGTGTATTCAATGCTTGTTTTAGGTGCTGTTTTAGATTGCTCATATTTTATTTTAATTATATATTTTTAATAATTTTTTTATATCGTAAGATATTATTTTTTTAAATAAAAAAAATAAATTTATTTAAAAAATTTTTGAAATATTTTTCGTTTTAAAATATTTTTTAAAAAATACTCTCAAATATTTTTCACTTCATAAGGTACAGCTAATTCAAATTAACGCCGTGTATCAGTTTGTTCAAATCCATTTTTTCAAGCAAAAATTCATTTTCAAATAAAATAAATACAAAAGTTACTTTCATGTTTATTTTAAAATACAATCACATATAAAAATCTCATTCAGTTATGAAAGAATGTATTATTTAAAAAAATTATATTTTAAAACTTACTTTGTAGAACTCAGTGCTTATTTTAGTGCGTGTTTATTTACCATCTAAATATTATTTTTAAATTTTATTTTTGATAAAATAAATTTATTTGTTTAATTATTTTTTTTATTTGGATATATTTTTTTGATTTGTTGCAAGAGTTAACAAGTTGTATTTGTCTTTTAGAGCCGTTTGGATAGACTTATTTCAACTTATAAGTTGAAATAAGTTGAATACTGTAAAATAAAAAATATTTGGATGAATAATTTATAAGTTATTTTTTTAATTTATAAGTCACAAAAATAAAAATTATGCTGAGTAACTTTTTCAAAAAAATCACACGCGACTTTTTTATCTGTTTGGAACAAAATGACATTATTGATCCTATTAAATTAACATAATTATATATTAATATATACATATATATGTACATATATATATATATATATATATATATATATATGTACATATATATATGTATATATATATATATATATATATATATATATATATATATACATATATATATATATATATATATATATATATATATATATATATATATATATATATATATATATATATGTACATATATATATATATATACATATATATATATATATATATATATATATATATATATGTACATATACATATATATATGTATATTATTATTGTAAATGATATTTTAACTTTTCAGTTCTTCTTTGCCAAACATTTTATTTAAATTTTTTTTAAACAAAGTAAAATTTATCCAAACACGTACCTCTTTTTTCAAAAAAATTTTCAGTTAATTTTTTTTAAAAAAAATTAAAAAAATAACTTTTGTTATAAAAATTAAAACTTTTAAATTTAGCGGCAAAGCCCTTAATTTGAACACGCATCAGATTGATTGCTAGAAATCAAACTGCTTTCTTGTTCCTCTCTACTCAAGGCAACCCACCAAACCGCTCATTTTCTCTTTACAGCATAAACGGGTCCCACACCTCATTCCTGTTTCCTGTTCGAAACCTTATCACTGGATCCAGCTCATCTCTTATCGAGCCGTTACCTTCCTCTATATATTTCGCTCTTTCTCTTCTCCAACATTTTTCTCCCTCTCCTCTTTCTCTCGCTTCTCTGTCTCGTTCCATGAGAGAGAGAGAGGAATCGAGAGAGGAAAGAGAGAGAGAGAGGAATCGAGAGAGGAAATTAGGGTTTTGAATTCCGGCGAGCGATGGGCACCGGGAGATTAGAAGATGCAGCGTCGGTGGCTGCGGCGATGGACGCGGCAGACAAGGCGTTCTTCTCTCACGGGAATCGCGGATGTTGCTGTTTCTTCTCCGGCATCTCTGGTGGTGGTAAGGTATGGGAACGAATCCGTCCAGCTTCATCAAATACGGGTGAAGTTTCCGATCGGTGGTGGATGAAAATGTTGCTTAAGATTCGTGAATGGTCGGAGTTGTTACCCGGACCGCGGTGGAAGACGTTTATTCGAAGGTTTCGGAGAAATTGTTATAACGGTAGTAGTGGCAGTGGCTGTGGTGGTGGGATTAACGGAAGGAGAGGGAGGTTTGAGTATGATCCTTTGAGTTACGCGATGAATTTCGATGAAGACGGGCATGGGCATTGGGATGGGAATGGTGATGGAGATATTAGATTCTTGTACCCTGATTTCTCAGCGAGGTTTGCTATGCCGCCTGCATCGGCGAAATCGTCGATGGATCTCGGTAACGGTGGTGGTGGTGGAGGAGATAAAGATTCCCCGCCGCTGTTCTTGTCTTCCCCTGCTTCTGCAGTCACCGCACATTGAAATCGGTCGATGGTGATGTAAGTTCTTTGATCGTTGTGTATTCTGGTTCGAGTTATCTTTCGATTTCTCTGGTATCTTGCTCTTCGTTTTGTTTGGAGAGTTTTCTTCTGTTTTTTTTATTTCTATTTTTATTTTATTTGGAATGGAAAAAAATTTCTGTCGTGCGATTGAGAGACAGGAAATAATTTTCCGGTTGTGGAAAAACAATTTCAAACAATTGTATGTATAATTATTATATGATGTTTAATTCAATCATGGTTAGTACCTTTAACCATATAGATGCTGGAAACAACTTCAGTACAAATAACAAACTACAGAAGTATGTCCATAGCAGCCGCTACAAAAAACTGGCTAGCAAAATGCTTACCATTTCAATAGCCTGGAGTCCAGGATTAGTACAGAAACTGGATACTAAAACCGTCTTACATATAGGCTGCTAGCAGTGCGGCATTTCAAGACAGGTATCAAACTATTTACAGAGAAACCCTACGTAGGATGGGTTCCATATTTACAAAGTTGTGGTTACAGATAAATCGCATGGGTGTTCTACCCATTATCAGCAACGTACAAAAACAAAACCCAAACATTTACGCCAATAATCTGATCATTTCCGTGCCATCAAGGAAGCATCTGTGGAGACCACAGTCTTCTTCCCCTCTAATCTTTTAGTTTCTTGCATGAAACATTTTCTTTTCTTTTGTTTTTTTCTTTTTTTTTTAATTTTTTGGATTTTTTTCACAGCATAACACTAGACGTAGTCATTAAACCGAAATATTAGCACACAATGAATCTTCTAGCATTACTTTTTCCTTTTTTCCTTTTTTTTGGTAATAGGGCCCATGAAAAATAGTTGAAAAACTATGACCAATCAGTTAAAATCTGACATTCTGCAAAGAAGAGAGCCAGTCCTCCGTATATTTCCTTCCATCTGCACATAAAGAATACTTGGGTAATTAGAGAAGCACCATATTGTGCAAAACTAAAAACTCTCATGAAATAATTAAGCAACTAAGCAATATAATGCTTTCAGGGAGAACCAACGCTAGCTACCATAGGCGAGTCACATAAAGTCCATATCAAAGGTTGAATAAATTTTAATTCTTCACTTAAACATAAAGTATGAATCAGAAGAAAACTTTCCCCGTGGAAAGAGTAAACTTAGTCAAATGATGCATGGAAGACTGACATCAGAACATATAACTCAAACATTAGAGCACAAAGATTGAAATTCAAGAACCTTTCAATAAGTTTATCAAGGGAGCCTTAAACTCCTGAAAAGCTGTGACAGATACTTTAGAAAGACTAAATGCAGTGGCTGAGAATGACCCTTCATCATAAACATTGTCATCTTGTATGGGAATAAAAAACAAAAGGTGAAGAAGTTACCCAGGCCTTCTAAAGCTACCTTAAAACTCCGATTTGGTTTTAGCTAGTCATCCATCATGACTGAAAATTGAGGAATAATTTGAATGAAGGAGGTGACTGTAGGATAGACTTAGGAGATGAAAAGGACTGAATCAAGAGACATTATGGTTTCCCTCCCTGAAAATGAAACATATTATATAGTTTTGTTCAGGTGGTTGACAACATTTAGTCTAGCAATATGGCAAATTCAACGGTAGGTCATACATAGTTAGAGAAAAAAAGGCACTCAGTGACAAGAGAAATAGAGACAATAATCAAATGAACTTCTCCACCTCCGTTCTCTCATAAATACTTCAAACAACAAATAATAGCAGCTAAACAAGCCATAAAAAGATTTGCTCATAGAAAAGGATAAGAAGGCCAACAAAGTTTGTATATGTAGTTACTTCAAGCTAGTCACACTTCAAAATACAAATCATAGCATTATGGACAAAATGTTTGCATAACATTTATGCCTAACAAATTGAAGCCAAAATACAATTTTCCCATCATGCCTTACTGTTTTAGTGAAGTGTATCATCCAATTCCAGTTTGTAATGACCCATATCCTTTCATTGAAAGGATCAGGTCACTGGTGTCTAAAACAATAGGAATATGCTCCACCTATAAAAAATACAACTACCATCAAATATTAAAAGAAACCACTTCACATGCATGCATAAATACTACTTCAGAGAAGTCAAGATGCAGACACCAATGAAAATTGGAAGAACAGTTGAAAATTTTTGTCAGAAAATGTCAAAGAATCGTGTGAGACCTAACAAGCTTGCTCAACCTTGTAAGTTGATTACTTTGCATACAAATATGAGCATTGCAATAGGAGTTGTTTTGGGGGTCATAAGCTACTACTTTATAAACATTAACAATTATATGAAAAATAAATAGTACTGATATATCGCTCAAGTTTTGATAAAAGAGTAAAGTACATACATTATGTGTCTACCTACTTACCAGGTGGATAGTTATCTGAGGAGTTCACAGCAGCTACTAAGTGGTGTTCAGTGCTCTCCTGCTTCTCATTACTGCCTCGCCGATAGCATGGTACAAGCACAGCAAAGCTTCCCTCTGTCTCTCCATCACTGAGAAAATCGGGAGCATGTGGCTCCATCCACCCAATAGACCAATCTGAATCATCGGACTCTGACCCTGACATACACCCACCGTCTGATGGGACAATCACCATATCGTACTCACGATCAATCCTCCGTTCCTCCCGGCTCTGCCATTTCCGCCTTACCCTTCTAGATGAAGACCTCATTCTACTGCTATTAACAGAGAACTTCAGTGATTCCATATCCCTAAACCCAAGTCCAAAATCAGAAGAAGAGCTCATGGACTGCGCAGGAGGAGCTGCAGCCGTGAGGTCATGGTCTTTCCCACTCCACAACCACCACGACAGCCGTGTGAACGTCAGAGCCATGATTCAGTCTCAAGGTTAACTTCTTCTGCTAATCACTGTTTCATATATACAAGATTAACAAAGATTACAATGTCGAATGGGTAAGTATTTCAATATTAAGCCTGATTATCCACATAATTAAACTATGTTACTAAACGTGATCTACAGCAATAACAACCAATGGCAGAAATCTAACACGAACTAAATCGTATCATTGATAGTCCACAAATCGGAACATTAAATACCGGATCTTCCTACAAGTCACATTAATCAAATTAAAAATTATGAAAAAGTTAGAAAATCCCAATTAATAGAACTATAATCCTGCAATTTCACCTAGATCGTTTCAATTTTCACTCAAATATCAGCAATCAGTAAAAGTTCAGACAAAGAGGAATCAGAATCAAAATCGAACCTCTACACCAAAAAATCTCTTCAATCCACAACAAAAATTTCCCAAATCTGCTTTCTCTGACTCAGAATTACCAGCAACACCTAAATCTTCAATCAATCATCCATCCAGTGATCCAATTCCTCTCTTGCCACCAAGTTTCAAACAAAATTATACCAGAAACTCGAACTTGTTTCCACACAAAAAAAAAAAAAAGAAGAGGAGAAAAGAAAACAACGAAAAAAAAACGAGAGAGAGAAACGGGAGACGTGAGCCAGAGAAGAATTAACGTAGCCAATACTGATATCTTTATAAAGATTCGGAACTAATCCGACGGCTGAAATTTCAATTAAATTTATTGAATAAACCCAACCGTTGGATTCGTCGCCCTCGTCAACCAATCACCGAACAGAACACGGAATCTTGAAGCAGAGGCGATTAAAAAAAGACTTGAAAATTAATTTCTCCCGGATAATTAAAACACTTCAAATCAAACCGTGCGGGCATTGTTTTAACCGTTAATCTAATCTGACGTGAATGGCAAGGCAAGTCAAGGAAATGGATTGAACAAGCGCATGGTGCGGATTGCTTTCACCTGAGGTTTAACTCCTCGGGTTCTTTTCATCGTGTGCGCTTGCGGTGCAAGGAATTGGCACGTCTGTTTAACTGTTAATAAGATCAGTTGTGGGGTCACTAACGAGTCCGGAATATTAGGCTCGAGTTCGACGATCTTATTGTGCCAAATGGACCTAACTGGGCTTAACCATAAAAACTTTGCAATATCAGACCATTGCTAAAATTATTTTTTTCGTTGTTGTATTTTCGTATATTATGGATTGCTTCTGAAAACATGAAAACTTGGCAATAAACTTTTTCTCTTCTAAACCCTCGTGGCCCCGCCGGCCAATCTCGTCACTTCACTCACTTGTACGCTCAATCTCTTTGGCCGGAGCTCCGCCGTGCGATTGCCGTTCTCCGCCTCCTCTGTTTGGTTACGTTTCTCTTAAGACGTTAGTTCTCTCCTGCACCGCTGGTATCAATGGCCAAGGCGGATATGGCGCCCGCCGTCGTCGTTCAAAGAAATGAAGCTTATCTCAATGCTGTGATACCGACGCGAATCAAAATGCTTGAAGAGATTCAAGCTCAGCAGCGCGCTCAACGCCAAGCCGTCGGCAACGATCCTATCAAGTTCGTCCTCTCTCTCTCTCTCTTACGCTTACAATGAATGTAGGTTCATATCCGGCTTTATAGAACTGTTGAGCTGATGACTTTTGCTAGACTTGTGGTTTTAGTATTCTGTGATGATAAAGAGAAGAAAGGCAGTCATCGGTTTTGTACATGGACATGGAATTGGGAAGAATTTAATGTCCTATTTTTATCTTGGTTTTACCTGAAAGTTTTGTTTGTTCTTATCTGTGATAGGCACTTTTTTGCGGTCTTTGTGTGCAATTTACTCTTATTGGATATTCTGCTGCAACTTTTGGGGAAGGTGAGACATTTGTTTAGTGGTGAAGTTTTTTTATTGCGGGAATGCTCTCCCTGATTGTGCTGTAAAGGAGGGAAACAAGTGGATTACATCTTCCTATGATGTGGCTAGAGAGATCTAGACTGGCTTAGCTGCAAAAGCTTTAATAGCTCACATGAATTTTAATTTTTGGATGATATTAGGTTATATTCCTGGCAAAGTGCATACTGTTATATGCAGTTATATTGAAGCACTTCTTGTTTATACAACATCTGAAGGAAAATGCTTTTATGTTGTTCAAGCTTGAGCTGTTCAAAGCAATATAACATACATATGTAGTTTGCCGTTCATAAGATGTTAGGGAATGCTAGTTTCTTTTTCACAAGAAAGTCTTTTCTGGGTTGTTCCGGAAAGTACCTTTATGCCTTTTTGGAAGAATAATGATATATTTACTTTGGATGTTTTAAAATTCTATGAAGTCATTTTCAATCTATACTAGGAGCATGAGAGTGCAGGCTGAGGTTCCTTTGATTGCTTGTATGCTTAATTGATTGAGGTGGTACTTCCTGCATACTATACATAATATATCTTGGGTGATATATAAACCCTGGTCATCTGATATGATGAGACACTAACTTGTGAAAATAGTACCTTGTTTTTGCCTCTTCTACCTTCTTTTGTTCTGGAATTCAGGTAATTTTCTGTAGCCCTGTTCAGGCTTCAGACTGTACGGATGTATGTATGTATATATGGATTTCTGTCTGAGTTGCTGCTGCGTAGGACTAGTGCAATATTTTCACTCGAAATTCCAAAAGATTCAGTTGCTAGGTACCTCCATATTGTACATAGCACCTGCAATTCCTATTTTGGATCTTGTGAAACACCCTTAAAGTGCCTACTACCCTTATTTTTTCTTGAAACAATTGCAGATGTTGCTTTAAACTTTAATTCTAAAACATAAACCTTATATATGGGCTTAGGTGTTTAGGATCTATATCTTTTTATATGTATGCCCCTAAAAGTATGTGTATATATACTTTTTTCCCCTCACAAATGATGCCTGTTTCTCTGTTAGAAGGGCCATTAGTATAAGTCTTATGGGGATTGCAGGAAATTGGGATGTAAAAGTATATTATAAAAAGTCTTATAATTTTGGTGTATGAAACCTACAACACCTGGTATTTATCTTGACTATGTCAGCGAGAAGTGTGTGGTAATGCATGGAAGTTAGAACTAGCCTTGAAAACCTATGCTCGTGAAAATTCTCTTATCTATCTTGTATCGGACATGGATCTCATGCTCACTTTTAATCTTGAAAATGTTCACCAAATAAGCAACACTGGTGTGGATAAATATCTACAACTTTGAAGTAATTCTTGGTAATGTATTATGGACTTTACGCCCTACAGTGTGGTCAGTTTGCTATTTAGCTTCCTTGTGTTGTTCTGTTATGTGTATATCTTATATCCTATCCTATCTTAACTAATTGTATTTTCTTGATTTTCTCATGCATGAAGGTAAATGCAGTTCTTTGGGACATGTCAAGACCACTTGAAGGGGATTGCAATCTGAAGTTGTTTAAATTTGATGACCACTAAGGTCGAGATACATTTTGGCATTCCAGCGCTCACATCCTTGGGCAGGTCCTTTTGCATCCTTGCAACCACCTCTAGTAAATTGTTAGGTTATGCCCAAATAAGGACTAGCATGAGAACAACATACATTTTGTATTGTAAAGTCATGCAGTGTGTTGTCCTCAATCATTTCTGCATATTGCATGCTGAACGAGTTTGCTACTTGATCACATTCTACTTTTTGTGAAAATTTTCTTTTATAAAATAAATTTTATAAAAATAAAGTTTGATGAAAAATAAAGTTAAATAAAAATTATGTGGTTACTAAAACACAAATAAATTTTAGCATAGAATTTTGATAAAAGTAAAATTTAGTGTTAAAACATATATAATTCTGAGTAGCAATTAAAATATATGAAATGATCTGAATTTAAAATCTAAAAATAAAAATAAAATTAGGTTACATTAAAATATGCCCTATATGACTGCCTTAACCTTAAGAAAATCAATGAATGATTTATCTTATCAATGGATACTACTACAGCAACTTTTTCTTGACTCCGATCCAAAAAGGTCCACTTTATGAGTTTATTCAATTTCAAACTTCATTATTTGTATGTAATTAAGCTCATTAAATTTATTCTTAATCTTCTTATTGTAATCGTTATTATTTTTTCTCTTAAAAAAACTCGTGTTGTTTTTGGTGAACTCTCTTTCTCTCTTTCTGCTCCGTTCAGCAATTGAAATTTAATTCAATTCGGTACATTTCTTCCAATCTTCCCTACCAAAAAAAAGTTTACTCCTCGCTCTCTCTTTCTCCGTTCTTCTATTTGGGTGTGTTTTTCTATTAAAAGTTATTTAGAAGTGTTAGAAAATATAATTTATATAAATAGTGCTGTTGAAATAGTGCGTGAATTTAATTTTATTGTTATAGTAAAAAAAGATACTTTATTATATTATTTTGTATAATTAGAAGTTAATTAGGTTATTTTTTATGGAAGTAAGTGAAATGTAAAAGGGTGACGCACTTTTTTCTCTCTTTTCAATTTTAAAAATATCCTAACCCTAAAAATCTTCCGATGGTCGGTGTTGGCAAGCGGAAGCGCGGCCGTAAAGCGCCGCCGATTTCGCCTCCGGCCTCCAATTCCGTTGACGCCGCCGAGCATCCTTCTCCCTCTCCCAAACACCGTGGCCGTTCTCGCAAGGCCCCCTGCACCAACCTAGAAGAAGATACCACTTCAACCAACCCCGCCTCTGCGGCCGTTATACTGCCCAACGGCGACTACGGGGCCCACGCTGCTGCTACGACGGAAGGGGCAATGGTTGTCGTCCCCACAGGCGAAGCACCGCCTCGGTGGGAGCAGGTCGCAAAGGTTGTACCTGCCATGGACGCAGTGGTGAAGGTTTTCTGTGTTCATACGGAGCCGAACTTCTCTTTGCCGTGGCAAAGGAAGCGGCAGTACAGCTCGAGTAGTAGCGGGTTCGTTATTTCCGGTAGGAGAGTGTTGACGAATGCACACTCCGTCGAGCATTATACACAGGTCAAAGTCAAGAAGCGGGGTTCTGACACCAAGTACCTCGCCAGAGTGCTTGCCATTGGCACTGAATGTGATATTGGTATGTGTAAAGTTGAGATTCTTTTAGAAGCTTTACGTGCTCCTGTGCTCGCAATCGTGTCACTGTCGCTGCATACAGCAACTAAACTCTCTTTGTACTTACATTGGAAAAATTTGTTGCTTTGTCAGGGAAGAATACTAACTTTGCCAGAGTTAACAATATTGCAATCATAGTAGTTTTTTTGGTTGATGAATATGTCTTGTTTATGTAGCTTGGAATACTAGAACTTATAGTGGGAGGAAATGAGAATTTTGTTGAATCAATCCATGATGTTCATCTAAAGTAAGCATGCATGATTGCTATTTCTCTCAATTATAGCTGTCATGGCTCATGATAGTACAGGCCACTTTTAGTTCTTCCTACTATTATTTTTAGTTGTCCAGATTCTCGTCTTCAAAATAGGATGATGTGATGGTTGCTTTGGTGCGTAAATACTGAAGTAGGACTGAGTGTATTGTTTGTTGATAGACAAGCTATTTGATGCACAGTGCTGAAGTGGGACAGCATGCATTCTTTGTTGATAGACAAGCTAAGTAGGACTCGTTATTTGGAGGTAGACAAGCCAAGTGTGTCATGAGAAATTAAACTTCTTAGTTTTCTCAGCATATTTGAATTGTTTGTTGATCTTTTTCTACAGCCTTGTTAACTGTAGAAGATGATGAGTTCTGGGAGGGAGTTACTCCAGTTGAATTTGGATTGTTGCCCGCTCTTCAGGATGCGGTTACCGTTGTTGGCTATCCAATAGGGGGTGATACAATATCAGTTACGAGTGGTGTTGTATCACGGATGGAGATACTGTCATATGTTCATGGTTCTACGGAGCTTTTGGGCTTGCAGGTCAAGTTGCTTGACTTTTATGTCAAATACGAAATCTTTTTATTTCTGCAACTTATTTGGTCGCTTGTAACCCAATGGAATTAAAAAGCTGATGATAAGGTTTACTATAAATTAATTGATTGAAACCACTGTTTTCAGATTGATGCAGCCATCAATTCCGGTAACTCAGGTGGTCCTGCCTATAATGACAAGGGAAAATGTGTTGGTATTGCATTCCAATCTCTTAAGCACGAGGATGTTGAGAATATAGGATACGTCATACCGACACCGGTTATTTTTCATTTCATCCATGACTATGAAAAGTCAGGAGAGTACACAGGTGAAGCAAAGGGTTTCGGCTATATGCAGTTTGTGTTGCTTGAGTTTTTAGGTTTATTTTGTTCATTTCAGTTTCCTTTTTTCTTTGTATATTAATTTAGGATGGTAAAACTTTTGTAAAGAAATGAGTGATCAATCTTTTACCTATTCAATGAATGTGGTGGCTACTCTTGATGGAAAAATTGTTATATCTCTTTCTACAAAGTGTATGTGATAGCGAAAATGACTGATAGCAGTACTGAAACTACTAATGGTGTTTACATCTTCATATATCTATATATGCCTCTCTGTGATAAGGTGCTCTGCTTGTGTTGATGGATGAGTTTTAAAACCTGTCATGCACTAATCCTAATGTCTGATGATTGATTGCTTCTTTTTAGGTTTTCCTATGCTTGGATTTGAGTGGCAGAAGATGGAAAACCCTGATCTGCGAAAGGCTATGGGAATGGCACCTAATCAGAAAGGTGTTCGTGTTCGAAGGGTAGAACCGACAGCACCAGAGTCGCAGTTCATTAAACCGTCAGATATAATTCTGAGCTTTGATGGAATTGACATTGCAAACGACGGGACTGGTGAGTAAGTAGATCCTATGATTTAGCTTTTATTTTTTTCCCTCTCTCTCTCCTCATATCTGAGTAGTGCAATTTTTGGAGTTAGGCTACCTAATTTCTAATCACTGGCTCTTTTAGATATTGAAAACTGAAGCTCAGATAATCATCCAAGTAAAAGTAGCACTTCCAAATCCTTTTTTCTCAATAAGAAAGAGGTTTTGAAGGCTAGATCATCACGAACATCATCTCGTGCATCTTCTTGATAAAACTGTTGTTTTCTAGCATAACTATTAACAAAGGACTTACCTAGAAGCACTTTTTCAGTAAAGGAAAATGTTGCTTCTGTGACTCTTTCTAGCATGTTTTGGTTACGATATCATATATATTTCTGAAGAGGGTTCACATTTTGGCTGCTGGTCAGGACACAGTTTTTGATGATTAATGTGGATGTTCTTGTCCTCTGTCTGTTCTTGGTTTATGCCCAAAATGTACAGAATACCGAGCTGTCTTTGCATTATATTGATTCTTATGCTGACTTTCTTTTTGCTGTTTAGTTCCTTTTAGGCATGGAGAGAGGATTGGGTTTAGCTACCTTGTTTCTCAGAAATATACTGGAGAGACTGCTGCGGTTAAAGTTCTGAGGAATTCCAAAGTTCATGAATTCAGTATAAAACTTGCTACTCACAAGAGGCTCATTCCAGCTCATATCAAGGGAAGGCCTCCATCATATTATATTGTAGCTGGCTTTGTCTTTACAGCTATTTCAGTACCATATCTTCGGTCCGAGGTGCTAGTTTACTTCACTTTATTTTTATTTTTGTTCGTTTTGTGTGGATGTAGGACTAGTTAGAGTGTGATGTATTTGCTTGTGACAACCAAAGTCATGATCTTAGAGTAAAAAAATATGTTTTTCTTTCCGTGTTTTTGAGAGGAATCCTTCCACTTGATAAAACATGACTATAATAGCTGTGAACACCTAAAATTATGGTATATAGCATAATCACTATCAACGGCTTTCTATTAGTTATTTCCAAGTAAACAATGGAACTTTCACTGGTCAACTGTGATTTTTTGTTACAGTTTAAGGTTTTCATCGTTGCTTTACTTGTATTATAGAATGAATTTGATTTAGTCATGATTCTGTGGATATGTGATAAGAAAGTGTGTAGAAGTTTTTCTTGAACTTTGTCTTTTTGTAAATGTTGTTCTAGCTGGAACCTGAATTTAGTAGATACTAGGAAATATGGAACTTAGGTGTTTCTGGTAACAGCATGGTATTGGGACCTGTACTGTTGTTATGGTCAAATGGTTAGGTTTGAATGAGATAATATATGTGCTCTTATTGTTTCTTCTAGCTGCTTAAATTTGACGATATTTACGTGGCATCTTTTTTTATGAGACCGTAGTTCTCTAACTTGCAGTATGGGAAGGAATACGAATATGATGCACCAGTCAAATTATTAGACAAGCTTTTACATTCAATGGCCCAATCACCAGACGAACAACTTGTTGTGGTTTCCCAGGTTGTAGCTCTTTTCTCTGGCTTACTCAACTTCCTTAATCTTTTTCATTGACAATAATCGCAGTGCTTAATTGGGCATTTCAGGTCCTTGTTGCAGATGTTAACATTGGTTACGAAGATATTGTCAACACTCAGGCAAGACAAATGTCTATTACTCCTAGTTCTTATTGAAGACTTCTGCTATTCTATAGAAATTGAACTCCTTTGCATAAATGATGAACTGTTTTCCCTCATTTAAGGTCATTGTCTACAGAAGGTTGTTCTGTCAATATGGTCTAATGAGTTACATTGATTCCTATAAGTATATCTGGAGTCAAGCTTATCAGGTCTAAAAGATGATAGGAAGTAGTATTTCTAAGGAAATATTTAGGGGGGTCTGAGTGTCATGGTTTATTGTCTACCAGATTTTTAGGAAGACCAAATCAGGCAATGAAGTCTTTCCTACAGGTCCTAGTTTGACACATTATGCATTCTGTCAAAGGTAGAAACAAATATGGCGATTTTTTTGTCTGTTAATTTAACAGGATATGTCCAGATGGATGAGATAGCAGTAGTAGAACTGTGGAACAAAAATTTGCTTCCGGTTTATGCTTTTTTTCTACAGCTTCTCATTAACTGTAAGAAAAGTCCATATGTCATTATATATAGCTGTTGGAAGTTAGAGAAGAGCAGTAGGAATCTATTCACATGTTAGAGGCATTTCCCATTTACTATCAGATCTTTGTAAAATGTTTGTTGCAGGTTCTTGCTTTCAATGATAAACCAGTGAAAAACCTGAAAGAGCTTGCAAATATGGTAGAGAACTGCAAGGAGGAGTTTTTGCGGTTTGACTTAGAATATCAACAGGTATTCCTTACGCCACAGTTCTGTATTATTGATTCTAGTATAACATGTTATTCAGACATAGAAGTAGTGTGTCATATTGTTTCTTAAGTATCTTGTAGCAACTCATGCTTTGTAGTTATGTAGATGCTCTCTTAGTGCTCGACTGTCAGATTACTTATCATATCTTTTAATCTCCTTTTGTGGCTCATAGACACATAGAGATGTAGAAGTCGTACCCTGATTTGCTTTTATAAATTTTCTTCAAGTAGATAGTATAGACAGTTTGCTGTGATAGTAGGACTTTCTAGCATGCTTTCTAGGGTGTAGCGCCACTTGTATCTGCCCATGCAACTTCCTTTTGTTTATATTTTTGCATTGCAATAATAACTCAGAATACAGTCGACATTGAGTTTGTCTGGAAACAGATTGTTGTTTTAGAGACCAAGAGTGCAAAGGTTGCAACTCCAGACATACTTACTACACACTGCATACCGTCGCCAATGTCTGATGATTTGAAGACTTGAAATTTGTGGTTGTGGAATGTAGTTCACGCGATGCATTTGGATTCAGCTTAGTGAGGCGCAAAGGTTACAGCAAATAGTTACATGAGTGTGAAAGAAGTCATAGCTTTATGAGGAAGTGGAGTAGTTGCCTTCTGCCTTGCATCTGTGTTAAATCTGCATGGAATTCCATTAAAAGGTCATGTTTTCGTATTCTCTTCCAGTGAAGTAAAGCTAGCAGAACTAAGCTTTATTCTTTTAGCCGCTATTGTGCAGGGATTTAGTATAGCAAATGATAGTTTAATTTTAAGGCACTTTGTTGTTCATCCTCTTTGGTTGCAAATTGTGTGATCCAAATATAGACCCCTGTTTGGCATTGCTTATGGATGCTTACTTTTATCTTTCTTTTTAATTTTTCAGTTTTTCAAGAAAATTTTTATAGTACTATAAATTTTTTTGTTAAATATCGAAAGTTATGAGTGAATTATATGTCTAATTTTTTATTTTTTAAGCTAAAGAAAACAAATTTGTTTTTTTAATTATTTCTTATCAAAAGTACAATTTTGTTAAGTAACTTAAATTGCCTGTTGTCAGATTGTCAAGTGCTTCATTAAATCAATCTCCTTACTTTAGTAGTTTATCATTTGAGTTATTTCAAAATTTATTGCGGCCAAAAACTATTGTTTGTAAAATCACGAATGCCTTTTTCTTGCCTCTTAAAATTGAGGTGAAAATGCACCTAATTACTCCATTAAGAAAATCTTTACTCTCAAAATTGCTACATTATTTTAGTTCTTTTTTTGTTATAATAGAATGATGCTACAAACTTTTTAATATTCTTTTATTCTAGCGCATAATTAGGAATTCTCTCTAATACAATAAAAATATTTTGTTAGTATTTTATAGGACAAATAATGAAAAACATAAATTTATAATAAGGAAAGAACTACATTAAATTTTTGGATGAAATATGTTAAAGGTACAATTTCGTTCCTTAATTCCTTTACATCATGATTCACAGAGGAAAATTAGAAATGAATTTCCAAACATTAAATACGTCGACTAATAGTGCAAATAATCAAAACTTAAATTGCTGAATTTTCCGTTGCCTATACATCACAGTTGTGTTGCTTGGACTGTTTGAAAAAACTTCAAAATTCCTCAACGCTAAAATAAGACCACATATTCGAAATTAACATTCCTTAAAAATCAACGAACGTCTATTATTTTCGTGTATGGCATGATATTGAAATTTACCAGACCTTAGAAATTAATAAATCATATTTTTTTCGTGTTCTATACATCACACTTTTCTTCGCTGGACAGAAACCGTGGCTTCGAAATTTCGAAACAGTTAGAAAGAGGCCCAACTTTGCAATTATTAAAATTACTCCTTCCTGTTATTATTACCACACAAAAACTGGAAGTTGGACGCTTGTCTCTTCCTAGTTCATCATTTTACCTAAGCCAAAATCACGGCATGCAAGTTTCTTTCACATCATCAACTGCAATAAAATGGTTCAGTTTCGCAGAAATAACAATCTTTGAAAATAAGAAGGCTGCCTGCATTTTCTGTGCATCTGATCAGTGGATACACTTACAATAACAACACATTGCTGTTCTGCATTCATGTGCTGATCACAATAACACAGCCAAAGAATACCATATATAGACCAGCAAGAAAAAAAATTATCCATGGCTCCTCATACTGCATACTATCTATTGATGTTTCCAGAATACTTCAAACTTTTCCATTGTGTGCTTTCGAAAGTGGATCTTGGATACCTCTTTGCTGTTCCAGCACCTTTTCTCAAAGCCTTCTATTCCCGCTTTTGCTGAGTAAAAATATGTGAGTATATTACATATGGGTGAAAATGCAAATTTGGTTCTTGGCATGCATCTCATATCTATGCTAATGCAAGATTGCAGCTCGTCCACAAGATAACTGCAGACTCAGCAGAAGAAAGATAGCTTCATTAGGAAGGCCCAATGTTTTGTAACCTTGGCATAAGTCAGGGACAAAAATGCAACCATTCTACTACAGCAATTATTATGAAAAGTGGCCTAGAACATAGAAGGACAAGAAACATTGAGTACTTTAAATCGTAGCATCAACTATTTTCACTGACAAATCTCGTGCAGTAGTCAAAACTTTTCAGGTAATGGTTACTTCTGACATATTTTCCTATAAGGAATTGGAAAAAGTAGAGAGAATAACTTGCTAATAATTCAAGAACCATTCTGTTATTGATATAGATCTAAACTCAAGGAAAACAACAGAGACTTACACTAACAGCTTTAGAGCGCGGTTTGGAATTATCTCCAACATGACATCTCTTGTGAATTCTGGATAGCACTGGATACCTAGACATGATCTCCAAGTGAAAAATTTTAATATCTGCTTTCTCAAAAGCAGCTTATATATCATAGCACCTGGTGGCACTATAGAACCTGCATTAGTTGAAAGACTAAAGTTTACCTTGGATGCTATTGCTTATGTGAGTAACAAAAATAAAACAGACAGTGCATCACAAAACTAGCGGATTCATTTTACGTTCAACATACAGTAAGTTCAAAAAACAGTAATACTGGATAGCATTATTCACAAGCTGAGATATGATAATGTATTGGTAATTGAAACATGAAAAGCAAGCTAATTCTTTACTATAGGAACACAAATTGAATAGCTAAGCACAGTTTCATATAAATTGATTACACATCTAATAATGATGAAAAGTAACATGAAGTTATAAGAGATTGACAGAGGGTGATCTCTAAGGATATATTGGATTTGGATCTCAACACAACAATTCCTATGTGCATGTTCTCATCTGATTAGAGTTTGAAATATAGCCAAACCTTACATTCGATCTCGCAAAAGATCAAATTTCAAATTTATCACCAAAACATCATTCAATCTCTTCTTTTACCAAATGATTGCTGGTTCCATAACAACATCGATCGACAAACAAAACGACCAGATGCATTCTTTCAAAAAAAAAAAAAAAAACAACCATACCAGATGACCAAAGCAATCCCAAGAATCTCCTCCAAGCATTTAAATCTTGAATCACACCAACAAGTCTATTAAACCACGGACTAATCTCATCGTGCGCATCAGCAGCGCTACCAGTAATCACAAACTCATCAACAAAGTACGAGAAATCTCTGCCGCCAACATGAAAGGACCATTTCTCATCTTCGTCGTTGCGAAATGGTCGAGAGAGCATGTCCACGTAGCCACCATGTTGGCGCTAGATGTACGCAGTAGAGTTGCCCTGCTTTCAGTACGGCGTACAGCATGGAGAAATCGATGACGGCCGTGATTGAACGGTCAAAGATCGGATGGTGGAGATGAACGATGGTGGGGTTTGTAGCGAGTTTAATAGTCTGTTTGTACGGGAGTGGAGAGAGAGAGAGAGAGCGAGCATTGTTGTTGTCCGACTGCCGGAGAGTTCTTCTGAGTTTGGTTAATTTGCACGATTGGCCAATTTAAGGGGCACATTTAATTACAAAAAACTCCACTGCTTCAATTTTCAATCAATTCATATATTCTAATATTCATTAAACACAACTCTTACTTTCAAACCAAACTTTATTTATATAAAAATTTAAATCAAACTTGTTGATATGTTTCAATATTTAAACTTTTTTTAATATTTCTATTAAAATTTATTTTTATAAATTTACTTTTATATAATTAAAATATGTTTTTAGTAAAAATAAACTAGTTTACTGTTTTAAGAAATATTTAGAAGCACTTAAAAAATAGATTTTTTTAGAATAAAGAATATTTTTTAAAATGAATTTGATTTTTTATTTTAAAAAATAAACAATTATACGTCACAATATATATATTATTTTTTAAAAATAAATATTATAAAAATATCAAAAAATAAATTATTTATTTGAAATAATAAGCGTTCAGAAATGATACCAATGATGCATTTTTTTACATCACAAATTTTACTTTTTTAACTTATTTTTAATATAAAATAAAATTTATTCTAAAATAAAATTTTCTATCATAAAAGTTTTTAAATTTAAATTTAAAACTTACTATTAAAATAATTTAGTTTTATTAAAATTTTTAATTTTTAAACTTAATTTTTAAAATTTAAATTTATTCCAAAATGAACACACCTCAAACGTATGCTTGTTTCACTAGTTCACTGCGGTCTACTTTCTGGTGAAGTAAAATTTAAAGGATGTGTTGTGCAAATTATTGTTGCAAGGTTTCTATATAAATAACGTTTTCGTCTTCCCTGTTGATTGATTAATTAATTTCAGTTAGACATCTCGGGAGCTCGAAGCAGACGCCAGCAATGGTGGACTCATCTCTGCCACCGCCGCAGTTACCGCTGGCGCTGAAACGGTGGGAGTTCGGCTTCGTTCTTATCTATACCTTCGTGTTCTATTCCACCGCCATCAACATTTCTCTTCGTCTCTCTCGCGGTACCCCCTCTGTCCTTCTCTCTCTCGATTTCTCTAAAAATGTTTTAGTAATTCGCTCTAAGTTAATTTATTGATGAAATTCGATGTTGGTCCTAGATCATTCTAGAAGGCTTTATGGACTTCGACATGGGTGGATATCTGACCGACTGAATGTATGGTTCCCTTAACAATCCTTGTATTTTTTGTTTGCCAATAAGAATTTGTTCCCGTCTTTGTGGTGAATTTTATCTTTCTTCTACATTGAGTTAGTATCTAGTAAACTTTTGTTTATATGATTATTCTTCTCTCTATATCTCTAAAGCAACAGTTCATTCCTTAGTTCAATTACTTATGATCACGACTTTGTTCTTCTTGGGGATGAGATTTGTTGCTTGAGTCTGATAAGTAGGACGTGTCTCTCTTCGTTATGCTATAATAATATTTGAACCCTTATCTTGTAAATGTTTTTGTTGTAGGATATGTCTGATGCACAGTGGAGAAATTTTCATGGAAACTTGCCTATTCTCACGCTTGTATTTGGTGTGTTTACATTAGTGGCAAAAATGGTCAGGTTCTGGTATCCACTGGAAGGGAGAGGGACGTCTGTTGTTTGGACTTTAATATCGCTAATTTACCTGACGTATCTGCATGGAGCTTGGTATGCGTTGTAATTGGACCCTATTATTTCTTTTAATGCCATTTTTTCTTCAACTTTAGTTGTACTCAATGAATAAACACCATTCCTTTTGCAGTGTTGTCTATATCGTGGCAATTGCTTGGCTCAACTATCTCCTTGTAAAGGTTTGAGCCAACTCCTTTGCATATATTGTTCTTTTTGTAGCCTAAATGTATAACTCGAATCTAGTGAATAGCTAAGGACTACAATTTTATGCTTTATCTGTCTTATTATTTCTGTATGATTAGTAATCATTGAAACTCTGAAACTGTATGCACACATCGCTAGTTGGTCATATTGTCATTTATCATGTACACGCAATTCTGCTTTCCTTAGGAAGTGCTTATCATGAGTCCTTTTCGTATATGAATGTGCTACGAACAACAGAGCAAGAGCTTGTCGTGCTCTTTAATGATGATAAATATCCATTTTCTTGTGAAGTCACTACTCCTATATGTGTATTTCCCCAAATTAGTGGTTTTCTGTAGCCCTTTTTGAAATCTCTGCAGTTTCATTTATTTAAAAACATTAGCTGTTCCACTTTTCTAGTCAGAGAAAAGGTGAACAAATTAACAATGAATTCGGCTTGAAAGAGACATCACAAACAATCAGCCAAATAAAATTGTAGAGGAATTAGTATTTAGCAATCAAACAGGTCCATAACGACGAAGTTGTTATCAGTTTCAGAGTAAAAGATTGTGATGTATGGTTTCCTTACATTTTAGTTACATAATTCATTATTCATGCTGCTGTTGTTTAACCTAATCTTATTTATAGTCTTAGATGATTAATATCCTCCAGTTATGCTAGCTCTTATGTTTGCTCTTCTGCGCAGATATTCGTGAACTTAAAGCATTTCTTGCTTATCCTTTGGATTTTTAACATAGCAGTACTTTTGTGTAACCGCATATATGAAGGTTATTCATTCTCCTTATTTGGGTTAGTGAACCAGTATCAGTTCCAGTGTTGCAGATTTTTATAAACTGTGGCGTGCTTTCTTATGTTGTGTCTTTTTTTTTCTTTTTGATAGGGAACCGTTTGCGATTTTGGACAACTATCGTGGTACTTTTAGATGGCATATATGCTTTAACTTAGGTACTTTGCCTTGACTATATATCTGGGAGTCTTTATGCTGTAATGATTTCAAGCTAGTAGTCCTTACTGGTATGCTTGTAAGGGCGATCACTTACTGGAGTTTGATGGCATCATTACTTTATGTCTTCTCTATTTTTGTATGAATGGAGCAAGAAATTCCTTATTTTCAGACAGTAAGACCTGGAAACATTAGCAACATAAAGTAATGCTTCAGCTGTTCAATTTATCGTACGTTAAGAGATTTCTTTGTTGGTTATTCGGACAATATTGAAGCTGCAAGGATCTTCTTGTTTGTCTCACTGCTTTTCTCATAGTTATTGCTTATGCCTTGAATTTCATGATATCATTTCTTGATAAATACTGGTATATTTTGGGCAACAGTTATCCTACGGATGATAAGCTTCGGATGTGATTACAACTGGTCATTGAAAGGTTCACACTTTGATCACGAGGTACATCAATTATAGGCTCAATCTGATATTGAGAGACCTAAATACAATATTACTGTGTTAAGTATGGTTTTTACCCTTCTAGTAGATAAAACACTAAGTGAAAGTTCAGTTACCTAAAGTATGATCTGGCCAATTTATTCAGTTTTACATTTCTATGTCATGGAAGAAAGATTTCTACCTGAATTTTTGTTAACATGTTCTATAGATGCACACTCTTAAGTTTTCTTGTTTGATGATACAGAAACATGCGGCGCGCTGCTCTCTTTGCTCTTCTGGTAAAGCATGCTATGTTTCATTACAGGTACACTAAATTTTCAATTGTGATTGCAACACTTGTTGTTCACGTGGTTAGCTTGTTGAAATGAGAGGTTCATATACTTGCTTTTGGCCTGACAAAGTTGAATATGTGTATTTCACAATTTGACCTCTAAATTCATCTCATGTGTAATGCTTTAGGATCTAATATTCTTCGCTTGATCATGTCACTAATTTCCTAGGCATCATGATTATTTTCTAAGTTAAAGAAGCATACTGTTCCTAACCATAGAGGTTTGGTCTGACCTGAAAATAGTTTTTAGGAAAATGCAAACATGTACAGTAATCTTATTACGAGTGTTATGAACAATTTATCTAGTGTTTTCTCACTGTAGGTTTTCCTACTATATGTATGCACATATGCATGCAAGTGGTGAATACATCCAGACAAACTTATGTTCACTTGCATATACCACTAATATCAAACTAATGTAACACATTCTTTTGATAGATAAAATGCCTGCGTTTCATGAGTTCCTTTCCTTTTCTCAGTTAGCTTTGTCTTGGATTAATTTTATGCATGTTTACTCATGATTAAGACTATTGAGTTAACCATTAAACGTGCTCAGTCAAGCTGTAAGGTTATACCTGCTATACATCCTATGCTTTTTCATCTTTCTTGTACCCTCGTTTTGCAAGGCTGGCGATACAGGATATTGTAATTGTTATTCTGTTTCTATATCCAGTTGATAAGATGCTCTTGCTCTGTAGTAATATAACCTTATAAAAAAGCACATATAAATTGTATGAATGATTTGAGTGTTGTTAGATTATCAATGATGTTTAACAATGGATGCAAAGTTATGCATGCTGTATGCCTTTAGAGTGTGTAATATATATTGAAATCTCATTGCAGCATTTATTATTCATGCCACTTTAGGGGAAAGTACTTCCAGTTGGCAAATACTCATTCAGAACATACTTGTGCTATTTGATATATGCGCCGCTTTACATTGCTGGACCTATTGTGAGCTTCAATGCATTTGCTGCGCAGGTGAAGCCCCTTTCCTTATTCCAGAATAGCTTAAACTTTTAACAGTGCTGCAATATGCATCGTCTATTTTGCACGCCTCTATTTAGATTTTTCTTGATCGTGGATATGCCAGTTCTTTGACAATTCCAAGTGCACTTATGTGCTGCAGTCTAAAGCAATATATGGTACTTTCAGTCCTTGACATAAGTGCTTTATAAAATACTTTTAGGTTGGTATTATACCTTTTGGTTCTAAGGTCCTTATTGTTCTTCTTCTTACTTTCATGAAACTTCATATATAGCCTGCAAGTCAAACGTAGGAACTTGCAGACTGATGAGTTCGTTTGCACTATGGAAAGAGTCCAGTTCTAGTATCTAGTGTAGCGGAGTTAATATATTTATGTATGTTCATTAAGACAGGAGTTTCTTGCTCGTACCTAGGGATATCTGTATTCACGATGTAGATTATGAATCCTTTGTAAAATATTCACAGAAAAGTATAAGCTCTACAGATTAGCTATTGGTGATAAGTAAACAAAATGGTGTGACAACCATCAAAGTCATTCCAAGTTCTTTTAACTTCAAGCAATATCAATCCAAAGTGCAATTTAGTGCTAGAAACTTGTTAAATATCTCTGTTTAGATTTTAAGAAATTTTTTTTTATCAATTGCTCTCTTTGTGTCTCTTGCTAATTAAAGACGATGTTTCCATCCTCACCTGATCCGCCATGCTATATTCTTTCTTTTGGTAAAACTTTTCTTATGTGTTGAATGGATAGATGAACTTGGGAATTCTTGCATAGAAATAGTTTGCCAACTATTGCTTGATTAGCTAATTTCTTTTTTTTATCCATATGGACTTGGCTCTTACCACCATTCTTGATCTTGAGCAATCAACCTTGCATCGAATAATAGCCTTTCTGCTTATTAAGTCTTACAGTATCTTGACTACCTCTATTTAAGAGTTCTCTATATCCTCACACTTGTGCAGTTGGATAACCCCCAAAGAAGTCATTCAGTCCGGGAAGTTGCTTGGTATGGATTCAGATGGATTTTTAGTCTTGGTCTGATGGAAATAATGACGCACTTCTTTTACTATAGTGCTTTTGCCACTAGGTAAGCCACTTCAATGTGTGTTGTAAATCATTGACCTTCTCTTTTCTCAAATCATGGAGACAACTCTTATATTCTGTCTGCAGTGGTGTATGGAGGCTGTTATCACCTTTTGAGATCTTCCTCATTGGATACGGAGTATGGATCCTTTGAATTGATATTCTACCAGAACACTTTCCATATTGTCATTTCCAAATCCTTTGAACTCCTTTCATGCTCTCATATGTGGAAGTATCATATTCTGTCTGACCACTAAGCATAAGTCATAAAAAAACTGATTGCATGGCATGTTGACAGTTGATATGACAACAGTAGTGAGTTGTGTTTTGTGTCAATTCATGATTTTCATCAAACATGAGTATGTATACTGCATAGAAGAATGTTTACTTGCATGCTTATCTGAAGGCACTGAAACCAATAACAGTTTTGAATGATTGCCTTACGTCAGGTTCTGAACTTTATGTGGCTGAAGTTCTCTCTCATTTGGCGCTATTTCCGGTTTTGGTCATTGGTAAGACATTTACTCTATATCTTTTTTCACCCTTCAATATGTGGCTATGGCTTCATGTAATAAGCTGGAAATTTTTTTGTGAGTATTGGTAGATTACTATAAGGCCATACAGTTCTATCCTTTGCAAACAGATCTGTTTTTGTGCAAGACATGTTTGAGCAGATTGTGTATTGTTTTATTAAATGCCAGATAGGAGGCATCGACACTCCCGAAAACATGCCACATTGTATCAACAATTGTCATGATTTAGAAGGCTTCTGGAAAAGTTGGCACGCTTCTTTTAACAAATGGCTTGTCAGGTTGTTCCATAATTTTGTTGAAATCTATGCGCTACCATATGATAAAAGTAATGACTGCTATGCTACCTTCACAGATACTTGTACGTTCCACTAGGTGGCTCTAAACACAAGCTATTGAATATATGGGTCATTTTCACATTTGTGGCTTTATGGCATGACCTTGAATGGTAAAATGATCTTAACTCAAGTCCTCTTGCTGTTTGTCTGTTAGATCATGTTGATTACTTGTACGTATTGGCTTCAGATGCATTTCTCCTGACAATAGGTCTTTTATTGTGCAACAGGAAACTTCTTTCTTGGGCCTGGCTAACCTGTGTGTTTCTAGTCCCTGAAATAGTTATTAAATCCTCGATAAATGCATATAAGGTAACACTTTTTACGTGTTAGCCATGGACATGTTCCTCATGAAACAATAATGATGCAGGCAGAATGTTGAAGGTGTTTCATGGTTAATAGTATGTCATACACTTGAATGATGAACTGACTAAAGTTTTTTGATCTATAACAAAATAACATAAAATTTATCATCTATCTATTGTTGTTTAGAGTCCAATACAGTAGAATTTATGAATTAAATATCTTTTTATTTCAGAAACCACATATGTAATAGGTAGTCATGGACAAATCAGTACCTATTTCTTTTAGCTACCAAGCTGGTTGTCCTATAAAGTAAGGACTTCTATCTATATTATCTGAGACCACCTCCTGTTAGAATGGATCTATCTAGTAGTCGAAGTCCAATATAGCCTCTGAATATATAATCGGTAAGCTTTACATAAGATAGTTAGAGAATGTGCTTTAGTTTATGAGTGTTCCAATATTTATTGTATACATAATTATATTCTTTTTATTTTCAGGCAAGAAGTGTCATTGGTGTGTTCATACAACGAGAAGCAAAGGCTCTTGCTGGAGCCATCACTATTTCGTGTCTGATGGTGCGTTTTCAATTCACACAGCACTTTTCAGGATCTTACTCTTTTTCTCATAGTTGTATCTCCTTTACACCACCATATCATTTTTGTTGCCTGTCTGGAACAACAAGGTGTTGTGTGTCTAACATGTTTGAGTTATTTTTTATAGGTGGCAAATCTTGCTGGTTATGTCATTGGACCGACAGGAATCAATTGGCTGATCTCGCGATTGCTACAAAAAGATGGTCTAGATACAAGATTTTTAACTCTTCATCTTCATATCTTATCAAATATCTGGCCTCAAAATTTTCTTGTCTACGTCAGGATTACCTGTGCTTAGCGTCATATTTATCTCATTTTACGTTGCTGTAAAGGTATACCATACTTTTAACTGCTACCTCCTACATTATATGTTTTCTTTCTCTTAGCTTGCTGACTATTTGGCATGTGCAGTTGATGTTGCATATCCAAGAGTTCAGAGAAAAGTGATTGTATATACTATAATGCAATGAAGTTTGGTGCCGGCTACAAGAACGTATTGATGGTAAAAGATCACCACTAGACCTTTTCTTTTTCTTGACATGCTGATGAGTGCTGGTTGAATGTTGAAAAATGCAGTTGCAGGGATTAGGCTATCAAAATTCCATTAAGCCAGAAGAATTCACAAGAAGGTTGTTAGAACCTCTACTTCTTAGTCAGCTGTTCCGCAACCACCCAATAAATTTCACCACAATATCACAAGTGATGTTTTGGTCAGAAAACTGGCTTTATTCAAGGAAGTTACTGATGAGCTAAACTTTCATGCCTACTTGCAGTTCGATACTTGATCATGTAACTTATTGGTATATCTACTTGACTGGCAATATGTCAATACGGTTCCCTTTCACGTATGAGAGGGATAAATTTTGATCTGGTAGCAAGTCTGTTTGTCTCTTACTTGTATTCTTCCTAGACATCTCATTAAAACTGGATATTAACCGTTTTATTGTAAAATTCCAGTCCAGAGTGGTATGTTTTCATTCTCAGGTACTGCAGCTGCCAGTCTTTATAAAGTTGTCAAGTTACTTATTTAATTCTAACAGCTTTCCAACCTTACGGCAGGAACAGTTGACCCTTGCAAAATCAATTCCATCCATACAGATGATCTCTTTATGTAAATTCCAGGAAGAGAGGCGAAGCACAGACCAACAACCATGCTACTTGCATGACTCGAAAGAACTAAAAGTTCTTCGAATTAGAATCACGTCTTAAGTCTGCGTTTGGTAGGGCATACCAAGCGCAGCTTTTAAACTTTCTTTATTTTATATTTTTCAATATATATTTTATAAATATTTAAAAAATTTATTTTAAAATTTAAATATTAAAAAAAATTTATATAATAAATTTTTTTTATTATATATTTTTATTATTTTTTTAAAATTAAAAAAATAAAAATATTTTTATGTCAGAAAAATTTAATTTTATAAGCAATTCTAAAAACATCCTAAAAATGGATAACATTTTACACAGGATAAAGGAATATCCACATTACCAAACTAATCTAACAGCCAACTATTGGTTGACTCGAATAGCTCAATGAAGAAAGCTTCGTGTTATCCGGACTCCAGTTGTCAAGCCATAGCCATAAAACAGCGGCAAACATCAGAAAATGAACAGCAGTACAACGAAGAAATTCCCATAACAATAGACATTTATTCAATGATAGCAATATTGATTATATAGTTGCAATCTTGCAGTTCCAAACATGAGCCAGTAAAAACTCAGAGCTTGGTGAAAAACAGCTGCCAGATTAACAGCTGTCATGGCAGACACTAGAAATTCGCTGCCATTACCTAAGCCCCAGAGAATTTCCAGGCGCAGTGACAGACCACTTGAGAGCAACCAAACAGGACTTATTACATGACCAACTACAAAGACTCGCACACTGACTCATTAATAGCATAATTAGAAACCAATGCTTCAGACTAGAACGATATTAGAAAGACATTGAGGCTTGGCTAGAACACACCAGGGCAGAAACACGCACAAATGCCCTAGCAACACCGTAACCAGGACCCAGTAAAAAAGACAAACTGGAATAATCATTACCAGCAAACTAGACCACCCAAGAAACCATGGCGAGGCGGTAAGTGTAATAAAACCAAGAACCTAGCCCAAGCAAGAGCATGCTCCTGATGAAACAGAAGCGAAACACTCGACAACAGGTCTCCCATGAAAGACGAGAAAAACCCGAAAAAATGAGGCTTGACCAATGGAAACTTGGAAAACCACCCTTGCCATGGAGGAAAACCCGCTATGACGACCTAAGAGAAAAAATCGATAGATACTTGAACCACGAAATCTGCTTCATTGTTTTACTATCAACTAGTGCTGGAGAATTGAGTCCATCCACTGAACGTTGACAAAAAGATTCAGCACAACTGGCACCTTCCCATCTTTCAAGAAAGGATGTTGCACCACCAGAGCTTCTCATCGAGTATGTTGAGCAAGTTGCCGCTGATCTTGTTGCACTGAAGAAGGTTCAGTCCTACAAGGGATCTCCTCATGTTGCTCAAGAAAGGCAGACTCCTGTCAGTGACGTTGGAGCAACCAGACAGGGAGAGAGCTCGAAGATTGATCTGTCTTGCACTGGCCAAAACAGCGACACCATAGTCAGTAACACCGCATTTTGACAGCTCAAGTTCCTCAAGCACAGAGCAGTACTCTCCTATCATTAAAAGACTCTTATCTGTAACCATCCTGCATTCGCTGATATTGAGACTCTTCAGAGTCTCTCCATGAGCCATCACAATAGCACAAATCACTGCATCAGTCAGGCTGATACAGCCCCTAAGATTGACCTCGACCAATCTTGACTCAGAACTCTGCACAAGAGGAAGAAGCCCAGTATCTGTAACACCGGCAAGACCACTTAGATCAATCTGCTCTAAATCAGGGCAGATCTTCTGAACGACGACTAAGCTGGAGCTAGTGAAACCGGGACAGTCACAGATAGTCAGAGAATGGAGCGAAGGGCACCAGGGAAGCTGAGCAGGGTAGTCCACAATATCCTTAATTCCTGAACACTTGATCAAGGAGAGACTCTTCAACCTTGCATTGCAGCAAAAGAGAGTAGCAAGAATGCCATAGAGTGTCACCTGGTTGCAGCATTCCAGGTGCAAGCTCTCTATAGCCCTAGCAAACTGCCCAATTACTGCAAGTCCAGTATCCGAAACAAAGGCACAATTACGAAGATTAAGCTGCTTTAGGTTTGGGCTACCCTTTACAACTGCTTCTAGTCCAAAATCTGTGACCCCATTGCACGAATAGATTATCAGAGTCTTAAGTTTCTGCAGTCCTTGGGCACTTCCCATGACCCAGAATCCTCTTTCATTCACATTCTTGAGATCAGAGAAAACCAGCTTAGTGACCAACTTTCCATAATGGCCGATGACAGCAAGAGATGCATCAGTTATATCGACATTTTGAAGCATTATCTTCTCAATGGAGGCAGAAGCTGAGCAAACAAGACTTGCAACTCCCTGATCACCCACTTTAGCACAGCCCTTGATAGAAATGGACTTCAGCATAGAGCAGGATCGGCCAATAGCTTGGAGGCCTTCATTCTCAATCCCTGAGCAAGCTTCCAATGATACAGTAGTCAACTTGGGGCACTTTTGCGCAATGGAAATCAGCCCCGTGTCCGTTATCTTTGGGCACATGATCAAATCAATCTTCTCCAGCATTGGACAGCCCTCTGCAATTTCAACAAGTCCTGCATCCGTTACCGAAGGAACATTCCAAAGAGAGAGAATCTTAAGGGTAGGGCAACCACGGGCAATGGCAGACAGACCGACATCAGTAACTCTGTGAGTTGGATGGCTTCCTCGGATTAAGAGCTCACCAAGTCCTCCTCGGCCATTTATGCCAACTGCTATAGCAGCAAGTCGATTATCAGTGGCATCCTTCTCTGACAAGCTCCTGGTAAGATGATCACCGCTCTCATCTTCCTCTTCCTCCTCATCAGTAGCAACAGGATAACCATTGAGATCAAGCTGGGGCTTCTTGGGAGATCTTGAGGATGCTTCCTTCTCCTGATGCTTCATGTCCGAAGCACGCAAGCTGCTCAAAAGCATGAGCCAGCGTTTGGAGACACATGCAGAGTTGCTCCTCTCCTTGCGGTCAGGGAGACGGCGGAGTATCTCAAAGAGGCACTCGTCAGGGAGGGTATCGATCGTTGTCCCCTCCAACTTATCAAAGTCTGCTTCTAAACTGAATACAGGAGGGACCACGAATCGGGCCTTCTTGAGTGAAGGCCAGTAGACATCCACTTTAGGAGCCAGAGATGTGAAGATATCTGTGTAAAGTGGTCTCTTATGACAGAATTGACCTGAAAAACAAAACATACAAGGTCTACTCAGATCATATATTACATAAGCACATCAAGAAAACTGATTTGATATATATATATATATATATATATATATATATATATATATAGTAAGTAGAGACCTACAGACCATTAAATCAGACCCTCAAAGAAATTTACAAGAAAAACATAAAGACCCATGATGAACAGGGAACAAGTTTAGGCCATTCAATAATTTATAACAAGCAACAAAAATCAATAATTTATAACAAGTATAAGACAACAGCTATATCATCAAGAAGCAACAACCTAGGCTGCCAGATAACAGATACGAGCAAACCGATCAAGTAGATCTAAGATTAACAACCCATCTACAGGTAAATTAGCAAGTAAATACTGAGAAGATTTGAAATGACAAAGAAACTTGAGATCAGAATATAGAGCAAAACAAAAATCAATTACATGAAGCCCACAAGCAGAGATCTGAAGTTAGATATCTCAAATAAACGAGAAATAAGCTCTGATTTCAAACTGCGGGATACAGAAATCAACAAGCAAAAAACTTTCAAGAACAAACACTTGCCGACAATCAGATAACATATTTGTACAGAAATCGAAAATCAGAGACAAAATATCTTATAAAGATTACAGTATTTTTTAAAGATTGACGAATAAAAATTACCTCCATAATTGACGAGTGCAGGCATGACTGCCCCAAAGTAAGATCACCCAAGAACTCAAGAAAAAGCTCACCAAAATCAACAGAAACAACACCAACCACCACCAAGAACACAGCAACAACAACAACAATGAATCCTTTCAACTCCAGATGCATCAACACAAGCCAAGCTTACAAATTTATGTTATCAAACCCTACTTATGTAGGGTAAAAACAGATTTTCTTCAAGAATTTTTTCAAAAATCAACATGTAAAAAGTGTAGGTGATTGAGGAGAGAGGAAGGAAAGAAGAGAAAGAAAGAAAGAACCGAAGCTTTAGGGCCTCTTTAGTTTCTTGGGAACTCGTGTGTGCTTATCTTTCTCAACACCACACCACACCACACCACACCACACCTCCCTTAAAAATTTAATCTTTATTTATTAAAAATTTTGCACACAACACAGGTTGTTGCGTATAATCAAAAAAAAAAAAAAAACCAATAAGATGATGACCCACATGAAACGAAAGTCTTTGGGTTCTTCTCCCTCTCCCGCCACCCTTCACGTGTCTCCAGGTTCAAAGAACCCAAAACTTTCCTCGACAAAACAAACACAACTACATCACTAGTAAAAAAAATAATTTTTTCTTTAAAAACAAGAATAGAAAATTGTGAATTATGTCGTTAAAATAATTAAATGGATGAAATGGAAACAAAATAAACAAATAAACTCTTTGTTGGGTCCAGCTGTGGAGGTTTTGAGGTGCTCCAATTGTTGGGAAACCGATTGATACAGATGTGTGTGCATTAATATGACAGCTTCATTCACTATTCTTCATGTACTTTTATTATATACACATGTGTATATTGGGAATACACTAAACTTTCAGTATAATTATTGTTCCGATTGGAGTAGAATGGGAACGAGTCGAAATTGTTCATACTATTAGTTATAAAAAATATTTTTATAAAAATAATTTTTTATCTTAATAAATTTAATAAAATTACATACGCAATACACAAAAAATTTTATATTGTTCAACTTTTTATATAAATTTTATAAAATATTATAAAAGTTTTATTAAAAAATATTAATTGAAAAAAGTTTTTAAAACGTTTTTTAAAACGCTCCGCAGACGCGCGCCAATGTCGGTGTTATACTTTTTCCTTCTTTTAGGACGTATTTACTAACATTTCAAATTTATTTTTTTAAATTTATTTTGATACAAAATATATACAAAAATTAAAATAAAATTTTTTTATTAATAAATTTTTTTAAAAGTTTAATTTTAAAATATAATTTTATTTTTTATTATATATTTTTAATTTTTTATTTAAGTTTTTAAATTGACTTTTAAAAGACTCACTCCGTTCATTTTTATATCAAAATAAACGCGTCTTTTTTGGTGTAAATTGGAATAAATCTAAACTGTATAGTTATTGTTATTGATAGGGGTAGGATAGGAATAACTTGAAAATGTTAACAATATTTAATGTTGGTGTTTTATTTTTTTTTTGCACGTACTTTCATTATAAACATGTGTATGGGAGTAAAATTCTAAACTTTCAGTATAGCTATTGTTCTTGATAGGGGTAGAATGGGAAGAACTTGAAATTGTTAATACTACTTAATATTGGTGTTATAGTTTCTTCCATCTTATCTTGCATGAACTTTTATTATAACACGTGCAAATGCCAATAGAAATTTAAACTTTCAGTATAGTTTTGTTCTTTATAGGGGTAGAATGAGAACAACTTGAAATTGTTAACAATATTTAATGTTTGTGTTATCTTTCTTTCTTTTAGATTTCATTAAGGTGTGAGTTTAATGATAGAATTTATTGGGTTTTGCAGCCGGCCTACTTAATAATAAATTTACTTTCTTAATAAATTTTTTGCTTTTCAGTTTCAGTAATTACTTAGGCGAGGTTAATTTGAATAAGCTATTACTATTATTATATCAGAGCAAGTGATTGATTCTTAAAATTTATAAGAAATCAAATTATTAGAAAAAGTAACACATAATAGACCAAATTTTGAATAATATCATCAACTCATGTAGAAAATTTTTCAGAATCTTTGTAATTGTACCAGATTATTCAAAATTCAAGAAAAAGTATTTTTGGATGCGTTGCACTAATTAGCAGATATTTGAGGGTACTTATAAATAAAAAATTTTTAAAATAAAAAATTTTTTTTGTTTTTTTTAAAAATAAGTTTTATTTTTTTTAATTTCAAGAAAATAATAAAAATATATAATAAAAAAAATTTCATTATGTAGAATTTTTTATAATTTTTTTAATAATTTTTTAAATAATTATAAATATATATAAAAATATAAATGAAAAATAAAAAATAAAAAAATTATTTTTTTTAAGCAAAACCAAATGGACTCTTAGTGCTTTCTAGATAAGTCAAAGTTGCTTTATTTTAAGGGTTCATAATTCATTCAACATTAATTGAATGAAATCTCCCAATTTATTTTCATTTTTAATTTTTCTACTAGCTTGTTGGTCAGACTTTGCTAAGATAGTGTTTTATTTACATAAGAGTAAAATTTTATAAATAATAAACTTCGGTGAAAATTAAGTTTAAAATATTAATTATAATACGTAAAAATTAAAAATTCAAATTTGAAAGAAAAAAATGGAATTGGTTCAAATTGAAATACCCCCGACTAAAACTTGCTACTATGTTCATGCACCAATTTTTGGAAAGGTTTTTCGCTACATAACACTAAGTTGCTCTGCATTAAAAAGTAAATTTTTCATCAAATAATTATTTTAAAGTAATTTATTATAATTTTTGTATAATTATATTTTATAATTAATTTTAAAAAGATTTACTTTTTTTAAGAAAAAACTTATTTAATAAAAACTATCAAAAAACTCTAATTATTGCTCAAATATGTAAATAATTACAAACTATATTTCCAACGAGATGGTTTTAAAATGGAGTAATATACATTTTTTATTCCCTCGCCGAATCCCCAACAAATCTCTTAATTGTATATGTTGTTATTTAGGAGAGAGCACAAGTTGGCTAAAAAATAAAATAAAATTTAAAAGACTACTTGCATGAGTGGGTTTGTTTTCATGAATGGATTGATTGAATCCAGGTTGGCAATAGAAGAAAATGGTTCCTTCTTTGTATTTGCCCAACATTTTGAAGTTGTAGTATGAATTCGTAGGTGTGTTTGCCCAACATTCCTTCTTTGTATTTTAAGCTTATCAAAATATTAGATTTTTAATTTTTAATTATATATTTTTAATACATATTTTATAAGTATTTAAAAAATTATTTAAAAATTTAAAAAGTATAAAAAAATTTTATATAGTGAGTTTTTTTATTACATATTTTTATTATTTTTTTAAGACAAGAAAAATAAAACTTATTGTTAAAAAAAAAAAAATATTTTTTATTTTAAAAATTCTATTTTAAAAATACTCCTAAATGCCTTCTTAGCCTAAGGGTTTTAGTTTTTAGATGCATTTGGTATTACTTTTTTTAAAATACTTTTTAATAATATTTTCTAAAATAGAAAAATATTTTTACTATAAACTAAAATATAATAATTATTATTTTTATAAGCACTTTTGAATTATTTTTCTTTTTTAATATTGGGCGGACAATTTTAAAACCAACTGGTAATATGCGGAATGAAGAAAACCAAGTCTGTGTATATACAGATAAGTCTTAACAAATAAAAGACAGTAAATTCAAATTCATAACTCAGGACTTTCAATCTTTCTTTAATGGTGAATAAGATGGTTTTAATTAGTCGCTCAAATTAAAACTTCATATTGAGTTATTTAACTCGATGAATTGTCTAAAATATTAATAAGATGTTTTTTGTTTCACAAAAGTAATTTTCTAAATAGTGATTTTCTTAATAGATTGAGTTTTAAAAAAAATTAAGTTATAAAATAAGTAATTGTAGAAAACAAATGTTACTTTGAAATAAAGTTTTGGTCCAAAAAAATTATTTTTAAGTGCAGAAGAACATACTCAAGGAAAAGTAAATACTTGGAAAATAACAAGAAACTACGAGGAATTGACCTACGAGTTCAATGCAATGAATGTAAAAGGATTCTTTTTCTGGTTAGCAACTTGGTCCTTCGGTTCATGCATCTTCTCTTCCCTTTATAGTTCAAAGAACAATTTATAATAGTTTCAACTTGGAATAATCTTCTAAAAACTTTGCTAATCGTCTTTGGACGTGTTTACTTTGGGCTTATTATCAACCCAACAAATTCATTTTATGAAAACTTATTTAATAAAAAAATTAAAAAATAAAAATAAATTATTTTTTTTCAAAAATTTATTTTTAAAATTCACTTATACTACAAAAAAAATATAAAATTTGTTTTTCTAATCAATTTAATTTTATTTATCTTAAAAAAATGAGTTTAATTCAAAGTAAAAACATCTTTTGAATTAAAATGAGTTACCAAAAATAAACTTATAGAAGTTAATTACTTAAAAATTAAAATTTTAAAAGAGTTTAATTTTTTTATTTAATTTTTATAAAACGTGAGTTTGAAAATAAAATTTTTAATTTCAATATATGATTATTAAGAATGAATTTTTTGGCAAAATTAAGTTTAGTTTTTATATTTATTTTTTACAAAATGAATTGAAAATAAAATTTTTGACCAAAAAAACTGAATTTAAAGACTACAGGAACACACCATTAAGCTTTCATTGTTTTGGTACCTAAATATAAAGCAAAATGCAAAGGATTTCCAATTAACTATAGAAAAACTTTGGGCGAAATGTTTATAGACAGCTTGATCAAGAACTTAAAAACTTCTATACAAGAAAAACTTGAATTACTCATAAATGAAACAATTTCGAAGCTGTCAACATATAGCCATGCCCGTTCAATCCTTCTCTTCTTCTATGAGAAACGTATTATACCAGCAAATTGATAAGAGTGGTACAACAGCATACATGATCAAAGATTAGAAGATCAAAACAACTTGTTGACAATTGAGTTTTTAGTTCATTGCACCCAACTAAGTGTATCATCTTTATCTTAATAGAATACATGAATGAATAAAAGGAAAAGACCTATGTCCATGACTACATTCCAGAAGGAAACTCAAAGATCTTAAAATAAATTTATAAGCATTTTATCAATGTTGGTATGAATTCTCATGGTTTCTTTCCATCTAGAAACCTGAGTTATATACAACTTTGTAGCTAATGCTCCATTAGCAGGTCTAGGAAAGCGATAACTGCTTCCACAGCACCAAAGGTTCTTATTGAGGGCATTGAGAACATCTCTACTAAGTATCAAAAAGCTATAGCCACTCGAGATGTCATAAACACTTCTACTGAAAAACAAAATGCAGCAACACATACCATCTACGATGAAATTAAAGATAAATATATATTCGTAGTTTGAATGATTGACAGCAGATAGAACTGGTAAACCAAAAAATGATGACAGAAACAAGTAATCAAACAAACTTCATACATGTAAAGAGACATCAGTGGTACAAGCTCTGAAACACTTAAAGAGCAAAAACAGGTACTAAAACAACTTAAGCAAGAAGACAATCAGATACATGATTCAGTTCCCATAATATCCTAAAGTCCTACAAATTTCCATCTAAAGGGCAAATGGGGACACAAATCCCTAGAAAAACACTCACACATCCTGGACGCTCAGACCTGAAAAAAAGAAAAGAGCAAACACAGTTTAACCCTCTATTCAATTATCACCAATGAGTAAAGGATCACTTTAATGTAACAACTCAAGGAAACAGTAGGCATGAAACTCAAAATCATGCATACAGATTTCACAATGAAGTTTATGTTGTGCTGGTTATAGTTACTTGTTTCATTAGTCACAGATTTCTACTTTGTTACTGTAATGATCTCATCAATCTACAATCTCTATTATGGAGCAGCATGGCATATAGAACAGACTCAAACAACTCAATAGTGAGCAACCAAAAAACAAAAACTTACCTGGAGGGAGTGACTGCTTCAGCTTATCAGCCTTCTCAAGGTCGAAGACACAGAGTGTGTACAGGTACCTGGCACACCTGACCTTGAATTTCACCACATCCTTGCTCCTCTTGATCTTCACTGACCGAGCATCCTTCCTCCTGGCAGTGAGGAGAAAGTCTTTGATCTCATGGATTTGCTTCGGCTGCAAACACCAATTCAGCCAAAGCAACAAACACAATCAGCACAAGTTAATGTGCAAAAGCATAACGGACAAATCTCTTAATTTTTTAAACTCAAAACAAACCAGCCACCAGAGTTACTAAAATTTAGATTAAACTCACTACTTATTCAACAATGGACTGCAGTCCTTCTAAAAATGTCTCATAACATGACTAGATTTGCCATTACCAAAAATGAATTAGTGACTGAGACACTGAGTACAAGAAAAATTACTGATAGCAGCATGGGAAAACTACTTACTAGGCCATCTAACATTTTATTAAGAAACAATGCAAAACCACAGAGGAACACAATCAAGGAAATATGCATATAACAGAAAAACAAACAAAGGATAGACAGGATACAAAATGTAAAGTTGCTAAAGTTCAAAACATTCTAACGTGAAATCTCTTCCTGAATGCCGATACAGCCAATATATAAGAAAACAGGATTATAGACAAATCAATCGTCTATACTCTAGCGCAAACATATTAAAGCATTATTGGCTAAAATACGAAGGGCATTCCAGCCTTCCAGGTCAAGTTCAACATTACACTTAGCTCAAAATAATGTTCCAACAGTTTGAAGGGAACGCAGCAGAATTCCATAGCAACAATAAAAAACCACTCAAGCAATGAGCATTGAAAGAAATAACCATGGTAAACCTAACATAAGGGTTTGACTACTACATACTGTTCTAGCTTCACAGTAATGAAGAACAAAGATGACAGTACAAATTTCATCGTTCAACTAACGAATATTTCAATAAAACAAAAAAAATGATCTAAATCGAAATTAATTGCTACAGCAACAAGTTTGAATAAAACAATTCGAAGAAATACACACCATTAACAGCGACACCAAATAAATAGGAGCAAAATAATCTTACTTCGAAGAATTGTAGAAGAAATGCTGGAACCATACCATTATTTTCAAGTTGGAACGCGATCTGATGGACTTCGATCGACGGCCGACTAACACAGAGAGAGAGAGAGAGAGGAGAGAGAGCGACAACAGATAGATCTTCAGGCGGCGGCCCTCTTTATATAAGAATAAAACCCTAGCGATCGCTTGAAATAAACGCAAATTTATTTCTTGGAATCAACCTTGATAGATGGGCCTGTAAGATAACGGACCGGGGTTAGTAGGCTTAGTGTAAGTGCCCTTCATGCTTATATAATTGGGCTGGAAAGTAACGCTAGTAGGCTTTATTTATTGGGCTAGATAGTATAGCCTCTACAATTTTACTCTTTGATACAATTCAAGCCGCTCCTAGTCTGCCAGAGCTCCGTCGAAGTTATTTAGCTAATGAATTATATGAATTACATCCAGTAACAACATTTTTGCAATTTGAAATAATTAACAACATATGAGTATTTGTGATTTCATTAAATTAAAAACAACAAGAACTTTAAAATCAACCTTGGCAGATTGATCTAGGCATAATACCAATTACGTTTAGGGTGAGTTTTTTTGATTTTAAAAGTGAGTTTTTTGAAAATGAGTTGTTAAAAATTGTGTTGTTGAAAGTGATGTGTTATTTTTATATTGAAAAATAAATTGAAGTGACTTTTTGTATTCTTCTTATAATAAAAAATAAATTAGAAATAATTTCTTAATAAAAAAACAATTTCGGTGAGCAAAAGAATGCACCCTTAAGAGTGTGTTTTCGAAGTGAGTTATTAAAAGTGAGAAATGAATTATAATTTTATATTTTTCTTAAGAAAAAATAAATTGAAAATAATTCTTTGTATTCTTTTGTGTAGCTAAAAATAAACCAGAAGTGAATATTTAGTGAGGAAAATGACTTGTTAATACACGAGGAGTTTTGAAATCACAGCAAAAGTTCCTTAAAATCCGATCACCAGAAAATTATATTCTTGGTATGATATTAGTTCAAAAATTTATAGCATCTCTCTATATTCATCAACAACAAAACAAATTACAGACGCATAAACTCCCCTTACTAAGATGGACAAGACAGAAGCAGTTCTCGGAGTCTCAAGTTTACAACAAAAGAACTCATTGTTAACATGTAGTACAGACATAAAATCAATAGCTGCAGGAGTCTGTGCGAATTTGTAGTGACAGAGCCATTAGGGGATTGCTGATTTAGATCTCTAGAGGCAGTCTGCACATTTGCGTATGATCGTAGCCGCTGGTTTTACTCAGATTGCATATAGAACTGCTGGAAAATGGGCTGCTATAGAACAGCCATGCCCAGTGTCAGCAAGTCTACCCCCAACTTCATACTCCACTCAGCTGCAAAAGACTCCGGTTGAATTCATGACTTTTCATCAGAATCCAAGGAATTACACCTCTGGTGATAGGCCACACCTCGATCACCAAAAAGGAGTGATTGAGAAAAACCATATGAACATTGATGAAATGTGGACATTCATCAGCCATAGTTAGATGAAGCTGCAGAATTCTTTCCTCCATACTTTGTCAAAACACCAGTTAGAGCAGCCCTCTCCCTTACCTTCAACCTGAATGACAAAGTGCAAATGTGAGAAACAAAATTTTGAGTACCTGCTATTAGTTTAGAATTCGAATCCTGAATTGTGATTAGACAGGTTATACCTGCCCATTGAAGCAGGTAAACTTTGCTTTACTGCCTTCTGAGATTTTACTATGACCTTTTTCTTTCTTGCGTTAGTTTTGTTCTTCTTTTTCTCTGAGATAGCACTACAGTCGTTTGATTCCAGGATACCAGGACAGAACTCATTTGCCTCGCGAAAGGAAGTAGCTCCATTTCCTAAATCAGCATCAACCATACTACCAGTGGAAGAGGTTTGAACCTCCTGATTAGAGGGAAGGTCGTCAGCACAGGAGTTAGCCACCGTGTTATCTTCCTCAAAAAGCATTTCCTGGGCCACTCTCTGACTAGAATCATGATGTTGAAGACTAGGCTTTTGCATACAATCTCTACTCACCATACTGCAAGTGATTTCCTTCTCAACCTTACCGAAAATTACACTTTGGTTTGAATACATCATTACAAACCTAAAATAAGACAAAGATATGGACATTTAGGTTTCAGTCAAAAATAAAGAGCAGACAAGATACTAGATTTAAGGGATAAAGAATTCAATGTCAAAAGGCCTAACCCAGAAATTAACTACAGAGATAGCCTCAGATCTTTCATGAACTTCAACAGATATAAATATTGTCAACTATAGTTTGACGACTGCAATAGAAGTTAGTACCTTTCCGCGATCTCCTCAGTTTCCAAATCAATGAAGGCAAAACCTTTGCAGATAGGATCTCTGGTCTTCCGGTTTCCAGTTACAGCTGGTATTATGTTCATGATACCAGGAAACCCCTTAAAAGCTGTTTGCAAGTCCTTGTGAATGTTTTTCTTCTTTGGAAGGTTTGATACACGAACACGAATGCCGGTAGGGCCGTCAGATTCTGTAAATGCATAGGTGGAAACAGATGTTACCTAGTCCCTCCAGAATAAAACTTCTTAGTATCAGTGCGATTCACAAACTCAGCCAAGCTAGTCTAATACATTTTAATACAAATAAAATAAGACAGTCAGCATTGTCAATGAGATAGACCAAGGAAAAACAAAGCCCTATCAGAGATTTTAAATTTAAAAAAAACCTTACTAGTTATTCAATTTGGATATTTTTAAAATTCAAACATGGACGAAAATCATCCAGAATTAACGAAGAATTCCTAATAATCATACAAAAATATCAACATTTCATGATAAAATGTAAATGTATGGAAGCTATCCATTCAAACTTACTGATTATTTAGTTTGCATTCCTACATTCAGGTAGGGAGAGTAATCATCCAAAATCAACAAATTCATTACGAAATCTAACCCGTGGAACAAACATAAATTCACGCAAACAACCAAAAAATGAAGAAGAAGAAAAAATCAACCTTTTTTATTCTCCAGCTTATCCTGATCAATAATTATCTTGTTCTTTACATTCTGATTCTTGAGTTTATTGACATTAGCGAGCTGCGCTTTCCTGCTCTGCTCAATTTCTTCCAAAATTTTCTCTTCTAATGAAGTATCATAGACTCTGCCTTCACCAAACCCCCTCGGCTTATTTCTCAACCAATCATTATCATCATCTTTTTCTTCTTCGACAACATCATCATCACCATATTCTTCCTCCTCTTCTTCTTCTTCGAATTCATAAGCACCATTTAAATGTTCCCTTCCCCGCCGAGAAGCAGCAGCGGTGAAGTGTGAGGGATAAAGAAATCTTTTAAAGTTTGTTAACGAGGGAAATTTTGAATTTTGTTTACAAATTTGTGGCGGGCAAAACAATTTGGAGTGGAAGTGGTGGTGGTGGAGAAGGAGAGATACGGCGGTGCCAGAGGTGGCGTTGGAGGACATTCCGTCGGCGAGTGAAGAAGAAGAAGAAATGGATAAACTTGTTATTTTAAATTTTGTTGCTTTTTATTTTCTTTGGGGTTGGGAACCGAGTTAGACAAACGTTTGGGTGCGTTCCTACTGAATTTTTGTAAAATGAGTTTTTAAAAATAATATTGTTTAAAATAGATTAAATTTTTATATTTTTTTAAGTAAAACTGTAAAGGTAAGTTGGAAATAAGTTTTTATATTTTTTGTATTAATTTATATTTTAAAGTGAGTTGTTGAAAGTAAAAAGAAGTAACTTATTGAGATACGAGTTGGATGTATAAGAACTTTGTACGCAAGTTGCAGTTGCAGACTTGCAGTGAAACGAGCTCCTGATGTCTCTGAACTTTTAATAAATGAAATATTTTGAAAAAAAATTTTGCGAAGTTTAACAAGAAAAGTTACGAGAGATTAACATCAACTTTTAGTTTTCAGCTTATTCGAAAAGCTATAAATACCCTGCTTAATTTGATAAAAGTATACAACTTTTAGCTTCCAGCTTATATGAGAAGCTCTGAAATATGAGAAGTTTTGGCAAAGAATGAAATGGAATTTTTTTGAGAATGGTACTTGAATAGATAGCCAAAATTTGAACAATCCCATCTATTTTGATCCATGCATAAACATGTACTATATAAAATATACACAACTTGCCGATATCTTAGCAATCCAAAAGAATTTTTCAGGAACAATTTTTCGCTGTATAATCGACAAGGAATCAGTAGAGCAAAAACATCAAAGATTTGTTTGGTGATTTTTTCAGCAGCAACTCAAACTGATGGGAAGAACTTGTTGAGGTTGAAGGGTAACGAGTAGAATTCCTCGCTCCTTGTGTCTGTTTTGAATGATCGGAACCTGTCCCACCAGTGATAACCGCGGTCTCTTCGGACCGCACTGTCATGCCTTTGCAGCGTGTTGTCCAAAAAGAATGCTACGAGTCCAGCAACAAATGGCTTTGAGGAGAAGATTACATTGATGATGTCGTTGAACTGAACAAAAATAAGATGGTAACCAATCAAAACTCTGATTAATAATAAAATATGATGAGGTTTGGTTAGATATAGCATACCCATCCAGAGCGAGTGTGCACCGGACCATAACCTGCAACAGAAGTGTATTCATTGAAGTACTGAGGAATGGAGAGGCCCATGAAGACAGAGAACCCAAGAATAAATTTCGTTCTGAAGCTGTTGAGATTGCAAAACTGAAGGAAACTGAGACCAGCAGCACCTGCGTACAAATAACAACAGTAACATTAGTGAAAAGTGTGTTAAGATGACTTGGACTGCAGAGAATGCTGACGAGCAGGTAGCTAGCAAATTTTACATACCAACATATGCAAAAAAGAGGCAGTACAAAGCTGCAAATATTGGTGCCGGGATCGCAGCAAAAACTGCACCAAATTTTCCTGTATCGTGAACAGAAAGAGGAAATATGTTTAATACAGAAACTGCATTTTTTTTTCTTCCATCAACTACTCATGAGGATTCCATCATAAGCACACAAGATTTGTTTCAACCAAACGTTCACAGACATGATTGAATGTTCATGCTCAATCGAATACCGGATGTCTATGCATTGAGATACTTACCCAGAATCGAGAAGAAAATCATAAAGCCAGCAGCTATCTGCACAACTCTCCGGCTGCCAACACGGGTCAAAGCTAGTAAACCAGCATTTTCTCTGCAAAAAAAGGGAAAGAACATAGCTCTAAACTCAAGCTATGAAAGTGTACTAGCCAGGTTCGCTCTTGTCACCGATTATAAGCAGGAATTTCTTCGATGATGTCGACAAGTACTTTCCTCTTAGATTCTATTTACTTATAGACTATTTCATAAAACTTACACAGATACTGTTGATCCGGTGGCTGTTCCAAATAGCCCATCTAACAATATACCAATCCCCTGTGATATAGCCGCTATAAGCATCAGCAGATTTGCTGGAAAACTGATACGCTAGAATTAATTAACCATAAATTAAACTTCCCTACCTGCCAACCAATACCCCGACTGAGAACAGATGGAGGCAGAGGTGTTGCACTTGCATACCTCGAAACAGCAATGAATGTACCAGTGGACTGTACAACAGCATTGTAGTCACGAAATAATTTATTCAGTATCAACATACGCAACAAAATAAGATTTTCACAATACATATACAGCCAAGATATAGTAACATAGTGAGTTAATGAAATGATAAAAGCCATGAAAAACCACACCTCTACCAGACCAACAAATGCAGCAGCCATCATTGCAAAAGCTTCACCAGCTTCAAATGTTGGTGCTCCCCATTGAAAAGGATATGGAACTCTTATCCTGAAAAAAAAATCAAAGTATATGTATGATCACCTCCAATATCGCATGCATAATGTTATACCTAAGGTAACATACTGTCAAAATTTTCTTTACTCAAGAAGTTCAAAAGTCATAGTGGGTACCAGGGAGCTCCACTAACAAGGCCAGAACGATCAGTGCGACAATGCAACTGAGTCTTTGGTGCAGCATGCCTATAAGCTCCACCAATTGTAAGCAGGTACGCATAGAACCAAACAATTGCAATGGAAAAGATAACAGCAAAGCGGTCAAAGACATGCCTCTCAGCATGTATAAGATGAGGAATATACTGCAAAAGAGATCAACAAATAAGAGAAATTCATCAAGCAAATTCAAATGCAACAACAACCATATTCTTAAGACTCAGTCGAAAGAAAGCTCCATTGATAAGAGGAATGGAACTGGATGATTATTTATTTGATGAAGAATAGAAGCACACCTGAGATATTACAACTAATATAATCAGCATTGGAAGGCCAATCTCAATACATTTAGCAACCTGCATAGAGCAGAAGTACTATCTTATCTAAAGCGGGAAGAAGCCAAGTAGCACAGGCATTGCATCAGCTTGAAAGATCATACAGTGCATGAGGGTATTAAATAGTAAGCTTACCCCAGGAAACCCAAGCTCATAGAGCCCAAATCCAGCCAAAGCAACCAGAGGAACTGCTGAGAGTGGACTTAGAAATCTAAAATATAAATATGTTCCACTTGAGAGCACTAAAAGAGCAGCCTTTGAAGGAAATATCCCTAGAAATAAACCATGCATACAATAAAGATTAACCTGGTAACATTACGCCACAACCCACTGAAGCCAACAATGATTTGTAGAGTTGAAGCCACAATGAGAGTGCCTTGGGTTCCACGCATTATACGCAGAAATTTCTGCATGATAAATTCAAGGTACAATAGATTTTGCACAATAAGGAAAAGAACTATAATGAGAGCAAGATCTAGAAGGAAACCTCATGAGGATCTACAATGCTGTTATAACGACCTGCAAGAATGATAGAGATGGTGGGCACTACAAAGGAGTATGATGCTCCAATGACTGCTGGCAAGCGAGTACCAAAGAAGGTTTGCAACAATGTGTTCAAGCCAGCCACAAAAAGTATAGTCTCTATCACCCTAGCTTTATCATGCTTCAAATAACAAGAATAAATGGATTAGCTACAATAAGAACAAAAATTGATCATAACAACTAAAGAAATTCTACTAGCTTACATTGTCTCCACCCATCTGAGGAACAAGAGCAGTAGGAATGATGACAGTGGTACCAAGCATAACAAGAAAATGCTGGAAACCCAGAAGGATAGCTTCAGCTGCATCAGAGTTCCAAATTTAGAATAATTGAAAATTATGCTACAATAAAGTAGTGATTACATGCCCCAAGCATGTGGTGAAATCCACTTTGAACATTGCATGAAAATTCAAGAGTAGAAAACTATTCATGGATGTGGGAAAGAAACACTACTCAAGAATAGGAAACTAACCAAACTGTGAAACACACTGCAGCACTCTCTGCATTTCAACAAATGGTTTTGCATGAATATGGAAAAGAAAACTGCTTTGGATCATTTCCAACAACAAATCTAGTTTGCAGTAATGGACTCATATATTGCATGTATGTGGCAAATAACTTTCCTCAATCAGTAAGAAATAATAAATATAAATGCAGCTATGTCAAAGAGCTGGATAACAGTTCTCTATAACAAAGATTAAGGAAGCACATTATAGAGAATTTAACTGACTTTGCAAAAGTAAGACTGAAGTTGAACAAAAATCAAGAGAAGAAATTTCTGCATTCACTACTATTACTATATACCTGTCAAACTATTGATAAAAGAGAAACATCAAACTTCATATTGTGTTTTTCTGCAAAACAAACAGACTATTGGCCGATGCTTGCTCAAAGCCACAAGAACCAGAAGTATAGTTTAGGCATTACATTGGATCTGTAAGAGCTGCCTGAAGGTATAGGAAATCACTCTTCCTACAATTGCTATAAACCAGAAAGAACTCAAGTTCCAAGCTACTTACAGAATTGACACAACTCAACCTTAAGTAAAAGAAACGTCACTCAAAACACTATTATCAAACAACAGACACAAATCCCTTAAATTTGTTTTAGAAACACCTAAGATTAAGAAATCAGACACCCATAATATCAGGCCACCGACACCAACACAAGCAAAAGTTTGCCTTGCATATTCAATCAACAGAAACTACAAACTCCAATAACGACAGTAAGAAAACAAGAACTACAACAACCATCTCATCTAAGAACTCCAATGACAGCAGCATTACCGAAACTTGCTAAGAAAAGCAAGAGAAATCAAGAGAGAACTCACGCCATGGTGGTGGGCTGGTGATGCAGTAGGAGACATGGGATAGCTGGTCCTTCACTGGATGCGGGACAAGTTCATCGGCCTTCGGCGCAGGCGCCGCTCCTCCTCCACCTCCGGCCATCTTCTATAATCTTTTTCTCCCCCTAAATAGTCTAAACAACCAATATTGACAAAAATAACGAGTAAATAATCCCTCCAGAAAAGAAAACAAGAAAAAGTATTTTTCCCAAAATCTAACAAATCCCAGATGTTAAAATCACCAAATGCACCTCAATTGAAGTTTCAAATCTAAAGAAATCTCAGACAAAGAAAGGAATCCTACTAAAAATGGCCCAAACAAACAAAAAAAATCAGACAACTCAAATGCTCCTTCAATGCCCCACTCAAATCCCCAAGAAAATCTCTGAACTAAAACCAATTCCCACTCAAAAATCTACCAAAAATAGCAAAAGAGAACTTCCGAAACTCTTTTATAAAAACAAAGCCAGAGACTGTAGCCTACCTACTTGAAATTTCAACACCCCGATCACAGAGACCCCAAGAAACAATTAGGATACAAAGAAAAGAAGAAAATAAATAAAAGGTAAGAAATTTTATGGAAACAAAGAAAAGAATGTGTGCGAATGAGTTGAGATCCAGAGACCACAATGGTCAGAGACAGAAAGAAAACAACAGCCCAGCTACAGCTATAAACCTACAAGCTACAGCAATAGGTATAAAGCAAACATTTTAGACCACTCCCTTCTCTCTTTCTTACTAACAAATGTAATTAATGAAAAGAAACGATTTTTTCAAGGTTAATGAATAAAAAGAAGAGATTCTGTGCTGCTAATGACTGAAGAAGCTAGGCTAATAAGAAGTAAACTACTGGGTTTTGAGCGAGAGTGAGTGAAAAGAATCTAACTTTTGCTTTTTGCAGGAAAGAGTAGACAAGTTGCTGCAACACTTCAATCTTTGCTCCTGTTTTCTTCTTTTTTCTTGAAAAATTTCTGCAAACTTTTTGTGTTTTGTTTGTTTGTTTTAGTTTGGTTGGTTTGAATTGGACTGTAATGTCTGAAGAGCAATGGTGGTAAATGAAGAAAAAGCTACAAAAAAGCTGCAGTTTTTATTCTCAGACTTCAATGCCAATGCATTTTTAAGAAGAAATGAAATTGCATGGAAAGAAAAAACGAAAGAAGAAATAGAAAGAGGGAGTGGAGAGAGTGGGGAAAGAGAGAGAAACGGGAGGTGTTGTTATTGTCACTTTTTTTTTTTTTTAAAGGTACAATAAAGGAACTTATCTTTTTGTTATTGCAATGTTTGCAATAATAATGTTGTTCTAACTACAACTCAAAATGAACATTAATCATAAATTAAAAGAAAAAAATGAGAAAAAAATATTAAAACCAAAACCTAAAATGCTTATGAGAGTTAAATTGGTTTTGAAAAATCAAAGTTTTTACATTACTTTATATTAACTAGAATAAATTAATAACTTTACTACGCCAATAGTGTGAGAATATCAGTAAGGATTAAATACATTAAATGTTTAATATTAGGTTATAATAATTTTTTGCACTACTTATCTGCCCATCATTATCCTTCAAAAGAAGAACACTTTTGTTTGTGTTTAAAAAAAAAACCTTTGCAATATTTTTTAATAAGAAATCAAAACCGTTTTTTACATTTTAACAAATTTGCATTTGTTACAATTTTATTAACTTTAAAAACATTTATTTGAAAACATAAAGTTTTTGAAGTAAAATTATTTCAAATTTTAAGATAACGTTCAACAACTAGTGAAAAAATTTGCATTTGCTACAAAATTAGCCACCGACACAATTGATATTTGTATGAAAAATTAGAATGATTATTTAAAGTTTTTTCACGGTCTAACTTGTAACGTTTCACAGGGATCCAGAAAAAAATAGTAAAATTGTTAAATATGTTACTAAAAGTTAATATGTTAATTATTAAAATTTGAAATGACAAGCTGGCCTTTTGTTAAGCCCAATGAAGATGTTAATTGAAGAGATTAAAAACAAATTAAATTAAAACATGATTTGATTCTTCTTCCTTTTTTTTTACCATAATAAAAAATGACTCGAATATTCTGACTCAGTTCTTTCCGGTGATAATTTTAAAAATATATTCTACTTTATACAAAAATACTATATAACTATATTTAAAATAGAGCTTTTTTTCTTTATTATTTTTTAACTATTTTCTGAATTCGTAAATGGAGACCGCGAGGATCTTAATTTACTGCCACTAGTTAACAGAATAGACAAAATATTAATTAATTATCACTTAATTAATTATAAATCTAATTTATGTATTTTATAAATAAAAATTATCAATTTTAATCTGTTTAATAATTAAATCAAAATTTAATTAATAAAATAAATTATTAAATAAAATAATTAAATAATATTATACATATTATATAATTAGTTCTATATTAAACGAGTAGATCAATATCGGTGAATATATTTAAATTTTCAGATAATTTTTATTGATCTAAAATTAATAATCTGACAAAAGTAAATTCAAATTGGATTTAAATGATGTTAATTTGAATCAAATTACGAGTCGGTATTATATTCAACTTCCACTTTTAAGTATGACTACAAAATTAAAACATAAGAAAATTACTGAAATTTAAAAAAAAAAAAAAAGAAAACCAGAAGATAATTAAGTAGAAGGGTCCTATACACCGACCGGGCAGAGACCAGCATGTGGATGTAGGGGTACCCTACAATATAAAGAAACCTTATAATATGAAATCATCAATCTCTCTATAATATAATAATCCGAAATTAATATACTTTTTTAAATAACATTTTTAAACTATTACTTTTAATAATTTATGTTTGGCCTCAAAAGAAGACAAGATAATATAATCGAAAGTTGTCGCTGGCTTTATACATAGACTAGAATGATCCACAATCATAGTCGATAATATTTACAACTATGACAAATATTTTTAATTGATGATAAATTATTTTAAAAATATTATTTTTAATAATAAAATATAATTTATAAATAACTATTAACAAATTTAAAATTTTTAATAACTCATTTTTAAAATTACTTAAAAATAAATAAATAGGTGTTGATATTATGAAACAATTAGCTGCTATTAAAGATTTTTTGAATTCAAAATTTTATTTTATAAAATATTTTTATTAATTTTTAATTAAAAAGATTTAACAAATTATTATGAAATTTTACTTTAAACTTTTAAAATATAAAAAAATTCAATAATAAAAATATTTTTATATTTATTTTTAATATAAAATAGTAAATTTATTTATTAAATAAAATAACAAATATTTTAGTTTTAAAATTTATTTTATAAACATTTTTAAACAATCTCTTTTATCTTATCGTGCTATGCTCCATCCACATGGAAAATAATTTATTTGTATTTCTTCATTCTTGACTTCCATATTTTGTGTTTTTCCACGAGTCTTACCGACAAGATCCAGATTGACTTTTGTAAGAAGAATAATTGATCCGTGAATTTATGAATCAACTCGATCGCTTGATAAGCACGAGAGTGAAAAGAGATCAAAGATTTCAGTATGGAAAAACTCCCCATGCTTGACATGCAATTCATGAAATGCACATGAATCAAATATGAACAATGCAATAGTCGTTCGTTTCGTGAAGCGTTGTTTTATTTTACCATTAACTTAACAATATAAAATTAAATAAATTCATATATTCAGTTTTTAAAATTTATTTTACTTTTGAATAACTTTTTAAAATTAGTTTCTAAAAATTATCACTTTCCGAAATTAAAACAGGCCCGTAGTTTCAAATGATGGGGAAAAACACGCTTCTGTAGAATAACTTCCGAAATAAATTTGAAGCTGAACTAATAAAGCGTTTAAGAGTATAAAATAAAAAATGTATTTTTAAGAATAAGATTAATTTTTCACTTAAAACTAATAAATTAAAAATAAATTAAATATATAATGTAAAACTAATCTATATTAAAAAAATTTAAAAACTTTTTAAAAATATTATAAGGAGTAAAATTAAAGTAATAATACTGTAAAATATGCTCTTATGTTGTTTGTGAGCACTTCATTTTATTCTTAAAAAAAAAAAAAATTAAAAAAAAAAAAGAGAGAGAGAAGGGGAGAGCAATAACTCAGGACAAACCTGTGTGGTTGTAGAAGCAGAAGCAACCTTTCTGGCAATAACTACAGCAATAGAATGAAGTCTTCCCAGCTGCTGCTGTAAATTCCTGTTTTCTATAGTTCATGCCAATGAGTACACTGATAAAAAACAATAGATAGTTTTAACGGGTTCCCATAAAACTAGCCGATAGAAAACAGTTTTGAAACATGAACCATAAAAGTAAGTGGATGTGAAATCCCCTTCATGTAATCAAAAGAAGAGCAAGAACAATATATGTATATATATATATACACAAATAACCTTTTAAGTTGCGCTCAAAGAAGTTCGTACATGAAACGAGGCAACAATGTAGTGTTCAGTGATTTCCTGCATGAGAAAACAGCAGTGCAAACTAGTAATAGCTTGCCTTCAATAAACTCATGCAAGACATTCCACTAATCTGATTGAACTCCAGAATCTATTCACATCGTTGATCATGACATTAGGAAAATTTTTGCTTTCCTATAAAGTTCAAAAGGGGAACCGAAAGGTCTGTATACCATCTATGGCGGAGCATAACTATAAAATTGTGCAATTTCATAACAAGAACTACCCTGAAAAAAGCTAGATCACTTTATGGAGCAAGCTAAAAATACACAATATGCTCATGATTGGTGCAAAGGCTTAATAACCTCTACCCCAATTCACTTGCAGCCTTATCCCAGGCATCTAGGTAAACATCTCAAGGCATTTAACAGTTTATATCTACACTGGAAACTGTTATGTAAAAAAAAAAAAAAAAAATACAACCAGCCAAAATAAATTTTAAAAGAAGAGCAACACTGACAAAACTCAGTGCCACTAAATTACTTTCATTACATCGGAGGAAAAGAAAGCCCCACAAGCACTCACATAAATGATCACTTACCATTCATGGTTCCATAATGTCCAGTGTCATGCACCCTCCATGGACATGCTAAGCAGCAAGAGAACTCACATTTGAAGCTCAAATAAAAACCAAGGATGTAACGGCTCTCTCTCCAAAAGTTCCTTATAATCTCTGTCAACATCACAATGGGTTCTGCATAAGTACCCACAGAAGTGGGGAAATAGTCATGTCTTCCGACTTGGCGCTCGCAATACAGTCACTGTTTTAAACAAAGATAGAAAGGAAGTAAAATTTCGCACCAGAAACTTCCAAGACAACTTCTCAGAAGATTAAGAAGAAAACAACAAGGGTGCATAACTTACATCGCCAGCTCTTGCTAATGAAAACAACATGTGCATCAGTTTTTCGTTTTACTGCCAGGAGGGTTGCTTGTAGACAAATTTCTCTGCTTCCCAACCCCCATCAGGTTCTTTCCTCTTCAGACCCCCACCTATCACTTGGTATATTCTAGCTCTCTCATCAGCAAATGACTGTGATGCAGCAACTGGAAGTTGCCTCATTGTTGAAACCAATCTTTCATTCTCAACATCGGCGCTCCCTGGACCTGCATTTAAATCTAATCCTTGTCTGTCTCTCTTGAGAGTACTCTCTGATCCACCACTCGCACTACCTTCTGGAACGCTCATAACACAAGGCCTGATAAAAGGTGATGAGACAGTACCAGCCGGCCCCACAAGCTGAGAAGGAATGGTGGTGAAGTAGGGACCACCACCCGGAGACGAATCAACATAGGAGGAAGAGCAACCAGAGAAGGACGATGAGGCAAGAGGAAAAGCAGAGCCAAAAGGGTATCTGGCATATGGAAATGCAGTAGCATGAGAGAAAGCCATAGATGGAGATGATGAAAGTACTGGACTTCTGTATATGTCAGTGGCTGTAGGAACTAGAACCCTCTGTGAGCCTGCTGCTGGAATGACTGAATATGGCTGTTCCCCACGGTCTCGCAAGAAGGAAGGTATAGCAACAGCAGGATAGGAGTCTCCAGGAGGAAACCATGAAGTCATATTTCCAACTTCCGCATTGCTCATTCTAATGCCAGCAAACGGGGATACTGAAGGAACATTACTAGTTTTGGCATGCTGGCTCCTTATAGCAGTTTCTACACATACTTCATCAAAGACAGGTCCATTCAGATCGAAGCCCCTTCTCACACTGGAATCTACATTAGGGAGTCCTCCAGGTACTGGCCTCAGAGGAATTAGAGGCACTTCCACTCTATGGCTATTGTTTGCCAAGAACTGACTATTGTCAATGCTTTCATCAACTCTATTAAGATCAAGATCAAGACCTCCACCCGATTTTACGGGTAGATAACTGTCACTGATTGTCCCAGGTTTAGCAGCTACGCTGTGCGACGAACATTGTAATGTAATGTCTTCAAGAACTCTATCATCAGGTACATTAAGATCAATGTCCAGCGCAGGCCGGACCTGTTTTGCTGGAGTACTATCAGAGGAAGGGACATCTGGAGCATTTAATGGCATTTCTAAACCTTTCCGAGGTTCTGCAGGACGAAAGGCACTAGTAGCTGCTGAACCTTTCCAGCCTGGCTCTGCCTTGTTCTTCAACAGATTTGCTGGAGGGACAAAAGGTCCTTTTGCTGGAGCAGCTACAGTTATCGGAGCAGGCAATACACTTGATAATTGGGATGCTGCTAGCCGTGGCAGACTGTGCAAAGGAACCAGAGGCGAGTGCATCTCCATTGCAGAATAAACTGGCTCAGCCTGGTTATAATCTCCAGTGAAACCTTCATTTAAGTCAATAACAAGCATGGATGCACCATCCACAACAGCAGGACAAACTTCAGGAGAAACTGAAGATGACAAACCCATTTTATCCTCGGCTGAAGAGTGAGACAGCTCTTGTTTTCTTGATACATCGTCGGTTGGTGTTACCGCATCTCCACAGCTGGCTGCTACAGGAGAAATTTGGGCAAAACTCTTCCTAAGTTTCGAGGCCTCTTCCAAACCATTTCCAAGATTATCAACAGTTTGAATGACAAATCTTCTCACTTTCTTGTCACTATGACTTGTTCCTGAATAACTAGAAACGACAGGGCTCTCAGGCATTTCACCCTTAATACTATTTGCCTTATCAAGATGCACAGCATTATCCACATAAGAGCAAGAGGTGGCATCTTCACTTCTCCCCGTAGTCTTAACATCAACCTCTCCAGTAGCTTTCTTATCTTCAGAAGGAGACGCAGCATGTGATCCTACATCATTTACATGATTCTTCTTCACATTCTTATTCCAAGAAACCATCTCGTGCTTTCTGCCCGATGCATCGGTATCTTCCTCCTTAATAGAACCAATTTTCTTCTTGTCATCCGATAATAAACCTGTTTCTTGCTGTTTACAATTGGTACCAAGATTGCTCCTCTCTTCACCTGCCTTCTGCCTACTTTTGGGTGGATGAATTGCTTCTCCCTCGATCCCTGGTTTATTTTCAGTAGGAGCAGAAGACATTGTGCAATCACTAATTTCTCCTTCCTCAACTTTTCCGTGAGGTTTGAGACACTGAAGCGTTGTATTCTGGAGAGATGTGGCAGAACAAGGTAGTTGTTCGATCTCCACACCTGCTAGCTTATCTTCCTTTACCATGCTTGCTGTTTGCAGCCCATCCTCATCGGCTCGAGGAGTTGATCTCTGTCCATCCTTTATCGAATCACCTCCAGAAAATTCAGTAGTATGATTTTCATTTTGAGGTTGAGCATCATCAACTGCAGATCTCAGCTGGCCTCTATTGTTGTCTTGATGACTGTCATCCGTAGTAGGTGTGAATACTGGGGATTCTGCGGGTGAAGCTAAGTTTGACATCTCCCCAGTAGCCACACTAGCAAGTAGATTCATACCAGTATCATCATTCGCTAATAAGGGAGGACAAGCTTCAGAATAAGTTGCACAACTTTCAATTAATGCACTTATAGAATTCAAGGAATTCCGCGTCCTGGTTTCTTCCAAGGCAACCTCCTTTTCATTACCAGCTGATGAACATGTTCCTTCAGAAGATTCTCCGGTTTTTCCAGCTTCATCAGGAACCCTACAGGATTCTTCATAACGAGAAGCTCCCTGCGACTGTTCAACTTCATCAGTCGCTGCAAGTCCTTTCACGCCATTGCCCTGCCACGTTTCTGTGTTGACATCACCAGTCTTGGATACCTCAGTCTTTTCTTTTATCTTATGATCATCCTGATCCTCTTTATCAGCATCGCCAGGAGAAGATGCCTTCAACCTCAGGACTGAAGGATCATCAGATGAATCTGCATTGGCAGTCCGTCCAGGGCTATGGCCAGGATTAGAAAGCCTAACGATGAGCCTGTAGCTGTTACTGTTATCTGCTGAAGGAGTATCCACTGTCCTTTCACTTGTTGATGCAGTTTGAGATACCTTATCACCAATCAAAGTCCTACCGATGGAACTGGGCTTACCAGTGCTCATTTCTCTCTGCACTCCAGGAACTGTTGGGGCAGCAACAAAGCCATTACTTGACCTCCGATGGCGAGATGAAACACCAGCCATCTTACTTGAGTTCATTGATAAAGAAGCAGCGGTCTTTGCATCTTCTTTCAAAGATGGACTAATCACTTTACTGGGATCAGTTGAGCTGGATTGAGAATTATTCTGGTAATGACCGGAATTATGGATTTTCTCCTCCTTTGCTGCTACCATAGGGATGTCTGGCGTTCCGCTACCTCCTAATGGCCGTCCAGACGAATCCTCAGAGCTTACATCAATAGTAGATGGCAAATGTGATTGCAGTTTTAAAGCCACTGGTGTAACAGGTAACACCCTTGTATTTTCTGAGCTACCAGGCTTACCAGCAACAGCAGCCTTGCATGAAGATGGCTGAACAATAGAGCTCTTTAGCACAGCATCAGTTGAACTAGGCTGTCTACTCCCACCATGAGAAACTTCAGAAAAGCCTGACTTGGAAGGCGAGGAAGTAGCTTGGTAGGAACCAACTGACTTTGCATCATCAATCCTAGCAATCTCTGCATCAACCCGTTTTTTCCAAGTGTCAACAAGACTCCTAGCTTTCTTCTGAATGTCAGGATTCTTATGAGTGCGCAGATAATTTACGGATTTACCAATATTACATGTCTGCAGAGCATGAAGATTAACTGGCAACTTATCTAAAGCACGAAGAAGGGCAACCAGGAGTTCCTCTATTGATTTATCGCCTTCCCTGGGACTACCACTATTGCCACTCTTCCCTTTGTGCACATCCTGGAGCCAATCATCAAAAATAGGCACACCTCTAAGCTGAACAAATCTACCAAGGCAATCTAATCTATCTGTAGCTGCAATTACATCTGCAAGCAATACTTTGCTAGCAACATCTGATTTCCTGTCAGGTCTATCAACCTGCATAAGATGTAACAGTTTCTCTACACTTTCAACACTTGCAAGTCCACCCTTCTCTGTCATTATTTTGGCAATTTCTGCCCTGATCATCTCCAGTCGACTAGAATCACTTGCATCAAGTTTGCTGTTACGCTCTCGCTTGACGGACTCCGTGCCTTGATCACCTCTGTCTCTCTTCTTTCCCTTGACCTGTACAGGAGTCGGAGTTCCACTATTTTCTACACTATCTGAACCAGATTTCAGCTGCTGTGATGAAGGTGGATCATTCAAGTTCTTAGGTGAGCGGCCTCCGGACTGTAATGCATGCATTTCTAGCTGTGTCTTATCTAAAAGCTGATTGACTTCTTCTTGCCTCTCCTAAGTAACAGAAACAAATGGAGATTTCAAGAAAAAGGATATTTCACAGAAACCACCGACCCAATAAAACACAATGTAAAGAGGACTCACATTGACATAGTCTTGATCAGTCAACCACCATAAACATTTGTTCTCAATATCATAAACCCTCCTACAGACGAACGAAGGTAACCCTGATGGAAGTTCAACACCCTTACGAAGAAATGCAACTTTGCACGGATGGAGCAATGAGCCAGCCGGTATCTCATCACGATGGAACGAGTAAAAGACTTCGTTTGGTGCAGCTTCAAGTAAACTGCCTTTAGCAAGCTTGACATCAACAGGTCTATAAAGCCAGTTCACACCTAGCTTAGGGGAACCATCAGCATATGCAGAAATCCATCTTATGATACCAATGAAAGGTGGAGCATCACCAGCTTGGAAAAGAGCACAGTCACCAACTTGAATCTTACGTCCGTCCTGTCAAATAAGATATTCATCACAAAAATAAGCATAAAAGAGAGAAGACAGCCAGGAAACTCCATCCAAGAGTCTTATTACAGCTTATCCAAAAAACACTAGATGCTCCAGATACAGTGCACATAATAAATCACAATTTATTTTTCTCAGGACTCATTATGTTCCACCTTTTTCTTTTTTGTTATGACCATATATTTCCTTGTATCAAATGCAGCAATAAATTGAAAACTACAGCTCCAAGAGCAAGTGCAGTTAGTCAATTCTCATGTCAAAATTTTGCTTCACAACTGCTAACAAAATGAAGGAAGAAAATTCTCATTCATATAACATCAGCAAAGCTTCTTGGACATAAAAATGTTGCTTCCACTGACAAACACGTCAACAACAGAAGAGGTGAACTCGAGAGGAAAAAAAACTGCTATGCTGAAGGGGACAAGAGGCAGCTATAGATGCAAAGAACTTTGAACTTTCAAGTCCATTCTGTACAGTGAGAAAAAGGAAGCTAAAAGATGTTTGGTTGGTCTTTCTTCCTCCTATCTACAAGTTTGAATCTCTTAAAACTAAAAGTTCAAGAGGGATCCAAAATAGGAAACTTACGGCAACAAACATTCACGATGAACCAGAACTCTCAACCTAAATTCCAGGAAAAAGCAGGAACCAGAAATACAGTTTGTTGCCAAATCTGGTTTGTTTTCATAAGTGAAACACGATCCTTCAAGCCGTCATTCACTAATGGATAAAAATGCTAGGAATCAAAGGAAGACCACTTGCGGGAATAAGTGAGACATGAGAGCTGTTGTGTTCTCATGTTTTCTCAATTATATAGTAACATACATCCGAATTGATAGCAACAAATTAGAGAAGCACCTAAAAGGAAATTAAAGGCAGACCAACATTACAAAGCATTGAAGACCTAATGGAATTGAGACTAAGCTAGGTTGCCAACTACACCACTTGGATTGTGTAATGCATTTTTTACCTCTGACTGGAAATCCTTTCAACAAAAGAGGTACTCAGTAATCATCTACTATCAATTGGAAGGAGCTCAACCATTGAAAGCTAAGACTACGATTTTACTAATGCTTGAAATTAGATACGACATTTGGAAAAATTAGGGTTGCTGATTTAATTTAAATCATGTCCAGTCCGCAACATGGACTATTGATTACGTGTTTGTCCAGTAAAGTATCTACAACTACAAGCAAAGCGGTTGCTAATACTAGCCATTCTTTTTACAATATATAACACAGGAAAGAACCAAATTCAGACAAATCCTCCCATTTAAGCAATTAAGGCTGCCAAACAGAACTAACTACAAGTTTTACCGAGACGATGGGAATTGAATGATAAATAAATATCCAAATAAAACTTCACTTTTACAAAAACCCAAGTGGACCTGAAATTTATTCATTCCCAAAATTGACATCTATCATTGTCCTAGAACATGATATATGTAACTAGAATTAAGATAAGTGCTAAAGGACTTGAATGAAAAAGGAAAGCAGAATCACAGAGAACTGAAAATTAATAGATAATTAGTATACATAAAACGATGAATTAGGAACAAAAAAGGTGAGGCCGTGAGGGGTCAACTAAAAGAAGCTAAGTTTTACAAATTGCTCATTTTAACTCTTTTATTACTATTATCAAGATAAAATTGGTAAAGCTACGAATTTTAGACTTGCTAGGAGAAAATGTAAAAAATAAAACAATCTACCATTTCAAAACAATTAAAATTAAACAATAACAATAACAAATTCATAATATACAAGGAAGAAAAAAAATATATACCTTCTCGAAAAAGCCAGCGGAGCGCAAAACCAAGCGCTCTTCTTCGCTATTATCTCTGGGTGAAGCGGCGGCTACTGAGTTGGTAGGGCCCGGCACCATGCCACGTCGGCAATTCTCACCGTTCCTCGGCGGCCGCAAAGCTGCTGCCTTCCCAAGCATGATACCCTCGACGTGGCACCATTCTCGCCGTCGATCGAAATCAAAATCACAGAAACCGTTCCTCCTCCACCTCCCATCAAATAACTCCTTCTTATTCAAATCAACCCTAACCCTAGATCCGTCTCTGAAACCGTTTCCATCCACGGATTCCAACACCTTTGAATCTTAAAAGGAAGAAACAAACTCTGATGCCAAAATAAAGAGACCTAGCTAATTTCCGGCATTCCTTGGAATCTGTGCTTGAAATTTGGATGAGATTTCCGGCGGCGGAGGAGATGCACGGCGGAGAAAAGAAAGATTGCGAACTTCGCGATTGCGAGATGAGAGAGAATTGAGAGACCGAGAAATGTGGAGATTAACTAAACGGAGACGGGGAAAGAGAGCTAGATGAACAAGTACACAAGTCATAAATAAAAGACACTGATATCCGCCAATACTTATTAGACACGTCATCAACATTGAGAAGGGTGCCACAGTATTGGTTGTTTTAAATATTTGGTGTTAGCGATGGTGCAGTTTGATAGTGGACAGGTCACCAGGTTAAGTTTTCAATATAATGCCCACGTCAATAACTAGTGGACCCCGCTTTCTGCTTGTCATTGGGACGTATAGTGTTTGCTGTTTCAACTACTGTAGCTAGATCAACTTTTAGAACAAACCTGACCAAAGTCTTTGTTAGCGATGTTCGAGACTTTCTTAGAGACGGGGGGGAGCATGTCACCCGATTCTAGCGATGTTCAAAACCCACAAATTCGAATTGAACACCAACTCAAACTATTGTGAAGAATTTGGGTTCGAATATTTTGAATCCTTAAAACCGAATTAAATCTCAATTTATCTGATTTATATTATATTAGATTAAGATTTGACATGAAATTCGAGCCAACCATAACTTATAAAGTACTTTAAATAATCTGTCAAATGTTATAAAAATTTATTAAAAACATAAAATAAAAAATTAATAAAAATTTTTGTTAGACGCTTTGCGAGACGAGGCTTAAGAGCAGACAAAAAAATTAGCAATCCAGTTCAGAAAACATAACGTCTATAATCGCCCTAAACTTTCTGCAACAACACATGCCAACCTGAAAACACAAAAGAAGAAAACCTTCCTCAACAAACAATGTTAACATCAGTGACAACCAACTTCAAATATTGGAGAAGGGTCTTTAGGCCAAATGAGTCTCTATCATTGTTAGAACTTAGAAACAAGTAAATGGAATTGATTGCATATGCATGAAAGAACAATTGCATAGCCATTACTACAAGCTCAATGAAATCTGTCGAAAGAAATGGGAGCATCTTCTCCACATAGTGAGGGAGTTTCTGAAAGCTACACCTTCAAGAAGCTAAGTTAATCCTTTGCAAAAATTTAGGGACAGCCTTGTTAAAGCCATCTGATTCCTTCGTAAGAATGCAGGCACAGCAACTTGCAGTATCTTAGATAACAGCGCACTATTTCCATAGTTCTCTGTAAATACATTTTTATAGGTAATTACAGCGAGCATAGTAGCACTAACCAAAACTTAGCTCGTGCCTTGGCACCTATAAAAGCTTATTAACTTCCACAAAGATCTCCAATCATGTAAGGTACAAACCACTAACTTGAAATAGCCAACAAGACTAGCAGAAGCAGTGACTGCACAAGGAAAATCCTGTAAAGTTGTGCGTTGCCAGAAGTAGAGCACATGTTACCCGAGGCATCTTTAAGAACAACTCATACTGAAATAGTTCCACAATGTTTTCCAAATCACCTGTATAAAGTTTGCAATTGCAGTCCAGGAAGACGAGTCAAGCTAGACCTTCCACACCATTAGACTCTTATCTGATGCTGGAACCACACATAATTCTTCACATAAAATCAACATCGCCAAAGCAAATTTTGCAAAAGAGATTTAAAAATTCATGTATAGAGCATCTAAAAGTATGCTTCGGCTCTTCCAGATCAATAGAAAGTGCACAGGAGAGAAAAGAATTCCAAATTCAGCCAACTCGAAGAGGAATATTGAACTCTATATCACATGAGCATTATGCAATCCCACAACATGCAGAATTGCAGATGCATGGGAGGAAGAGAATAAATGCCCGATAAATTTACCTACATATAAATGTAGAAGATTGAATAATTGGACAGGTGACAATTATGGTTGTCAATCAACTCCATATTCGGACAACATACATATAATCAATATCTGGAACATACATTGATGCAAGCTTTAGGTCTTGAATGCGCAAAGCTAGCTAGAACAGAGTTATCATGTAAAGTTGAAGGTAATGGTTGATAACTAAAGAAGAACATTACAATTACAAATAACATGACCAGGGAATTTCTTACAACTTTATACTAAGGTGCAGGTTAAGAAATATTCCACCATAAAACATTACTCCTAAGTCCTAAGTTACAAGATGATATAGGGAAGACAATACGATATTATTCCGAGTTACAACATGGTGGAGGGAGTTTTCTGATATTTACTTTAGTCTAATGCTATCCCAACTCCCTCAGCAGGTTTATTATGGTCATTTGCTTTAACCAATTATACAAAAGGGAAGAAATCAGTACTGTAGCTACTTTAATGAAGTTCTCTGGCAACTGTTATGGAGGAATAATAAGAAAAAATTGGAAAGAGCAAACAACTTACATTGCGCATTCTTGTTAGTGATTAAAATATGCGCATGGGAATTCATTTTACTGCCACTATAATTGCTTGTAGGTATCCCAACCGCCGTCAGGTTCCTTCCTCTTTGAAGCCCCACCTATCCTTGGATATATCCGAGTCTGTTCATCGCCAATCGATTGTGATCCAGCAAGAGGAGATTGCCTCATCATATAAGCCAATCTCTCACCATCAACATCAGTACTCCCTGGACCTGCATTGAGATCAAGTCCTTGTCTATCAGCCTTACGACTGTTATCTGCCCCAGCACCGGCACTGGATTCTGGAAGGCTTATAACACAAGGCCTAAAATAGGGGGATGACACAGCCCCTATGGGTCCCACAAGCTGAGGAGGTATGGTGGCAAAGCCAGGCCCAGCACCAGAAGAAGAATCAACAAAAGGAGTTGAGCCCCCAGAAAAAGAGGATGATGCAAGAGGATATGCAGCAGCAAAGGGGTAACCAGCATACGGGAATGCGGTAGCATGAGAGAAACCCATGGCAGGAGATGATGAAAGCACTGGACTTCTGTACACATCACCTCGAAATGTGCTTGCACTGGCCATTGGATCCAAATTCCTCTGGGAACCTGCTGCTGGTTGCACTGAGTATGACTGCTCAGGCAAGAATGAAGGCATAGCAACAGTAGGACAAGTGCTTCCTGGAGCAAACCATGATGGAAGCCTTCCTAGTTCACCATTGTTCATTCTGATGCCAGCAAAAGGTGATACCAGTGACATGCTACTACCTTTTGTATGCTGCGTCCTTATAGCAGGTTCTAGACCTATTTCATCAAGGCCAGGACCATTGAGATCAAAGCCCCTTGACATACTGGAATCAGCATTTGTTGGCCTCCCTGAAACAGGCCTAAAAGGAATTAAAGGCACCTCAACTTTATCGCTACTGTTTGCAGAGAACTGTCCATAGTCAGTACATTCATCAATTTTGTTGAGATCAAGGTCAAGACCTCCAGCTGATCTTACAGGTATACCTCCTGATGTAGAGCATGCAGAAGAGTAATGTGTGGCAAACAGTTCAAGAACCCTATCATCAGGAACATTCAGATCAAAATCCAGTGCAGGCCGCACGTCCTTTCCAGGAGGGTAAGTACTGGGCAAAGGAGCTGGAGCATTTGGCATCTCTAGAATTCTACGAGGTTCTGCAGGGCGAAATGCACTGGTGGCAGCTGTTCCTTTCCAGCCTGGCTCAGCCTTGCTCTTCAATAGATTTTCAGGGGGAACAAAGGATCCTTTTGCTGGAGCAGCAAAAGTAATAGGAGCAGGCAATACAGTAGATGTTTGAGATGATGTTAATTGTGGTAGAGTATGCAAACGAACAGGGGAATGCTCTGTCGCTGATGCCACAAGCTCAACCTGATTGCCATCATCTCCAGAAAAGCTATCATTCAAGTCAAAATCAAGCTTACATCCACTATCCAGTAATGTAGAATGGGATTCAGCAACAACAGTAGAAGATTCTGGATCTTTCTTTATCTCTGCCACAGAAACAGAAACTTGGGAAGAAGAGTTTGGATCTCCTTTAACATCAGAGACAGAAGCAGAATTTCCAAGAGAAGACTTCTCTTCCTTTTCAGATTCATGATCAGCAGGGTTAGCTACCGCTTTAAGGTCGGCTGGTATACCAGAAATACAGGTAAGATCCTTTTTACTCTCTGAAACCGCTGCGACAAGATTGCTCAAGACAGGTTTCCTCGGACTAAGAACAGCGGCAATTTTCCTTTCAGCATCACTTGTCAATGGGTAGCTCACCTTCTCAGGTCTATCTGCCTTTTCATCCATGGGTCCTTCTGCTTCCTCTGCACACGCATCAGGTTCCACAGCAGAACATGAAGCAGCATCCTCTCTTCTGAAAGTGATCCCAGAATCAGGCTCTGCAGCAGGAACCTTCTTTTTCGATAAAGAGGTACCTTCTGAACCACCACTAGTTGCATTACTTGTCTGCAAGACCTTACTGCAAACAGGAATATGTTCCTCAATAACTACTCCAAGCTTTCTACCAACAGCATTATGAGCATTGCTGACATCATCCTCTTCGGTTTTCTCCTTTATACAGTCACTTTCACTCTGGTGATCCAACAAAGGATCAGCAGACATCTGATGTTTACCATCAACAAGAGCGTCTTTTCTGTCTTCATTTCCTTTTCTCCCACAGATATTTTGATAAGTCACTTCTTTCTTTAACATTGCTTTAGTTCCTGTTCGAGAGGTTGAAGACACAGCTGTTCTCTTAAAGTCATCCCCCTCAACTGTCTGCTCATACTTGCCACTTGAAGCTGCAGAAGCAGGCTGTTCATTCATGTTGTCAGACAAAGTTTCCTTCTTCAAGGCTATACCGCCTTTTTCATCTGCCATGAAACTGTTGCATGTTGCTTGCAATCCATCCGTCCCAGGGGCCAACCTGTTCACAACCTTTACCAATTCATCATCGTAAGACTTAATTTTACTCTCACTTCGAGTTATGGAGGTATCTGATGAGGAATTCATCTGGGCTCCACATTTGTCTGTGCGTGCGTCCTCCGTATCAGGTAAGCTGCTAGGAGATTCTCCAGGAGAAGCTAAATTTGATTTGAACTCTCCAGCAGCTACACTAGCAAGTAGATTCATTCCAGTATCATCACCTGGTGAAGGGGCACAATGTTCAGAGTAATTAGCACAGCTTTCAATTAATGCATTTATGGAACTCAGGGAGTTCCTGGCTCTTAATTCAGCCACGAAGCCCTCCTTTTCATTAACTATAGTTTGTCCTGCTTCGTTGTTTAAGTGCTCCTGCGATCTCTCAAGTTCATTGAATGTAACAAACTCTTCTTTAACATCATTGCTCTGCCAGGATTCTGTAACGACATCAGCAGTCACAGACACATCACTCCTACCTTTTAATTTATGATAATTTTGGTCATCTTTATCAGGATCACCAGGAGAGGATGCCTTTCCTGCAACCACAGATGGGTCCTCAAAAGAGCCTCCACTGCCACTTCGTGCAGGACTATGCCCATGGTTAGGAAGCCTAACAATCAGCCTGTGGCTGTGATCCACAACAGGACTATCAACTGTTCTATCACATGCCAGTACAGGCTGGCATACCTTATCGCTCGCAATAGTCCTGCTAAGGGAACTAGATTTATCAATATTGATTTCTGTTGAGGTCCTTGAGGCCGTGGTGGCAGCAGCAAGACCATTGCTTGACCTTCGATGGCGAGATGAACCACTAGTGATCTTACTCGAGTTCATTGTCCCGACACCTGAGCTCTTAGCATCATCTTTTAATGACGGACTAACTGCTTTGCCATGATCGCTTGAACTAGACTGACTATTGTTCTGGTATTGAACATAGTTACTTGTCTTTTCTTCTTTTGCCATCACCGCTAGGGAATCTGCCAGTCCACTATTTACAGATATCTTGCTAGCGGAGTCCTTTAAGCTCGTCGTCCTAGTAGCCGGTAGAGCTGAAGGCAGTTTCAAAGTTCCTGTCGTAGTTGATGACACCTTTGCCGTAGCATCCAAGCTTCCAGACTTACTTGACAAAGAACTTCTGCTTGTAGGTGACTGAACAATGGAGGCTTTCAACACTGCATCAGTTGAACCACCATATTTACTTCCACCAGGGGAAACTTCAGGGTAGCCTGGTTTCAAAGGCCCACAAAAAGATTTTGCATCATCAATCTTAGTCATCTCTTCATCAACTCGTTTCTTCCATGTATCAACAAGGCTCCTAGCTCTTTTCTGTATATCAGGGTTCTTATAAGTACGCAAATGATTTACAGATTTGCCAATATTACAAGTGCGCAAAGCATTAAGGTTAACTGGCAGTTTATCTAGAGCATGAAGGAGAGATAAGAGGAGGTCTTCCATTGATTTATCACTTTCCTTGGGACTGCTACCATCTCCAACCTTCCCCTTTTGTGCCTCCTGAAGCCAATCATTGAACACAGAAACACCTCCAAGCTGTACAAACCTAGCAAGGCAATCTAATCTGTCTGTAGCTGCAACCACATTGGCAATCAACACCTTCCCAGCCAATTCCAATTTTCTATCACCCATATCAAGCTGCATAAGGTTTATTAGCTTCTCTACACCTTCATCAGTTACAAGCCTGCCTTTCTCCGTTATTTTTGCAATTTCAACCTTAATGATGTGCACTCTTCCAGAATTACCACCATCAGCTTTACTATGATGTTCTCGCTTGACGGGATCTATACCATGATCAACCCTTTCCCTCTTCTTTCCCTTGACCTGTCCAGGATAGGAAGTGCCACTGTTTTGTGTACTATCTGAACCAGATTTCAACTGCTGTGAAGGCAATGAAACGTTCGAGTTTCGTGGTGAGCGACCTCCTGACTGCAACGAGTGCATTTCTGATCTTGTTCTATCTAACAGTTGGTTGACTTCTTCTTGACGTTCCTGATAACGACCGAGAAAACAAGTTTCAAGAAATCCCACTTAACAATAGTTTCAAACAAATCATACTTGGCGTTCCTGATAACAACCGAGAAAACAAGTTCCAACAAATCATACTTAACAAGGAAAAGAAAGAACTCACATTAATGTAGTCCTGATCAGTCAACCACCACAAACACTTGCTCTCAATGTCATAAACTCGCCTACAAACAAATGATGACAACCCTTCCGGAAGCTCAATGCCCTTACGAAGAAATGCAACTTTGCATGGATGAAGAAATGATGCAGCTGGTATCTCATCCCTAAGGAAGGAATAAAAGACTTCGTTTGGTGCAGCTTCTGAAAAGATGCCCTTTGCAAGCTTAATGTCAGCAGGTCTATACAGCCAATTCACACCTAGCTTAAGGTAGTTGTCATTACAAGCGGAAAACCACCGTATGATACCGATAAATGGTGGGGCCTGTCCTGCCTGAAAAAGAGCACAGTCACCAACTTCAATTTTACGTCCGTCCTGCAACACAAGAAGTTGCTAGGAATAAGGAAAAACAGAAAAAGAAAAGGCAAGTAAGATGAACATAAAATAAACAAACAAAAACGTTTAATGCTAAGAACCAAGAATTAATAAAGATTTTGATTAGAAACCAAAAACCATGTTCAATGCAGAATATCGCTACTAATGATAATTCTAACTGAAGCAACAGAAAGTCTGTACTATTGCAGGCAACTCAATATGATTGCATCATCCTATAAGGGTATATGACAGGTAGAAGAAAAGGTACTAACAAACCTACAAAATCTCTAGGGAACTGAAGATGGTTTATTGCAATCTGTTTCACAAGGGACATGCATGATAGAAATAAGGAATACGGACAAGGCGGTCAGAAAGCCAGGTTTTTAGGTATAGTAATATCAACAGGCATGCAGGATCACCAAGCAGGTAAACAGTAATCAGTTTATGCAGACAGAAACCTAGGAACAAGAGAAGTTAAAATTTATTTTGTTTAGGTCCTTGTCCAAAACACATTCTAATCATAAGTCACAGTATGCATGCAGGGTCATAGGTTCATTATTTATATTATGTCAGTAAGATTAGTCCGAAAATCACATAGAAATATATGATATTGCAGCCGGAATCACTTGCATTATTTCTGCAAAGTGCATGAAGACCAACATTTGTCTTCAGAGTGGCATGGACGCTCAACAAGATACAAGAATACAATCAACTCCAGCGCAAAGTACATAACTTTTTCATTGTCATCCCATACTATTAGCATGCACTTCTCACATACCACTTGCCTCGAGAACTTTACTTTCAGATGACCCCACAATTAAACCAGATGCGTATTACCACATTTGCACCGACCAAGTAAGCAAATTCGAAATAAGGTCCAAACAAGAAAACCCTAAGCCCAACCTTGAAAATTTGGAATACAGAACTTAGGGGTTTCAATTTCATTACACGCTGTACTTTTCTCTTAATTCAATCACAATTGTTTTTCTGATTTAATTCACAACTCCTTCAATATATCTCTCTACTAATCATGATCTCTCCATTCTTTCCTTTTACACTCATTAAATGTCCCTCTTTCTCTAGCCTATTTATCATCTTGAGAAAACATCAAAATATCTCCCAGCTAAGGTTCAGAACATATTAATCATGATCTAAATGGACAAATGAAGCATAAAGGTATAATCATGTGTACAGGTATGATATAGCTTTTTTTAAGATCTCCCAGCTCAGATAGTGTTGCAAGTTTGTTGTGGTTTTGTTAAGTTTGTAAACAAGTATTAAGTCTTGCCAACATCACAAAAATATACCAAGTATTAAGTCTTGTTAACATTTTTGTATTATTAAGGAAACTCTCAGAAACAGGAATTCGGAGAAGGAAAATTAGAATTTCACCATAAAACGTAGATCAGGCATCTTTAATTCAATGAGCTTATTAATTTATGTTCTGAACCTTAACAACTTTTGTACAATAATATGTTCATGTTGACATAAATGTATGAAAACATTCATAACAACAATGGCAACACAATCCACATCTCGATTTTTAAGACATTACAAGAATTAATAATTGCCAAAATTTTACTTCGATTGTACAACTACGACAAAATTCGGCTAAAATTCCATGTACCAATCATCTACTAAATCTCAATTAAGTTTAGAAACAGAATTCAAATGCTGCTGAACCTTTATAAAGAAACCCCCCGGATGAGAATCACCGTGCGCTGCGGAGCTGTCGTCAATTGTCACTGACCTAGTGAGGCCCGAAACCATGCCACGTCATCAATTCTCGAAATTCCCGCAATAGCTGCTGCTCCTTCTCTCATCAACTGTTTCCAGTCACCATCGAGATTTCGAGAAGGGATGAAGACCTAGGTGGGACACAGACAGATTATTACAAGCTAACTCCTCGGTACTTCTGTGTGAGACTGAACGGTGGAGATTCGCCGGAAATCGAGCTAAAGCTGCGGCAGCGAAGAGAGAATTAGAAACACGAAGGAAAGAATGGGGTCTCGAAGTTTTCGGGAACGCGAGATTTGGTAAAAAGGCAAAAAGTTTAGAAAAGATAAAACCAATTTAATGAACGAAGAAGACGGAAAAAAGAACAACTAGAAACAACTCAGTGGACAGCTATTATGTCACAGAACTAATCTCAGTTCCTAACCAATGAATTCGTCTTCGTCCTATAGGTTAATAATTTAGTGGGACCGCTGTACTCAACAATGTTATTGGTCTTAATTTGTGTTTGATGATTTAGTTATTGTACCTTAGGTAAAAAGTGACTAATTAGATTTAGCGGTTGGAGAACACCGACACTGGCGAGTTAAAGAGGTCCACGTAAGCTTGAACTAGATTATTAACTACTTTGTTATATATGTTTTTACTTCTTTTACTACGGCAAACTTTGTCAATGTGTAGTTTGCATAATGGAGCATCCAATATTCACTTTTTCAGTAACCGTCCAAATAAATAACTATAGAAAATCTTAACCCCTGAAAAAGTTTATGTTGTTTATTACTCTACCGGTAAACACTCTCTCTCTCTCTCTCGAGTTCGGCGGAATTCACGAAAATGTCTCTCTCATCTCCGCCTCACATGGCGGCTGACCACGACTCTTCATCTTCGTCTTCTTCTTCTTCTCTTTGTTCTTCTCCTCCTCCTCCTCCACCACCACCACTAACACCACCAACTCCGCTGCCGCTTCTCGACAACAACCGCAACATTAACACCAACTACTTCATCGAGCTTTACTTCGACGCAGCACTCGAGAACCAAGTTCTCAAATCATGGAACGCTCTTGCTCGCCGCCAGATCAGTAACAGATTAATCGGTCTCTCTTGTCGTCCTCACCTTACTCTCCTCTCTATAAATTCTCCTTCTTCCATTTCTTCGATTTCTTCTTCTCTTCGTTCTGCTGCTTCTCGCTTCTCTCCTCTCCCTCTCTCTCTCTCCGCTGCTGCAATTTTTTCTCCAAACCCTTATTCTTCTAACCCTAATTCGAATATTTGTGATTTCTTCTTCATTCCGACACCGACAATGTCGTTGTTAGCGTTTCATTCCGGGATTTGTGATGCGATAAGGGAAGAGATTGGAGAAGGATTGCTGGAGGAATACAAACCTGACACTTGGCTTCCCCTATGTCCGGCGGCGCTGGATGTACCGCGTGGACGGATGGCTGATGCGTTGGCGTTGTTGCAGGATTTGCTTAGGGCGCCTGTGTCGGGGTTCGGTATGGAGATAGCTGTTGTTGAGAGGTTGCCGAATGTGAAAGGGGTCTTTTCTGTGTCTCTTGGGGCTGGGTCTGCTGTAGTAGATGGATAAAGGTTTGCGTATTGTTTGATTCTTTTTCTGGAACTGGGTTGCTGTACATGCTAGTTTACTTTGTTACTGCCTTGGCCTTCGTATTGGTTTGTCGCGATTACATGGCAACCTTGATTTACTGCTTGGAATGGGTGTTTTGGTTAACATGCTAGTTTACTTAACCATGTTTGAAAAGTAATACTTACATGCAAATTTATCTGCTCTTGCGAAAGTCTGCAGAGCATTGTTTCTTTTGCCCTTAGAGCGTGTTTCAAATGTCCGTAACTGAGTTTCATGAAAGTGAAAAATGAGTTGAAAGTGGAGTTTAGTTTTTGTGTTTCAATAGTTTTTGGAGTGAGTTGAAAATTGAAAAATAGAAGAGCATTGGGAGGTGTGCAATTAAGAAAATTGAAACTGAAATTCTGTATGTGGAAGTGGAGTTCTGAGTTTCTTATACAAATAGACCATATGAACTGTTTGGAACTTCAAATCTGGCGGAAGAAAGTAGAGTTACGGGCGTTTGAAACACGTCCTTAATGTGTTTGAAACCAATGGTTTGCTTCCTATGGAAAGTTCTTTGCCATTTGTGCACTTTCGAGCTGATGATAGATGTGTTAGTACATCATAGCAAATTATACAGAAAACTCCATTTACTAGAAAATAAATCTAATGTAACTGGTATTTACTTTTGTGAGGTTTCATCATCTAGCATGGTGTTTAGTGGGAATTCCTCTCTATGGCACTTTTTATATACAGTGCAAGTATTTTTAGCTGTTGACATGTTATTTCCTTTTGTTTATTAATGAAGATATATATGTTATTGCCATGCTTCATCTCTTGTCGCACAATGCAGCTTCTGGTTACTGTATACTTGTCGCAAGACTGATTCCTTGTTACTTGTGATGATCTTCTTTCTCATGTTTTCTTTTTCTATGAAGACTTTGTTACTGGAACATTTTGTGATCATCCTTCGACATTTTTCAGATATTTGCTTCTATTCTCTGTGGCTAGTATTTGTTAAGCTAATAACTTCTTGATATGGTTTTCACTTACTTCTATACATCCGTATATCTCCAAAAGGCTTATGATTTTCTTTGCGCATTTCAGTCAGATGTATTGTCTATTTCCCCAAATCTTTCACCATGTCATAAAATTTTGTAAGAATGCTTCTTGGTGCATCTTTCTCTAGAATTGAATACTGTTTTTGCACTGTCCTGGATCTTCAAGGTGTGGATGCATACTCTAGAATGTTTCGTACCGTAATTCTCATTTTTGCAGATTCGGATAGCTTGGTTTCAATATCTCTTACCATCAAATCTCCTTCGATACAAGGTACATTCACGTGGCTTATATCCAGAGTTTGTGTTTTAATAACAATGGCAAGATGATTATTTTGTTTTCATCACTAGATCACACCTTATTGGCACTAGATTTCTAAAAAAATTCCTAGATGACAGTTGCTTTTGTAGGCAGTTAATAATACACTTGTCCTTAGATTTCGTTATATACCAGTTTGTGATATGCAACATACATTGTGAATCCATTTGCTTGGTGCTGAATCACTAAATGGTGAATTCTTTCAATTTTCAAATGGCTTTACTATAAGATATTATAGCTGCTAGCAGTTGCGCGAGTGATTTTCTTCACTGCTCTAAATTGTTGTCTGGCATTGCAATTTCTGCTGTAATAGATTTTGTTTGGATATTTTCTTTTGGTGCTAAGACTTTATTTGTTCGAAATGAAATAGAATGAACAAGTTGTTCTACTCAACTTAGGTGCAATAATTCGTTAACTCGCTTGCATGCGACTTAATTCTGCTTACCTTAATTAACATGATCTGCTGAATCTTTTTTTTTTCTTTTGTGTTAACCTACTGAGGTATTTCTTTTTCTTTTACCTTAATTATTTATGGTTTTGCAGTTTAAGTCACCAAGGTTTTTGTTATTTGTTTGGTGAAAAGCTAGCTACCTTGAAAGAAGAAACTATTGGAAGTTCCATTCTACTTTGTGTAGCATTCATAGTTGATCCCCACCAAAGGCTGGGTTGTAGCTGTTGTTGTTTAACATTCTTAGCTCTCCAATTGGAAGAAGTTCAGGTGTCACATTCCTCGAACTACTAACAGGAGGATGTATTTTTAACTTGCTGGTTGTCAAACAAAAGAAAACGAATTGGACGTTATTGATTTTTAAATGCTTGCATCAGTCGTTTTGCCTAATATTGCTGTGCTATTGACTGCATCATCTGAGCTCTTTTGCTGTATGTATACTTGTGCATTGTGATTGCGCGCTTGTTATGAAAAAGTGCTTGTCCGTATAATTTAAGGTGATCTTTGGAATTACTTTTTATATATTAATAAATTTGTATGCTTAATTTTTTAAAATTGAAGTCATATAAATTATATGCTATAATATTTTTATAATTGTTATTATAATTTTTTAGGTAAAACATAAACTTGTTTTTAAGAATTTTCAACTAATTTTAAAAATTTTAAATATTGTCAAACATTCCTAAAAATATGGCATAATAGTTGACTGTATAAATTTAAGAATAATCCAATATATCTGACAACGTCAGAGCCTAAATAAATTCCAATCATTCAATAAGAAATCCTCAAATCATTTTACCATCGATGTCATTAGACGTTATTTATTTATTTAAAGGGTTTTTAAAAGTGCTTATAAATTTTTTTAATAAAAAATATTTTTATTTCATATAAAATTTATAATATAAAGTTGTGTTAAATATTATAAAAATTATTGAAAAATATAAAGTTAAAAAATTGATAAATATTTTTAAAGAAAGCCAATGTAAAAAGTTCTGTAATAAATAAATAAATAACGTCTTACCTCTATGGTAAGAAGTAAATTTAGGCGCCACCCGACAACTAGAACCGGTTCGGTGCATTCCGGTTCATAGTTGAACCGGCTGCTGTTATTATTATTTATCCTTTTCTTGCTCGCGGCTTTCTCCTGTCCCTCAATCGGGAGACTTCACAGCCTTCGTTCGCACCGCTCTCTCTCTCTCTCTTTCTCTCTCTCTCTTCCCAGTCGATAGAAATTCTCTCTCTCCAGTTTTTGCTCTCTATAAGTACCCCAAGCTCCACTACCCATTGTCTCCCTCATTCAATTTCCTTCACTCTCGATTTCAAGTGGGTTCGAAACCCTACACTAAATTTAGGCCCCAATTCTAGTTCGAGATAGCTTGAAAGCTAGGATTTTAAACACTGCTCTGGATCTTGATCTTCAGCGGCGGCGGCGGGAAGAGTTGCAGTGGCAGCAGCGATGGCGCGCGGTCGAGACGATGAAGATGAGTACGAGGAGGAGGAAGGAGAGATGGAAGAAGAAGAAGAAGAGGATGAAGAAGAAGAGCAGGGAAGAGGAAGGGGATCCAAACGTGGGAGATCGGAATTCATTGATGATGTGGCGGAGGAAGACGATGAGGAAGAGGAAGAAGAAGAGGACGATGATGATGAGGATTATGGGGGTGGCGGAGGAGGGAGGAAGAAGCAGAGACGGCGGACGGGGTCGGAATTTTTTGAGCTCGAGGCGGCTGTTGATAGTGATGAGGAGGAGGAAGATGACGGTGATGCTGAGGACGGTGAGTATTCGATTCCTTTTTTTTGTGTTTGCTGATTTTAGTTGAATTTTGCTTAGTTTTTAGTGGAAAGATATTATCTTTCATTTTTTGTAGATCGGATTGCTTGGTATTTGCTGGAGTTGGGAGTGTTCAATAGAAAATTCTCAAAAAAAAATTATATATTTTGCAGTTTTATTTTGGAAAGGAGTTATTTTTTGTGTAGTCGATGAATGGTACATTTCTTGGGATGCTATTGATGAGGAGTTGGTACTTATTTATTTGATAACTACTTTGGTAAAGAAGGCATTGGCAAAATGTGTTTATGATTCCAACCTCCTCATCGGTCCTCTATTTCTGAGAAATTTTATGATTTTTAGTTTATGGTTGCTTGTGGGATATGGATGCAAAAATGGGATGTAACTTGGAGTAGACAATCGATTTATTAAGAAAAGCAGCTTAGTTTTGTCTGGGATTCTTCTATATGAGTTGTTCTCTGTTTCTTTTGCTCATAACCAATGACTATGAAGATTTGGATAATGAGCCGTAAAGTGGTTACTGTGTATACAGTTTTCTCTTTGGTTGCAAATTTAGTGGAAGCTTTTACTGTGAAAAGTTTGAAAGAACTCAAACTAAAGTAAGAGTGTGAGGTTTCTTTGCAACATTGTCACTGTTTCTAGATAAAGAAATTTGGGTGGAGTTTCTAATTGGTGTTGCCAGGCTGGATATGTCCTCCATCTGCCTAATAAAGATGAGTGAGTAAGAATCAATGCAATTGTATGTGAGTTTGGAATGAGAAGTTCAACTTGTTGCAAAATCAGCAACACTTTAAATTGAGGTTTATAGAATGGAGAATGCCAGTGCACCTTTTGTGTTTGGCTTTCTTTTGAGCGTAAATGTTAATGGATGTTGGCTTATATTACTAACAAATGCAACTATATACACAAATGGACATTCCAACGTTATTTATTACTCTGCAGCTATGAAAGATTCAAGAGAGCGGAGAGACTTGACTGCAATCTCAGTTTGTGATGTTTTGGTTTTATTGTATAGTGTACAACCTGGACCTGGTCTAGACCTTTTAGATCTCTGTTTCAGGATTATTGAAATTTGCAAGTTATTTTCTAATTTCTCCTAGGTTTAACTGATTTCTTGTCGATTTTTGTTTCATAAGTTCATCATGAAACTTATTATTGAATGCAAACTATGCAGATTTCATAAATGATAGTGCAGCTGATCTTCCTGGTGCTGATGGAGGAAGGCGAGTACATCGTCCCTCACTTTTACGACCAGAAGACCAAGAAGAGGATATTGATGATATTGCAAGAATGATTAGTCAGAGGTATTCGCGGCAAAGTCATGTCGAGTATGGCGAGGATGCTACTGAGGTTGAGCAACAAGCCCTTTTGCCATCAGTCAAAGACTCAAAATTGTGGTTGGTCAAATGTCAAGTATGTTTCTTCTTCTGATTGGGTAGTCTCCACTGAAGGTAGTGTTTCTTATCTGTATCTTCATTGAATTTTGATTTTCTTAAATGGATGATGGATGATCCAGCAAAATCACGAGCGGGAGTTAGCTATATGCTTGATGCAAAAGTTCATCGATAGACCTGATCTTCATATAAGATCTGCTATTTCGTTGGACCACCTTAAGGGCTATATATATGTAGAAGCAGACAGAGAGGCCCATGTCAAAGAGGTACTTCAAATTGATGATGTTATCTTATTTTTATGACTTACCTTTTGGATCAATTCTTAGCTGCATACGTCAGGCTTGCAGAGGTATGAGGAACATATTCAGTTCAGCAAAAATAGAGCTGGTCCCTATTAAAGAGATGACTGATGTGCTTTCTGTTGAAAGCAAAACTGTTGACCTAGCTAGGGACACATGGGTACGAATGAAGATAGGAGTATATAAAGGCGATCTTGCTAAGGTATGTTTGCTTTGGTTGTTTTCTGCATTAACATCTTAAAATGTTCAGTTTGAGCAACTCCCATAGCTCTGCAGGTTGTTGATGTTGATAATGTACGGCAAAAAGTGACGGTGAAGCTGATTCCAAGAGTTGATTTGCAGTATCTTGCTAATAAACTAGTAAGGCAATCTCCATTGTCATGCCATGAGCACTTTCTTCTTTAAGTTTCAGATGTTTCTGCTATCTCATAGAACTAAAATTCTTTGGATATTAGATGAAATATGTGTGGTGATGTTGTTTTTTCTCGAGGTCAATTTGTATGTTAAAGGAATTTGCTAGCTGGCTAACTGCATTGTGGAGCTAATTGCAATTATCATGTTCTCAGGAAGGTAGGGAGTCTGCTTTTGGAAGAAAGAGAACATTTGTACCTCCTCCGCGGTTATTCAACAGCAATGAAGCAAAGTATAGTTACAAAGTTCATTCATCATTTTAAAATGGTTACTCAGAAGATGTGAATGTTTTGCTTGATTTTTACTGTGTTGCTGCATTCAGGGAACTTAATATCCATGTAGAACACAGAAAGAATAGAGATGGTGAACGTTATGAATGGGTTGACAACATGATGTTCAAAGATGGTTATCTTTATAAAATAGTATCGATAAAGTCAATCACTACACACAACATTCAGCCTACATTTGATGAGCTTGAGAAGTTTAGGGCTCCTGATGCTGATGACAGTGGTGACACGGAAAGCTTGTCCACACTTTTTGCAAATAGAAAGAAGGGACATTTTATGAAAGGTGATGCAGTTATTGTCGTTCGAGGAGATCTAAAAAATTTAATGGGAACAGTTGAGAAGGTTGAGGAAGAGAATGTTCATATTAACCCAAAGATGGCAGGCTTGCCGGTAATTGCTAGAGTGACTAGTATTTTTATTCCCACCATAGTATTTAGAAAGGCCGTGGAGTTGACTTATTGATATGATTGAATCGTTGAAACATGCAGAAAACGTTAGCCTTCCATGAGAAGGAGCTGTGCAAGTACTTCAAACCAGGAGATCATGTCAAAGTGATATCTGGTGTTCAAGAAGGTGCTACCGGTATGGTAGTCAAGGTTGAAAGCCATATTCTGACCATTTTATCTGACACCACAAAAGAAGACGTAAGCAGTCATTTAAGACAATTTTAAAAATTTGGTATCTTGTATGTAATACATACTACTAATTGTAGCTCTATTTCCTCAGATCCGAGTATTTGCAGACAATGTCGTGGAGAGTTCAGAGGTAACAGCAGGAATTACCAAAATTGGGGATTATGAGCTCCATGATCTTGTGCTTCTAGAGTAAGATTTTGACTTTATCTGCCCGTTGTTAGTTGAACTTCTCAATGTAAATGTGAACCTGGTAACGTCTTTTTGCTGTTTTCTCATACTGTTGTTCTGATGCAGCGATACCTCATTTGGTGTAATCATATGCGTTGAAAGTGGAGCAGTTCAGGTGAGGTCATTGTCTATGAGATGATTTAGATTATTTTGTTTTTCAGATTCCTGAACTTATGCATTCTGTTTAGGTGCTTAAAGGAGTTCCTGATAGACCTGAAGTTGTGCTTGTTAAATTGATGGAAATAAAGGCAAAAATTGATAAGCCAGCTAGTGCTCAAGATCAGAAGCGTAACAAGGTTTCCTTGAAGGATGTTGTCAAGGTTGTTGAGGGACCATGTAAGGTGCGATTTAATAGACGTACCTGGCTATACCATTAAATTCTTGAAAAAACTCCACCTTAATCATTCATTTCTTTTGTGGAAAGGGACGACAAGGGCCTGTAGAACGCATTCACAGGGGCATCTTGTTCATTTACGATCGCCATCACTTGGAACATGCTGGCTTTATTTGTGTGCGAGCTCAGTCATGTATTCTTCCAGGCGGTTCACATGGGAGAAATGATAGAAATGTATCTTTTTGCTCTCTTCTCTCCTTCCATACTTTCTTTGGAAGGTGTGTTGATCAGTTCATTATTAACACGCGCAGGGTGCAGGTTCTATGGACTCGAGATTTGATGCATTGAGATCTTCTCCTAATTTGATGTCTCCAAGCCGATTGCCTAGGCCTGGGTTTTCTGATTGTAGGTGTTTCAGCCGTCTTGTTATTGTTGATGATTTTGAGTCTAATCCTTTATTCAGAACGTAATTAATGGTTTTGTTCGTTTATTTCATGCTATAATGGTGAATGCTCTCTGCGCTAAGCTTTCATCTTTATATGACTATTTGTTCTCTTTTACAATTTACGTGCAGCTGGAGGAAGACACAGAGGTGCAAGAGTATTTGACTCTTTGATCGGAAAGTCCATCAAAATCAGATCAGGTCCTTTCAAGGGATACCGCGGCCGTGTTAAATCGATTACAAACACTCATGTAAGGGTTGAGCTTGATTCACAGATGAAGATTGTTTCAGGTAACTTCTCAAAATAGTTACTTTATCCTGGTTAATGTTTTCTTCATTTACTAATAATCTGCTGTGGATGCAGTTAAAAGAGATGAAATTGCTGATGCCACTGGATCAGCTTTCTCAGGCCGGTAATACTATAGTGAGAATCCTGTCCAATTTTATTACTTTGCTATAGTGCTGTACTTACTGAGGTTGAACTTTAGTGGCAGCGAGACACCTCGATATGGGTATGGTAGTGAGACACCGATGCATCCATCACGTACTCCGCTTCATCCGTACCAGACTCCAATGCGAGATCCATCTGGTAAAGACTATTTTATGCGTTGTTGGATGAGTGTAATGCCTCTTTGGATGGAATTACTGCAGTTATTTTTCCATCTTCTTTACACAAACATTTTAGGCGCACTTCCACTCTTGCTTTTTCATTTAGGTATCATGTTGCTGTGAGACATTCCTTTGTCTCTTCTTTTTCACAACTTAATTTGGATTTTAGGAAAGAGAATGCACTATTGATGCTCGGCAATGTAGTTGTGGTGTTGGAGTTAAGATTTGCTGCTGTAATGACTTCATTGATCTATATATTGAATTTCTGATAAACTTTTGCAGCTACTCCTATACATGATGGAATGAGAACACCTATGCGTGATCGTGCTTGGGCTCCGATGAGTCCTCCAAGGTTTGCCTTGTGGCACTCAGCTTTCTGCTTATTTATCTTCCCTTGCTATTTCTCATACTAGCTAGTGCATCTTATTTAACCATTTTCTTCTATTGCAATTTAGCTTGAGACCCTTTCTAGATTTTTCTGTCTAATACTACGTACTTACTTGACAATTAAGTTGTTTAGCTTGTAGTACATGTGCTTTCAAATGCCTTTGTGTAACGAGTGCTGTCTTAAGGGTCTCACTAATTACAACGCTTTACTTGTAATAGATACACATCGATTCACAAAAAAAAAAAAAAAACAAAAAACAAAAAAGCCTGGGCATGCAATATTACAACGGAGCAGAAGTCCAACAATGCTATTATGAACTTGGGAAGAATCCAATTGTAGATACTCGTTTAATGAGTCCTATTGCAGTGTGGTTTTTTGTTACATTTCTGTACATTTGAATGTTGGAGAACTGCCACCAATATGTTTTCTTGAGTCTCTTAAATTCCCGTTACCAGATGGAAGCATGTATAGTTTACTAATAGTTTAACGTTATCTCAAAATAAACTGTAGAGACCATTGGGATGACAATCCAGCCTCATGGAGCAGCAGTCCACGATATGAGGTATGCTGGTCCTCATATTTTTGTTTAAGTTAATTAAATCATTATTTGGTGATGCTATATCAACATGATGCAGAATTGTGGTTCATTTTATCCCCCTCTTTTAATTAATGTTTATCTGTTTGATGCAGCAACCTGGAACTCCCCCAGCGCGAACATATGAAGCACCTACACCTGGTGCTGGTTGGGTAAATACTCCAGGGATAAACTATAATACTGAGACGCCAAGGGACAGCAGTTCACCCTATGGTAGGTTATGCTTAAGGTGATAGACACAGTTGGGAATGCCTTCAGCGGCTCCTTATTCCATTCTGACATATAATTCCAGGTAATGTAGAAAGCCCCTATGTGCCATCTACTCCTGGCCAACCAATGACTCCAAGCTCTTATCTTCCGGGTACTCCTGGAGGGCAGCCAATGACGCCTGGGAATGTGGGCATGGATGTGATGTCACCTACAATAGGTATGTTACTTTTTGATTGGGAACCTCTATACTTGTTGTCTCTGTCACACCCATCAATAGTGTATCGTAAAGGGATGCATAATATTTTGTATTTGTGTGGCAGGCGAAGGTGACAGTAACTGGTTCATGCCAGATATATTAGTCACAGTCCAGCGCCCTGGAGAGGATCCTCATACAGCAGTAGTGAAGGAAGTGCTCATGGTATGTCTTTTGCAGTTCATAGCATAAAATCTGTCGAATAGACATGTTGCAGTCAAACAGAATATTATCTTTCAATGTCAGTTTACTCTATATCCTGTCACTTGTAACTGACCCAATTGCTGTACAGGATGGAACCTGCAGGGCTGCCCTTGGATCGACAGGCAATGGGGAGATTGTTACTGTTGTACCAGCTGAGTTAGATGTGGTAAGACCAAGGAAGTCAGACAGGATCAAGATATTGAGTGGTGCAATGCGGGGATACACAGGGAGGTTACTTGGTCTTGATGGCTCTGATGGTATAGTGAAATTGGATGAGAACTTGGAGGTCAAGATATTAGATCTTGAAATGCTTGGAAAGCTCGCAAACCAATGAACGAGCTACTTCTTCGTAGTTTGGGAGATGCTTTTTTCTACTTTCTTTTTCTATCTTTATGTATACACAAGACAGTTGTAGTACTTTTTTCAGTGCAATTACCAGTTGTAATTTAGAAGTAGTTGTTAATAGTAGAATATCTTGTTAGCTGTTAATGCAATTCAAGAGCGCAACGAGTGATTGTCAAGACTTAACAGTTTCTGTTCATTCACCAAATAAATGTTTTCTGTTGACATTGAGTTCCCTTAAACTGTTGCGATTTATTTTTCAACAGTAATAAAATTCTTGACTACGATAGAGGCAACAAACATTCGCTTGTATAGTTTTGCGTTTTTCCAACATGTACAAGGACAGTACTATAAAAACTATACAATGACAAGAAAAGAAAATAAACGAAAGAACACATTTTTATAGGAAAAAAATAGAACAAAAGGAAAGTTACATCCGACACATTCTCTAGCTGATCTTCTTCTATATGCATTTCTCCGAATCAACACCATCATACTTCTTTCCGAAAGAATAAATAAGCTTGCTGGAAAGCCCTTGTGTTGTTTGCAACTTTAGCTTATTGCAAACCTGAAAAGAGTGTGTCAGAGTTGAATGCTAAAACAATTGGAGACGGACTTCATTTCTGGTATTTACACTATCAAAAGTGATGTCTACAGCTTTGGAGTAGTGACGTTAGAGATTTTGACAGGCCGGAAGCCATTGGATAGGTTGGCTCAAGCTTTCATATTTTCTCGTGAAGCGTTTTTGGGGTGCCTTTGGCTCAATGACTTTGTTGTTTTCAGTTCCAGGACACGAGCAGAGCGGTCCTTCGTTAGATGGGCTACACCTCAGCTTCATGATATCGATGCATTGGAAAAAATGGTTGATCCCACCTTAAATGGCATGTATCCTGCAAAATCACTCTCACGATTTGCTGATATCATTGCTCTCTGTGTTCAGGTATAACTTAAAATAGCTTCTTCATGTGTCAATGCTAATCCAGCTAAGCCGCAGTCTGACAAGTGAGGATAAAGCTCCTCATCAAGGAGAACATTTGCAGATTTCAGGTTTCGATGGACAACAGAGGGCAAGCGTACTTCATTTAGATACCTATAGCAACAGAAATCATACCTGGTTATCTCACATAACAAAATATGTTAAAAGTAAAAACAAGAAGCATTGGAGATTATGGTGCATTAATGAGAAGCTTACTCCAGAGCTCTAGCAATCCCAAGAGTGATCCTCACACGTTGGTTCCACGTAAGAGTCTTGCTGCTATCATCGGCAAAGTGCAGCTTATCATGTAAAGTCCCATTTCCAATAATTTCATAAACAAGAAGACGGTGCCCATGTTCTGCACAATAACCCACTAAGGCGGTGATGTTTGGATGCTGAAGGTGCGACATATTTGAAACAGCTTCAAGAAAGTTATCCTCTTCTTGCAAGGATAGTGCTGAACTGTCAATCTTCTTTACAGCCAGAACCTAACAGAACAAATACTTTATACTAAAGTGCATAATCAAACGCAGTCTAAAAGGGTAGGAGTAAGACAATTAGTAACAAAGCTAACATGTAAGTTGCACGAGAGATGGAATGATTTTATATACACATAAAAGATATACATCATGATCGACGCGGACATGAATATGAATAATTACCTTCCCATTAGGGAACTCCGCCCTATAAACCCTGCCAAGGGAACCTTCACCAATAAGGAAATCCTGGCTAAAGCTATTTGAAGCAGACTGCAGTGAATCAACAGTATACGATGTAGCAGCTATAGGGACTATGGGTCTCCTCATAGACCCAGTATTCCTGTAGACACTCTCAATCATCACCTTCTCACTAGGTGGAGGTTTCAGAGATGCCATTGGAGGAGCTTTTAGTGTCTGCTCTGGTGGCACCTTGTGTGTTGCTACAAATGAAAACAAATTGTGATGATCAGTAAAAACCAAGTTGCAAACCTCTAATACATAACAGAAAGCATATAGTGATAACGTAATACATATTAGTCTAAACAAGTACATAACAAAGAATAAGAACCACAAAGCAACTTTTGATGTGAAAAGTAATATATGACTTTCATGAACACAATTATCTTTCACTTGTAATCAAATAGCCAAGTGTATATATGGCTTGTGCATCTACTATTTATGAAATCTAAACAGTTCTATTAATGCAATATTATATTGATCATTGATAGAAAGCTTCTCCCAAATCTTCACTGCCAGATACAAGGATGTCCTTGATGGTGAGAAGCAACCTCATAAAGTAAGAAATATCACAAGGGGAAGGCAAATGTTTTATGTATTTTCACCTCTTATGACAATAACACTACATCAAATCTAAGTTGAAGTACCATAAAATTAAAAATGTCAAATACAAGAGTAAAAGCTCATGTCCTTTGATCCTGAGGGTCAACTAGAGATAAGGCTGCCCCAGAATATAAATGGAACAAGAATGCCCTAAGAAATAATACCTCTCTCTGTGACAACTGAATGTTTCTTTGACAAATCCATTGTACTCTTATGGCGTACATGCTTATGCTTATGCGCTTTCCAATAGTAAGCGATGACTGCTAGTGTTGCAAATATTCCGCCAGAAAGTGAACCTACAACTGTGCCAACTATCTGTTCTGCAGCCCTTTTATTGCTGCTTTGACCTCCAGGAGAAGGAAGACCATAGGCGGCCCCCAGAGTTGTATTTGGTGGTGGTGCCTCCTGAGTGTGATTACATGAGTTATTAGCTCTTCTTGGGAAACGCGAAGTGAAGGGAGGTGATGGGGGTGCTGGACTCTCAGAAAAGGAGTTACCTCCAAGACTGTATAATATGGAGCAGATAAGTGACAATGGCTAATGTTAAAAAAATTGTGGGGAAGCATAACATATGTTTAAAAGCAGTAGCCAAGACAAAGTAACTACTCACACCAGATTGGAAATAGAACTGAACTCTGGAGGTATCCAGCCACTGAAATTATTATTTGCAATATTCCTGTTGGAAAAATGGGCATTAGAATAATATTGCCTGAGAACAGAAGCTTTGCAAGAAAATTACTTACAGGTATGTCAAGCTAAGGTTTGCTAAAAGATTTACCGCACCAGTCATCTGATTATTTTGCAAGTACCTGGAAATAAAGACAGCATAAAGCAATGAACATAAGTGGGAAAAGTGAATAGTAAGATTGTTGTACATCAGATACTTACAGACTAGACAGGTTAGAAAGAAGGCCTAAGGATTTTGGAAGATCTCCATCCAAGTTATTGAAGGATATGTCTCTGTTAAATAAAAGAACACGCACGCAGGATATGAATGCCGGTATCAGCAATAGTGGTAATTTTTTTAGAATTATAGAATGCCTCACAACTAAATTCAGAACTCCATCCCACAAGCGAAAATATTCGAAAATTTCCATATGACAACCATCCGCTCGAAAAAATTAATAGTTCCTTCCAACTTAGCAAATGTTTTTATTATTGTTATTATTTTTCAAAGCACAAAAGTCAATGTGAGAAAATCTAACTTCAAGGAGAACAAAGGCAAAGGAGCTGAATATTACTTGAAAGAGCCAGGAAAGAACTTATAACGTAATGACTAGGATCATATTATGCTTTACACCTCCAATGACTATGTCTTTGATGGTTTCTTTATGAGCTCGTTGCCATTTCCGTCTTTTGAGAATACCACAGTCAGGCTTGATAACTTGCTAAATCTACATAGTTTAATTTACAAGGAAGTCACTGCACCATTTTACCAAAAAGAGTGTACTCAGAATCTATATTCAACTTCACAGTAATTCTACTGGTATGCCACAGACTGAAAACATACTTGGAACAATGAATGTTCTAACTGCAACAGCATATATGCCAAAGCACTTACAACACTGACAGATGTTGGAGATTTGTGAAGACATCTTTAATTGGCAAGGACAGCACATTGTGGCTCACATTTCTGTGATCATACAAATAATGCATAAGTTAATGCAGTACAAACAGTAACAAATTAGACATAAATTGAAAGATATTACACAAAGATTTATCACCTACAGGTAAGTTAATGAGACCATAGTGGATATAGAATAAGGGAGGTTTCCACTTAGGTTATTGCTGGCAAGATTCCTGCAAAGTTATACAAATTTCAACAATAATTCGAATTACACAGTAGATGAAAAATTGGAAAGAATGAACTGAAATGAAGAAGAATTACAAGTAGGTTAAATTTGGTGGCAGTTGATAGGGAATTTTTTGTTGTAAAAGGCCACACCTGCTTCCCATTGATTTGATTTTATTCTCTTTCAATAAGAATGGCCTATGCAAGTAATGATTAAACAAGTTTTCTTTCCTTTGTAGGTTGTAATGTTGTATCTTTCTGGTTCTTTACCATTGTTGATAATAATTATTAATTATTGTTTTCCTTTATATACTATTCATTTGTTGATATAAGTACCTTAATTCAAAGTTGTAAATATAAAAAACACAAATAGGAATAACAAAAAATTCAGACCTTATTGTTGATGGAAAGAAAAAAGATTTATTGTATAGATGAAATTTATAAATCAATACCCTATTTAAGGCGATTTAACTAGCTAATTAATTTTAAAAAATTAAATTCATAATATAATATTAAAATAGTCAAAATCAAATTACCCAAAATCTAAACTAATTATTCGTTTCAAGTCCGAACATCATGATTCATTTATTTCGAAGCTTTTTTATGGTCCATTTTATTTCAAAACAAATTATTCATTTCATTTCAGAATAAATCCCTTTTTTTTTTAATATAATACAGCACGCTTTATTTTATAAAAGAATTATCATAACATACTAAATTTGTCTATACCATGTCTAAAGGAATAGAACCTATAATCTAATTAGGTACAGCGAAAATTATCCGTACTCAGCCCCATTTGGCATCGCTTATGTGTACATTTTTATCTCATTTTTAGTTATAGAGCTTTTTTATAATTTGAAAAATATTAGTGAATTGTACATTATAGAATGTTATAGATAATGTTTTTATTTTCTTAGCTATAGAAGGTAATATTATTTTCTGAAAAATTTTCACCAAAAGGTTTGTAATAAAATATATTTTTTATTAAGTAATTTCAAACGACTTCTAATTGTAAGACTCTGGTCAACATGTTAAAAAAGTATAATTATGACTTTGGACTTGTTTACAAATAGTTTAATCTCACTTTTCTCTTCCAAAACTTCTCTCCATTTTACTTTTATATCAAAATAAACACAAAAGTCAAACTCAATTTTTTTGCCAAAAATTCTACTTTCAAATTTAAATTTTAAAAATAAAATTTCTCTTCTAAATCAATTTTGATAACAAGTAAATATAAAAAATTAAATTCATTATCAAAAGCTTAGTTTAAAATTTTCAGTTTAGAATAAAAGAATAAAAAAAATACGCATATTATAATATTTAATTAATTTTGTCAACCTTAGTGGCGATTATTATTAATGGATCTAAGGGTGCTTTCAAATATAAGAAAGTGAGTTTCGCAGAAATAAAAAATGTGAAGCGAAATTTTTTTTTAAATAGGTTAAAAAAAGAGTCTTATTTTTATGTTTTAATTATTCTTAAAGTAGGTTAAAAATAAATTTTAATTTTTGTGTTTTAATTATTTTGTGAAGTGGATTGTAATTAGAGTTATGTTTTTGAAGTGTGATTTTTAGTACAGTATATATTTAGAGTATGTGAACTGTCCGAAATTTTAAAACTAGAATTACACAAGCGTTTGGAATAAATTGGCTTAACCGTGGATTGCATCCGAGCTCTTAACGATGGGCATAAAGAAATCAAAGAATAGCCCAACCTTAATGGGCTTACATAAATGGATGTCGTGAAAAGTTATTGAAGCCTATTATTTTGAATCCCTCTTGTCTTTTTCCAAGCCCAAGATGAGATAATTCCTAGATCCTATATTCCTATGTATACCTGCATAAACTGGAATCTAACCAACAAAAACTTCCACGTCATCAACCTAATCAGACAAAAACCAGAGAAATTCACGGTGGGACCACGCGCTATATTTCTGTTAACGTCCGATTTGCTGCGTCGTATTCCATCCAGCACAGCGAGAGCACCTATGTGACTCCGAACAAAACTGGAATAACAAACATGACCGAGGGTATTTATGGTATTACCATCGACGTCAGACACAAATACAACGCCATAATTTTAATAAATAATTAAACAAATTCTTTTTTCTCGCGGTTTTTAAAACTCTCTCTGCTCTCTCGATTTCTTTGTTTCTCTGATTCGATTTGATTCGATCATCTCTCTAAGCTATCGCGATCTATCGCGCACCACACAGGTAATTGTCTTCTTGGATTACGAACTCTTTGATTTCAGTTGTTCCATTGCAAATCTCGTAGATCTGTTTCCATGTTGTTCAAATTTCGTTTAATAACAATTGTTTCAAGGGTTTATGCTGGGATCTATTCGCTGTTTTCTGCGATTCTAGCTTGCAAACAATGATATCTTTTCTTATTAGATTCTGAGATGTTTTGGAGATATTATTTGTTAGATTACTAGATTTAGTAGCTCAAATCGCTTGAATTTGTTTAAAATGTGTTTGGTAGTTGGAAATTCTTCTTTCAATTTTTTATGTGGATTTAATGTGAAATGTAATTTGTTATGAATTGAGTTTTAGGTAGCTTAGATTTATAGAATAATTTCTTTATCTGGTCCGTGTTTTTGCTGATCTTTTCTATTAGTTTTTCTATGGATCTGTTGGATTTAGTTATGCTAGGACGCGAGTTGATTGTTTAAAGGTGATATAGCATGGGAGTAATAATAATGGAAATTTTTTTTATTCTATTAGGGAAAATGGCTGGAGGATTCAGAGTACTGCACCTTGTACGACCCTTTCTAGCGTTTTTGCCGGAAGTTCAAACAGCTGATCGAAGAATTCCCTTCAGAGAGAAGGTCATCTATACCGTGATCTCCCTCTTCATCTTTTTGGTCTGCAGTCAGCTCCCTCTCTATGGGATACATTCGACCACGGGAGCGGATCCATTTTACTGGATGCGTGTCATCCTTGCATCAAACCGTGGAACCGTTATGGAGCTTGGAATTACTCCCATTGTGACTTCTGGATTAGTCATGCAGCTATTGGTTGGTTCAAAGATTATCGAAGTGGATAATAGTGTCCGAGAGGATCGCTCCCTCTTGTAAGTTTTCAATTCAAAACAAACGTATTTGTTGCATGTTTGTTTGTGGATGGTGGTCGTATGGGAAGTGTATCTTGCATCGAGTTGAATCTGGTATCGATTAGAGTATAAACATTATCAAAGGTGACTTGTAGGTTGTTATTTGATGTGATTGATCTTTATTAAGAGCACAACATAACATTTGTAGTAGGTCTAATCTTTAGAACTCTGATTCACATAACTTTCTCTAGTTGAGAAGTGTGATATCGTCCACTGTCATTATTTCGTAATAAAAGGATATAGCAGCAGGAGAAGGCCTCATGTGTTGATAGATACCCTTGGAATAATATTTTAGGAATATGACAGCTCCTTATTTAATGCTAAGTATTATTTCATGGGTGGGAGTATACTTAAAAGATATCAGACTGAAGTTGGCTTTTTGTGCTTTATGTTTTACTAGTTTCCTTTTCAGGTTTTTCTTGTTTAAACCATGTTTGAGTTCTATGTTACGTGTAATTGATGTCTGATGCTATTTTTGACTCAGAGTTCCAGTGTTTTCACTGCAATGCCAATGTTGTGTTGATGAAAGTTTTATGGTTATTGTCCTCGAATTTGCTATGCTCTGACGTAAGTTCCAAGACATGCTTTGCATGATAATTTTTCACTCTACTTTTATTTTCAATTAGAAATGGCGCACAGAAGCTTCTGGGCATCCTTATTGCTATTGGAGAGGCTGTTGCGTATGTTCTGTCTGGAATGTATGGTAGTGTCAGCCAGCTGGGTACTGGGAATGCTATTCTGATAATCCTTCAACTTTTCTTTGCCGGTATCATTGTGATTTGTTTGGATGAACTTCTCCAGAAAGGATATGGCCTGGGCTCAGGAATTTCCTTGTTCATTGCAACTAACATTTGGTAAGATTTCCCATCCTCAAATTGTTACCAGTGAAATCAATGCTTTTGGTTTTTGTCCTTTTACCACAATTTTTATGCTTGATTCAGTGAAAATATAATCTGGAAGGCTTTCAGCCCAACAACCATCAACAGTGGACGTGGTGCTGAGTTTGAAGGTGCAGTCATTGCATTATTCCATCTATTGATTACTCGTACAGATAAAGTTCGAGCTCTTCGGGAGGCTTTCTATCGACAAAATCTTCCAAATGTGACAAACTTGTTAGCAACCGTTTTGGTCTTTCTTGTTGTTATCTACTTCCAAGGTTTCCGTGTTGTTCTCCCTGTGAGGTCAAAGAATGCCCGTGGGCAGCAGGGATCCTATCCCATTAAGCTTTTTTACACATCTAACATGCCAATCATTCTGCAATCTGCACTTGTTTCCAACTTGTACTTCATTTCCCAGGTGGGTAATTGCACATATGCTATCATTATTAATCCCCTAGCCTCCTGTTTTGCATCACATTGAATACTTCTCTTGTGATGCAGTTACTGTACCGGAGGTTCAGTGGTAATTTCTTCGTAAATCTGCTGGGAAAATGGAAGGAATCTGAATATAGTGGTCAATCCATTCCTGTTGGTGGTATTGCCTACTACATTACTGCACCATCAAGGTGATTGGAGGATCCTTTTTATGCCCATGTGTTCTATATAGTATAGAATTTATTATCAAAATTTTATAAGGTGGATATCTTGCTCTAGAGCTATTTGCGTAGTTATTCATTCTGATGCTTACTGATTATCATATTGTTTTAATTGACATGCAGCTTGGCAGATATGGCGGCAAATCCCTTCCATGCACTTTTCTACATTATTTTTATGCTTACAGCATGTGCACTTTTCTCAAAAACATGGATTGAAGTATCAGGATCATCTGCAAGAGATGTAGCCAAACAACTCAAGGTAGACTTTCTAACAATTTCTTGAAATAGGAACATATACCTTTATACATGGATGCATGAATATCATAACTTTTTGTTACTTCTCCTTTGTGCACATCATACACTTTTCCCTTGAGAAGTTTCATTGTGAGGCACATTGTGGAAAGGATGTATTTGTCAGTGATACTTAATGAGAATCATAAGGTTTGCTCTAGTTTCTATCAAGACAATCGGATCACTCATTCTTGTGTGAAATTTGGCAGTTGTTGGAATACTTGAAAGCGTTCTTTCCCCTTTTTAAATGGTAATTTTGGCTCTGTAAGATGCTTTGTGGCTGACATATCTAAGAAAAAGTTGATCTTATTTACTAATGATTGTCCAAGTTGTTTAGGAGACCTACTAGTTTGTTTGACTCTTCGACCCAGAAGAGATGTGCTTGTGCGTTGATAGTTAGTTTCATTTTTCTCGTTTCCTTTGGTAACTCTGAAAGAGTTGTGACAACAGCCCACAGATCCTAGAAGCAAAGTCTAATGTGTGAGAGCTTATGCAGTACCTCGCATATGTGCTAATAATTTTTTGGATTCTTTTTTTCAGGAACAGCAAATGGTCATGCCTGGTCACCGGGAGTCCAATCTCCAGAAGGAATTGAACCGCTACATCCCTACTGCAGCAGCTTTTGGAGGAATGTGCATTGGTGCTTTGACCGTCCTTGCTGATTTCATGGGGGCAATTGGTTCTGGAACCGGTATCCTACTTGCCGTGACAATTATCTATCAGTATTTTGAGACATTTGAGAAAGAGAAAGCCACTGAACTCGGCTTTTTCGGTCTTTGATCTCTGTCATCATCACATTACTTAACGGTGCGGTTCAATGGAAGCCCAACCTGCAGTTTTGGATATAACTTGAGGAAAGATGCAAATAAGTTCTTAACGTCAGACTGTAGGATTCAGAGTTCTAGAGACGACTTTTGGAGGCTTAACCTGTTAGAAAACCCCTATTTAGTAGGGTGTGTCATACTCAGCTCGAATATACAGCAGGCAATTCTTTTTAAATTAGCAGCTTTCTTCCAGTGGGATGTAAACTTATTGAAAAATTTTCCGATTTGTGTGTTAATCCTTATGCTTTGTGTTGATCTTTATTGTACCGAGTATCTCGTTTATCGAGAAAACTATAACATTTCGACCTGTAATTGCGTACACTCGGATATGGATGCATTCTTTCTGAAGGATCTGAATAGAATCTTCAGAAAACACTGAAGCATGCAAGGCAACACTTGAGTGGATTTGCTCGCGTACCATGAGTAGCATTCCTCAATTAACGAAAATAAATTTAGGTACTCAGGCCGAGTTTCTCTTTCCACAGCACGTTCAAATTCCAACGAATCCACAAGTTAAAAAGTTTTCCTACGGCTCAAACAAGTTGAGACCACGAACTTCATCCGGAAACATATAAGACGCGCAATCAGACACAACACGCTACATAACATGGCTCCTGGATGTCAACACAATTATCAACACCAACAATTAAGTTATTACCTGGAGTCACAATACAAAAGCTAGGTAACAAGTACCAGGTGATAGAAATTTGAAAAGCATGGTAGATTACAACAGGTTGAATTGCAAGTTAGAATATAACCGAGAGACCTACCCTAGACACAGCATGAAAGGATATTCAGCACAAGCAGTTTACAAAGTTGAAACAAAAGCCCGACAGACATATCTTGCCAAATAAGTTATGAAAACTGTCTGGTTTGTGCAATGGCACTCTTTAACTCTGTGCTGTACAATCCTATTGTTGCAACAATAGCTTAACACCCTCCCTAGTAGCATGAAGATCAACAAGAGTGCCATTTCGCTTCAACTGGTCACCGTTTCCGCCTTTTTGTTTCTATCTGCAAAACACAAGCTTATAACTTGTCAAATATAATGAACTGAACAAGAAGAAAGTACCAGTCAATATTTTCTCACTTTTTTTTCACCCCTAATTGTTTGTATTCGGAGTATGATGTTGTCAAGAGCAAGACGACAAAGATGTACAGAGAACAGAATCATTTGATTTGCAGAAAGATCCTGACTCTTTTAATTTTTCCTTTTCAAAGACTAGTTTCACGAGCAAAATTAAAAGAGCCCGTAATGTTACTATATTAAAAACATGAATGAGTATGCAATGCTATACCTTAATTAATGCTTTTAACCCTAGCAATTTGTGCTCAACAGAAGATTAACTTTACTGCCAAACATTTTCAGTATATTAGAGGGAAGTCTCCAGTACTTGGTTTTGACCACGAAGGCTCCAGACAAGTTGAGTAGCTTCTACAAAGGTAAGATTCACTACAATTATAACTTTCTTCAATGATGTTATTCTAGTATTCCATTAATATTTTTCTGCTATGCTACAGCATCTAGAAAGTAACACTTGCTCTCACTTTTCTTACAAAACTTCAAGTTCTTTAACTATGTCTTGAGTGCATTCTACTTTAGTTATCTTTTCTCTCCACAACATGAATGTCATGGCATGAAAAACATTAAGAGTTGACTATGCTAAGATGCATTTACTCAATAATTGAACTTTTTAAGGAGAGATTTGCTGACATCTGAAAGTACAGTCATCAAACATGACGTAGATCTAGATACATATTTGCATGTCCGCAATGATTCACACATCCTAAATTTGCAAACCTACATCCTCACAAATTGCAATATCCACGACAATGGGAATTTAAGATATTGATCCAGAATTAAGCATTATCAAGACGAAGAGTTAGGTCCAGTGCCCAGTTTAACAAATAGACATACTCAATATGATAAGCTGTCTAATCTCTTCCCTAATACCACAACAAAGTACTTATCCATTACCCATTCTTTCCACTGTCCGCAAATTTCCTGTATCTCAAAGGAATAATACACATTCACATACTGCTTTGGAACTACATCTCCTCTGAAATCCATTCATTTGTTACTGTATCCCACCGCCCAACTGTTTATCAGATTTCATCTCCAGCTTTCTTCACCTTACTTTTCTAAGTGTTTTATATCCTCAACGACTGGTTAGCACTTCTTCAAAACAAAATTCTTTACGCTTTGCATGGTCTAAAAGTTTATCCTTAAAGACCTACTATCTTTCCTGCACAGAAAGATAATGGTTGCAGGTGCATTATTGTAACAGAGATCTCAAAATTCATTCATCACTGTCCATGCACCCCTCAAGATTTTTGGATACACCCAGGATTCTCAGATATGTCATATCATCTGAACTGTGAAAATCACTTAAAACCATTGGAGGGACCAACTCAGCTGCATCCTTATGATGATGGAAAATATATCACACATTCAAATCATGAGGAACAAAGAGATTAACAGGCAATATGGCTAAAACAAGTCGCTTAAAAAATAACACGGGCAGAACACTTGTCCAACTGACTATAAGGAGAAAAACAACCTCACCTTGGGCTCAGAGATTGGTGAAACAGGAAAAGCATTCATTGAGGCTTTAGCATCATCCTCTGAAGAGCAATCAGAGCACAGGAAGTGATCCAACTTTTTGGCTTGTTCAATAGTCATACCCATGCAAGATGGATGAAACCTGCACACAACGATCACTTATGAGACCACTAAAAACAAACAAAACTTACAATAAATCAAGGACCACTATAAATTATTACATCTCAAGGGTTCATCTGCATCAAGAGACGCATAAATATCACATCAGAGAAACAATAATAAGAATTTAATGTAATACAGTAACATCTCAGCTGACCGGTGGCTGACTTCTGATAATACAGCCAATATTTAATTATGATGAATTCTTCACCTCAAAAGAGTTCATATTGATAATACAGTCAACCAGCAGCTGAATTCTAAATCTCGACTATTACAATGTAAGTTTATATAACTATCAATACATAACATAAGACAAATATAGAATACAAATGCAACCTCATAAAAGGAGAGTCTCCAATAATAAATGATAAAAGAAACATACCAAAAAGTATAACACTGCATTCTGATAATACAGCTGCATACACATAGCGACGTGGTTGTTCCTAAGGCATACTTAGGATGTGTTTCAAATGCACGTAACCGAATTTCACGAATGTGAAAAGTGGGAAGTGGAGTTTCTTAAAAATGAGTTGGAACTAAAGCTTAGTTTTTGTGTTACAATTATTTTTTGAAGTGAGTTGAAAGTGGAATTCAGTTTTTATGTTTCAATTGGTTTTAAAAGTGGGCTGAAAATGGAGAGGAGAAACTATGTCTCGAAGAGCATGAAAACGGGTGGGTGGAACTCAAGCGGAAGTGGAGATCCACGTGTAGTTCTGAATTTTTTTATAACATTAAAACACGTGAATTCATCGGAACTCCAAATCTGGCTGGAGAAGCTAGAGTTTTGATGAATTGAAACACGTCCTTAACTACAACAATTACTAATTAATGATAACAACGCATCTATATGTTTAGATATGTGAATGATGGTTGTTCGCGCCAGTTAACCCACTAATTGTAGGATCATAGATTGATAATCCATCAGAAACTTTAGTTTGCAACACTAGTGATATTCAAAGTACATCATGCATGAAGGAAAAGCTTATTACATTAGGCAATTTTCATATGTATTAGTTAGGAAACAATAATCAGATGTATTATTTAGGAAAAATAATATTTCTTACCTTATCTTATAAATGAATACACAACAACAAATATTCATGCAAACTACAGCATACATCATCTTTTCATGTTCCATTTAGGGTGTGTTTTAATTGCATGGGAATCACTTTCTCCCGCTAGATTTTGAGTTCGGATGCACTTTTTGTGTTCAAATTACCCCGAAGTCACATCTAATTCACTTCTTACCAAACTCAGTTTCACTGAACTTAGTTTCAAAAACTCACTTTCTACCAATTAAACATACCTTTATATAACAATAATTCTAAACAAATACTTTATAGCTAGGACTGCAATTATGGTGTTCTTGTTAACAAGGCTCCCAATCACAATTCATGTATTCCCTCCATACATGACCAACTACTATTCAAGGAAGCTAGAATAACATCAAACGGCTATATAAGGTGCTACAGAGATCTTGGCAGAAAATAATTATTATAACTAAACGAAGTGAATCCAAGTGAAATTCAATGTTGGGACTGAAGCATCCACTAATTCGTAATGGAGCTCACATTGTTGATCTTTGCCTTCACTAGGGAACTTAAACTCCAAAGTGTATTAGCACAGCACTAGTCTTTTAACTTCAGTGAAGACGACAATTATGGTTAATAAGACCTCTTAAAACCCCTCTTAAAAAAGTGCCTTCTTCAGTAAAGAACGGCAGATAGTCCAAACTACTGTGGTAAGATTTTCCTCTAAAATGTGTTTCCCTACTTCGCTGAATATTAGATCTCTCAAGAATAGCATATTTACACCTTAGGATCTGAACAAGTGGCTACAAACACTTCAAAATAATCACTTTGGGTTTCCTTCTCGAATAGCATTAGCATCTTTAGAGAGCACAAATTTCTCAAGAGTGAAACGATCTTCTTGATCTCTTATTTTAGAAATTAAGCAGTAATTACAGAAATTTGACAACATGGCAGCAATAACTAGCAAAATAAGGAAAATAGGCTTGAGTTAGTAAATGTTGAGCTAACAAGGATGGCTCTTTCAACTTACTAAGTCCATCCAAGTTGACAACATAATGAATGTCAAACACAAAGAGTTATTGATAAGTTTCTAATAACAAATGTACAATGAAAAGAGGAAGCATATGAAAAAAAGACAATGAAGCGCCATATTTGTTGGTTTAGTTGAATACAACATAACAAGCTTGTTGTATTCAAAGTATCTAACCTCTTACACAAGTGCAATCCAGACCAATAATTTCCCTACTGAGCAGAACAAGAAAAGCTGTAGAAACAAATGGGTAGGATAGAAACCTTTTTGCTAAGTATGCACATTTAGACAAGACAAACACCAATCTCAGGTAAACCAAAGAGTAAAGCATGTAATCATACTCAAACACAAAAACATTGTCTTTACTAGATTCTCTCTAACTTCAAGCTCAATACAAAAAGTTGAAGGAGATCATTTAAAAAAAAAAGATAAAATATTGGCTTGGGATAGGGTAACTTTCAAAGATTAAAAAAACTTTTTACCAGTCCTTGCATCCCTCACATTGGACCATCAGGTCATCTGGGTTATATGGCATCTCACATTTGCAATACCTACCATGAGAGGAACTTCACTAAGTCGCAACAAATTAAGAAAGACTTATAAGGAGGTAACAAGCTATGAATTAGACTTGAGGTCTTACACAGCAACACGATCAGGAGTGAACCCTCCGGTAGCCGCCTTGTACTCGAACCGACAAAAGTAGTCCTCAGCACCCACATTCTCAAGCTTGGTGTAGTTCTTAAAAGAGTGAACGATGCACTTGCCCTCAATGGTGTGAGCACTCTGGAGATCATAGTGGTCAGACAGGAACAACTCCTTGGCACCGTGAAACTGCCTTCGGCCACCAATGGACTCCTCGGGTCGGTAATACCACCGAACCCTCACCTTCACATTATTACGATGATCAGCTTCAATCTTCTCAACTCGGGCCACATACGGCGGCTTCTCCGAGTCCGATGGCCGCATCAGTACACAGTCACCAGCTGTCAAACCACAGAACCAGCTAAGCAACAACAGCAACTGCTAGACAAAATCACTCTACAAACTTAGAAAGCTGCAAAATTTAATCTTCAATCATTAGTCACTTTTACTCCAATTAATCTCCTGCCATGCATTTGAGTACCAATTTATTTGAAAAAATTAAACAAATTAGAGCTCCATAATTAGTTCAAAATCAACAAAATGTCTGAGATTTGTTGAAGTGAACATTATTTAGAACAGATTCAACTCCTATAATCACTAAACTCGTTATATTTATCTTTCCACACAAAAAAACAAAAGATTAACAAAAAAATTAGAGGAAAAAAAAAAAGAAGAAGAGAAAGATTATAGTTATGAAGAGATAGTGAAGAAGAAGAATACGTCGGACAACTTTGTTGGTGCCCTTGATGGTGTAACAATCGAGGTCTTTCTTGCCAGGTTTGGTCTTGGCCATCAGATAAATCTCTCGATCTTCTCTCTCTCTCTCTATTTTGATTTTGGATTTTCTGATTTGATTTGATTGATGAGATTTACACGAGTTGAATTTGATTAAGGAGAGGAACAGATCAAACAACGAGGGTTTTATTTTGAAAACCCTACTTCTTGTTTCTTCTACCCCTTCAGAGGAAGAAATTGAAGATTTGGGAAGAAAAACAGAAAATGGTAGAGAGGAGAGAAGGAGCTTTTTTTTTTCGGTTGTGTGGGCTTTTGCTAATCAGGTCTAACAAGTTCCTAATGAAGAGAAGCAGCAGCTAACCTGCAATATTAATGCTAACATACATACATCAATCATTCCATTATTATGGTATGCGGTTTCGTTTACATGGTATGCCGCTATGGTCATGCATAGCCAAATTGTGATCATTATCATCATCATTTAAACAATAATTTAGAAGAAAATAAATAGAAAATATAGAAAAGTTGAAGCCCTTAGGTCTATTAAATATATAGAGAGAGAGAGATTCTAGAACGTTCCTAATATATTTAAATTTACTTTTATTAATATCTATTATACAATTGTCTTTAGGTAAATGTTAAGAATTTAATAATAACTAACAACAAAATTGCCTGCAACTTCCAAAATGAATGTATGATGGTGGCTCAGCATGCATGCCTGAATCACTATTCATCGTTGCTATGCACAAAGCATTTATTTAAACCATTGGTCTTCTTCCAGCCTACGAGCATATTTACAGTAATTATTATTTTTAAATTTAAATTTTCAAATTTAATCTTAAATTAATAATTAAAAATAAAAAAAATACTCACAAACATCTCGTATCATTCATTATCATCAACTAACAGAAACTTCAATCAAAATAGATATATTTTACTACAATATTACAAGTTAGATTAACCTTCTACTATAATCTAATAGGAAATTCTGAATTAACCTAGGTAAAAGTATTCCATACAAAACGATCGAATTCAATAGAAAAATCGAAGAAACAAGCACAAGAAGAATGACCTATCCATCAACCATCATTTCAGTGGCACGGTGAAATAGTTGACCCTGGTTGCCTCCGGGTAACAGTTTAAACAAGCCTATCACTATGCCATCACTGAATCTTGTCTCTATAAATTCCAATTATACACATATCATACAAATCTTCCTGGTTGAAGATTATCCATTCCAAAAAACAAACTCTTCACCTGAGTCTCAAAATGCCCAAAACCCCTTCAGATATAACACCTCAGCTATGTAGCAAAACCAAGGAGAGTTGACTTCATTTGGATGATCCTAACCCAGCAGCACCAATAATTACACTGCAATTTCAAGTGCCAACTGCAGTATGAGGGCTTGCTGTAGCAAAGCTAAGGGAGGAGACAATCCGAGAGACAAGAACAGCCTCATTGCTGGCGGCTCGGGATGCAGCAACTTCCTCAAGACGCTTCCAGGTTAGTTCTCGTTTACGTTGGACCTCCTTCTCATTTGCATCGTCCTCCTGAAAATGTTGCAAACACTGCTCAAACAACTCTTGATCAGCCTCCACGAATAGCTTTCTAACATTCAGGGTTAGACTTTGTACAGCTGTATTCCAGTGGCCACTGGTATTTTTCTCCAATGCGGGGAAAACAATAGGCAATATGACCTTCCTGTTCTGTGTTATGAGATTTCTGATATGATCATTGTTCCATAGGAATAAAGTCCGTTCTGCGACCTGCAAGGTATTTAATAAAAAAAATTAGTTGTCAGTCTGAGCCAAATACTCTTCTTCTGCCCTCAAGCCAGTAACGTAGATAGAACTTTTATAAGAAACAACAAAATCTCGATATCTGAAACTGAGACCACAGTATTTTAGACTCCTGAATACCTCAACCTACAATTTCAGATACCACAGTATTTTAGACTCCTGAATACCTCAACCTACAATCTTGCACTCCTTAAAAAAATATTGCTCAGCAGATATCTTCATCCTAGCAGATATAAAAAGCCATCATAAATGGTTCAGCAAAGCAAGGTGTGGTGAACATCATACATCCTATTGTGTCAATCAAAGATACACAAAATAAAGAAGAGCCTTGTTTGAAGCTCATGCATCTCACGACATGCATACAGCTCCATATATTGTATTTCAAAATTTGTTCATGGAAGATCCTCAAAGCCATATTATTCTAAATGTTACATTCACAAAAACAAAAGAAGATGAAGGGCTATAGCAGCCTTTAGGAAAAGACCAGCAGAAAGTTGAAGTAAAGAAAACAAAGGAAGAAGCTAATCAACTATCAGAAGACCAGCTTTCCTCTTCTCTTTTCCTTTCACTAGTCTTTAACTCCTGTGTATTGCATAGGACTTTTGTTTATGAATAAGCGTAAGATTTTACATACTTGTACAAAAATGAGCCTTGTACTACAAATCTTCATGCTCAAACATGATATCAATAGTGGTAGAACCTTCTTAAGTGTAAATCTTTTGGATTTTGTTTTTCTTTATATAGATCATCACAGTACAATCTTTATCTGTTCACCTAATAATAATAGTATAATAAAAGGTATTGAAGTCAAAATATACATATAAAATATGTTTGTACAAATGCAAGAAAAAAGTTTAAAATAAGTATTTAAAAATCTTGTTTTTCTTTAGAAAAATGAGAATGCAACAACATTTTGCGCCACATTGTTGCATTCTTCATGGCTTAGAGGTGATTGTTGCCTTCTCCTTTCGTAATAGAAACTAAAGATTTTATCACAACCTAACAAGGCGGTGAAATAATATTTTCCTTCTTCTCATCTCTGTTCTCTCCATTTCTTTTCTTTACCTTTTTTCCCCCTTAACTTTCTTTCAAAGTAAACATATCCTAAAGTTAAAACCTTCACTGAAGACGCTAGATTACAGGCAGGCAAGCAAAACCATCAAATTAGAAATTAATGTTCATATAATTACCATAGCACGTGTATGAGAATTTTGAAGCATTATTTCAAGTGGGATATAAGGTTGTTCTACACCTGTTTATATATAGTCAAAACATGAAACTCGTATGAGTAACGGACATGCAGCATTTTAAAAAATATTTTTCAGAATTTTAATAAAAAGTTTTCTCTCTTTCCTAATCTTCTACCTAAAAGGCTAAACCTAGCATTGTATCTATGTGTAAAGAATATGCCTCTATGAGGAGCAAACATGTACGGTTAAAAATGATAACGATACAAGACAATGACACAAATTAAGTAACCCAAAAAATATATACCTGAAAATGCGAGCTGTTAAGACACCGTCCAATCTGCCGGAAAAGAGGGACCATGCACCTCTGGAACTCCGGAGGCTGAGTCAACTCAAGCACCTCTTCAAGTTCCCCAATGAAAAGCACCTCCTTCGAGCTGTTGGTTAGAGGCCAGTACTTCAACAAGCCTCTAACAACAAAATCTGCAAGCTTGGCATCCTTCTCAACAAATTGTGTGATACAGTAGGAAAGCTGTGGGTGGTATGCAGCTGCACATTTTGGTTTGTGCAGAGGAATCAATGCACGGACCAAGAACAGCTTATGTTCTTCCTTCAGTGGCAACGCGAACCCATTAATCACGCTGCCTAGCACTTCCAACAGCTCTGCAATTCCATTGTGCTTCTCTGTCTCAAATATAAACCTATAGAATATATTGTTTATCGTTTTCCGTATAAATGGCCGGTGAACCATGAATTTCCCATACACTCTATGCAGTATAGTCTTCAAGAACTCTCTTTCCCTTGAATCTTCTGAATCGAACAAGTCGAGCAAGCGAAGAACAAACGAGTGATCGATGTATCGCTTCGCGATCTTGGCATCTGTCTCCGGCGAGGTAATTAACCGAAGGAAGAAATCATATACGAGCTGAAGGTGAGGCCACGCGGGATCGGCGGCGGAGAATTCTTCATCCTCTTCAGCAATTACTGGAGATTCTAAGCTAGTCGAAGGTTTCGAAGAAGGAAGAGGGCGGAAAATGTTAGCCGCGATCATGCGAGCTGCAGCTTGAATTGAAGCTTCTGAGAATTTTCCCGGAGAATGATTCGAAGAAGAAGAAACGAAATCAGAGAGTTCCAGAAGAGTTTGCCGCTTGATTTCCTTCGCATGAGAATCGCGAGAGGGATCGCCGGAGAAATCGAACACTTGAGAGCAAAGTGATAGTTTGCGAATGAATAGGGAGGGTTTCTCCGGTGCTGGAACATCACGGAAGCTTGGGAGAAGTTCACCGGCAGAAGTAATAGACGGAGGCGGTGGCGGTGGAGGACGACGGTGGTTCTCGGCGGAGTCGGTCTTCGATGAGGGTTTTTTGGGAAGACGGCCGAAAATTTGCTTGATCATTGTTCGTCAACAACAATTATAACAATAAATCTTGAGAAAAAAAATTCAACAACATCAAGATTGAAGAAGAAGTAGAAGAAGATTTCGTCGGACAACTTTGTTGGTGCACTTGATGGTGTAAGAACAGAGATCTTTCTCGCCAGGTTTGGTCTTGGTCATCAGGAAAATCTCTCGGTCTTCTCTCTCTATTTGATTTCTGATTTGATTTGATTGATGAGAATTAGATTACTGGAATTGAATTGATAAAGGAGAGGAACAGATCAACAACAAGGGATTTAATTTGAAATGATTGTTGTTGTTCTTCTTCTTCTACTCCATAGGAAAGAAGGGAAATTTCCAGGGAGAAAAAGACGCACGAGAGAGAGGAGCGGTGTTGTGTGATGGTTTGTGTGGGCTTTCGGTAGTAAGGCTTACCAAGGTCCTGCAGTATTGCTGATTTTTTAAATAGATTTTTCAACTCTTTTTCATTTTATTTTTATTGGAAAAATATTATACATTTATTCTTACGACTTCAATTTATTATAAAGAGAAGTACGTGAGAATATATATTATTTAATTATTTTTTAATAATTCATTTTGAATGCAAAATAATGCATCTTAAGCATTTTTTTTCATCGTTTAATCAGACAAAATCAAGCGATCATAATTTATATTTTGTTTTTAGAAATTATATATTTATTCTCTACAGGTTCAATTTTGAATAAATACTTTTAAATATTCATCATATCCTTTGGATGTAAAATCAAAGGCTTGATTTTTAAAGTTTTCTAGCACTCCTGCCACGACAAAATAAAGGAGAATTAGTTTATTCAAGCTAACTAACAAGCAGGTGTAGTTTTTTATAAAGAAAAGTAAGTTTTTAAATAATTAGTTTTAAATAATAATATAAAAGCAAATTATCGGAAAAAGATATTTGAAAATAACTTCTTTCGAATATAAAAGAAACTCATAATGTTTGAGAGTTGGGTGTTTAGAAATTTTGTGAATATAAGAACTCTTTAATCATATTTGACATGATTTGTAGAAGCATTTTTTAGATTTTTCAACATAGAAATAGTCATGTACAGAATAATACACAATAATTTAAAATAAAACAATTATAAATTTTTTTTGAATTTTTTGAATAAAATTATTTTTTGTAGCTGCCTCAAACTATTAATTTAACTTTAATTCTAGATTCTATTTGCGGCATTCATATTTAAATAAAGTATTATTATGTACATTGTTTATTGGATAATTTTCTTGTAAGATTTTTCCTAATGTCCTTCTTCGCCAGGGTCTTGTTCATTTTTAGCTGCTGCTATTCGCTAAGTTATTGAAGTCTTTAGCCTGTTGAACATTTATGTTGTACCTGAATCAAATTGCAAGATCAGGAAGACAATAAAATACAAAATGGTTTTCATAGCCAATATACTCTATTGTAAAATATAAATATAAAACAACATCTACATCGATCGAAGCATGTATGCACCTGCAAAAGAAGCAGAAAATCCTATATGTTATAGTCTCTAATGGTCGACGGCCGGACCAATTCTGATAACTACGGTTTAAACAAGCTTAAAACTACGTAGAACCACTGAACCTGGTATCTATAATAAGTTCTGATTATACACATATCATACATATCTTCCTAGTTGAAGATTATCTATTCCAAAATAAACTGCTCACCTGCGAGTAGTATGTAGCAAAATCAAAGGAGATTTGGCTTCATTTGTATGACTATAACCGTGCAGCACCAGCAACCACCAGTTTTATTTCAAGTGCCAACCGCAGCATGAGGGCTTGCTGTAGCAAAGCTAAGGGAAGAGACGATCCGAGAGACAAGAACAGCCTCATTGCTGGAGGCTCGGGATGCAGCAACTTCCTCAATACGCTTCCAGGTTAGTTCTCGTTTACGTTGGACCTCTTTCTCATTTGCCTCGTCCTCCTGAAAACGTTGCAAACACTGCTCAAACAACTCTTGATCAGCCTCCATGAATAGCTTCCTGATGTTCAGGGTTAGACTCTGTACAGCTGTATTCCAGTGGCCCCTGGTATTTTTCTCCAATGCGGGAAAAATAATTGGTAATATGACCTTCCTGTTCTGTGTTATGAGATTTCCGATATGATCATTGTTCCATAGGAATAAAGTCCTTTCTGCAACCTACAAGTTGATTCAATCCAAAATGAATTGTCAGTTTGAGCCAATTAACCTTCTTTTATTCTGCCCTCAAGCCAGTGATGTGCATTCAATTTTAATATTATTAAAGAAAACAACAAAAACTCAATATCTGAACCGAGAACACAGTATTTTGGTCTCCTGAATAACTCAACCTACAATTTTGCATTCACAAAATTAATGCTAAAACAATTTTGCTCAACAGTTACCTCCTTTCTAGCAGAAGAAAAAAGCCATGCATGATAGCGTTGGCAAAACAAAATGTGGTGAACATCGTACATCTTATGTTTCAAAACACAGGTCCACAAAATAACAGAGCTTTGATCTTGGATTAAAGCGGTCATGCATCTCATCACATGCATGCAGCTCAATATATAGGATTTCAAATTTTGTCCATGGAATATACTAAAAGCCGTATAATTCTAAATGTTATATTCACCCCAAAAAAAGGCTATGCTGTCTTTAGGAAAAGACCAGCAGAAGGAAAAATTAAGTAATAGAAAATGAAAGAAGCAACTAAAGTATGGATTTCCAGCTTTCCTCTTTCATTTTTCTTTGTACTAGTCTTCAACTCCTTGGCATTGTATAGGTATGTATATGAATAATGCCTATGGTTTTACAAACTTGTACAAAATTTAGCCTTTTACTACAAATCTTCATGCTGAAAGCGGCTTCAAAAAGGGTAGAAGCTTTCTTAATTGGAACATCTAAATTGATTAAGCATTGAATTTTTTTCTTTTTATAGATCAAAGTACTATCTTTTTATCTGTTTTACCTAATATTAAGAGTATAATAAAAGGTATTAAAATATAAACATTGAAAACATTTTTTTAAAATGAAAAAATAAAGAAAATATTTTTTTAAAAAATCTATTTAAAAAAGGAGAATGCAACAATACTTTGCGCCATGTAATTGTTAGAATCTTCGTAGCGTAAAGGTGATTGTTGCCTTCTCCTTTCTTAATAGAAAATAAAGATTTTATCACACCTAACAAGGTAGTGAAAATAATATTTCCCTTCTTCTCATTCTCTGGTCTTTCCTTTTCGTTTCTTTAGCCTATTTTTCCCCCTTAACTTTCTTGCGAACAAAACATATCCTAATAGTAAAACTTTCTTTAAAGGTACAGAAATTGGCTAGATTACAAGCAAGCAAAACCATCTACTAGAAATTAATAGTTCATATAATAACAATAGTAAGTATGTGAGAATTTTTAGCAGTGATCCAAGTGGATCTAATGTCATGCTAGACCTGTTTATATAGTCAAATAGATGAAACTATGAGGTAGCGGGTATGTAGTATCATAAGAAATATTTCTGAGGAAAAAGATAGTGGTTACTCTCTTTCCTCGTCTTCTACCTTAGACACTAAACCCTAGCATTAATTCTATGTGAAGAGTGCAACTTGTCTCTATACGGATCAAACATGTTCGGTAAGCAATGTGACGTGATACAAGACAATGATACAAATTAAATAACCCAAGATATACCTGAAAATGAGAGCTCTTAAGACACCGTCCAATCTGTTGGAAAAGTGGCACCATGCACCTCTGAAACTCCAGAGGTTGGATCACCTCAAGCACCTCTTCAAGTTCCGCAACGAAAAGCACCTCCTTTGAGCTGTTTGTTACAGGCCAATACTTCAACAAGCCTCTCACAACAATATCTGCAAGCTTGGCATCCTTCTCAACAAACTGCGTGATGCAGTAGGAAAGCTGTGGGTGGTATGAAGCTGCGCATTTTGGTTTGTGCAGTGGAATCAATGCTCGGACCAAGAACAGCTTATGTTCTTCCTTCAGTGGCAATGCAAACCCATTAATCACGCTGCCTAGCACCTCCAACAGCTCTGCAATTCCGTTGTGCTTCTCTATCTCAAACACAAACCTATAGAATATACTGTTTATCGCGTTCCGTATAAATGGCCGGTGAACCATAAATTTCCCATACACTCTATGCAGTATAGTCTTCAAGAACTCTCTTTCCCTGGCATCTTCTGAATCAAACAAGTCGAGCAAGCGAAGAACAAACGAGTGATCGATGTACCGCTTTGCGATCTTTGCATCTGTTTCCGGCGAGGTAATGAACCGAAGGAAGAAATCATAGACGAGCTGGAGGTGAGGCCACGAGGGATCAGAGGCAGAGAATTCTTCATCATCTTCAGCAATTACTAGAGATTCTAAGTTAGTCAAAGGTTTCGAAGAAGGAAGCGGGCGGAAAATGTTAGCCGCGATCATGCGAGATGCAGCTTGAATTGATGCTTCTGAAAATTTCCCCAGAGATTGATTCGAGGAAGTAGAAATGATATCAGAGAGTTCGAGAAGAGTTTGCCGCTTGATGTCCTTAGCATGAGAATCGAGAGACGGATCGCCGGAGAAATCGAATACTTGAGAGCAAAGCGATAGCTTGCGAATGAAGAGGGAGGGTTTCTCCGGTGCTGGAACGTCACGGAAGCTTGGGAGAAGTTCGCCGGCGGAATCAGAAGACGGGAGCGTCGGTGGTGGACGGCGGTGGTGCTCGCCGGAATCGGTCTTCGATGAGGGTTTTTTGGGAAGACGGCCAAAGATTTGCTTGATCATTGTTCATGAACAACAATTATAACAGTAGTTCTAAGAAAATTTCAACAACATCACAGACTCACGTTGATATCTGTTTCTTGAAATCTCTCAGAAATTGAAATCTAGGAAATTATCTAGCTCCTTAGATATGACATTCTTTATCCTTCAACCTTGGTCTTATAAGAAAAGAAAAATTCTTGAATTATTTTGTTTTGTTTTGGCAAGAACAACTCAGAAGAGAAAGAGCTTCTGGTGATCTTTGAATTCAACTGATGAATTCCATCTCTCTATCCCCTTCACCGAAAACAACAAAATTAAACTTGATTGAACCAAAATTCATTAAATCTTTCGATTTCGATCAATTTCAATCTCTGCAAACGTGAATTTGTTTGAAAATTTGGAAGTCTATATTTACAACAAAAAAAAAAAATAATTGGATCAAACAAAAAACAAAAAGAAAAAAAGAACACACGAAGAGATAATGGAAGAGAAGAGAAAGAGAGTAGTAGCAGGTGAAGGAGTAGTGTATACAGTAACATTGTGTTAGTAATATTTGCAATATTAGACCTGTAAGAGTGTAATGGTAATAGTAGGTTTTCTTTATTTCAAGGGAAATAGTTGGTTTTATTTTGTAACAGGAAATTTCGATTATATTAAAGGGACTGGGTTTGCAATTGTATATTTCTGGTTTTCGGTTTCACCAAATTTTTGTACAGATGGCGCGTGTTTCGAGTTAGTTTGGTGAAGTGGGTCCACGCGTTTAATACAAGAACCGAGTCGATTGTTGTCTCGGTAAGTACTGGGCCAAAGAGTAGCGAGTAGGCCTTAGGTACAACTTTGTAATGGGCTGGGCTTTTAATTGAGAAGTAAAATAAAGATAAAACATAAAAAGACAAGGAATTTAGGAACTGTTTGCCAATACTTACTCGAAAAAGTCGTTATCAATTTTTGATTTTATATTTTTAATAAATATTTTACAAAATACTATAGAATATATTTAAAATTTTACATAAAGATATTTTTATTACTTATTTTATTATTTTTTGAGATCAAAATAATAATGCTCCTGTAGATACTACCTTCCCTGTAGACATTTGGCACTCCTCTAATCTAACCATAATAAGAAAGTAATAAATAAAAGTAATAAAGAGAGAGTAAGCACTAGTAAAGTAATATAAATGAAAACGAAAGTAGAAGTAATAATTTACACTTACAATATTTGAATATATTACTAAGAGCAATGAAATAAATAGTTATTCTTATTTGATAACTAAAAATTAAATAAAAATATCTTTTATAAGAAATCTGAAATATTTTTATCTGTTTTTTTTTGCTAAGTGAAAATATTTCTAAATTTACCCTACCTAGTGTTTTTTGGTTAAACAAGCAGGTTTACGGAAATTTGCTTCCAGATTCATAAAGTCAAGATAAATATGAGCAATCAATTTTGCTACTACTTTTGTCAAGCACGAACACATACGAGTGTTCCAAATTATTTCTGAATTGGACAAAAAGTGTGTTTCAAATATTTTTAACTGAATTTTATAAAATTAAAAAATAAAAATTAGAGCATTTTGAAAAATAAAATAAAAATAGAGTTCACTATTTGTATTTCACTAATTTTTATAAATATATTAAAAAATAAAAAATATAATTGCATTAAAAATATATAAATAAAAATGTTAGAACTGAACTTTTTATAAAAGTAAAATTCTGAATTCTTTATATAATTAAAATATATGAACTATTTATAATTTAAAATTTGACTCAAAAAAAGTAAAATTATATGCATTTGAAATAAGTCCAAAATATGAAAGTACTTGTAACGACCTAGCCTATTTGACCCAGTCACACCGTTCCAATACAAACACATACAAAGACTTACCAATCATGATAAGGTGTTAAATATTCTACAAAGTAGTTAAAATAAGTTACAAAATAGTAGCTGAGTAACAAATATACGAGCACAGGTTTGAACTCTGCACACTGCGAACATACATGTGAGCCTTTTTGGCTTAGCATTTCTCCGGAATTACTTTTTATTTTTTTTATTTTATAATTTTTAATATATATTTTATAAATATTTAAAAATTTAGAAAGTATAAAAAAATTTTATGTAATGAAATTTTTTTATTATATATTTCTATTATTTTTTTAAAAATAAAAAATTAAAACTCGTTTCTTAAACAAAATAAAAATATTTTTTATTTTATAAAAATTTTATTTTATAAACACTTTCAAATAAGTTCACTAGATATAAACAGCAAGTATAAACTAACCACAGGCAACATAACACGCTGCAAAATAATTAACACATAAACCGCGAACTAGAACACAATTGCATAATATTGCTTAATTATATAAATTTTTAGTAACATTGTTCATCATTTAAATAAAGAAAGCATTTCGATAAAATATCTATAATAATAAAATTTCTCAAATCATGACTACTGTTTCTAACAGATACATCCAAGCTTAAGATAAATTTCTCTAAACCATAGGGGCTCCTACACCAAGGGACTATGGTGTTGGTTGCTCAAACTTAAAAAAAAAAAAAAAAAAAAAAAGCTGGACATTAATGGATTTTATAAAGAATTAATAATGACTTTTTCTGAATTGCTAATAAAGGATTGACTTGTTAGAAACTCAAAAAATTTAGATACATACAACCCTGTCTATACTTTGGTTCTTTCTAAATTGTTAATAAAAAATTGACTAAATAATACCTTCTGCTAAATAAATTTTTAACTTTTGTCTAATAATATACATAAAATTAAATACTTGTTCTTCTATGCTAATATGTCGTGGAGGTTTAAGATCTATGCCATACGGGTGTGTTTTACTTGTCTATGATCCGAAATTAAGTTAGGAGAAGTAGTTTCTGCAAAATAAATTATCTAAAAATATGTTTGTGAAAATAAATTTATAAAAATAAATATAAAACTCATCTAAAATGAATTTTCGATTAAAAAAAGAGAACTTCGAGAGTCATTTGCGGATAACAAGCGTAAGCCCTACATAATGCTCCTGTGCTCATTGCCTAACATTAATCGTGTTAGATTAAAAATAAATAAATTAATTTTATATTAAATAAAAATAAAATTAAAAAAAATAGTATATTAAAAAATTTTATAATCTATTGACTATTGGATTGAATTTTTTAATATATAGATTCGATTATTCGAATGTTTTATTTTAATTAATTTTTTCAGTGTTGTATCTTTCCGACAAATCAGACAATAGTAAAATCAGTCACCGGATACAATGCAACAGTTCTTTTCGTCCTCCGGCAGATGTTAACAGTTTCAGGACTGCTAGGTTTCATCAGAACAGTTGAAGTTATAAATGCTAGTGGTAGACCAGAGACGTACTAATGTTCAGTTCTTGAACCAGGAAGCTGTGGAGGTGAGAGAATGGAACCTTGCAGTTCACTATTCTGCCTCAAGGGCGACAAGATTTTGTTGTTCTTCTGAACTCAATAGGAGCTCTGCTGTCTTTCAGCTTCGGCAAGATTGTTCTGCCGGAAGCTTGAAATCACATTGTAAGGTTGCCTCTTGCAATCTGGCCTCTAGGAGAAGCAATGAAAAGCTAAATGTTCTACCTTCATCCATCAAGAATGTATGTAATGCTCAAGAAAATCCAAAGACGATACTTCATTAGTTTTCGAACAGTAGTAGTATCACATAACCAAAAGTAACAAAAAGACTAAAGCATCGTTCAGTCGAACGCAGTTGAGTACATAATTATCATTAGGATCAGTTAACTATCGCGAGCATGTGCTAAAAACAAGTGAGTGAAAGAAATCAGAGGATAGATGGACCGCAGTCTAACGGGAATGGGTTGCCAAGAGCAGCAGCATCCATGTAGTAGTGAGGGTGTGAAGCGTCCATTACAACAAGCTGCATATCCTCTGATGGTTTCCAGTGCCGCTTCCTCTGGTTGATGAACCAGTTGTTGATCTGCTTCTGGTCCAATCCAGTTGATTCTGCCAGAGCCAGCTTCTGTGATTCCTGAAAAGATTACCAAAAAAAAGCACATAAGTTGTATGTAAAAGTAATAAAAAAATTGGTAATGATCTTTCAGGTATCAACAAGAAACAGGTTATAGACAAATTTGAACTTTTTAGTGATGACGACATAAGAACTAATGTTATCATAGATAAATAGGTATAGTTAATGAATTCGTAGAGAAATGCGTGTATACCGATGGATAGGGCCATTTGTAATGACGGGTCCACCAATCGAGCAGCTGCTGCCTTGCTTCCTTAGGGAGCTTCCCCTTCTTCCTCTTCTTCAGGAACTCCTGTTTGAGGCTTCCAAGGTACCCACTGTACTTGCGCAGGAGCTGGCCTTTGAGCTCACGGTCCTCTGCTTGAGGATCGATGTAGTTGTCGAGCATGTCCATGTCATCTTCTGATGAACCATTCCTCTCCATGTGATCTGCCCAAACTTCAATTTGCCAATGAACAAGCGATCATGAAGTTGTCAGAGATGATAAAAAGAGATATTTTGAACAGAAAATTGGCAAAAAGTAATTGGTTCTCCTGAAAGAAGAGCGAATGAATTAATAGGTAAACATAACAAGTCAGGCAACAACCCTTTACAACACAAGAGAAGTTAACAACTAACCTACTCGTTTGCTGCAAATGTAAATGACTGGCCTAACCATTACCTATTAGCATATAGCTAGAGAACCATTGCACTTTCGGAAACTAAAACAAAGAAGATATGAAAAGATAGAACAAGAAAAACATGAAATTGCAGTAGAATGTAAGCAACATAATTTTCTCATTCCATGGTATTGAAACTCAATAACACATATCAGCAGAATGTTAGCACAAATGAAGAAAGAAAAGCTATTGTCTCCAAGAGCTTAAAACAGTTCAAGAAATGTCAGCAATACGCAATTATGTAATTTAGTACCAGCAGTGCTGAAGCTACAAGCTTATGCTTTGATTCTTTCAGTATATATAAAGTACCCAAGACGACAAAATATATCAAGTGCATAACTGAGATCTCAAACTCCAACTTACACTACTGCAGCAAAAAACCAGCGTCCTCAATTGAACTGAATAAAGCAGCATGCCATCGACTTGTATAAAAAAGTACCAAGTGAATTAAGGAAAACAGAAATGCAAGCTATATAGTTCAGTTGTACTCTGAAAGTAAGTCCTATGTCTAACCAGATTAAACCATAAACGTAGGAGCAAAATGTCCATTGAGGTATTTCAGAGTGTTTGATGAGATAAAGAATGTTTGCTTCATTAATTAAAGCATGTTGGCTACCAAGAAACAATTGAAAGTACACAACTGATCATGGATTCAAAACTTAATCAAGGAAAACTGATAACAATTAGTTTATTGGATTGATTAGATAAGATTCTTCAACTATGAACTTAGAAACAAGTATCACATTAATCAAAGTATATAATCCAGCTCCAGATATATAAATGAGAAGCCGGTGAGTTCCCAGGTCTCTTGGAAACCAACAACTCAAACATGATCATTAGATGCATTACTTTAAATAAATTAACTAAAACTTTCTAACTAAGAAACCCTATGTCATATTTTTTAAGGAGGCACAACCCTTGAAGTTAAATTAAAAAAAAATAAAGTATAATGCATTAGAAAACCTCTGTAGATAATATTGAATACGTTGTTCCCAGCACAGAAATCAATTTATATGCATAAACCCTAGCAGGATTTACCATAAAAGAGAGCAATTAATCACTTAACAAAACCAATCTATGGGTAATTAGCACTATACTAAATATAAAAAATGTTAAATCATATGAAGTGTTGGTCAACAAGCATTGCTTATAATATATAGCTATATTTCAAATCAGCCAATATACATGCATATTGAGAGGAGGAAAAATATTTTATGTAAAACTACATATTATATGCATTAATTACGTTCACGAGAATCAATCAAATCTCAAGCCCTAGGTAGATAGCTGCACATCATGAACAATGAACTACATTTATAACGAAGATGTTATATATAAATTGAAGTAATATGAGAAGAAAAGAGAAGAAACATAAAAGAGAGATATATGGATACCTTGAGGAAGAGGGGGAGGGTTGGAAAGGGAGAGGGATTTAAACTGTGAATCAATCCGGGAAAGAAAGATCATGGCTTCCTTGAATGGTTTGGAAAGTTCTTGCTCATACTTTGTAAGCATTTCACAGTAAGCTTCCATGAATTGGTCTAAAGCTGGATCATCCGTTCCGCCACCGCCACCGCCACCGCCTGAAGCGCTTGCTAACATCAGCGACGAAGCGCATCCTTCTTCGAGCCGCTCTACAACTTCCGGTGGAGCTCCAACCTGCACAAATTCCCAGAAGACATATCAAAGACCATGATCTGTGATCACTCTCAGTTCAATTTGTGGAAACTCTCAATTCTTTTTGCTTTCCCTATCCTACTCTGAAATCATGATCTACTTCTCTTTTGGGAAACAAGATCACCTCTATCTCCGTCTCTTTCTTTAGAGATCATGAGCAGCGGGTAAAAAAGGTATTAGATTCCGAGAAAACCCTAGTAGAATAAGTACTCCTGCAACCCTAATTCCCCCTTCTAGCTAGCATCTTTTCTTTCGAGCTTTTTCTTGATTTCTATAACTTAAGAGTAGAAGCATCAACCAGCAGAACAGAATGATTCTATCTCTTCTCATTCTCCATGAACAAGCTAGATCTACTCCTTCACTCTGTTGTTTTTTCTTTTAGTCTTTTAACTTGATTGAATAGGTCTAAAACAACTTTGAAAACAAACCCTTCTACTACTTTCTACTTCAACAACCACAAAGCTCAAGCTACTCTACTCCTCCTTTCACACTCTCTGGCTTCGTTCTTGATTCTTCTGATGAATTGTTCATGTTTTGTTTCTCTATCAGAGTTACGAGAATTGGTTGATGTATGTATGTATACCTTGTGACAGTTGATGTAGGCAGATAGCAAGCGAGGGTAGTGAGGATGAGACATGATCTTTGTTTTGATCACACTTGCATCAAGAAGTTCTTCATGATCACTAACACCACCGGTTGCTCCGTTCTGCGCCAGCGGTGGCGGTGGAGGCAGCAACAAACTCCCTGTAACTGCCGAAGATGCTGTTGTTTGTGGGTTAACTGCCATGAGAGGCATAATTATAAGTGGAGATAAATCTTGATGATGATGGTGATCTCCAAACCCTAACCCACATGAAGAAGATGAGTTGTTGTTCCTTATTTCCTCCATCTTTTTTACTCTCTCGCAGACAAAAGACAGGAACAAAAAGTGTGCAAGAATGAGTGGACGCAAGAAAGCTAACTATGTAATAATACAAAGGAGTGAGCGGGTAGTCATGAAATAATATAACAAGAGTTAATTTGTATGTCTTAATTTCTCTCCACAAAAGAAAAGATAACTCTGGTTGCTGCTGCTGCTGTTGCTGCTAATTTTAAGAATAATGATGATGAGATGATTAGATTGATGATAAAGATTGATTGAGTTAATAAAACACACTAAACATATATTCTTAGCTTTTATTCTTTCTTTTGATTTCTTCTGATGAACGAATATGAACACTGCTAGTGCTAGTGCTATAGCAAGCTTTTTTCTTCTTTGTTTTGGTTACTTTTTTAACTCTCCCGGGATTCAAGCTGAGGGAGCGGGGTAGGTGTTGTTGCTGCTGCTACTACTGTTACAGCAAAAATTCCTATGTTGCAGTGTGGTTCGCTGCATGGCCTCTCTCCAATTATTAATCCCTCTCTTTTTTCTTTTCCTTGCACTGTAATGTATGTGTATACAAAAAATTTTACGGAAACAAAAAAACAAAACTAAAACCCACTGCCCTCCCTCTCTGCATAACCCCCAACAAAAATAAAAAACAGAAAAAAAAAATCATCACTCACTCACTCACTAGTCACTCTTTGATCAGAGCAGAGAAAAAGGGGAACGGCAAATATTTGCGAAAGTAAATTTTTGCTTGGTGATGGATGGATGGATAGAAGATGTATGTATGCAGAAGACTATGGTTGAGCTAGGTTGCTAGCTACCACAGTCACATAATAATAATAATAACACATATATAGAGAGAGAGAGAGAGGAAGAAAGAATAATATCTATTACTTCATGGCTCTGACTGACTGAACCTGCAGAGAAACCCAGGTAGATGTTTTCCTTCCCAATGCCCAGACCATGGAAATGAAAACAAGAGAAAATTGCAAGCAACGAAGCACATATTACATGTATGTTAATTAATTATTAGGACAAAGTTTAGAAAAAGTAAAGTAAGTGAAAGTATCTAGGGTGCGTTTGTTTTTGTTTTTTTTTGAACGAAATTTTTTAATTTTTTAAATTATATTTTTTAATATATATTTTATATTTATTTAAAATTTAAAAAATATAAAAAAAATTTATGTAATGAAATTTTTTTATTACATATTTTTATTATTTTTTTTAAAAATATAAAACTAATTTATCAAAAAAAATAAAATATTTTTATTTTAAAAAAATTCAATTTCATAAATAATTTCAAACGCACACTCATCAACGTCAAGCAAATTATAGAAGTTGTCGATAAAAAGAAACAACAAAAATATATGTATAGCTTTTTAAGGAGTAAAGGTGTTATCTTTCCATCTATATAACTCATTTTTTAGTAAAAGTTATTTTTTAATTATTAATAATAATTATTATTAGATAAATATTATTTTTAAAATAAAATAAAAAGTTTTTTATAAAAGTTTTCAAATAAAATTTAGTTAGTGGGATTTTAAAAAGCTTGACAGAAAATTGGAGAAGAGTGAAATGGAGAGAGAAGAATAATGTTGGATTGCAAAAGATAGAATCTGAAAGGGACGCATTGCACGTCTCATTCATTTCATGTCAAACAAATAAAATGATTGGAAATTAAAAAAACACAGACAACAGAGTGAGAGAGAGAGAGAGAGAGAGAGAGAGAGACCACCTGACCGGCATCGCAGTTGATGAAACAATGCTGCATTGATTTAAACACTACTTTTTTATTTTTTTTCATGATTTTGTTTATATTTTTTACAAATTTTCGTATTATTTAAATAAAATTTAAAATTTTTGTAACAATAAATTATAAATTTATAATATATAAAAGGTAAATAATTTATTTTAAAAATTTTGGAGTCTAAAATTATTTAATCGTATTTATTATTATTTATTTAATACTCTCAAATATTTGACCTTAACAAGCACTTTATTAGGAGAAATATTGCAAAATGGAAGTAGTGTCACCGGTTGTGTTGCAGTAGTTGGAAAGTACGTTTAAATTGTTTATAAAATAAAATTTTTAAATTAAAATTTGTAAATAAATTAAATTATTTATAAAATTATAATGAAATATAAATTTATAATATAATTTTTTATTAATATATATTAAAAAATATCAAGTTATTATTTTTGAAAAAGTTTTAATTTTTTATCAAGTTGTAAAGGTATTTTTGAAAAAGCGTTTTTCAAATTTTGATTTTTATTTTTTTGTTTTACACTTTTTAATATATCTTTTATACATATATAAAAATTTATTTAAAAATTTTAAAAATATAAAAAACATTTATTATTTATTTTTATTATATTTTTAAATAAAAAATTAAAACTTATTTTTAAAAAATAAAAATATTTTTTTATTTTTAAAAATTTTATTTTATAAATATTTCAAACGCTAACTATATACTTCAAAACTTCAGATAACGTCTCCGTAGTAGTGTTTTATAGCGGTGGGGCTTGTTTGGTTGATTCTCATGGCCAATGTCCCTACCTCTTTCCTGTTTGTTTCTCTTTGAGTCGCTTGTTCACGGAACCGTTCGTTGTTGCTCTTGTTTGTGCAAGTAAAATACTAGGCTCCATTTTTTCAGTTTTTCTTCTTTGTTACTTGAATTAAAAAAACAAATACATATAACATGATAGAAAGGAAACTTTTGGATCAGATAAAAAAGGAGCTTATCTGACTAAAATATTTTAAAATTTTTTGATAAATAAAATTTAGTTTTACTTAAAAGAAAAAAATAAAGAATAATAATTTTACAAGTAACAGTTTTAAAATTTAAAATTTAATAAAAAATATGCTTAATTTTACGAGTCCTTCACTGTGCAAAAAAGCAGTTTTTACAGAGTTGTTACAGCTAACGAGTCTGTACAACACTGCGAATGTCTCACGCTTTTGTTTCTGTTGTCTGCTTATGTTATTCATCAATGATTACAAATGTAAAAATAAATTTGACCAATATAAATTTAAATAGAAAAAACTTTTAAACTAATAAAATTCAATAAAAATAAAATTTAAATATAAAACATAAATATATTGAATGTTAAATGAAAGTATTTTTAAAAATAATTTTTCTGATACCAATTATGTTTTGATATTTTTAAAAATAAATTATTTTATATAAAACTTAATAAAATAATTTTATTATGTATAATTTTGTATATTTTATTGTTTTAAAAAAAATTATTATACAATATAAATTAACACATGGCACGCACCTTAAATAAATAACACATGTAAAGAGAACAGTGACAAATGAAAGTTTGCTTGCTGAGAGATAGTAGCAAGAAGTAGTTGAAGGCAATGTTGATAGCTTTCTCCATGACCGTTTTGCTGTGTTTGCTCTTCTGTGCGTAAAAATGAATACTTTCATCAATAGATGTAGAAATAGAAATGATATGGAGCGAAAGTTAGTCCAAAAAACTTTCTCCATGTTAGAAATGCATGCATGTTTCTTGGAACCTATTCAGCTTGTACTGCTGTATAACGAACAGTCATAGCAGCAGCAATTGCCACTGTCTATATTGAATGTTTATAAAAATGTTTTTAAATAAAAAAAATCTTTAAATACTTTTAAATTAAGATTTTTTATTTTAAAATTATAAATAAATAATAAATAATAATATTTTATAATGTATAATTATTTAAAATTTTAAATAAATTTTATAAATTATCGTAAAAAATTATTAAAAATATATGAAAATTAAAATGATAATCTGTTGAAAGGAAAGCAAGGCAAATATCTCCGAACTCTAGCTAGTGTGTGGTTTGGGATTGCTTATTAATCTCATTTTCTATTTCAAACAAGCATTTTATTTTTTAATATATTTTAATTTTTTTTAAATTTAAAATATATATATTACAGATTATAAAATTTTTATATATTTTTTATTATATTTTAGTAAAGGTTTATTTTAAAAAAGCTTTGAAATAAATTCTTTAAAATAAGCTTTTTATTTGAAGTAATTTACACGTCCACTAACTTACAACTTCACAAAGAAAGAATAATTTATATACAATTAATGCATTCCTAACTAACATATGTATGACTTAATTTATCTGTATTTAAAAAATAATACTTTCAATAAAAACTTCTCTTAAAATTATATTTAATTTTTGATACTTTTTAATAAATAACTTTTTAAAATTAAGTTTTTGGAAGCTTTTACTACGGATAAATAAAAACACGTCATTGGGTGCGTTTGTTTTTTTTTCAAACAAAATTTTTATTTTTTATTTTATATTTTTAATACATATTTTATAAGTATTTAAAAAATTTATTTAAAATTTATAAAATATAAAAAAATTTCTATGTAATGAGATCTTTTTATTATATATTTTTATTATTTTTTTAAAATAAAAAAATAAAATTTATTTTTCAAAAAAATAAAAATAATTTTTATTTCAAAAAATTTTAATTTCATAATCCCAAACGCACCCAATATACAGCGTTTGGCCTTAGCCCGTTAGCCGGCGCCGGAAACGTTAATAATGATTGATGAATAGATAAACCTAAGGATCATGCATCGCGGTAATGCTTCATAGTATACAGTAGTAGCTCACGAAATCTCAGTGAACAGAAAACGAAGCAAAAAATTTAATGTTTAAACACGGTAGCATAGATTGCCAGAATGAACACGCTTTCTAGCTAGCTAGCTGCAGGGATGCGTAGGGTCTTCTCTTTTCTCTCTCTCTCATGCACGTATACGTTAGCCAAAACGTAAAAGGTTCCTCTCCGTTTTGTTTTTGCCTTGTCTCTCTACGTACCTATTCTATGTATAATCTTCAGCCTTTCATCAGATTGATTGATCTTTCTTTCTCTGTGTTCGAGATCTCGAGTGAGAGAGAGGGAAGAGGAATGAGATTCGAAAGATGAACGATGCTGTGTTGTGTGCTGTTCGATCACATGGAAGGAGCAGTAAGTTTCTGCAGCTAGCTACCGCCATGAGAAAAAAAAAAAAAAAAAAAGAGAAATTCTTTCTTTTGAATTACAGCTGAATGAATGATTGTGGGTGGGCTATAGTTTGATTTGACATTTGGCTCAATTGGTGATCGACCAGAAAGAAAGAAAAGATAAAGAAAAGCAAGCAAGCAAAAATCCATTTCACCTGCAAGGCAATACCCTCTCCAACTCCAAGGAAAGAGAGAGAGAGAGAGAGAAACCTCGACTGGACTACACCAGTCTCTGCACTGCACCTTCTCTCCTGCCATGATCAGAAAGCTATCTGGCTAAACTCTGTTAAAAAAGCAGCATCCATGCATGTTGTGTGCACATATGCTAATGAATTTAAAGCTACTGTTTCTAATAAAGAAACCTAGCTAGCTATTATACATATGAATCATTTGTTCCTATGCCGAAATATATATCACCGCTGAAACTCCTGTATCAACAAATCCGTAAGGAGAACGTCTGGAGTGTTTAGAATAAAAGATTTATTTTGTAGTTTTTATAAAACTAAATTAATTTTTGTTTAAAGAAAATTAAAGAAAAATATAAATATAAAAAAGTATATAATTTATTTATATATTTTAATTTTAAAATATTATAATATAAAATGAATTATAAAGAACAAAAAACTGAGAAAATTATTTTTACCATACATCTGATGAGATGTAACAAAGCATTAACAAGAATAAGAAGAAAAAGAAAAGTATCATGACCTTGAGTTGGCTTCAATTTTAGAGATAGTCGTAGTTGTTTGAAATTATTTTTCAATTTCATTTTATTCTAATTAATTATATATTTATGAAAAGTTTATATTATATTTTATATAAATTTAAAAAAATTCAATATTTACATAATAAAATTTTATTAATAATTATTATTATATTTTGTTGATAAAAATTAATATATTTTTTGTAAGTGCTTCTAAACATTCCCAAAATTGGCAGCTAGTTGTCTTACATTACATAATAAGCCATTCATTGAAAATCAGCAAACATTTTATATACCTTGGAACAGTGTTCTCTGTTCTTTTGACCAACTAGAAAAGTTCATTCCTCAATATTAAGGGGACGTTTGGAATTTCTTATAAAATAAAATTTTTGTGAAATAAAAGATATTTTTATTTTTTTTAAAAAATGAGTTTTATTTTTTTATTTCAAAAAAAATAATAAAAATATGTAATAAAAAGATCTTACTTTATAAAATTTTTCTATATTTTCTAAATTTTTAAATAAATTTTTTATATAGTTATAAAATATATATTAAAAAATATGAAATAGAAAAAAATTGAAAAAAACTGATAAATTACTTATAAAACGGAGAACCAAACGCCCCTAAAAATGGAAACAGTGAGCCACTAGTTACTGCTATGAATAATTTTAATTTTTATTAATCTGAACGGTGATATTATTTATAATATAACATAATAACACAAAAGAATCTATAAGCCTTATCCTCTTCACAAGTTCAGCTATCCAGATGCAGGCCTTCAATAATGAACTAGAGCTTTCATTGCGAGACCAATTTTGCCATTATTAAGAGCTCAATTTTGCTATTATTAAAAATTTTAAAGTATTGTAATAAAAAATAACATATTAAATAAAATATTAATTTATAAATAAATATAAAAATATGAAATAAAATAAAATAATAAAAAAGAAAATAAATTTATTGTTTTTTCTCTTTAAAATATATCTCACGCCATGAATAAACTATTGATCTAAAAGCTTGAAGGTAACAAACGAAAGAGACGAACAACTGCCCCGACGAAAAGTGAAACATCAAGGGTACGTTTTTTTCCACACTAAAATCACTTCTTTTCTACTAAAAAATTATTTTTAATTCACTTTTCATTAAAAAAAAATAAAAAATTATTTCAATTCATTTTTAATAAAAAAAATATATCACTTTCAATAATACTATTCTTAACAACTTATTTTTAAAAACTCACTTTTAAAAAATTCACTTTTAAAATAAAAAAAACATATCCCAATTTATTCCTTAAACACTAATAACGTGTTTCAAATATCTATAATTGAGCTCCGTGAAAGTGAAAGGTAAGAATTAGAGTTTCTTGAAAAATGAAATGGGAGTAAAGTTTAGTATTTATGTTTCAATAGATTTTAAAAGTGTATTGAAAATTAAAAGATATAATTGTACTGAAAAATGTATAAATAAAAAAATTAAAACTGAAATTTCATACATAAAAGTAGAGTTAATTTTTTGTGTAATTAAAATATAAAAACTATTCGAAACTCAAATCTTATAAAAGAAAGTGAAGTTACAGACATTTGAAACACGCTCTATCGGAAGTCCACGACTCTTTATTCATGCCTATCCTATATAACCAATGAAAGACTTCATAAGCACAAACAAGAACAGAAACGCAGTAACAGAAATGGGAAAGAACCTGCGGGGAAGCAAATGGATCCTTATGTAAGAGGTCCACCAAAGTTGCTGTAAACATTCTCTGGTTCCTCTCTAAGATCACCCTTGGCTCTCCTATGGCAACAACAAACATGAATGCCAAATCCAACAATATTGTTCCAAAGCAAATAAATCCATCTTATGATTCTTGAAGTACCAGGTGGTTGCAGGTACCCGAGAGCAAGACAGCAAAGTATTTAATGGAGTCTGATGAGCAACAGAAAGGTATCCATCCGGGACTTAGAATTACACAGTTTGGTTCAAGGAGCTTAACAGGTTCGACGATGGAGTGCAGGCTGAGGCTTCAAAGCGCATTCCTCCACCTCCTTGTTTTTGTTCCCGGTTTTGCTGCCCATCATCGCAGCTGACAAATTGCTTGCTCATCCATCTTGGCGTATAATGCTTGAAGAATTTGTAATATTTGTGTCAACAGCTCGTGAAATAATCTATCCATATGTCTACAATTTCATCATTGTATATTTTTTATAAGGTAAGATAAGAAAAAACTCTTGCCTCCAGAACAATGTGCAGGTGCTCACGAAGACGGACTTATAATTATAAGATTTTATCATTCAAGGTTCGTACATATGTGATATTTGAAATTTTAACATCTTGCCAATAAACAAAAAGATATTTACTCCTACTTCTCCTACTTAAAAAACTCAACCTTCCAAATTTGTGCAAACAGCAACCTAACACTCGTCAAATCCAGAATTCTTTCCCTCACTTTTCTAGGCATTAACTAAACCTTCATTAATTTCAAATGCAAAACATCCAACTCAGAGATCATGAGATTCATGACAAGGAGGCTTTGGCTTTCGAAGACAAAATACTCCAGAAACAAGGAATAGATCGACAAAGATATACACAGTATATGGCAAATGGTGTTTTAAGTTACAGAATGGCTTCAACTAAACATGACTAGAAGCAACAACCTACCTAGAAACACACTGTTAGAAAATAGAAACAGCTAATTAATAAGACTAGAGAAAACATAGAGCCTCTGCATTTCTACATGAACTATACAACTTGAAGGTGCAATTATATTAAAAACAAGAAGCATGTAACCGTTGTATCTACCAATCCAGGTTGCTAGCAAAATTGAGATTACAATTTTATTCTTGTGCATAAACTGGTAGTTGGAAGTTCATTCCTAAAAATATATCTCTGACTTGACTTGTTCTCCTGATAGTATTTGGTAGAGGAGTAAATTTCCGAAAGCATGTAAAAGCATGACTGGAGAGGAGACGAAGCAAAATTCAGCGGCAAAGAACACAGCTACAAAATAGTTAACTCAATTAACTCTATGCACTTATTAAATAATTTTTTTAAAATAAAATTATTTTTATAATTTGACGTGAAGGAGAGAGGGGGTCCTTATCTTTTCAGTTGTTTGCAAATTAGTTCCGAAAATAACATGTTTTGCAATTGTGACCAAAATGTAATTGTTGTGGCAAATACAAGCCCCTTCTCTTTGCAATAAAAAAGTGAGAGGACAGTCACCAAAGTGAGAGTTGTTAGTTTCAGTATGGCTCCTCTAGAGTTGAAATGAAAGATCCAGTATTTCACAGAATTCCACAAGTAGGGATCTTCTAGCGTGATTATAAAAAAAAATACAGCTTCAGATTTACAATTGACGGGAGCAGGACGAAGCTGGCCTCGGAGCGTAGAATGCTGCTCCATGGAAAAATAGCACATCATGTTCTGGATAAAAAACTTGCCCATAAAACTGCCCTTCAGTTGTTTCTCATCTGCCTCTTGTCTGGAACTGCATAGCCAAGAGAAACAGCCTGCACAGTAAAGGTTACAATGCTCCTTGCCTTTCTCAGCTTTTAGCTAGGAGCAGATGCCATTAGCTCTTCCTCTGTTTCAGAGAGAAAACTCTCTTCAGTTGCACTCTCATAGTCAGTCTCATGCTCAGCGGTGTGTATTCGAGTTCCCGGAGACGGCAAGACTGAATTGTTGATGGGAACCAAATGTTTTTTGTGGTTATCTGATGATTGCTCCTGGTTAGCTGATGAAATCTTTTTCAGCTGAGATCGATGGCAGACAATGCGGCCCTTGTTCCATCCAGGGAAGTAAAATGTTGGAGTTACATGGTGCTTTAGATATGAATGAGCTGCCTTTGCAATGGGAAGCCCTCTAATTGATGTACTTTTCTCCATTTCACCACGACTGATTCAGATGCAAAACCCAATGGATTAGCAAGGGTTTAAAGATGAGCTAAAGCTGGATCCTATATTTGCTCATACAGAGAAGAACATGCTGTTATTTAGCATGCTTATGAGAACTAGACAATGGTACCGCTCCTGTTGCAAATTAAGGCAGGATTGTTAATGAAAGGAGTTAAATGTATGTAGTGAGCAAGTCACGATCTATTTTAAAACTTTAAGCATGTGTTGACCATCAAGCATGCCAGAACACCTTGATCACAACTGCGCTGCACCCTATTTCATGGAAAGTATTGTTCCAGGCCAACAAAAATGGCCCCAATTGCAATTAATAGTCTGCATCAGAGATTTGAACTGCCAATGACATGATTTACGAAACTGCAAATGAATGCATTTACCAGGAACTCTGTTCATTTTAAAATGGAAAAGATGAAATGACTGGGATTTTGAAGCTATTAAATTAGAGGATTAACAAGTTTGCAGGTTACTTAAACTTGGACTTACGAAATGTGTAGAGAAGCAACAAAGTTAAAAACTTACACTACCACAACACTTGCCAACTGAGGAAGCTGATTGCCTCTCTTATATCTTTCATTAACCTCATTAAGCCATATTGAGATAGCTGTAAGGGCTCCCCCTACGGACATCCTGAAGAATGAAAAAAATTGGAATAGACATTACCTATTGGTCTAAACAAATTAGGAGGATAAAAGAATTCCAAATCAAATCTGTAATACCTGTGTACATCTACAGACCAGACAAGTTTACTCCAACGGTAAAGCTCTGGAAAGAGCCCACGTTTTGTTGCTTCTTGAAGCACCTTTGCAGCTCTTGCCTTTTGGCCCAACCACCAAAGTGTATCCAGAAGCGCATTATAGAATCTCAGGCCAAAACCACAGCCTTCTGAATTAATCTTGTCAAACACATACTCAACCATTTGCCAGTTAGATTCATCATCATAATTCCCCTCAATCATTGAGCCAACCACTTGATGTGCATTGGAGACCCTATTTGTCTTCATATTTTTCAGCAGTTGGTTTACATCCTCCCATCTGAAAGTGGCATAGTTTCAAGAGTTTGATGGAAGATAATAAAGCAGACATCTAGTTGGAGCTATATCTACATGTAAAACTATGATGCACTCAGTGCAATTGACAAATACTATGACAATTTGATGCCTGATAAACTATAATGCCACTTAAATATGAAGACAATGAGCTATGTTTATACGATTTCTAAAGAAACAATAAATCTATGATAAAAGTTTGGGACATCACCTATCATTCTTCGCATATACTGATAGCAAATTGCAGAATGCCATTATGCTAGGCTCAACACCTGCTGACTGGATTTCTTCAAACAGTTCTCTAGTCTCATCAACCAGACCTGCATTACAGTAAACGCTCAGAACATCCTCAAGAGTTCGCTCATTTGGACAGCACCTTGACTTCTGCATTTCCGCATAAACCTTCACAGCATCCTCGAGTTGACCCCCCTGACAAAATGCCTCTATCAAACCATTGAATGAATCCTCGTTTCTCTGGATGTTAGCTCCACTCATCCTTGACAAGATTGCTTCAGCTTCCTTGAACAGCCCACCCCTTGCAAATGTATGGATAAGAGAGTTGTATGTCTTAACAGTTGGAAGGCTTCCAATCTCATGCATTGTGTTCAATGCTACAAGAGCCTCCTGCAAACCAAAACGAAACAAAACAATTCAGTCACTCACGCTACTCTACTGATAGGAAAAAGAATTTTGGATAAGAGACCATACCTCATAGAGAGCAGCTTGACCATAAGCCTCTATGACCCCTGTATAAGCTTGCGGGCTCGGCACTACTCCCTTTTGGTTCATGTAAGTCAGCACCCCCTTAGCGTCTTGATGCAAGCCACCTTTGCCACAGGCAAGCAACAGGCTTTCATAAGTCTCCATGTTGGGCTCTACATTCTCCTCCACCATGTCATTAAACAATGACACCACCTCCTTGAAATACCCTCCCTCCCCAAAAACCCGAATAAGGATGTTATACGTGGAAGCATCCGGGTCGGTGTTGCCAACCTTCATCTCCAGGAATAGTTCACGAACATTCTCATACTGCGCCTTACCTCCATAGAGGTTGAGCAAGACACTGTATGTCGCCGCATTAGGCGGGCAACCAGCTGCCTGCATTTGTCTTAGAACAGCAAGGGCAGAATGTGAGTCCCCTGCCCGGGCATGTGCTTCCATCAGCAAATTGTATGCTGCCGCATCAGGGAGATGCCCACTTTGAGCCATTTCATCGAGCAGTTCAGCTACACGGTCAAGACGACCAAGTCTTGCAAACGCATCAACAAGCGCAGAATGAGTTGTGGTATCGGGTGGCACACCAGCTTCGAGCATACTGCGAAGAACAGACTCAGCTTCATCAGGAAGCCCACGAGTCCCTGCAGCCGATAACAGCGTATTATAAGTTGTTATATCAGGTCTAACACCTGCATGCCGCATATCAGCAAACAAAGACAACAACTGATCATAAGGAAGGGCAGCACGTGCAGCAGCAGCAAGGGCAGTATTATAAGCTAGTGAAGTCGGCTGAACATTTTCAGCCTTCATTCGATCAAGAAGAGCTAAAGCATCAGCATGACGCCCATTACGAGCAAGGGCAGCGATAAGCGCAGTAAAAGAAAGAGCAGTCCGTTGAACTCCATGTGTAGACATTTCATCGAACACCTCAAGTGCTTTATCAAGTAGAGCATCACCTTCCCTTCCAAGAGCACCAATAAGCAAAGCATGAATACGCTCATCAGGTCGGCACCACGGCTGCCTCTGCATATACTTGAACAACCGAAGGGACCGTTGCCAATCTCCTCGGCGACCAAACTCGGAGAAAATAAGCGCGAAATCGGATAACGAGAGACGACCGCGGAACGACTCGAGGCAGCGTGCAATGCTGCCACGAGGAGGGAGGCTACTGAGCTTATCAATCAGAGCAGAGACTTCATAGCGGTATTTTCCTTTCTCGACGGAGACCGACGGGTTTCCGAGAACTAATTCTTTCGGGCGAGTTCGGCCTGTAGTAGAGAAAGCGGAGATGGGTGTTGGACGGCGAGGATTAGTGGAGAAGGAAGAGATGGTGCCGAAGAAGGGTTGAGAAGAGAAGGAAAGAAGAGAGAAGAGAACCATTACATATAAAGAGAGAGAGAGAGAGAGAGAGAGAGAGAGTTGTCTGAGAAATTAGACCGGAGACTTTATCAACGACCAAGGTTTTTTGGCGTTAAAAGTTTAGCGTTGTTGTTAGTGCTCGCTGGAAGGTTGGTTTGTTGGGTTTTGGTTTTTCTAACAGGGTACCCGTTAACCTGAAACCGTCCATTTCAAATTAATATTTTTTAAATATTAAATAATAAATATTTTGTAAATATTAAATAATATATATTAATAAATAATTATACAAATTTAACATATTAATTTCAAGTCAATTCATTCGCTTCGAATTCGTTAAATCTTTTTAATCAATTTTCTTACTAACATTTAATCCGAATCCGGTTTAGCTAAAACAAAATACTAAAAAAACAAATTAACTTTTATTTTTACTAGAGAAATAAAACAAATGAAAAAATAAATACAGATGTTTGGCTCGTATCGCTGGCCTGTGGAGTCTGGAATAGTTGGGTTCTCTTCGGCTCGATCGCTCAACATCGTCAGAGCTCTCTCCCGGTTCCTCCCCACCGCACAGTCATCCTCCGCCTCTTCTCTTCTCTTCAGCTCGAGTGCTCGATCCGCCGTCGCCGATCGTGAATTCGTCGACCACCGCAGTGAATTTCGATCGCCAACGAGCCGATCTCCAACTCCAAGTAAGTTCTTTTCTTTCTCTTTGTTTGTTTTGCTGAAAATGGAAGAAGAAAAGAAAAAAGGTTTCGTTTTTGTTTTAGTGAATGGTTTAATGGGTTGTCATCGGCTCGGATTCCTGATGATCATCTCATTCCCGATTTAATTATGTTTAGTATTTTGGTGATTTTCTCCATTAGTTCTCCATTAGTTCCTAGTTCAACAATTATGGAAGGAATAGAATGAACTTGAATTTCCTTTCTACAACTTTTCTTGCTTATGGAAAAGCACAGAAGACAATTCTATACTAAGTCTAAATGAAAGTACTTTACATTAGAAGGACTAACATGCAATAAAAAATAAAAACAACTGTCCAATCCGAAGTGTAATCAATCATAAACATTAGGCACATAATACCTCAATGTAACTAATCTCCTAACAACCTCCCTATGTCCCGGTTACAAAAATTTTTTCATAAAAATTTTAAAAAGAAAGGGAAAAAAATAGAAAACTATCCACTTACATACAACAACAGTCCAACTCAGTCATGCTAATGTTTAAAAATAAAATTATTTTGGCATTCTAAACGGTCCAATTTCATCCAAGTATCTAACAAATTAAAAAAAATTCTTGTCTTCACGCTCGACGATCTTAATGCAATCAAACAATTAATTGGAAACAAACAATTAGAAAATGGTTCTCTACGATTTTTCTATCATATTCCGATCGGGCTAACTTAAATTGGTGATTGATGTAAAGGCCACTATCGATTCCAAAATTAATCAAAAAACCAAGATTAATGAAACAAAAAAAATGGCGAAGAAATTGAAGAAGCAGAAGAAGAACTCACAGGGCATTGAATGAGTAATGGGTTCTTCAACGTTAGCTCATCAGAATAGTGTTGCATTTCTCTCCGTCTTCTATTTAATATCGCGTGAATAGTACGCGATAAAAAATAATGTTCTTAATATCGAGCATCTAGTTATATATTATATCAGGATTGGCCTTTCAATAATTAATTATCGATACTAGCAGCCCACTTCAAAATTTAGCTTCTAAATTTTTTCAGGATTTAGAAAGATGTCTTATTGCATCGTGTTTTAGGCCATATTTACCAACTATACAAACTCACTTTTTTTTAAAAAATCACTTTGAATTCACTTAAAAAAAGTAAGCACAAATAATCAAACTCAACTTTTTCAACAAAAAATTCAGTTTTAAAATTAACATTTAAAATTTTCACTTTCAAACTCACTTTAATAAAAAATAAAACACTCAAATTCACTTTTTATTTTGAAGAAGGAAGACAATTCACTTGATATATGGGAGATATTTGAAAATATTTATAAAATAAAAATTTTGAAAAAATAGTATTAACAAATTTTCATAAAAGGAGTTTATTTTTTTTAAAATTTAAAAATAATAATATATATATATATATATATATATAAATATAATATAATATAATATAAATTTTATAAAATAATTATTTTAAATGTGAGGTACTATTGAGAAAAATACGCTTGCCAAAAGGCACTGTTTTATTTCAACCTTGATTTAAAAAATATTTTTCTTCTATATACCATACAATATCATAATTTGAAAAATATTTATCAAATATATATATAACAAAATCACCATTTTTGAAAAAAAGTCTCCACATTACGGGTTCAAACTCATTATTCAAATTTAAACAAAGTTTTAGATATTTTTACTTTTTTAATCATATATTTAGTAGAATTGTTAAAAATTAAACTATAACATCAAAAGCTAGACTTTACGAGGTCGAATCTACTAATTTCGAAACTTTAATATTTTTTTAATAACTTTTTAACAACTCGAATCTATTATTAGAACGGTACAAAAGATCTTAGCTCAAATTTAATTTTTTGAACATAAATTTATAAACAATAAGTTTGAAATTTAAAGTGACTAAAATAAAAAATGAATTTGTGGGCTTAATTTCTTATTTAAAGTGAGTTTGAAAGTGAAAATTTTAGTTTCAAATTTTAAAACTTAAAACTGAAGTTATTATTGAAAGAATTGAGTTTAATTTTTTGTGCTTATTTTTTTTAAAGTGAATTAAAAGTGACTTTTTTTTTAAAAGTGAGTTTGTATAGGTGGTAAATATGACCTAAAACGCGCTGCACTAAGACATCTTTTTTAAATTCTGAAAAAACTTAGAAGCTAAATTTTCAATGCGATGTTAGTATCGATAATTAATTGTTGAAGGGTTAGTCCTGATATAATATATAACTAGTTGCCCAATATTAAGAAATATTATTTTCTGTCGTGTGCTATTCACATGATATTAAATAGAAGACGGAGAGAAAAGTCAACACTTTTCTGACGAGCTAACTTTGAAGAACCCATTTCTCATTCTATGCCTTGTGAGTTCTTCTTCTTCTTCAATTTCTTCGCCATTTTCTTTTGTTTCATTAATCTTGATTTTTTTATTAATTTGGGAATCGATAGTGGCCTTTACATCAATCATCGATTTAAGTTGGCCCGATCGAAATCGCTTAGAAAAAATCGTAGAGATCCTATTTTCTGATTGTCTGTTTTCTTTAATTGGTTGATTGCAATAAGATCATCGAGCGCGAAGGAAAGAATTTTCTTTTAATTTGTTAGATGCTTGGTTGAAATTGGACCGTTTAGAATGCCAAAATAATTTTTTGTTTAAACATTAGCATGATTGAGTTGAAATGTTGTTGTATGTAAGTGACTAGTTTTCTATTTTTTTCCCCTTTCTTTTTAAAATTTTTATGAAATTTTTTTGTAACCGGGAGATAGGGAGGTTGTTAGGAGATTAGTTACATTGTGCAGTATTATATGCCTAATGTTTATGAACATATTTGGGAGATGTTTTTAATATTGGGATAATGTTTATTCATTATCTAAAGAGAGCAGTATAAATTTATAAACTAGGGTAAGAGTTATTTAGATATGTTTAAATGTGCAGTGATTTAAACATTTGTAGTATAATAACCCATTTATAAGCACAGTTTTGAAGTTTGGTACTGTTTTTATAACATCAAAACCTGGAATTTGCAGCACTATCAGTTTCAGATTTTGGCCAAGGATAATGAAGTTATGCTTGTTCAAACACCCTGTAACCCCAACAGCTTTCTAATCTACGAAAATCTTCTCATATCTAGAAGATATGACACAATGAATGAACCTGATTGATTTCGCTTCGGATTTGGACAGTTGTTTTTATTTTTTATTGCATGGTTAGTCCTTCTAATGTAAAGTACTTTCATTTAGGCTTAGGATAGAATTGTCTTTTGTGCTTTTCCATAAGCAGGAAAAGTTGTATAAAGGAAATTCAAGTTCATTCTATTTCTTCCACAATTGTTGAACTTTTATGAGCTTATACAACTGGTGTTTCTTCTACAGAATCAATCAACAAAGTGCTTTGTGCTACTAAACTACAATAGCTCTTTTTGTGTCAAGATCTCAGCTGGATTTCCCAAATATTAGCTTTCCTCTACTCTCAAATCCTAAAATGGAGCACACAAAGAGCAACACCAATGCATTACAAGAACACTATTCCAAATAACCATTCAAGACTTTGACGAGGTCTTGAACATATGCCCTTATTTTCGTAATTACCTTCAAACCTAACAGAGCAGATTGAAGATACAGGAAAAACCTAATGAGGCCTTCATATTATATATGATAAATGAAGCATCAATGAAGACGATACTATTGTAGCTACCTCTCCAAAGAAGAAAAAAATTTAATGCATATACATACCAGAAGTCAATTTGAAAGCTAGTCACATAGAGAGATCAATGTGAGATTTTGATCAAGTTCACAATGATTAACTGTTCTATCAGATTTTTAAATATGAATCTGCAGAAAGGAGTAGGTGGTAGTTTCAGTGATGCCATTAGTTCTTCTCTGATGAGGAGAAGTGAAAAGTTCCTTTACAATCTCGACTTTTGGGTAGTTGGCAAACGTTGGATGACCAAAAGTAGGAGAGTGCAGGATCGAAGTAGGAAGAAAAGGGTTCATCATCTTGAGATTGCAACAGAGCGTTTGAAAGTTGTGTCTAAGATACTGTTCATGATGGAATTGCTTAAGAAAGAACCTGAGCAAATCATCCCCTTGAGAAGATTGGAGCAGTATAGGCAACAGATAAATATACGCAAGCCTCATAGAGTTGCAGATTTTGTCCGCAAGAGTCCCAAGCTTTTCGAACTTTATAGAGATAAAAGGGGGATCACATGGTGCGGGCTCACAAAGGTTGCCGAAGATCTCATGGAAGAAGAGTCCCACCTTATCAACCTGCACACACCTAAAGCTGTAGAGTATATAACTCGGTTCTTGATGATGTCTGTGGACAAGAGGCTTGCAGTTGATAAGATTGCTCATTTCCAAAGAGACTTCGGCCTTCCGTTAGATTTTCGTAATAAATGGATTCACATGTTTCCTGAGAACTTTAGGGTTGTCAAAATTGATGATGTGGAGTACTTGGAGCTTACGTCCTGGAAACCTGAATGGGCTGTAACTGAACTAGAGAAGAAAGTTCTTCGAGGGACCAAAACAGAGCCTTCAGAACCTGGAATCGTTACCCTTCCTTTTCCTATGAAGTTTCCTCCAAATTATAAGAAGATCTTTAGGCATGGGGGCAAGATTGAGCACTTTCAGAAGAGGCCTTACCTCTCGCCTTATGCTGACGCACGGGACTTGATGTCTGGCTCACAAGAATTTGATAAGAGGGCAGTTGCTGTGATGCATGAGATCTTGAGTTTTACCCTCGAGAAGAGAGTTGTTACTGATTTTCTCACACACTTTAGACATGAGTTTGTGATGCCACAGAAGCTGATGAGACTACTTTTGAAGCACTTTGCTATCTTTTATGTTTCTGAAAGGGGAAAGCGATTTAGTGTTTTCTTGACAGAAGCATATGATGGCCCAGAGCTGATTGAGAAATGCCCACTTGTGCATTGGAGGGAGAAGATTTTGCACCTTACTGGTTACCGAGGAAAGAAAACAAAAATCAAGAATTTTGATGAGATGCTAGATGTAGAACCTGAGATCCTTTCAGGCACTGAAAGCTATGACGAGGGTGACTTTATTAATATTGAGGGTGAGGATGTTGGCGATGTTATTGATGGTGCTTATTTCTCAAACGATTCAGAGATGGACATTGGACAATTGTAATGTACACAAGGAATTGGTTGGCAATTGCCGTTTGATCCTACTATGTAAGTTCTTCTTTCTCCCGTGTCTTTATTGTTTATGCACTACCACATTTCATATCTTGTAGGGAGAACATGTTATTCTATTATCTTGTATGGAAAACATGTTATTCTATTATTTGTTTTCTGCAGAATACTATTAGAACTTTATTCTATGTATTTACTCCCCTCTTTATGAGATACATAACACTAGTTTAAACTGTACAGACGATCTGATCGCATGAACACCATACCTCTTTGTGTAAATCTATGGTTTTTTCAGTTTAATTCGTTTGGTTTCATCAATCTGATAGTGTTGAATGTGGAAAAACAAATGTAAACTCTTCATACTTATTTCCTGATAACTAACAGAAAAATAACCAAATTAATGCTTGGTTCCTGTCAATAAGATGGACAACTTTACCCTTGCATTCTGTTATTTCAAATGATCGATAGGGTTTAGGAAGACCACTTGCTCATGCTTTAGCTGGGTCTGTCTAGCTGTTATCTTCTTATAATGCTTGTTGTTTTTCTGTCATTAGATGATTTGATCAATTATGACTTTTATGGTCTCAGCTGCACAGTTACTTCTTGCAAGTAAATTTTTCTAAGGAACTGAAATATTTCTGATACCTGTTTCCTTTGTTTGAACCATTAATTTGTCAAGAACCAATGTAGCTCTCCGGTATATTTCTCTTTATCTTTTTCCTGGATTTGGCTATAGTGGTTGATATATGTACACATTAAGAAAGATTGTCTTAAATTTTATGATTTCAGATCCAATAAGCTGTTGCTGTTGCAATTCATGAAATCTTCTTATAATGTTTTTTCAGGTCTTTTCAACGTCATAATCACGCTATCACACATACAGTCATACTCAATTCGATGGAATTGTTTGATCTTAAAGGAGATCTTCTATAATTTCGCACGTGAGGGGTTATTTCTTGGTTTTGTTCAGTCATTAATAACTTGATTATTTTTAGATAATAGTAGATAGAAACAACGCTCGTAAGGAGTCCTATTGAAACCAAGAAATATAGGCCTGCCTGCCATCCACACCAGAATAGATGGAGTTTTCCGAAAACAAAAGGCCAAGGAGAGCATCTTTTGCCCATTCTTCCAAAATTTTACATGTCTAGTTAGGTTGCAATGTCCGAACTCATCCTCTATGGCCTCTATTTGTCTCAAATGCTACTTAATGGTTGTGTGAATGCTTGTCAATTCTATTGTTTCTGGAGTACATGAACTAGTTCAGGTATGTTAATGCTCAAGTTATCCCTCTGTTGTCATTTTCTTTTATGTCCTTTATTTTCATGTTGGTGTCTGTTTGAAGTTTTTTGCATGTAATCTTTGACAATTTAGCAGACATATATGCAATTCCTTCTGGCATCATGCATTCTAAACTTGCCATGGAATGGAAATCTATGGGGTAGGTTTGCCTCCAACCTAAGATAAGTTGTTCATCCATGCGACCGGAGGCACTTCTGGACCATCCTAGCCTTCAGTTGGCATCAGTTTGGAGGTGATCATGGGCACATCTACCTTCTCAGATTCCAAGTGAAGACAGTCTAAATGTTCAGGGTCCTCTTTCTTCTTCAAGCTTATTTTGAACCCTCTGTTTGAAGCTCCAGAAATCTAAACTTTTGAGGAATGGAACAAACTGAAAACCTTGTTATATACAGAAGAAGACTTGATTTATTTTTTAATTCTTTGGTAAAAAGTATATATATATAAAGAATGTGTTTAATCAATATACCAAAGATGTAACACTATGTTATTATCAATTTGAGCACATAAAAAATTCATTCTTATTTATGGTTGACTTAATGGTGAGAGATAGCTACCAAGGAGCTGTTGAAATGGCTTTAATTGTGTTGCTTCGGTCTTGAATTGACCAAGACTACAATAATAGCTGTTGAAGACATTTTCTCGCTGCTTGTTAACACTATTAGGACTGATATATATTATATATCGAGCTTTCCTGTTGTAACAGAGCTAAGTAGCGTGCTTATAAAAAAAAAAAATTTTAAAATAAAAAATATTTTTATTTGTTTTAAAAATAAATTTTATTTTTATTTTTAAAAAAGAAAAAAAATTTTATATACAATTTTAAAATTTAAAATAAATTTTCTATATTATTTATAAAATATGTGTTAAAAATATAAGATAAAAAATAAAAATTTGGGTTCGGAAATGCATAACGCTTATCAATGTTTATCAAAATTTTATTTAAATTTCTCATTTTTAATATTTTTTATAATAATTATTTTTTAATTTATAAAGTATAGTGAATTTTAAAATTATTATAATTTTTTGAATAAAAATTCAATTTATTAAAAAAATTACAATATTTTAAAGAATTTTTTAATTTTAAATATTTTCAAATATCTCCTAAATAGTCGACTTTTTCTAAAAGAACAAGCTTTAGGTTTTCATAATGTAAATTGTTTAAGTGAATCGTTGAAGTGAGTTCAATTTTGATATTTATTTTATTTGAAACTAAAATTTAAAAATAATTTTCTATATTTAATTGTCTATAAAAATATAAAAGTAAAATAATCTATTTATTTTTAAAATGATTAATAAATAATAATTAAGTTTCTATGTGAAACGTTAACAAATTTTATATTATTGAATTATTCCAAATCAACAGGCGTAATTTTTGTCGTCATGAATAATACTCGTGAAATCAAATTTTTTTAAAAAAATATTTAACAATAAGTTTTATTTTATTTTGAAAATAATAAAAAATAAAAATCTATATTTTAAAATTTTACTAAATTTAAATTATCAGAAATATTATAAGATATAAAATTATTTTTTTTGAAAAACTAATAAAAATTATGCCAATTATGACCCAAGTCAAATTGATTCATAATGCTTTGATGCTTACGTACTTCCCCAGCTAATTAAAACAAAGGTTAAATAAATACAATAATCAACAGGCCGTTCACAAGAAGCCCAATAAATATGGTCAATAATATGCATAGTCGCGTCCAGCGTACGATGGATCCGTATGGATCCGTATCAAGAATCTTCGTCTTCTTGGACTCGGACACCAAAACTCGAGTAACGGCTATGAAGGGTATTTACGTCCAACTAGCTTCACATATTTTGAAAAGAAAAAGAAAACCAACGCCGACAACAACCAAATAAGAACAGCAACAACACCACCACCACCATCACTCCCCCACTTTTCTCTTCAAATGATGTCGACAGATTGAAACCAGAAATTTGAAGAAAATTCCTGTTCAATCAATTAAATCGATCGAAATCGAGTGACTTTTTGCTTCAAGGATGCAGGATTTCTTCGGATCTGTGCGGCAATCGTTCGTTTTCCGGCCGAGTGCTAGTGCCGGCGGTGGTGCGGGAGAGAAGATTACAGATAAGGTCGGTGATAAAATTATTTCGTGTTTGAGGAAATCGAGAGTCGGTCTAGGCGCGATTGGTATCTCTCAGAAATTTCTCACACCGGCGCCGCCGCCACCATTGGCATCTGGCGTAGAAGATACTATCACGTCAGCAGGTGTTGCAGAGGAAATGGTTCTGGAATCAACAAAGCCGGCGCCGTGGTGGAGACAAGAATCGAATACTGTAGTGAAGGAGGCATTAACGGCGGGGATGAAAGTAGAGACTACTCGTGCGGTGGAGATGATGGAAGATGATGAAGCACCGGCGATCCGGTGGAGAAAAGGAGAATTGATTGGTGCGGGAGCGTTTGGGCATGTTTACATTGGTATGAATATGGATACTGGCAGTCTCCTTGCGGTAAAGCAGGTGAGATAACATTTTAGAATTTGCTCTTATTGTTGATTTTGTTTTGGTTTTTCTGAATTATAGGTTTTGTGCTGCAGGTTTTGATTGCAGCCAATAATGCATCAAGGAAGGATGCCCAAGTCAGTCTTATCTTTTGATTAATACAATTTTCTTGTTTAATACTTTGGTAAGCATATTATTTCAAAGTTGAACTTTGTCGATTCTGTGTTGTTTCGTTAATTTGGTTAGAATCAAATTAAAGATATCGAGAAGGAAGTGAAGCTTCTGAAGAATCTTTCTCATCCCAACATAGTGGTAAGTAAAATTTGCCAAACTACCTGCTAGTGGTAATCTTCACTTTGTTTGTGATATACTGAATTACTGATTATGTCCTTTTTTTTTTGTGTTTCAAACACAGAGATATCTAGGAACTACTAGGGAGGAAGAAGCTTTAAATATCCTTCTGGAATTTGTTCCCGGTGGATCCATTTTGTCCTTGCTTGGGAAGTTTGGATCTTTTCCTGAGAGTGTATGGATCTTTTTACTCTAAGCTGTTGAATATGTATTAAAATAAAACATGCAAGACACCGCTGATCTTTTCATATTTATCAACAGGTCATCAGAATGTATACAAAACAGCTTCTTCTGGGGTTGGAGTATCTTCATCGGAATGGAATTATACATAGGGATATTAAGGCATACCTTGTTAACCTCTTTCTTTTCTCATTCTTGCTACAATACCCTATCTGATAGGGCTTTGAACTGATAACTAATGATTTATGTCTTCAGGGAGCAAACATATTGGTAGATAATAAAGGCTGCATCAAACTCGCAGATTTTGGGGCCTCTAAGCAAGTTAAAGAGCTGGTATGGGGACATGCTTTTTCTAAGTTTTTCTTTACGGTTATTTTGACTTGTGAAAATGACAGTTTTCTCTATCACCCTTATTTTCCTAATGCATTTCTATTGGGTTGTCAAAGTCATTGTGGTACCACTAGGATTATGTTATAATAGCAAAGGTAACATGACAATGTCGTAGTCATTTTAACAAAGTTTTCAACACAATATTCTTCATGCATGCTTATTATAGCTCTACTAGGAAAATTTTGATCAAATGTGGAGATAGTATGGACCTGTAACCAGGAAGAACTTTCTTCTTTACAGTTTTGCTTATTACCAAGAATTTAGGTCATAAAATGATAAAAAGTTCAGTGTCACTCTTTGCTTGCAATATGCAAATCATATTTAAAACCTAACGCATTTCTATTTGGTTGTCAAAGTTATTGTGGCACCTCTAGAATTATGGTATAACAGCATGGTAACATGACGACGGTGTTGTAGTCTTTTGACAAAGTTTGAACACCACACTCTTCATGCATGCTTGTTCTAACTCTGCTAGGAAAATTCTCGTCAAAGTTAGAGATAATGGGACCTGTAAACAGAAAGAACTTCCTTCTATGCAGTCTTTGCTTATTACCAAGAGTTTAGGTTCATAACATGTGAAAAATTCAGTTATCACTCTTTTGCTTGCATGCATGAACAATATCTAAATCATGTTTTAATCCAGAGAGTTAAAATCAGTTTCATAGTTCATAGATTGGAAAGAAAATCATCTTAATGGCAGTTGCTATTTGTTCCTAATACCTTGTGAACCTTGTCAGGTTACCATAGCAGCTGCTAAATCAATGAAAGGTACCCCATATTGGATGGCCCCAGAAGTTATAGCTGGTCCAGATCATAGCTTGTAAGTGGTTAAGTTCACTTTATCACATTTCACATAGTGATTCTGGTGATTTTGTTCTGATTTACAATTGTAAGAGTAAGGTGCGCTGGGTTTGCACTCCACCTGTTTCTGACTTCCTTTTTTGTATTAAACTTGACAAAGGTAATAAGTCAGCAAAAGTTTAAGACACCACAGTGCATATGATTCTTATTTTTATTATTATTATCTTTTTTCTTTATGTGGTGAGCTAGGGAGAGAGGCTAAACACATTTTAGCTTCGCAGAATGCTAGCTATCTATTGATCTAAAGCATAGATGTTTGGCTATTTACATCCATAAAAAATTTCAGCAGAAGATTTTGGCATCCGTTCTACTAAATGACATCCACTTAAAATATGAAGAGATTTTAACTCCAAGAAGTTGAAAATTTATAGAGACAAATTACAAAAGATGTAAGCTTGCTTCAGAAATCATATATATATATATATAGGGATAATGACACTCTTTTCTTAAGGGCTTTTTCAGACATTCTCTCTCCGGTTTGTGGCCGGAGCGATCTCCAAATATAATTTCCACAATTGGATATGAACAATAATGAGTTAGAAACTTACTTACAGAATTTTATCCCAATCGGATCACTAAACAATGTCCATTCAGTTAGTTGATCAAAATGACAGAAATGATACAATATATATATTTTGAGGTTGTTTCTTTCTGTCATTTTGATCAAGTGACCGGATAGAGGTGAATTCGTGGTCCAATTGAGCTAAATTTTTGTTAGTATGTTTCTAACTTATTGTTCTTCATATCTAACGATGGAGATTATATTTGGAGGTCACCCGGTCACAAATTGGGGAGGGAGTGCCCTAAGGAGGGAGTGCTCCTATCTCTCTTTATATATATAATTAGTTAGCTTACATGCGCCGTATTTTTTATATGCAAATTAGTTGTTGTTCTCAACCTATATTATGTATCTACAATTGTCTATTTAGAGTCACATTGCCACTTTAATGTGATGCATTATATATAAGAAGTTTGTTTAAAAAAATTACTATGTTATTTACATGTTTGCTGAAGATGGGAAGATTTTCTGTAGTGGAACATGGCAAAGTTACTTCTCAAACAGTCAGGGTAGGTGATTATTGTGCAATTCCTATGGAGATAAGGAAACACTTGTATTCATGAATGGAGGTAGAGGGAAAGGTTGACTAGGATAGTGGGCTTGCTAATCACCTTGTTGCCACCCCTAATTGCATCAATAAATTGATGGTTCTATCAGATCTATTTGATAAATTGTTCTAATGTCAAGGCCATTTTTGTCCTATTGTTGTCTTCGCTCTTGGCCTATCTTTCTGATTTCATGGAGAACTTTCTGTAGCTCTGCTGATATCTGGAGTGTCGGTTGCACTGTGATTGAGATGGCTACTGGTAAGCCTCCTTGGAGCCAACGCTTCCAAGGGCAAGAGGTATAAGCTCTCTGTCTTCCACATACATACACACTTACGCACACTGGACCTTAGTATGGATATCAATATAGACTGTGAAGGTGCTTTCTCATTTACAATGTACTTTGCTTTACAGGTTCCTTTTCTGTTCTTTCTTGGGACAACTAAGTCGCATCCTCCTATTCCTGAGCATCTTTCATCAGAGGCAAAGGATTTTCTTACAAAATGCTTGCTGGAGTGTGTAGTCCACTTTCTTGCTTCAAATTTATATCCTTGATAATGTACTTATAGAGAATGCAATTAATGGTAAATTTAGTTTTGAAATTTCTAAACCATAATCACCATATAAATTAATAATCCCAGTTTCACAGTATGAATCGAAGGACTGCTTGAAATTAGCTTTAAGATGAATAGTGCTTTTTGACATGGAGATTTAAAATTAAGATTGCTACTTCTCAATAAATGTCAGAGAATGGTCGCTGATGTTTTAGTTAGCTTAAATATCAATTATTTTGGTTCTTAGATGAGATTTCTATTAAATGGGTTAGAATTTGAAATGCTGACTTTTTCCGTCTTTATGATGTGAAAGTCCAAAAACTAGAGTGCTTGAATATGCCGCATTCTTATAGGCGTATTGAAACAAGCACGCCTATGTAGGCTTGTAATGCGTGCAATCTCTGCAGCACACCTAGAACTATAGGAAGACAGTTTTCTCATGAGAGTACCGAAGTCATATCTTGTTAGGACAAAAAGGCATAAAAGGATTGCGTAGATGACTAAATCCATTAGCTTCCTTTAAGCTCCAGCAAGTGTCCTTCAATAGTTATATGCTTTGGAATGCATGCTTTCTCAATAGCATGAAAGATAAGGTCCTCTTAGATTCTGATATCGATTGCTTACATGTGATATACTTAAACCAGCAAACCTAAATGCCGTAGTAATGACCTATGCTTTAAGTAGTTTTAATCTTTGGGATAAATTTGTTTTCATAAGTCATTTCGGATGGTAACTACAGTCTCAGAGGAAATTGCCATGTTTACCATTTTATATTTTGTGATGATGAGCATCGCTACAGTTATCCAGTACATGCCTTGTATTTTCTTTTATCTTCCCTTTTTGTTGTATCCCTTTATTGATTATCATGTGATTGTTGGCAGGGATCCTACCTTGAGACCAACTGCGTCTGATTTGCTACAGGTAATTTTAGGAACCTCTTTCCTGGTGATTTATATTGTGGCGTTGCTGATAAACCCATTATTCTCCATGATATCTATTGGCAGCACCCTTTTGTTATCCGTGAATTTCGGGATCATCATCCACTTGCACGTTCTTTGGTTAAGGTTAGATTGCATTTTCCACTCGTACTTATACAAGTCCCTCCTTTTCCTTTTGACTCTCACGTTTTGACTTTCTTAACAGGAGCCCTCGGAAAATGTGTATACATCCAATTCCTACTCAAAGAACTTGTAAGAAGCATTATATTAAATTTGTCTTGGAATTTGAATGAATTTCTGTTGATGTTCTTTTACTGTCCAGACCAAAACCAGAGACAGAAGGAATGACCAATTGCGACAGCCTGAAAAATGTTGAAATTGGCGGTAGTAGCTCAAACATGTCTTTTGGAGATCCATCGAGGTTCAGACCTATTTGGGAGATTGATAGTTGTGATGACATGTGCCAAATTTATGACAAGGATGATTTCCCAGTAGTTGGATCAGTGAGATCTGAGTTTCTTTTGTTTTCTTTTCTAGCATTGACCAAAGAGTTCCCAATCATGAATGATTAAATATTCTGATATTAACGTTAATCCACTTATGAACGAATGATCTAACAGTTAATTTCTATTTATTCATCCAGAGTCTTAATAAAGTGTCAGAACCTTTTGATGAGTGGCCATGCAAGTTTGATTTAAGTACTGAACAAGGAAACTTGTGTACAAATGATCTTGGTCAGTCGGCAAATAGGACTGCAGTTTTGGAAACTCGCGGAGGTGAGTTCACACTCCCTTGTGAGCCTAATTGTGAGGATGATGATGAAGTAACTGAGTCAAAAATTAAAGCATTTCTTGACGAGAAGGTAAGTTGTATTTTATTTTGTTTTTTGGGTTGTTTTTGTAGAACTTTTGGAAAAGATTTAGAAAGTCATATTTTACCTCTACCTGTGAATTTGTACACTTTGTAACTAATTTATTTGCCAAGTCAGGTCCTTGATTTGAAGAAGCTGCAGACACCTTTGTATGAGCTTTACTATAATGACTCCTTAAATGCCAGTGGATCACCATTACCTCCTAAAAGCAAGGCTTCCCCTACTAAAGTTGCAAGTGGAAGGCTAGACGCTAAGGCTGAAGTAATAAATTCTATAAGCTCAGAGAATTACAGACGAGCATCAAGTAGCAGAATGGATGTTGAAAGGAACCTCAGAGAAATTCCCTCTCCTAGGCTGAATGAGTGGGCAGGCGTCCTCCAAGAGGCTCCAGAAGAAGGGAAAAGCCTGAGGTTTGTGGATATTGTACTTCCAACTTTCATGTGACTTATAGTAGCTATTTCGTTAAAATAGAGATCAACTGCTGAAATATGATTTAGGCAATTTTGGTGAGCTTGTACTAGGATTTAGCAGTTAACAGAACACTTTTTTAGATAAAAAGTTAATAGAACACTTTTTAATAGTTCCTAGTATCATAAAATTGCTACAAGTTGCATGGACAATTTTTGCTTCTCATTTGCTTTTGCTTTTCACATTGACTTGGTTTGATTAAGAAGATCAAGTATATCAAAAAAGCACAAGAAATGGAGGAAAGAGCTTGACGAGGAACTTGCTAGGGAGCGAGGTATATGGTCGTTACTCATTTGAATTGGAATTGATGTTTAATAAATTATTCATTCATACTGAGATTGATGTATAATGAATTTCAATACGACTGTTATCCATGCAGAGATGCGTCATAGTGGCAGATTATCCCCTGGTGATGGGGCTATAAAAGGCAACAGTGAAAGGATTATGCAATTTTGCTTCCGCAACTGATAACTTCTTTCAACTTCCTTACTCCAGTCCAGTTTATCTTGTGATAATTAAGGGTTGTTCGACAACCTGAACAGAAGGAAGTTCATTGTATATGATTATTCAAGGATATAGCATGAAACCATGACATGTACAAACATTTAGATCAAGGAGGAAAGCCCTGACGGATGTAGCATCTAGCTATTAGGTATCCATGGATGTTGCATTTGGCCAAAGACTGGCCAGATAGTTGTCTCCTGTTCCTCGAAGAGAAAGTTTCCCTAAATCAAGTTTTGCCCCAGTATTCAGCGTTTCCGTCGAACAAATGTATTCCTATATAGAATAAATAATATGGTTTCCGTTCCTCAAGAACTCATCCTGAAACTTTTTCTTGTACCTTTAAAAGTTTCATTCTCTTTTCTGGTGAGGACACAATGTACATTTCGCAAAAGACTGGACTAGCTAAAGGATGTATCAGGCAATGGAGAACTTGGTGTTTGTAAAGATTTTCTCCTCGCCTCCCATTACAATAAACTTGCATTTGGTTTGAGAGATGTACAAGGAATTGTTTGAAACTCCAGCTAGTGTACAATGAATATGATATTTTTCACTACTTTTATGTGTACATATTCAGAAAGCATAGCATAAATTTTGCACAAAATTTTGGATGCACTTCTCTACCTCCACAACCGGATTAAGGTATATGGTTTTATGAAATATCTTTTCAAGTACATAGTAAAACTATCTGTTACTTGAACGATGCATGTGCTGAAGGTCTATCTGCAGGAGGCATGTGTATACACTGTTGTTTGGCATGAACGTGTATACCATATAGATTTTAGGGAAATCAGGAAAAGTATAAATATATGGAGCAGTCAATATGCCCTGTGCAACACAGAATAAAATTTTAATTTGTTCCTCTGAAATTCGTTGAGAAAGAGTCCATGAGAAGTTAATGTTCATAAATGCAGCCTCTAGTGTTTCCAGAATAATTTGCGAAAAATAGTGTTCACTCTTGCATGTTCCATATCAGCACATCCTTCAACCTGAAATGCCATGACAATGTAGGCATTCATTCAACAACTGTGTGACAGTGGTCATGCAGAGAAAAGAATACACATGATGACGAACGAAAGTATTGATCTGAAACTGTTGAATTGTCTCACATTGCTTATTCATTTTGTTGTTGTGCGGTTTATATAGATTCAGGCACTCTTCTCTTAACAGCTAGATTTTGGGAAGTGAGTTTTAACCAATACTGATCTAATATGAGATCAGAGCGAACCATACGTGCAAATTAGCTCCCTCAGGGAATTGTGGCTTCCTTGCATGATACACAGAGAAGTGTTATGCCATGTTATTTGTTTGTTTCAATGTTATGCTGTTTACATGAGTTTGGGCACCCTCCTTGAAGACAATATACACACGATAGACCTTTACATAACCTTTGGATCCAACCAGATCTTTGAATTTACCAAAGCTATACACAGTGAGCCACTGACAGATCCATAGTTCAAGCTAACACAGGACATGCTTTCACGTTAACCTGGTCCGATTTGAACTGACCAGAAGCATTTCATTCTCACCAATGCACTTGATTTACGTTCTTTAACTTATATGTGATGCTAATTTTTCTTGAACTTAGAAGCATTTCTACGGGAAAATGCTGCCATACTGAAAAATCTACAATACCACATCACTGTAGGAGGAAAAACTTTGGAAAAATGGCGTGAGCAATGTCTGCCTAACCTTGCAAACATGGTTTTTCAAACAAGGTTTTGTAACACAAGCATATAACTTGATGATAATAAATCAGAAGGTTTTCTATGAGAAAGGACGCACCTTTTGTTTCCTTGTCAGCTCCAGAGTCTCTTCCAATGAGGGGTGGCCTTCAAAAATTGGCAACAAAAGTTTGGTCTGAATTGATCTAAAATTAATTCTACTATAACAAATCATAATCAATCTTCATCCATAATGATTGATGTCAGAAATTTTGAAGCAAAGTAGAAGTAACGAAACATTTAGCTGAGCTTGATAGAGAAATAGTTGAACCTGTAATCTGTAGACGATATTTGGTCCAAATACTGATAAACTACATTTGCTATTGTTGCAATCTGTCAAAAGGTAAATTACTCAGTTTTTAGCCATCCAAACTTATAAGTTTCATATCTAACTTAAGCAGTACTTAAAGGCATAAATAAGGTTTTCAGAAGGGAAATTATGCAATAATTCCGGAAATATGGTAAGTGTTATGGATATTTTAAGTTTTATACTTTCACTAGTTGCAGTGATCTCCAAAATACTGAAGCCCCTAGATCATGAAATAAAGATGGAACATCATCATCATCAGTAATAAGTCTTTGTTAAGTGACATGAAAGTTTGAACATTAGTTGCTAATTGCATACTTTATGCTTAAGTCATAAGGATTAAGAAAATAAGGAAACAAGGATATTACAGTTGAAGAAAATCATTCCTCAACATCCGTGACAACGTTCCATCCGAAAGGTTTTCATGGATTCTTCCCATAACCTAAGAATAAAATGGCATGCCCTTAGGTGTGAAAGATAGGAGAGTACAGTTGACTCGTTCGTCACAAAATTTTTATATATAAAATTATTACTATTATGATTACTATTATTATTATTATTTTGACATAAAAAAATTAAATTGGTATTTCAAAAAGCCTCAATAATATTTTTTTTTAGAAAAGTTCTTTATTTTAAGCACTCCTAAACGACCCCTTTTACTAGAGCCAAGTAAATTCACCAGCATGCTACATCTATTGATGAAGTAGAGATGCATAAAAAACAAGCCATTAATTTGTTTGGAATTTATAACATAAGTTAGGACTCTAATTATAGAGGGCAAGGAGATAACAAAATTTGAATGTATCCATTGCACATCTAAATATAGTGATGGCACACTTATGCAACTAGAAAATATGTTTGAATATTAATTCTTAGTAGATACTAGATACTAGAAAATATGGTCGCGTGAAGATCTTGTTCCTTGTAATACCCGCAACAGTAAGAACCAGATTAATTCATCGGCACTGAGGTTGCATTTGAAATGAATTTTGCTTTCTTTCTATGGATTTCAGCATCCAACTACTAGGAAAAGAATCGACAAAGTCGCACTCAAAAATTCATCAGTTTCAACTAATTGAAGCTGCTGCTCATATATAACCGAACAAAGTTGAGTGTGAGTTTCCACTTCAATAAATTGTGAGACTAGACCATTCACTGACAGCAAAACCTTCACTTTTGTGTTTGATGAATGGAACAGGAGTAGGTTATGTCTCCACTTCTCACAAACTTGCAGACCTTACCAAAACACTTTTAATGTTTTACTTTTCTTCTCCGTTGCAATGGTAAAGCTAAGGGCGAGTTTTACTTTTCTACTTCCAAATGCAGTTGAAACATAAAAACTGATATTTACTTTCAATCCATTTCTATCCGAACTCTATTTTTTACTTTCTATGAACTCAGTTTTTGAGCAACTAAAGAACGCAGCACTTCCAATTTCATTCTGCATTTCTAAATAAAATTACTTGAGAAGATCGACGACGTCTTCCTTCAAATCACATCAGTTTGAACAAGATGAGGATATGCTTGAGTTTTACTGTACAAAGTAAGAAGTATGTGTGTGCACTTCAAATACTTTCGACTAAGAGACGGTCCATCGATGAAAGCAATTTCACTTTTTTCTGTTAAGAGAATGGGTCACAGATAATTGTGTTTCCACTACAAAAGTTTGCAAACTTTAATCCAATTTCCTCTATGAAATTAGTAAATGAAAACTTTCAACCTTTAATTTTTTTCAAACTTTTGTCCTTGACAACTCCAACTTTAATGCTTATTTCTACAAACACAACACTAAAAGAGAAAAAACTTTTTGAGTGTTTTTCTTTTTACGATTCTCCGATTAATTGGCCTAAACAACATAGCATAATCCTTTCCCTATCAAATTAAAGCTATTTTTCGAACTTTTTTCCATGACAACTCAAACTTTAATGCTTTTTTCTACAAAGACAGCACTAAAAGAAGAACTTTTTGAGTTATTTTCTTTTAAAGATAAATTAATTAATTGGTCTAGACAAGATATCGTAATCCTTTTCCTAATGGCAAATTAAAGCTACTTATATCAGAAGCAGTTGAGAGGTCAGAGGAAACAGGAACTCACTCATGCAATTAACTTCGACGAATATTGAGATGTCTAGATCATGGAATTCACCCTAAGGCTTCCCCCCATCATCCCCTTTCAATCGTTTGATATCCATGCTTGAGTTGCCTTCATTATCATCAAATAAGATATGATAGCATGTTCCTCGATTGCTCCTGTTCCAATTGCTCTATCAACATCTGTACTATTCGATATACACAGTAGTACAGCATCAATGCTCTCGTAGCTGCTACCGGAAATCCTCGGAATAAGCTAAGGCACAATGAAGAACTTAGTCTCTGGTGCAAAATTTACCTTCTGGAATCCACCCAAACTTTTGCATCCTCCTACATGTCATGATAGTTCAGTTAGCCTAGTTGCGTTCATTATATCAGAAAGTTGGAGTACTGAAAAGTGTAGAAAGCAGGACTAAGGGATAAGATTTAGATTCCCGTAGCTGTACATGAGTATATCAGCTTGTAGCTAAAGCTACATAAAATAAAGGTCTTTTACTAGCATAATAAACAATCTTTAGCTAGCTGGTAACTGTAGCTTATAACCACACAACAAGTAAACAATGAACAATTAAAATAATCATCAACCTAATTCATTGGCATGAAGAAAATCATTAACTAGACCTTATGCATTTTGCATTCTCAACGAGTTCCAGCTTCAATATCTGTTAGCTCTTAAAAAGAAGAGACCTGATAACTACCAAGAAATGAAAGACCTGATAAATCAGTTGGTGTTAATACAAGCAACGAAATCTTGACAGGTTCGATAAAACCTAACAATCTAATTTGCATACGACTTATTATCTCTATCAACCGATGAAGGAATTAAACAAAGCATATACAATGTGTTAGTTGTGTATATTGACTTGGAACCATGATGTAATGCATGACATCAAGGAGAACTTGCCAAAATTATCAGGCTCTCTAGAAAGCTACCTGATGCAAATCAAACGCTTGTCAATTCCGCAATTTTCCTCAGGTTCAGTCTGTAGAAAGTTTCATGGATGATTCCAAGTTTAGTCCAGCAATGACCGACAGTAACTAATATAATATAAGATGATGTAATACTAAAAGGTCAGAAAATACCAAAGCTAAGGCTTGAGAACCTCAACATAAATTTTAGAAATGTTTCAAAAGGTCTGGCCTTAACTTGTTAGCCAATTAGTATGGGCCTGCTAATAAACATTTACGTTGCCTCCACTATAGTACATCCGAGGCTTAGGAGCCCTACTTGTAGCGGGAATCTTTATTGTTGTTGTTTGTCCTAATTAAAAGACATACTAAAAACATGGATACTGTTTAAAATAGCCATAGATCATGTGTTAAAATGAACAAATAATTAGCTGTAACTGGCGTGTTTTAAATACGGCAAAATTAAGTTCTGTAAAAATAAATTTACAAATTTTTTTAGAGTAGATTAAAAATAAGTTTAATTTTTATATTTTAATTTATATTGAAAGTGAAATAAAATTTTAAAAACTATATAATGAGTAAAAGTCAAATATAAGTAAATGTTTTTAGTTCAAAGAATAACTAACATATATGAATTATTTACAACTTTTAACTCTAGCGGAAGAAAAAAAGAAAGAAAGAAAGAATTTCACAATCGCATCAACATTTTTCAAAAAAAAAAAACTGTTCAATCCCTTTCAATGTAGTTAAGAATTTCACATAGTTTTGATTGCCACAAATACATGCACATGGCTCAAGAGGAAAGCAGCAGAAAAAGGAAATAAAGCCTTCCCTCGTGAGTGAATGAATTAATGAAAACTAACCTTTCATTTTTAAAACCCCAAGAATCTGCAACAGTATACGTCACTAATGACGATCCTCTACAAGCTCCTTGCTAGCGAAGCTGTACGTATCATCTCTTCTCCAAGCCAACTTCTTATTCCCTAAACTTAATTAATCTTATCTTTAACAATATCAATGTTTTTTTAATTAGTATAACAATTACAACATATACACACATCTTGTTATTGTATTCTGTTCCCTATTTTTTAAAAGAATACAGGTCAATACACGCCAAGTCGCGCGCCTACTTATACGGCCACCAATTCTCTCTAGTTGCCCTCTAAACAACAAACAAAGCAGAAGTCAAGAAAGAAGAAAGAAAAAAATGGTGAAGAAAAAAGAAACAGCCATGGAAGACGGTATTAGAAAGAAGCAGAGAAGCAAAGGTTCTCTATGGACAATTTTCATGCATGCAGATGCTGTCGATAAATGGTTGATGACATTCGGATTGTTAGGAGCGATCGGAGACGGTATATCGACTCCAATAATGTTGCTTGTCACTAGCAAGATCATGAACAATCTTGGCAACGGCCCTGGAGATTCTGTAGCCGCTTTCACCAGAACTATCAACGAGGTACGTGCATATTATTTTCAGACTCCAAAATAATTCGGCAAGGTACGTATATCGCGCGACTCCCGTCATCTGATTGTAGCACTCTGTTTTCTCAGAATACAGTCAGCCTATGTTACTTGGCTTGTGGATCGTTTGTTGCTTCCTTCTTAGGTAATTGAATCAAGTTCAATTAAAATCTCTCATCACTTGTTTTTGGGTTGTCTCATGATAGTGTTGTACTTATCATGCACGCAGAGGGGTACTGCTGGTCGAGAACAGGCGAACGGCAGGCTGCCAAGATGAGGGCCAAGTACTTGAAAGCTGTTCTTAGACAGGATATTGAATACTTTGATCTCAAAGTTGCCTCTACCTCGGAGGTCGTCACCAGTGTTTCCAGCGACAGCCTCATCATACAAGACGTGCTCAGCGAAAAGGTCCGTCAATGTAATGATTTTCAATACAAACTCCAACTTGTACCGTTAAGAATTTGTGATTGATTGAAATGCAGGTGCCGAACTTCATAATGAATACATCTACATTCCTGGGGAGTTACATAGTAGGGTTCTTCATGTTGTGGAGGTTAGCATTAGTTGCCTTCCCTACCGTTGTTCTGCTAATAATACCTGGAATCATGTATGGAAGAATTCTAATGAGCTTAGCAAGGAAGATGAGAGCAGAGTACGACAAGGCCGGAGCTATTGCAGAGCAGGCAGTGTCATCAGTGCGAACAGTGTATTCCTTCGCTGCAGAGCAACGCACTATGTCGCAGTTCTCAGCAGCACTCGACGGTTCTGTGCGTCTGGGGCTTAAGCAAGGTTTAGCTAAGGGAATCGCCATTGGTAGCAATGGCATTACTTTTGCTATTTGGGCATTCATGGTTTGGTATGGCAGCCACCTTGTTATGTACCACGGCAAACAAGGTGGGACAGTCTTCGCCGTCGGCGCCTCCATCGTTGTCGGTGGCTTGTAATAATCCTTCCTGAAATTTCCTTATTGCATTAATTAATCCTGTAGAATTTTGTTTCATTTCTCATTTATTCCACTTGTTCTCATGCACGGATTGTGTCTGCAGAGCGCTAGGATCAGGGCTTTCCAACGTGAAGTACTTTTCAGAGGCATGCTCAGCCGGAGAAAGAATCTTGGAAGTGATTAGGAGAGTTCCAAAGATCGACAGCTACAGCACTGAAGGAGAAACTCTAGACAACGTCACTGGTGAAGTTGAGTACCAGAACGTTGAGTTCTGCTACCCTTCAAGACCTGACACTCTCGTTTTCGAGAACTTCAACCTCTGTGTGCCAGCAGGGCAGACAGTTGCACTGGTCGGTGCAAGCGGTTCAGGGAAATCAACAGCAATCGCACTGCTGGAGAGATTCTACGACCCATCAGGCGGCCAGATTCTGCTAGACGGTGTTGATATCCGGCGACTACAGCTCCGGTGGTTGAGGACACAGATGGGACTGGTGAGCCAGGAGCCAGCGCTGTTCGCAACTTCAATAAAAGAGAACATTCTCTTTGGCAAGGAAGATGCCACCATGGAAGATATCATTGCTGCTGCCAAAGCTTCCAATGCCCACAACTTTATCTCTCAACTTCCCCAAGGCTATGATACCCAGGTACTTAGTCAAAAATGCTTCAATTAACTTTCAAGTTTTCTATTAATTTTAATTTATAAGCTAACTAAATATGAAATACGGTTGTTCATATTGGCTTGTACTGTATTTTTGGTTGAGATACTCATTCTAAATCCATTCATTCAGAACGAATGTCTCAGCCAGTACCTAATTAAGCGACTTTGTCACTATAAAAACTTGCCGCGGCCTATAGCATTACGGCACAAATACTAATATTTTATTTCTTTAGCGTTGAAATAACCAAGCAAATCTAGTAGCGTCTTCACATTATAAAGTTTTAGTTGGACATAATGATTACCCAGGAAAGTTAAGGGTACCTCTAATGGGGACATTAGACAACTTTCATGCTATGAAAAGTGCTTTTATAATAATATCTTCGTGTTTTTATTAGCATCTATCAAACTTTCTTTATTAATAATCAAACGTGAATAAAATATATATTGTCACAACAAAGTACTGTTGTTCTTTGTCCCAGAACATATGCAATATCGTTGGTTCTGGTAAAGGTTCTTGTTCATATTCTCGCAAAAAAATTTCCAAGTGCTTGATAACAGAGGAAAAGGCATCAAAGCTATAGTGCAATAGGAAAAAGTGATTATGCACCAACTTATTGGTGGGAGATATCACATTCGGAAAAAGGTGATTGCTTTGCTATCACGCCAAGCTTTTCAATCGCTCTACTATAACTGATAATGATTGGTGTACATATTTCTAAGTTTGTGCCTACACAGTTGCAAGCACAAGAAGAATGTGTTCTCTACTTTTTGAAATTGTTTGATTGTAATCTTTCTTAACGCTTATGACAGAGGACAAATAGTACCCAGACAGAGGTCCCAGAGCAGTTTTAAAATCATCAAAGTTCAACTAGAAAGAAAGTCTTATATGCTTACAAAAGAGATAGAGTTTGAATGAATTTGACATTACTGCATTAGTCTTTTTTGTTTATTCATATAACGGAGTAGAGAAGCTGTAGGGTGTCGTTTAGTTGAGCTATTCATTCTATGTTCCAAGCTTAACAAACTTAGTCAAGTTCATGGTCAAGCCAAGACTTAGGCCATGCCTGAGATAGAAGAAAAAATTCAGGAAAAAAAATTTATGGCTATTTTAAAAAAATTGTATGTAAAATTATCTCATAATATATAATTTATTCATATCTTCCAAAATTTTTAAATTTTTTATGCAATATGTTTTTGAGTTTACAAAATCTAAAAATTGCTAGAAAAACTCATGTCAATATGGTCATTGAATTGTGTAGCTATATAGACGAGCCAATTAGCAAAGCTAAATGATCCCTCAACCTCAAGGCTTTCCCTAATTACTGACGTGTTGTTCTGGTGCATGAGCAGGTAGGGGAGAGAGGGGTTCAAATGTCCGGAGGCCAGAAGCAACGCATAGCCATCGCAAGAGCCATAATAAAATCTCCTAAAATTCTGCTCCTCGACGAGGCAACAAGTGCTCTGGACTCTGAATCCGAACGCATCGTCCAAGAAGCTCTCGATAAGGCCTCCGTTGGGCGGACAACCATTGTCATCGCCCACCGTCTTTCTACTATCCGTAATGCTGATATGATTGCAGTAGTTCAGTCAGGCCAGGTCGTAGAATCAGGCTCACATGATGAGCTCATGAACAATGAGGAAGGGGTCTACACCTCCCTCGTTCGACTTCAAGAGTCATCTGCTGCAAAAGAGCAGGAACATGATCTGACAATCACAATGTCAACAGGTGCTCTATCACAATCTCACTACCGCGACCACAGCAGCAGCCGTAAATACTCAACTGTTAGTGCGTCAAGCTCGGCAAGATCCTTCACTGAAGAAACAGCTCCAACAATGGACAGCGTGCAACGAGAAGAAAAACCACCAGTGCCATCATTCCGACGACTACTACTAATGAACGCACCAGAATGGAAGCAAGCAGCAGTAGGGTGTCTGAGCGCAATTGCATTTGGAGCAGTGCAACCGTTGTATGCATATGCAATGGGGAGCATGATAGCGGTATACTTCATTAAAGATCACAGCGAGATGAAGAGGAAAACTAGTGAGTACTCGTTGTTCTTCGCTTCCTTGTCGATATTCTCGTTCTTGATCAACATTGGACAGCACTACAACTTCGGTGCAATGGGAGAGTACCTCACCAAGCGTGTTCGTGAGAGAATGCTTTCCAAGATGTTGACGTTCGAGGTTGCCTGGTTTGATCAAGATGAAAATTCAACTGGGTCTATTTGCTCCAGACTCGCCAAAGACGCCAATGTGGTCAGCTCTCTCTCTCTCTCTCTCTCTCTCTCATATTCGTTTAATGGGCTGTAAATCCAACGTAAAGCCATAGTTATTGGCCCAGCCCTAATAGAGACTAAACAAGGCTTGATGATTTCTATTTTCTTAGCCCAATTGGTTTAAATAGAAATAACTAAAGATATATTTCAATTTGTGGAATTATTTTTTTTCAAGTTCGAACTAATTTTTTGATATCAGTATATTTTAAACTCCGAATTCATCTCTAATCTACTTTTTACATATCCCTGTTCTTTCGAACTCAGTTTTATAAAAATTTACTTTCTACCGATTTAAAACATATCTGGTAGCAAACTCCCAACCACATAAAGGATGTGTGTATTCATAACTAAATCAAGAAAGGCATAAGGATTTTAGGTGCCAATACATAATCGGAAATTATTTTAGTTATGTAAGATTTTCTCAATAGTGTTTATCAAGAAATTAATCTAAAAAGAAAAAAAAAAATTTGTCGACTATAAGCTAAAAGAATTAGAATAACAAGCAAGTGCTTAAGAAACAAATGAACAAGTAGTAAGTAAAGATTGTGTACCTTGATTCCTTGAACTTATGCATGGGGCAGTTTTGAACCTTCGTCCATGTCAATATCTCAAACCGTAACCGTCTTGCCATGCATGCAGGTAAGGTCTCTGCTAGGCGACCGGATAGCTCTCCTAATACAAACCATCACCGCCGTAATACTCGCATTCACACTGGGCCTTGTCATCGCAACAAAGCTTGCCGCAGTCATGATAGCCGTGCAGCCATTGATCATTGTCTGCTTCTACGCTCGCCGCGTGATTCTCAAAATGATGTCTGAAAAAGCTCTAAAATCACAAGCAGAATCAAGCAAACTCGCCGGAGAAGCTGTTTCAAACCACCGTACTATCACCGCGTTCTCATCACACCAACGAATTCTCAACCTCTTCGCCGGAGCCCAGTCGCACGCTCGCCGCCAGTCTCGCCGCAACTCTTGGTCTGCAGGACTAGGTCTAGCTCTGTCGCAATCACTCATGAATTTAACTTGGGCTCTCGATTTCTGGTATGGAGGCCGTCTCGTTGCCAATCACTCGATTACTTCGGAAGCCCTGTTTCAAACATTCATGATTCTAGTTAGCACCGGTCGTGTTATCGCCGACGCCGGAAGTATGACAACTGATCTCGCTAAAGGTTCTGATGCCGTTGCTTCGGTGTTCGCAATCCTCGATCGTGTAACTCGAATTGATCCGGAAGACCCCGACGCAATCCAACCTGAAAAAATCACCGGAGCAATCGAAATCCATGCAGTTGATTTCACCTACCCGGCACGGCCGCAAACGCTCGTTCTTCGTAACTTCTCCTTATCGATAGAGCCAGGGAAATCAACAGCTTTAGTGGGCCAAAGCGGGTCCGGAAAATCAACGGTGATCGGTATCATCGAGAGATTCTACGATCCACTTAAAGGTTCGATCAAAATCGACGGCAGAGATATAAGAACATTCCATCTGCGAGCATTAAGGAAACACATTGGATTGGTGGGGCAAGAACCGGCGTTATTTGCCGGGACAGTGAAAGACAACATCGCGTACGGCAACGAGAACGCGACGATGGAAGAAATCGAAGCAGCAGCGAGATCGGCGAACGCGCACGAGTTCATATCGGGATTGAAAGACGGGTACGATACCTGGTGCGGGGAACGAGGAGCGCAATTGTCGGGCGGACAGAAGCAGAGGATCGCGATAGCGAGAGCGATCGTGAAGAACCCGGCTATATTGTTGCTGGACGAAGCAACGAGCGCGCTTGATTCGAGATCGGAGAGAGTTGTGCAGGAAGCACTTGAACGAGTCATGGTTGGGAGAACCAGCGTTGTTGTTGCGCACCGGTTGAGTACCGTGAGAGGGTGCGATTTTATCGCTGTTGTAGACAAAGGGAGCGTTGTGGAGGAAGGGAACCATTCTAGTCTCATGGCTAAAGGACGCAGTGGAGTTTATCAGCAGCTTGTTAGTATACAGCAAGGCAACAGCTTCACCACCGCAAACAACAACGGCGGTAGAGCAACAGTGGAATAGAGTTTTTTTGAAAGTTTTTTAATCTGTCAATTATGGACCTGGATTGTAGAGAAGAGAGAAGAGAATGTAGCTTTGGATGAAGCTCCATTGCATCTTGCATAAAAGCGCAAGAGATTATTGCTAGCATATGCAACTTCACTTCTTGATACTCTTCCGTTCATCACCAGTTGGCAGCCAATATTAATAAATAAACTCAACTATAATGTAGAAAAAAGTTCTACAGAATAACTTGCAGTACTTACAAACACCTGCAAGCAGTCTTGCAACAGGATTCTGGAGAGTACATATTACATGAGTAGACCTTGTGGTCTAGAGAGAGCGAGATTGCACAGACTGCTGGAATTTGCATCATGCTCTAACACTCTTAAGATAATTTAAGGCAAGATGATCTCCATAAATCACAAAGGAGGGGATGGTGGTACTATTTTGAAAACCTTCCCCTGACAGGGACTAACTCTGTCGTCAAAGCTGAAGGATTTTGTCATTTCCTGTGGCTTAGGTTAAAAAATAAGATTTTTCTCATGCACCAATTGAAGCTCACCAACCTAAACCCTGGAAGATACTAGTCCAGCATGCATTCAATCACTGACTTTACGGACACGATCTCGCCAAGAACCTTGCTGCATAGAAAGCACCTGCAAGGAGCATTTAACCATTACTACCCCTTCCAGAAAGTAAAGAAACTCAAAATTGAAAGAAGACTTCAGCTCCTACAGCCAGAATTACAAAGTAATACAAGAGCTCTGCAGGTCACGATGCTCTACCTTGTCACTCACTAAAGCAGCATTGCTCTGCTTTTCATCATCTTCCGCAACAGTTGGCTCTTTTTCAGGGTGTTCACTTTCAACACGTTTTGAGTCTTCTGGCACAAGAGGTGCTCCAAACATAGCGTGATCATGAGCAGCCTTAATCTCGTCTTCACGTTTGGTCTAATTCCAAGTAACAGACCACCATTTAGGGAGTATTTGTATCATATTAACTTCCAGTGATAAAGATTAGGGAGTATTTTCTATCATATTAACTTCAGGTGATAAAGAGTTATAATGGACTGCAACACATACCTGTACAGCAGAAAACCGGAAACTTCGGCCAATGTCCTTCACCAGAGAAACGTCATCTTCAGCCACTACAAATAAGGTAACCAGGCATCGTTGAAACTCACAATTAGAGGAGGAAGTATAATCTTTGTGAGCCATGAAGGCATGTAACAGTAGAGTCTATAGAGGCAAAAGTATGCTCCATGGCATGTCAAAGATGCTTTATCTATAAGAATTAAGCTCGGAAGCAGTGAAACTAGCAGCAAATAATGAAAGAATTCAGATAGAATGCTAAAAACAAAATTATGAAGTACACACCTCTACAAAACAATACACTGAAGAATGTGGAAATTGGAACATATAGACAGGACAGCTAAAAGATGACATAATAAAGCAAAAACATCTTTGGCAGAGGAAGCAATTAATAGCTCTATTAATAAAAGCCGACAGGTCACAAAAGATACTTATATTACAAACCAGTAACATAGTTTCAGGAATTCCTCTGATTGTTTTAACTTGGCAACCTAGTCACCATAATAAAAATAGCAAGAGGCAGATTTGAGCTCACCTTCCATTTCCTCATCATCAAGGGGTGCATCCTTGTTGAAATCAAACCGTTCCCATCCACTTTTCATACCCATTGCAGTGTCATTCGCAGCTAGAGAAGACCAGATTCAAATATGACATAGACATTTGGGTGCTGAAGTGAATGTTTGCTCAACAACAAGTAGGACACCTTGCACATAAATTCTTATGACCAACCGGGTACAGAAACTATGGTATCAATTTATATAAAATGTTTGAACAATTATGGATCTCAGGGCATTTCAAATATATCAGAACCTTAGACCAATTGAAGCTAGAAAAAGAGAGATTTCTTTTCTCACAATACTACCTTATGGTGCCTGATGTAAACTACATCCTTCTTAAGGCAACGATGATACAATAGTGAGGACCATGAGGCCAAGTATCGTATATAGCACTCATGAATAATGCTTGTCCAACAGAAAATATTGCTTTCAGAGATAGCACATGAGATGTATTGATATATCTGATGAAGAACATTAGAATATATTTTCCACTACTGTAACTACATCAGGCATATATTTAGATGAATCTAACACAAACTGCTACAAATGACTATACTAACACAGTCTGCCATGATTAAGCAGGGCATAAAGCACTAACAATTCTTAATATAAGACCACAAAGTTACAAATATTACAGATAATGTATCAAAAGATAGCTACAATCATCATCCAAAGCAAAATCAACGATGCTTTAAAGTGCATTATGGTATCACTTCAATGCATATGTAGAGACTCCTCCAATTGATCTCTTTTAAATTTAAAATCTTGTTAAAATATTCAAAGCAGAAAATCCACATATCTGGAGTTCTTTTAAAACTGAATTCCAGAGAAATCATTCTGATAGATGCAGTATAAAAACAAACTCTTGTACAGATAAACAGCGTAAATTTGTTTTTTAAATTAACTCACAATCCAAGACATAAGCAGTGCATAAGAATAAACCAGTACCAGTTCGTGAAAGCTGAAGCTTCATTTTTGCCTTCACTCTCTCTGCTGGTGTCTGCCAAGATCTTACTATTAGTTCCAAGCAATTTCACTGCGCTCATTGACTACAATCCAATGGTCACAAAATCGAAACATTGCTGCAGGAATGGGAAAAATCACACTAACCATTTGAGAATACCCTTCTATTAACTGCGCGTAATCTGTACTAGCACCACCTTTCCCATTCTTGCTCCGTGTCTTCTCGCTTCTCCTAGAATCCCTCTCTGGCGATCGACTCCTTCTCGAATCCCTCTCTAGTGATGCTCTCCTCCTAGAAGTCCTTTCAGGCGATCTATTCCTTCTAGAATCCCTCACTGGAGACCGACTCTTCCTAGAGTCCTTCTCTACCGATTGTCTCCTTCTCGAATCTCTTTCCGGCAACCGTTTCCTTCTAGAATCCCTCACTGGAGACCGACTCTTCCTAGAATCCCTCTCTACTGATCGTCTCCTTCTCGTATCTCTTTCCGGCGACCGTTTCCTTCTAGAATCCCTAGCCGGAGATCGGCTTCTCCGATCTCGACTCCTCGACCGCCGCCATTTCTCATCCGGAGACCGACTACGTTCCCTACGCCGACGATCACCATCTCTACTCCGGCTTACGGCATCATCTTTCTTTCCAAGCTTGCGCTGGACGGCGGATAGCTGCTCTTGCTTTTCGGCTTTATCGGGCGATGAAGCTTTGACGAAGTTGGAAAATAGAGAACACGATGAGGAGGGTTTCTGGAAACTGTTGCTATTATCATCGCCGGAGCTGAAACCAAGCCCATGCTTGAATCGAGCGGCGCCTTCTCCACGCCGGGAAAGTTCGTCGTGGTACTCTGCAGCCTTCGATTCCTCCATGAATGAAATGAGTTCAAAATCCTAAACCGTCTCCATGACTTCCATCTATAAAGGATACCAACTGTGACAGTCCAGTATTGCTGGACTAGTGGGGTCGCTATGCCGACGCGACAGTCCACATATGCAGGAATCACAAAGTATCGTCTTTACTTAACCTCTAACTCATATCTGAATCAGATCAAAAGTAGTATTTTTACCGTCTGCAGTCGAAAAATTTTATCCTTGAAGTAAAACAACATAAATAGAAAATAACCTTGTACAGAATCAACACAAAAACAAAACAATGAAGATACTGTGCGTAAAGAAGAATACAGATAATGCCTAAAAACAAGTAACACAAAAAACATATGTTTGTTGTATAGAAATGTTTCCTAAGCCAGTTAACAAAAAATGTTCCTATAAGTTCTCCGGCCCACCCACTTTGATGCACCTGAAGTAGTATTTCAAGCAAGTATCTTAACAAAAATACACGGATATGCTAGGTATACATGATAACTACTTCAACAACGGGTAAGGTGGGATGTCTAGTGTGACTCCCGCTTGAATCTGGCCCCGACCAATTAGACGCCAGTGTTTTTCGACACTGGTGACTCAGTGCAACTTTATCTCCTTTGCTTGTGCATAGGGGTGCTGTGAGTGCCAACTTTGCCAGGTCGTTCTTCACTGCAACAACTCCTGCCCTTGTTGACATGGAACCTATGTTGAGCATCAGCAATTCACCCTTTGTCAGCTTTGTGACTTTTCCTTGCTTCTCTGTACCCTCTGTCCTCACACCTAAAAGTCTCCGAAGCAGAAAGAAGTTAATTTTTATCCTTCTTGTGGGTATACAGGTAGTCGATCTGTTTTATTTGTTTCATGGACTGTTTGCAGCAAGCACGGTTAGATGCCATGAAAAGTCATGCTAGAATAGTATTCTAATGAAACAACTAAAGAAGCCAAAATTGGGATCACATATACCCAACAGTAAGTAAGAATAGATAAAGAAGCACCAAACACCATACTGTCTCTTGCCTTTGCTCCCGTCCACCAAATTCACAAAAGTTAGTGCCATTGAGAGAAATTATTTCAGGTATCAGCAAAGCCATATATCGAGAGATCAAAACATAAGCCCGTAACAGTACAGTTGTTCTTCTATAACATAAGCTTGACTTATATCAAATTAACATAAAACCAAACAGATGTTGTTCATTTAAAAAGTAATAAACTTATGTAATAAGCTTAATGCACAGCCATTGATCCCCGATTCCCATTTCTCCCCTTACAATGAAATAAATCCAGGTCATGCTAGCAGCAGCTTATCTTTTTTTCCTGGAGCCATGGTCGCCTACAAGCTTTTCAATAAAAGTTTATTGAAATGAAAATTAAAAATTAAAAAGAAAAAAACAACATTGCACAAAAGTAACTTTTCGCAAGCATTCACCTAGCTCTGCAAGTTAAACCTCCTCGCTGCTGCTACCCCTTGTTGTCATGAGGCTTTCGGCCATCGCACGCTCCCTATTTTGTGCCTGCCTCTCTACAGCCACCATGTACAAGCCTTGAACACAAACAGAAAACAATTCATCAGGGAATAGAAGCAATGCTAGATTAATTTTTTCAAAATTCACCAAGAAAATGAATGCATATGAGAGCTCAATACAACTGAATGATCTCTCCCTACAAACAACAATAAAAAATAATGATATCTACTCACCAATCCAGTAAAACAACACAACAACAAAGATCAAATACTGAAAAATTTTACCATCAAGTAAAACTTTTTTAAAAAAAGAAAATAAATAAGAACTACCTAAAAACCAAGATTGAATTTTGAAGTGTTTTACAAACAAATTTCTTCAATGGAGAGCTGGGTAGGTCATACATAATGAAATTTTACCTACAGCACTACCGATCGCACAGACCCAGAGGATTCGCATCGACCATTTATCTCCAACCACACCCCTTGATGCCCACATTCTTGTTCCTTCAGTTCTCTGCATTCAAACATTCAAGCTTACTTAGAACCGATAATGAAATCATTCTTGAACAAGCAGACGAAAATTTTTACCTGTTATTGGAGAGAGAGAGAGAGACGCATTTATTGCACAGAGGCAATTGTTACAGTACGAAGGCGACTCACGGCGGCGATCGCGTGCACTTCCAATGCGAGCAAAGGTTGGTGAAATTAACGATGGGAGAAAGAATAAAAAAAAGAGGAGAAGGGAAATGCTATGTCGGCGAAGGGATAGGAGATTGCGCGGCGGCTACGGGAGAAGGAAGACGAGATGCTGCGGAGGAGGAACGATATTTTTAGTATTAGAAATTACTAGGAATCCCTCCTTCGAGGTAACATTGCATTACTTCCGTTTTACAAATGGAACGTGAAATCAACGTTCGTTGAAATTCCCGGCGCTTAACTACACAAGCAACCGAAAAACAATTTAGAAAACGTTTGATTTACTGAAAACGTTTGAAATAGCAATCGAAATTACTGCTCCTGTGCTGAATTGAACCAAAGCAGATTGAACAAAAGCTCAAAAAAAGAGAGAGAAAGAAAAAGAAAAGAAGACAAACGAAAAGCTAGCAATTGTGTAGCGGATCGAAAGCCGGTGGAAAAAAACTAAATCAATCTCCCCAAGTGTGAAGTGGAGACCGGTGGTCCTGGAACTGACCTTAAAGAGAAGAAAACTCACAGCAACAGCACGCCGACGAAGATTATTGTCGCTCTTAGGTCGCTCTTTGTTTAGGGTTTTTTCGTGCCGGAGAAGAGAATAGCTCTAGCTATAAAACGGAATAAAATAGAAGAAGCTCGAAGAAAGAGCTGAGAAATGAAAACAAACTATGGACCGTAGTTACTCTATGGGCTTGATGCTAATGGGCCTTACTCTTTAACGTTTTTTTTTTTTTAGTCCAAGAACTTGTTCAACTTTCCAAATACATGGAAGGAAGTATGGCACTCTAGCTGTGCTCATCCTAGTGGGCGTTTTGGGATTTCGTATCCCAACCTTTTTTTTTCTTAAATTTTTAATTATATATTTTTTAATATATATTTTATAAATATTTAAAAAAATTAATTAAAATTTTATAAAAAATTATATAATAAAATTATATAATAAAATTTTTATTATATATTTTAATTATTTTTTATAAGTAAAATTTAATGCTTATTTTTAAAAAAATAAATATTTTTTATTCTAAAAATATTTTATTATAAATACTTTTAAACGCTCCCTAGTCTAACACAAAATTTTAATTAGTTTGTTATCAATTTTCTAATTTCTTTTGGCAATTATATTTATGATTGTTTATTCATGGTTTTTTTGCTAATGGTGTTTATTAATTTTCTAAGAATCAGCAACTTCAAAATTTTGGTTTTAGAAAGAAGAAATTGCATGAAAACTGATAACTCTTTAGCTTTCTTGTTTTCTTTTTTTCAGTTCACTTCAGAATACAGCAACAATTTAAGTGATACGATCACGGATAAATTTGTGGAAGACTTAAAAAATGTTTGAAAGTATTTTTGAAACTAAAAATTGTTTCTAGATTTATGTCAACAGAGAAGCAATAAAAATAGTAAAAAATGAATAAAATAATAATAAGAACTCATGAGCTGAATTCAATTTGAAAAAACTGAAAGCATTTACTTTATTGAAAAGTGATTTTAGTCGTCTAAGAATAACTTTCAATTGAGTTTTTATATTTATTTTTATAAATTTATTTTGGTAATAACTCATTTTATAATTATTCTTCAAAAATTACTTTTATATCATTTCTAATCAAATAAACATACGCTGAGTTTCTTCACTTTGTCTGAGTTATATGCTAATATTGTTCTTTAATTTCATAAACTGTAAATTTAATAAAACTGAATTTTATAAAAAATAAATTAAAAATAAGTTCACAATAAATTAAATATGATTTAAATTAAAAAAATTGACAAAAGTAAGTAATTTCTATTTTAGGGCGTGTTTATCTTAATAAAAAAATAGATAAAATAAATTTTTTAAAAATTAATTTAAAAAATCAAATTAAAATTTTAAAAAATTTTATTAATAAAAAATTTTATTTTAATTTTGATATATATTTATATTAAAAATTAATTTAAAAAATAAATTTGATGTGTTAGTAAACACGGAACGGGCAATGCCGCAATACAGACATCTAAAATACAGGGTAGTACATATAAGTAATTTTATTTAGATAAGTTTCAGAGTAATTATTAATAAAGTTTTTTAAAAATATTTATAATTTATATTTATTTTTCAAAAGATGTTATGCATAATTTTTTGTAAAAGCAGAAGAAAGAAAAGCGAAGGGAATAATAAGATGCTCTTCACATAAGCACCCATCACATCATCAGTCCCCATCCACCATTACTTCTTCTGAACTTATAACACAAAAAATCCAAAGAACTCCACTGCTTTACTGCTTTAGGTTCCTTCCTTGTAACTTGAGTCATGGCATTTCCTGTGTTTTCTTTGTGCGCAGCATGGGCCACCCTTCACCCACTTGAGCCATTCAGATAAGACCTATGGTGTTTAGAGTATTTTTTCAATATATATTTTTAATAGGAGATATTTTAATTTAGTTTTAAAAATTAAATTCTTTTTTATTTAAAAATAAAAATAAATAATAATTAAATCTTATACGTAAATTTTTATATTTCTAAAATTTAAGTGAATTGTATAAAAATTATAAAAAATTTATTAAAAATGTGTTAAAAAAATATTTTGTAAACAATGTTGTCAAATAATTACCGTAATATTAACTTTTATTTATAATCAACCGTACAGACTAATTCAAAATTTTAAAAAAAAGATAGCCAAATTCATAATGATTGCCATTATTAATCTTCAATTATGTAGTCATCGAGAAACAAAAGCTTCACAATATGAAGATGATTTCTGCAAAATAAGCCGTAAAATGCATATATTTTAATAAAATTACTTAATGTAGTGTATATTTGGCATCATATTGTGTTAAAACAATTGTACAGAAAAATTTTAAAATTTTCGATATATATATATATATATATATGTAATCGTAAATGTTATTCTTCAATATCTCTATGACTAATGTTTTCATTACGTTTTATTTTGAGAAAGGAAACTTTTACATTGGGTAATAATTATTTGCTGTAATTAATGTACCGTGTTTGGGAAACATATGAGATCAATTTCATTTCACCGAAGACCGAGATCCGGTAGCTGACGTTACTAAGTTGCAGCAGTTTAATCACTAAATTGTCAAAACTGCCCTCAATTATTTTTCTTTAACTCTGTTGCATTGCGCTGGTGATCATAACAGTACTTCGTCAGCTACGAGGAATTTGTTCACCAGTACAAATTGTTTTTAAAATAATTTTTTAAAAATAAAAAAAAATTATTTTTAAAATTTTATCCAAACAATAATATAATAATAATATTATTATTATTTTGTATATTGTAAATTTTTAATAAATTTTCTAATTATTTATAAATTATATTAAAAATATAATTTTAAAAATTAAAAATTTATTTTTTAAAAAAACAATAACAAATAGCTCCTAAGAGGCCCACATTGTTTTAGATAAGGTCTTTGAGATAATTGGTTGATATGGTAAAAGGTATTCGATTCTAAAGCACCTGAAAACGTTTTCCAAACATAAAAAATATTAAAAACTTCGAAGTTATATTTTTAAAATATATTTATAAATATAAAAATTTAGATATGTATTTATAAAATATTATTGATAAATATGAATGAGACGTTTGAAAATAATTATAAATTAAGTTTTTAAAAAATATGTATTTATTTTAATAATAATAGTAATTAGTAATAATAGAATTTTATTATATATATTTTGCATTAGAATTCTTTTTAAAGATATTATAAATATTATAAAAAATTTTGTTAAAAATCTGAAATAAAAAAAATTAGTACAAAAAATAATCCTAACGTAGTGACAAACGGCGTCCAAGTTTTGAAATTAAAAACATCTTAATAAGTCAAGCAAAATTTTTTGTTTTTCTTACTATGTGAAAGGGGTTAACATTTTCAAGGAAAACATTACTAAAAAGTTAAATCCTATTTTTTACATCATATTTAGATATATTAGGACAATTGAGTGACGTGGAAAATAAAAAACTTGAAAATTTCGACTGAGTAGTGTCTGCTAATTTAGAGATATTTAGTTGAGATTTTAAATAACTGAGTTTGTTGTGAGAAATCTAATAATGTTACGCATTCCTTCAAAACTTTTATAAATTTTTAATTACTAAACTACTAATTTAATTAAAGTAGTAAAAACATATGTTAGACAATAAAATTATTTCTTTATTGCAAACAGAAAAACACATTACAAGTAGCACACATCTACTAATAAAAATTCTTCATGTGTACAAAAATAAAAATAATAAATAATTTAAAGAAATAATAACAAACATAAGTACAGAATGGTAGGTCCCGCTTGAGGGGGCACTTTCGAAATTCTAGGCGGCGGGACTTTACACTTTATCAGTTCCGGCAAACCACGCCGAGCCTTCAAAATGAGAAAAAGAAAAGCCTCTCATTCTCTCTCCTCTTCTTTCTCTTTTTGTTTTTCTCTCTGTAGTTTCTCCTCCTTTCTCTCTATAGTTTCTTTGCTATCTCTCTCTAATGGCAGACATAATGCATCCACCAATGGACCAGCTGCATGATCTTGAGTACTGCATAGATTCCAACCCTCCTTGGGGTAAGTCTTCATTTACTTTTTCTTGTTCATGATCTTGTTTTTGTTTTGTTTGATCAAGAGTGATTAGATTTAGTTATTCTGTATAACTTCACCAGTGATTGTTAAATCTGGGAAATTTTTGGCGTCCTTTATAGTTTAGCTTGTTATATTTTTTGAATAAGTTTGATTCTTTATGATAAAACGTTGCCAAATAGTGTGAATTCGTTTCTTTAGTTAAGGGAAGTAAAAAATGTGAAGAGATTCAGGAGCAAGGTTAATCCTTGTAAAGGTTGGAGTTGTTTGCGTTATTGTATAGATATTTTGAAGGAAAGGTCGCAGCTTTTTTTGCTCGTTCACACTGCAGCAGTGTTTTATTTCTTTTGAAGATGAAAGTTTTTGGATACTCGAGTCCTTCCAAGTGGGTTTCTTAATAGAGCCAAGGTAAAGGTTAGTGAAATTAGACATGATGATTTGAGAATAGAAAATGGCGTTCTTTCTGCTTGTGTTGGATCCTGTCTCTGTGGTTTCATTTCTTTAACGAGCAATCACCCCTAATTTTTGGCTTATATATAATGACCTGGAGATGCACATTATAAGAGTCTAAGTTTGGACTCAGTCAGTACTTCTTCTGCATTTTTCTGCTCTATATTTTACGTTTCTAATGCTCTGTCTGCTCTACAATGCATTCACTTAACACATTGGATCCACAAATATTGTTTGTAGGAATCAGCAATATTTAGATCAGCAGAAGTTTGATGATTTTGTATGGATAACATTTTATTTTGTGGCAGATGAAGCTATCATTTTGGCTTTCCAAAACTATATTGTGATGCTTGGAACATCTGTAATGATTCCCTCAGGTCTCGTACCTCTGATGGGCGGCAATGATGTGAGTACATCTTTTCAGATTATATTGGTTGTTTGCAGTTCTTTTCCTTATTCTGCACTTGCCAATCACTTTATTCTGCAAAATCATGCCTTGCCATATATGTGTGTATGACAGGGAGATAAAGCACGGGTGATTCAGACTCTGCTTTTTGTATCTGGCATTAACACTCTTCTTCAGGCTTTATTTGGCACGCGGTTACCTGCTGTTATGGGTGGTTCCTTTGCATATGTTATACCAGTACTTTATATCATATCTGATCCTTCACTGCAACGGATACAAGACCAACATGAAGTGAGTTGTTACACCAAAACCATAAGCTATTAAGTTGTTTCAGCTTTTATGTTTCTGACAAGGATTTGCTGTTGGATGCTCCACTCATAATATGCCTATGAAGTGCAGAAATTTTTGTTATCAATGCGAGCTATTCAAGGTGCAGTAATTGTAGCATCAAGTTTGCAGATAATTCTTGGTTACAGCCAGCTGTGGGGAATATTTTCAAGGTATCACTGTGTTGTTTTCGGAAAGGAGTAGGGTGGATGTCTTCATGAGATCATAGTTTTAAGATGTCGCTTTTGTTCACAGGTTTTTCAGTCCTCTTGCAGTGGCACCAGTAATTGGTTTGGTGGGTTTGGGGCTTTTCCAGAGAGGCTTTCCTGTGGTACCATTATGAACATCGTATATGACTTTCTAAAAATTCTTTTTACCATGATTTCTCTGAAAGTAATGATACATTCTTGTTGTCATCTGTCTTGTAGTTTATCAGAAAGAAATTATCTGTCTTGTAGGTAGGTGATTGCATTGAAATTGGTTTGCCTATGCTTTTATTGGTTATTGGTCTGTCACAGGTATATTCTATTAGTTCAATGAGGAAGACAATCTTCAGATTATCATTCTTTGTTGTATGAATTCAATTTTATGTGTAAATAATTTGCAGTATCTGAAGAACTACAGGCCATTCAAAGATGTTCCAATTTTTGAACGATTTCCAGTTCTCATCTGTGGTTTCCTAGTTTGGATTTTTGCTATTATTTTGACTGGAGCAGGTGCATACAGACATAGACCAGAGAAAACCCAAAATAATTGTCGCACTGACAGGGCTAACCTGATATCTTCTGCCCCTTGGTTAAGTGACAAGTCCTTGAAATTGTACTTCCCTCATGAGAGATAAACCTTGGCAGAACTTTTAACCTAGTCACTTCTTTTTTCATGCTTTGTAGGTTCAAGTTTCCTTATCCTCTGCAATGGGGGGCCCCAACATTTGATGTTGGACATGCAGTAGCAATGATGGCTGCTGTCTTAGTTTCTTTAGTAGAGGTTAAATCATAAGATGCTTTGTCACTTTATTTATATTATTATGTTCTTCTCTTACTCCTTTCTGAATCTGCAGTCAACTGTTGCATACAAAGCTGCATCACGTCTTGCAATTGCAACTCCTCCTCCTCCGTATGTCTTGAGCCGAGGTATTGGCTGGCAGGTGAGATGAATATTGAAATTGACCCACTCATATTTATCTCATACAAGGCAACCGTCTTCTATTTTTATGCTTAGGAAATTAAGAGAAAAACACGCCTTCTCTTTTTGTGATGTAAGTTGAATGAACGTAGTGCTGGGAAGTTATACTCTGTTCTCATTTGTTATTTACATTCGACATAGGAGGAATTATGTTCATTATGGGTACATCAACTCAGGCTCTGGTTTCAGCTTTTCAGTCAGACAACCTTCCAGTCAAATATAAAAAGAATTTCTTCTAATGAGTGGATTGTTAATCCTACAATGGAGCAGCTTTTAAGAAGTATATTTTCAATTCCTGAGATCATTTTGTGATGCAGTTAAGATTTTGAATCTGTCATCCAAGAGGTTAAGAAAATATTGTTTTTTCATCCTTAACTGCAAACAGAATTAGTTTGATGTCCTAAGAGAGGAGCTTGCATTTAGTCATGCCAGGATCCTAGTGTCACGAACCACTGTATGTACCAGAGGCATGTGCATAACGGACTGGTTTATATGTCTTATACCTACTGATTTGCTAATGAGCCAATGAAATTTAAAAATATCTGAAATAGAGTCTACCTTACTTAGCTATGCGCTTACTGTCTTGATACTGGTTTACATGCTTAAGTTTTTTACACTGCCACCAATCTAGTATCTTTACTTCATTCTTTTTCAATTATGATCAAGTAATTTGACATTCTATTCCTTATACCTACTGATTTGCTAATGAACCAATGAAATTTTAAAATATCTGAAATAGAGTCTACCTTACTTAGCTATGCACTTGCTTTCTTGATGCTGGTTGACATGCTTAAGCTTTTTACACTGCCACCAATCTAGTATCTTTTCTTCATTTTTTACAATTATGATCAAGTAGTTTGACATTCAATTCATGCAAGTGGAGCCTCAACTTTGAAGTCTGTAGTAGTTCCTCTCAAGCCTTCATTTTTAATTTTGATGCAGGGAATCGGCACACTGCTTGATGGTCTCTATGGAACTGTAACAGGCTCAACCGTTTCTGTGTAAGAGAAGACATTTAATTTTGTATCTAACTAGTGGGTTTGTTCTTGCATAAATCCAGTTTTTGCAATTGACATTGTTAGTTTAAAACTCAAGGGAGAACGTTGGGCTTCTAGGACTAACTCGAGTTGGGAGCCGTAGGATCGTTCAGATATCAGCTGCATTTATGATATTCTTTTCAACTCTAGGTATGCTTTCTTTTGAAATGTTTCATTTGGGCGGAAAACTTTGATACTACCTTCCTTCAAATATCAGTGTGTGACCTTGTGATTCTGTAGGGAAGTTTGGAGCTGTTTTTGCATCAATTCCCTTTCCAATATATGCTGCACTATACTGCATCTTATTTGGCATCGTCAGTAAGTCCTTACCTTTTACATAGACTTCATAATATTTATTTGTAACATGTTTCTGATAATCCTATGCAGCGTCTGTTGGGATTTCTTTCCTGCAGTTTACCAACATGAACTGTATGAGAAACCTTGTAATTACAGGTTTGTCACTTTTCCTTGGTATATCAGTGCCACAATATTTCAAGGAAACAATTGCTTCTTCAGGTCACGGTCCCGTACGCACTCCTGCTGGATGGGTCAGTAAATATACCCAAAGTTTAAGTACAGTAATTTTCCTTTACATGTTTATTATCCCCAATACTCATAAAACATTTGTTTCAATAAATTAGTGTCCTTTTTGGTGCTTGCAGTTCAATGCCTTTCTGAATACCATATTTTCATCTCCGCCAACTGTTGGGCTAATAGTCAGTGTGTTCCTGGACAACACAATAGAAGTCGAGAGGTCTAAGAAGGACAGAGGGATGCCATGGTGGGTGAAGTTCAGAACGTTCAGAGGAGATAACCGGAATGAAGAGTTCTACACTCTTCCTTTCAATCTCAACCGGTTTTTTCCACCCACGTAGTTTCATATTCCAATCAAAACACGATCAACTAATTTTTTGACTGACCAAAAGAAGAACAAAAGACCAACCAGTACTCTGCAGGAAAAAGGATTTGTTCGGCCATTTGGTTTTGAGTACTAAAGATTGGACGCGGTTAAGTGTACATATCGTATGATTTCCTTCTTTTGTGGCTTAATGCGGAAAGTGTTATACTGCTTTTGAGCATTTTTGAATCTTGCTGTACTCCTGTAGCCAAGATAAATTATTGTCGACTATTTTGTATAACTGTAGATGCTAATGCTATATTTATCAGGAATAACATTATAAATAAGTAAAATTTTAATATTTTAAATAATTGTTTTACAGTATTTTAATAAAAATTAGAAAGTATATACGAATTAAAGAGGTATATTAATTGTATGAAAGTGAGCTTTACAGAAATAAATTTTGAGAAAATTAAATTTAGTAATAAATAGAGTTTAAAATGATTATTAAAATTATAATTTTTAAAATATAATTTTGATAAAATTAAGTTTGGTAAAAATAAAAATTAAATTTATAGTGATAAATTGAGATAGTGTTGAATTGAAACATTTTCTAAATGTCGTACAATTTCCCTCCTTGGGCAGCGCTGGCCGTCGCTCTTTTTCTTCACTCTTCTTCTCTTCCTCTTCTTCTTCTACGACGCGACTGCCGGATCGCCGAAGCCTCCAGCGATGGTGTTGCACGCCGGCGAACATCATAAGTGGAAAGGAAATCAAATCTTACGTGCGCTCTAATTACAAAAAATAAATGTTTTAGCGCTATCGTACTGTTGAAAGTAAAAAGAGTGTTGAATAGAGTGTTTATAAAATGAAAATTTTTAAAATAAAAAATATTTTTATTTTTTTATTTAAAATAATAATAATAATAAATAATAAAAAAAATTATTATAAAAATTTTTAAAATTTTTTAAATATTTATAAAATATATATTAAAAAATAAAAAAAATTAATTTTATTAAACGGAAAACGAAACGCATCCTAAAAACGAAACGCACCCTAACTGATACGTATTGTACATAGTGGCGTGGCACTTTTGATTTCTCTTCTCATACTCGATTAATCTTCGGTAAAATATTTTTTATTTTGGTAAAAATTTTGTACATAAAAAAAATTTATAGTATAGTAAAATATTTTAAATGTATATGATATTTAGAATAAATTTATTGTATAAAAATACTTTATTATGCAAAAATTCTTGGATATCATCCGATCAAAATAAGTTTTACGATATATGGAGGAGGTGGAGCGGCGGGTGACAATAGTAATTGGCATCTTATATAGCTGCTAATAAATATTGTAATATATTATTCTTCCTTTGTAATATGAGCTTTATCTATATCTGCAGAAAATGGTGTTATTTTTATTGGAATGTATATTTATAATATATTTGTACTACTGTTGTAAATTCATGTCTTTTTGAAACACTGATATAGTTATAATTAAATTAATAACTAAAAGTCTAGAAAGTTTTAACTAATAAATAAGTAAATATAAAAATTATTTTAAATTTAGTTGTAAATACATTAAATTTAGTTGGAACTCACTTTTGTAGTTCTTTCTATATTCGTTGCGTAAAAGAGTAATAGGAGACGTGAGAAAATATATACTTGCTGAGTTACTTCGTGGGTAACTTGCAATTTCTTTTTAGTCTTTCAAATTTATAGAGATGATCCGGTGCTCTTTACTTAGAAGGTGTTTAAAAATATTTATAAAATAAAATTTTTTTAAAAATACTTTATTATATTTTAAAAAAATATTATTATTTTAAAAAATAAATAATAATAAAATTTTATAACATAAAATTTTTTATATTTTTTTTAAATTTTAAAAATTTTATAAAATATTATATAAAATTTATTATAAAATTTGAAAATAAAATGAAGTAGTGAAATGAAATAAAACGCAACCACAAAACGACAGCATTTCAAATATTTTCAGTGATGTTATTGTTATAATTTGTGGCATTTCAAAGGTGAATAGAAGGAGACATGTGCTAAAGGAGTGCCATTTGCTTGTTTCCCAAACTTAATCAATTCCCAGAAACATAACCAAGTTGGGACCTTTTATTCTTGAATCCCTTAAGAACTCGATAAAAAATCCATCTTATTAATATTGATGTAAAATTTCCAAAAAGTAACCAAAGGAAATAGCATCTAAATATATGAACAAATAGGAGAAGATTATAACATTTGAACTATCCGAAAAGTTAAAGAAAAGATACAACCATTTGTTAAGTTTCAGTTCCTCGTTCTTTCAACCTTGGAAGAGATATACACAATTTCCTTCATGCTTGAGCTTGAGAAGGAGTAATCTTTCAGTTTGCAATACTCTCGCAGGTTGACCTCATAGTGGTTTACAAGCTGCTCTTGGTTCTTCGTAAAACAACAATTTGGGAGCAAGAATAGAATGCAAATAAAGTCCCTGCAAAAAGGAGCCAGTTCTAACTTCAAGAAGATATTTCTTCAAACGAATTTTAAGTTAAATGTGGACATGAGTTCTTACCAAGCTTAGATACAATAAAAATCGGCGTTTTTAAATCTCTAGCACAATAACTGGAGACAAAAAGGCAAAATCAATAAATTCCTGCTTAAACAGATGGCTTCTCAAGCTAATCTAGAACCTTGTTCAAAGACTGGATTTACTTACATTCAGAATCTGTCTTCACCCATTTACCACTTTCCTCCTCTTTTTCTTCCCTCTTGTCGGGCAGACACAATGTTTCTGGCGATTTTTTCTCCAGATATTTTTTCACCATGTACGAAGCTGAACTTCGGGGGTAAATCTTCTTATGCAGCATCATCCTCAAAAGCTAATAATACAAAGAATCAAGGACGCAGCAAGAAGTCAGTAAAAGAATATGAAGTTTCTTCTAAAGCATATATATAAGTTTGCAAGGACCAATACCTTCTCCGTCCTCAATTCATATATCGGGTCCTTCAAGCTCAGAGAAGGCTCAAAGCCACTTCGGCACGCAAACATCTTTTTGAAAAGAAAAGAAAAAGACTTTTGCTTGATGGCATTGTGTTTATCTGCTAAAATATCCTTTGCTTTGTTCAGTAGAATCCTTCTATTTGGTGAAAGATCACCTCCACTGCTGTCGTTGTTGCCCAAATTGTCATAGAACTTATCACAAGCTCTTCGATCAGCCTTCAAGCTCGACGGACAATTTAGGAATCGGTTCAAAGGAAGATTTGATCCTTCCGCTGAGCCGTTCAAACTAAGTTTCGGTTTTTGTGTTAATAGCTTGGTTAGCTCTTTCTGCAGCTTAGTTACTTCTTCCATCGAAAAATCAGGGAAATCATTAGATGAATGCGAGAATTCTCGATCATCCTCTCGTTGTGTTTCTTTAAGCTCATTTTTGTTGCCAAAGGTCCCGATTGCTAGCAAAGCTTGTGGCCAACCACTGAACTCTTCTTTCCGATCATTGGGCACTGAAGCACCTAATCAATAGAAGATAATGCATTTTCAGATCAAAGTATGTGCAATCGAATTGTTGAATGTTGCCAAATTGCTCAAAGGAAAACAGTAAAGAAGAACCTTCTGTTTGCAGTGATGATAGAGTCATAAAATGTCTGTCAACATATTTATTGACACTTGAAAAACCTCGTAAACTTCATCTTTAATTTCTAGCGCTTAGAAGAAAAAAGGCTATTCGTAAAATTTTTATTAAAGAATAAAACGAAGTCAAAAGGGAGTTAGATTCTTTCAGAAGAGTTTCCTTCCTATCATCAAAAATAGTTCAGAACAGCAAGCCAAATAGCTAACTTTTTACTTGCCATGAATAAGGTTCATTTTGCTAAATCATGAGATGATTCTATGATGTACAAAGAACACACATTGCAGAAAAGAAATCTACATGATAGAGAGAGACTTTGTAGCTAGGGTCACAGATCACTTACGGCGTTCTGAAGTTGAACCTAGGTCTATGTATGATCTTCGCTTCTCTTCCTTCCCTCCTAGCTTATTTTGCACCCAGTTAAAAATCTGCAAACAATTATAAACAAGATAATAACATATATGTAAAACTATAGTAGAATAAGGTTGTCGACTGCAAAATATTCTGTAATGCTTATTACTTACTCCCATTTCTCCAAAGAATATTATTTGCAATGTTTCTTTATGCCCTAATGTTTGTTTGTGGTCCTTAGAACAGCACAATGAAGAGCTTGATGAGAAGGAGAGCAAGAGTGTTTTGATAAAAGAAAGGAGGAGACAGGAAAGGTGGTAGAAGTATTTATCCAATGGGAGGGAGGTCTGGGGAAGCTTAAATAGATTGATTGGTTGAGAATAATGATCTCCACAGAATTCTATGATAAGTCTCTTACTATAAGAAACCAACAATTGCATACAAGAGTACAGCTGCTTGAGTTTTTCAAGTTCCCAGAAGCATGCTATCTTGCCAATCCATTCCCGGTTTTTCCGCACACCAGTCACTCTCCACCTGTATTAACTAAGCTGACGATTTTTTCAAGTGAAGAATTCACAAAATACATTTTAACAAATGTATTTTTATATGTTCAACTAGGACATGTTCGTTTCACAAAACACATCTGACTAAAGTACATGAGAATGAACTTAATAAGCTAGAAATAATCTAATGATCTTAAGCAAGATAACTATTTCATTCAGCATGTAAATCAGAAATCAACTTGGATCCCTTGTCCTTCTTCTCTTTGATTTGTGCATTATTTAATTAATACAGTTTCTGAGATATAATCCAGCTAAGCCCATAGGGAGTACTATATGATACTACAAACCCTACCAAATACCTGTCTATCTGAGAAGAATTTTGTAGTTTTGCCAATTGGATTTTGCTTAATTATTGCAAGAAACAGTGTAAATGGACACTGTATTCGTAGTACTTTCGCTTGTAGTGCTTGTCCATTTTCATCAATGGAGTCCCAGCTCTATAAAAGTGCAAAGCTATAGTATGGCATAAACTTAGGGGATGGTATATGTATCTGTATCCACTTATCGCACAGTGTAACTTGGGCACATATAAGGGTTTGTACGTAGATCAGTAAAAAATAAAACCACAATCTCTTCCGAAGAGATATTGTAGTTTCAATGGTTCGACCACGTACCTTAGGTCCTAAACCAGAAACCAATGCAAGATCATCATTTAGAGTGTGGAGTACATGTTACATTCTAATTTAGAAAATATTTGAAGATGCTTATAAAATAAAATATTTTTAAAATAGAAAATATTTTTATTTTTTTTTAAAAATAAATTTTAATTTTTTTATTTTTAAAAAATAATAAAAATATGTAATAAAAAGATTTTATTTTGTAGAATTTTTTTATATTTTTAAATTTATAAATAAATTTTTTATATATTTATAATATATATATTAAAAAATATGAAATAAAAAAAAATTAAAAAATAATATTTTAAACGCTCTCCCAAACGTTCTCTAATTTGTAAGTTTAAAACATATTCATCTATGGATACCAATATTACAACATGGGGATAGAACTCAATATTGAAAACTAGCCGTTAAGGTGAGACTGCCCAAGTAGACTCCTACTTCGTGCAAGACGCGTAGCAAGCCACTCACGAGCAAGGCCGGAGCCTTAATAATCCACGCTCTGACACTTTATTACGGGTACATTTGAGAATATTTATAAATAACATATTTTTATTTTTTTTGAAAAATTAGTTTTATTTTTTTTTATTTTCAAAAAATAATACAAATATTTAATAAAAAGATCTTATTATATAAAATTTTTCTACACTATCTAAATTTTTAAATAAAATTTTTAAATATTTATAAAATATGTATTAAAAATTAAAAAAGAGCGTTTGAAAAAAGTTGAATCAAACGCCTCTTACATGTTAGATAAAATCTAATCCTAAAAGCTAGCTGTTAATGTAAGGGTGCTCAACCCATATAAACACCGGGCTATGCTCACACTCAATACACTAAATCAAAAGGGCCTATATATCATTGTCTTTTAACTAGAACTGCAGAAACTAAGAACACTTATTTGTTCAAAATCTTGATCAAGTTGTCTATTCACCACCATTGACAGGATCACAAAAGTTCTTTTCTTGGCTCTGAAAAAGCTCACGCCATTCTCGGTTAAATAACATTTACATTGTTCCTTTCAAGAGCATTTGTCTTTTGTTCCCATTATCTTTATTTAATAATTTGCCAAGTTCATTGCCATAGCAATGCTTTATCCATAGAGAAATTAACTAATGCCTATGCAGTCTAATCCAACTTATTGCAGTCTTTCCCTGGTTCTCCAACAAAGCAAATGCAAAAGAGGCATGCTCTACTGAGACTACGCTGAATCCTAATTCATATTGGAAAAATAACATCGAATCCCAAATCGCATCGGGATGAAATGGATAATACACCATTTTTTCCTAACAGGAATTTAGGATCTGTAGCATGGCTTGAAGGTGAAATCCCTCCTCCTCTCAACAGCGGCAACAGAGTAGACTAACCACTTCAAGTCTTCAAGTATGAAAAGCGATTAATCCAATGGCTCAAAACGAAATGTTCCCCTATCCCCATCAAGATCCATGCTGCTCAGAAACAAAGCAGGACCTTTCTTTGCTCGCTGCCAAGTTTGTACGGGTGCATTTTATAATATATCATTTTCTTGCTTTCTTTTCTATCTAACTCTTGCATTTGTGTCTGACAGCTAAACAGATATTGAAAAATTAGAAGGAAAGAAATCTCATCACATCGCTAGATGTTTATGGGCACTTTTTCAAAGTACCCCAATAATCATGAGCATGCATCAGCATAGCGCGTGGGTGCGACTACCCGCTACCATGCTTATGCTGGTAGCTGCTAGAAGCCTTCAGAATCCCTGGGAAGTGCACTTCGTTAGGTATTCGTATTAATCTCAAGTCACATAATGTTAAAAGAATAGAACCAGACAAACATGTATGTATAAGGCTAGATCGAGTAACCCAAGGGTCACATCGACATTGCCATCCTGTAACGAGAGAAGAGCGGATCACCAACTACAGATATAAATGTTTCTCACCAACCAGACCAGTTAATACCTACTCTGTTAAATCCTGTATATTCTCTTGAATGTATGTTAAACAAGCTACTGTGCTAGAACAGATGCAATAGTCCGCCATCTTTGTAGCACGAGTGACCGTGACATTACGGAATCAGAATGTCTCTTTCCAGGTGATTACGTGCGCATACGGACTAGCATATAACTCCAAGATCCGACTCATGTCTGTTGTCATCGCGTAATCGATATGACTAGATAACCTCACCAATGTAGCTACAGAACTGGAAGTGTTGATACGAGTTGGCAGCACAAGTGTCGCGACAGGGTCAAGATCACGGAACCAGTCGGCTACATGATTGAGACCCAAGACATAATTAAGGCCGGCCAATTAAGATTGCCGCAAACGCTAACCAAGCTAATAATAATATTATTATTATGTTGTTTACGAGGCCCCAATAGAGATTAAGTGCTCTAACTTCATAGTTAAATGAGATTTTGATATGATTAGATATCCCTTTTGCAAGATCTCTAGCATCGATGATTTGCATTAAGAATGATTAAGCATTACTATTTACCCTCCGGCATGGTTGCTCATAAAGTTGCATGTAAAACAACACCATATGGACAATAGTCCAGCATGCATGACCCTACTTTTTATATGAATCCTTAGAAATTACTGCATTCTGCATCGCCTAAGTTCAATATCAACCACTAGATTATATGCGCAAAGCTATAACATAAAAAGCTGTTAGATTAAGAGTGAGTAAATTAGTTATATATTGAACAAAAATATAAAATAAAAAAAGAGTTAATATATTAAAAAGTTTCATAATCACTTCATTTAAGTTTTTGAATTGGATTGAATTTTTTAGTGTATGGATCGAACCCTTCAGTGTATTATTTTGATTAACTTCTTCGGTATTGTATTTCTTCAACAATAATATCAGAACCAATAGTTTGTGTAACAATTGATGAAGAAAAATAATAATAGAATTGAGTATGATGAATAATAATAACTACAGTTTATATCATACGAATATTTATAGAGTACATATAATGGACTTGTCTCACATAAAGCTCAATAATACAGTCCAATATCCCTCCTCAAATTCATGATGGATCAAACAATATGAGTTTATTCAATAATGTTTGAAATCTCGGTGTCGAATGCGATTTTGTAAAAAAATCTGCCAGTTGATCAGTAGAGACAACATGTGGTAAAAAAATAGTACCTAACAGAAAATGTTTACGAACGAAGTGACGGTCAATCTCAATATGTTTCGTTCGTTCATGAAAAACTGAATTGCTTGCAATCTGAATAGCACTCCGATTGTCACAGTAAAGAGGAGTAATTTTTGTAAAAGTAAACCCCATATCAATAAGTAATCTCTGCATATGAATAATCTCTCTTGTGGTAGCAGCCATAGCTCGATACTCGGCTTCTGTTGAAGAACAAGCAATGACATCCTATTTTTTACTGTGCCACGAAATCAATGAATCACCAATGAATAAGCAGAAATCTGTAGTAGAACGTCTAGTGATTGGATTACCAGCCCAATCAGCATCAGTAAAAGCTCGAAGTTCCAAAGTAGATGTGGAAGACATAAACAAAGAGCGAATAATAGTGCCTTGTGATATCTGAGAATCCTGAGTAAAGCACTATAATGTGCTGATCGCGGTGTAGAAACAAATTGACTGACGACATTTACTGCATGAGAAATGTCTAGCCTAGTCATACAAAGATAGACAAGCTGACTGACAAGCTGTCTGTACCGAGTAGGATCTGTGAGAGGCTCACCATCTATAGGATGAAGTTTCACATGAAGCTCTAAAGGAGTATCAACCGTCCGACTATCAGATAAGCCTACAGATTTAATAATATCAGAAATATATTTTTGTTGAGAAATAAGAATTCCTCTAGTACTTTGCGTAATCTCTAATCCAAAAAAATAGTGTAGATATCTAATGTCATTCATCTGAAACTGTTAATGTAGGTGCTTTTTCGTGGCTGCAATACATGCAATGTCATCCAATGTTAAAATCATATCATCTACATATAATAACAGGAGTACCCGCCCTTGCGGTGAAGAGCGCACAAATAAAAAGTGATCTTGAGAACTCTGCTGAAATCTTACCTTTGTAATAGCTCGACGAAAACACTCAAACCAAGCTTTAGGAGCCTGTTTGAGTCCATAAATAGCACGACGAAGACGACATACATGACTCGGAGGAGTAAAAAGACCTGAAGGTGGCTCATATAAACAACCTCCGATAATGTACCATGAAAAAAAGATTCTTCACATCCATCTGATAAAGAGGTCACTGACGTATAGCAGCGACTGCTAATAGAGTGCGAACAGTAGTCATCTGGGCAACAGGAGCAAATGTCTCATCATAATCAATCCCATGCTACTGAGTAAAGCCTCTAGCAACAAGACGAGCCTTATACCTCTCAATGAAGCCATCAGGTCGATATTTAACCGTAAAAACCCATTTGCAACTGATAGGTTGTACTCTCTCCGGTAATGGAACTACATCCCAAGTACCTGTCTGTTGAAATGCACGAAACTCCTCTGTCATTGTCTCTTGCCACTTATGGTACTGAATTGCCTCTTAGTAAGAATTAGGTTCACGAATAGTATGAATAGCATTAAGAAATGAATGAAACTGTGGAGAGTAGAAGGTGAGGGTGGCAAAATCAAACCTATCAAGCGGGCCTGAACAATCTGGTGTAAAACGAATAGGAGGACGATGAGGACGTTGTGACTGACGAACAAGTGGTGGTGGAGATGTAGATAAACTGAATATTGGTGAAATTGGAGAAGAATGGGAAGGATCCTCGTTAGCCAGCGATTGTATTCTCGAAGAAGGGGCGGTATCAATAAAAGAAAATAATGGAGTAGAATCTATAAACATGTGAGAAGAGACAGAAGATGTATATTCACGAGCACCATCAGAACGAAAAATCTTAATTCGAATATTAAACTGAGTATGAACCATAATACTGAAAGTATTATATATAGTAGAAACTTCAGAACAATGACGGATAAGATAAACCCAAATGTAACGAGTATAGTCATCAATGAAACTCACATAGTAAACAAAACCAGTCATAGATAGAATTGGAGCTGGTCCCCAAATATCAGAATGAACTAGATCAAAAGCATGAGAAGTTTTAGATAAACTTTGATGAAAAGGTAAAGCTGAATATTTCGCCAACTTACAGCTAGTATATGAAGATAAAGGAGAAAAAGAAACTCGCCCAAGAGCTCCATTATCGATAAGACTCTTTAAACGAGATTCAGAAATATGACCTAAACGTTTGTGCCACAAATCAGCAGCAGACGCAACAACAGCAGCACAACTAAGATTTAAAGTAGTCGAAAATGGAAGATGAAGATACTCTAAGTGATACAGTCGCCCCTTTTTACGAGCACGACTAATCGTCTGGCCGGTACGAGGATCCTGCACAGAACAGGTAAGGGAATCAAAGACAATAATAAACCCGCTTTCACAAAGAGAACTGATTGAGATTAGGTGTAGGGTGAGATGAGGAACATGTAAAATAAGAGTAGACTGAGAGAGTCAGAAATAACGGAGCCAGATTGAGTGATGGTTAATTGAGAGCCATCAGCAATATGTAAAGATGAAAAGTTTGGTGATAAAGATGTCATGTCAGATAACAATGATAGATCAGAAGTCATATGATGAGATGCACCAGAATCTAAAATCCAAGAGGAAGACATACCAAGAGCGGCAGAAGAAGTAGATGCAGATGAACCAGCAAAAATGGATTGTCGCTGAAGCTAAAGTTCTATCTGAGCAAGACGATGGTGAATATCCGTTGAGTCATTGGTGATAGACTGAAAGATAAGAACAGCATCAACAACATTCGCCTGTGCAACTGGAGGGCGAGTAATGGAAGAATCTTTCGCCTTCTTCCGCTCCCGATACTGAGTAAGTAAATGTGGGTGAAGCTGAAAACAATCATCCACAGTATGACCCGATTTTTTGCAACGAGTACAGAATGATTGCTCACGAGAATTGGAAGAATTCCTGCGACAATGAGCACCAGTGTCTCCCGAAATGGAAGGTAAAGTGCGTGAAGATGCAGCAAATACTGTAGCTGAACCAGGAGTCAAGGTGGGTACCATCATCGAAAGAGACCATAAGCGAGTCTCCTCGGCAATGAGCTCAGAAATTGCAGCATCTAGACTGGTGTTATGGTGTATGATACGACCACTCACTTCTTGAAATTCTAGACGCAAAGCCATAAAAAACTGATAAAGTTGACGTCGTTCACGACAGATACGACGTTCATAACAGGCACAGCCATGACCTTCAAGAGCTCGCGCCAGTAACCTTGCATCAATGTAGCAAACTCCTGTATAGTGCGATCACCCTGTCTGGCGGCCTAAGCCTCGGTGAGAATTTGATACTCTCTAGCACCACTTGATTGAACAAACTGAATAGTTAAAGTCTTCCATAATAATGCAGCAGTCGGGATGTCTTCAAGATGTGGTCGAAGAGATCGATCAACAGATGCAATGATAAATGCAAGAGTTCGTTCATCATGATCATCGCAAATGTCCTGCGCAATACGAATGTTATTCTTTACTTCAATAGAGGCATCATCTGGTGGTGAGAGAGGACGCTGAATAGAACCATCAAGATGACTAAGAAGACGACGTCCACGAAAAATAGTTCTAACTGAAGCAGCCCATTCCGCTCAATCATCAGCAGTACTCAAAGAAAAGTCCGTGGATATCGATAGAATCTCGAAAAAACTCAAACGAAGGCATCATCAAAATAGTTTTTTTTTTTTTTTTTGAAACTGTCCGGGCCGAGCTGGCCCGAATGCAGCTGTGGCTAGGGTGTGGCGAACGGGCTAGCCTGAAGCAGACGAGCGAGCGTCTGCGGCGGAGAGGGCGGGATTGCGGTGGCGGCGGCGAAAGCGATGGCGGCGTGAAGAAGAGCGGCGGCGATTTAACGCGAGCGAGCGAGCAGCGATAGCGGCAACGACTGGAGAAGATCTCGGATGTAGGCGGCTGCAGCGGCGACAACGACGACGAATCCGGCGGCGGCGGCGCTAGAGTTTGTGTTTTTTTTTTTTTTAAATTTTATATATGAAGATGAAAAATTGAAAAGAAAAGAATCAATTATGTGTAGAAAAAATTTTCAAAAATTCAATTTGGCTCGATACCATGAAACAATTGATAAGAAAAATAATAATAGAATTGAGTATGATGAATAATAAACTACAGTTTACATCGTACGAATATTTATAGAGTACATATAATAGGTTTGTCTTACATATAGCCCAATAATACAGTCCAATAGTTTGGTTGGAAGCTCGATATACGTAGTAGCTCTGTGAATAACTATGTTAAAAACAGTATAACTCACATGGGCTTTCACAAAGTATGACCGAAAATTCGAAATAAGTTAGACTCTAATGACTGGCTATTAGTTGCACAGACGGTGCGCCTGCGAAATGACCGGCACATATTATAGCTCTAACGAATAGTGCGATGAGTAGGTTAAGAACAGTGTGACTCAAATAGGCTTCGACAAAGTATAAATAAGAAGTCGGAATAAATTAGACTCTGATAGTTGGCTATTAGTATACAATAACGGTGTTCAAAGCCAAATGACTGAAATTCTGAACGATCGACGTATTTGGTGCGCGATAAAGTGTTCGAATGAGAAAAATATGAATAACTAACTTTTGAGAGAGAGATTATTATATTTGTGTGTGAGCGAATTAATCTCATATTGAATAAAAATAAAATTAAACGAGAATTACTATATTAGAGAGTTTCATAACACATTAGCTTAAGCTTTTTAATTAAATTGAGCTTTATAGTGTATGGACCGAATCTTCAGATTAAATTGAGCTTTCAAGTGTATGAACCGAACTTTCAGATATCTTATCTTAATTAACTCTTTTAGCGTCGTATCTTTCTAACAAAAGCTACACACCTCTAACATTGTTGAAGTCTGTCAACAAGGAAATAACACCATTTGTCAATTGAAATTTAGTAAACTACAGACCTTCACGAAATGAAACAATGTAATACTTCACATAAAGAAATATACATAATAAATAATGTGGAGTAATAATTAGAGATTTACGTTTCATTTCTTACCTGCCACTCACAAATAGTGCTAGCTTCTGTTGAACAAAGCATGATTCAAGAAAGCAACCAATAAACCAAAGGTATGTACAGGAGATGAAAGTACTAATAGTTGAATTATAATACTTTAGCAAGTAATATTATGAATATGCAAATGCCACTTTGAGATAACAATTAAAAGCCAGAACTACAACTAGAAGAGAAATAATCCCCACAGAAAATTGAGGAATAAGAAAGAATCTGCAAGTTCTTGATATCCCTGATTTTTTAAGCATAACAACAGATGCAACAAGTAATAACGCATGTAGATACTGATATGAAAAGAAGCAGCGTTTTAGTCTTGGCTAGCTGGGTTTGCACAAAACATTCCAGTAAATATCCCTCACATCTAAGCAAGTTGAAGTTTCTGAATATGTTCACGTTCAACATAAGCACAGATAAAAACAAACAACATTTAGTTTTAATTACAATGTAATCTCTTCTGAAAAAAGATTACAATCAAAATCTTAGAAATGCCAAAAAGATACTGGGAATCATCGATAAGAGCTTGATTGGTAAGGAAAAAAATAGCTTGCTAGAAGCAAGAGATAACAGGTTCCCCATGTGGTCTGCTTGGGATTTCAACATTCCAGATATCTTTTTCTTCCTTGAGATGCATGCTTGAATGTGGAATAGAAGAGTTCATAGAGTGAAAAAGAGGGTGCTCAGAAGCTTAGTTCCAAGAAATATAAATTTAAAATTGTTGACTCATCAAGAAAAATACCCAACTTAATGCTTAGGGACCAACGAGCATTGGAAGCACCAGTACAACTTACCAAAAATGGAAACCATACAACTGTGCAAGAGCTAAGATTATTTTTAACCTATTAAACTTTCTAAGTTTGACATCCTTGTTTCTCTTAATAAAACATAAGTTAAAATATCACCTCACAACCTAGAGGATGAGAACAAAGACTATGAGAAAAGTGATCCAAAATGAGTTTTCAGAAAGTGAAATATTGAAAAATAAGTTTGTGAAAGTAAATTTACGAAAATAAACACAAATTAGAACTCACTTTTTCGACGGAAGAAAGTGTGTTAGAGATAAAGTAAAACACGCTCTATTATATTGGAAAACCAACAAAAATAGCATGAAAGAAAGCAGATCAAAGGAAGAAAGTTTCTGTATATGCTCATTTGATTGCAAGCATGTACAATTATAACTGACCATGGTGCAGTGGAACTGTTCTTCTGTATAATAAACTCTGTAACAGCAAAAAACTTGTATGTGCAAAGGAGGCCCAATAGCTGTTCTAGAAACCCATCCACACAAAGTAGGACAAAGATCTGTAAGAACCATAAAATTCTGTATGTAATATGGCTAGAACCAGGTGTAGGCCGTATATATGCATTGGATGGAAACTCAAGTAGAGCTACGCTCTTCAAATTAATCTAATAAAATGGTCTAATGCTATAAAATTCACATAAGCAGTAAACTTTGATATAAAATTGTTGAAAGATTTATTAGGCCTTATTCACTGGATAGGTTTAAGGAGGGGGAATCCTTGCAGTGAAAACTACATAAGAAGATTCCGAATAAACGCCAGAAAACTTCTGAAGACACTCCAAATTAGTTACTTCACATAGAATTGAGCAAAGAGATTACCTGGTTCCCATTGGTTACTTCAATTGCAAAATCTAGCAAATTAAAAAATTGAGAGCAATGCTTAAGGGTTCGACCTAAAACTGCGTAAAATCCATTGGAGAACCTGTCTTCTCTTAATATCTCACACACAAACTGGACTTCAACCACATGAAACAACAATGAATCAATCACTACATCAAAGCGAAAAAATTCCCTATACAATCGAAAAAAATCGTTCTATCAGAACGTGTTACCTGAAAATTTGTAGAGAAGCAGCATACGGCGCGGGAAAATCGCGAAACCCCACAAAACAAAGCAAAACATTCGAGAAAACAATCACAGTGCGCACTGGGTAAATTAAATCATGAAGTAGTACCGATTCTTAGTAGGCCTTTCAGTCCATTGTGAACCCAGTATAAACCGATATCTGGGCCATCACTTAGGATGGTAAAAGCGGAAGCATAAAAAAATATAATAATGGCGCCGCCCAGGTTCGAACTGGGGACCTTCAGTGTGTTAGACTGACGTGATAACCAACTACACCACGGCACCACGCTGTTGATTGATTCATAGAACTCTCTAAAATAGGTAAAACAATATGTGAACTAATAAACCAGTTATCGTTACTCTTCGATCGGGATAGATCCGAGAGTGAGAGAGAAGAAGAAAAAGACTCCAACCGGAATCGGCGGTGGAGCTGTTGTCCGACTCCAGGTACCCTTCTTCTTATCTAAACCCAACTTTTAATACAAGTTATTTCAATTTGTTTATTAGTTTTCTTTTTTTTTTTAATCTGTTTTCGGGATTTTGTTCCAGCTGTGGTTAGGATATCGATCAATGCTAATAATCGAAGAGTTTGAAGTGATGATAATTTAATGCTGGTTTGTCCCTGTGCCGATGCATTACTGGAAATTTTCTAATTCTAGTATTAAGAAACGTTGCATATTAGATGTTCGATGAAATTCCTCCTAGTGATTTACATTTTATGTGTCAATTTCTTGTACTGTTTCAGTCTCATTGTGTGATTGCCTTCTGGAATTTCTCCGTTTGAATAAACATGTTCTACGAGAAACATTCTATTTTTTTCTTGGATAGGTTTGAGGACAGGTTCATACATAAGTGTTTGTGAATTGTATTCTTGTATTCTGGGTGTTCTTTTACCGTCCTGTGGTTAGCTTGATCTGAGGCTTGCATTTTGTCTACAATCTGAATCCTAAGGGCTGAATCCGAGCTCCTACTTGTGGAGGCCTTTAGCATCCTCAGAGTTGGTCCAGGCTCTAGTAATGTCTATATTGTAGCAACTGTTAACAAGCGTACGTTTTACGAAGCTAACGGGCATTCCCTGTTTCCATCTAAGCACAATGCTGGCATGCACCCTGCTTATTCGAATTTCCCATTCGGCCATCATCTTTGACAAAAGAAATCTTTAATTCTGGATGTTGCACCTACATATATCCTTGTAATTTAAGAGTTTGCGAGATCTGAGGTAGGACGTTTATAAAGGAGTTAATGATCATACTATCAAAAAAAATCTTTTAATTCTATGAACGAGTTTTATCGGGATGTTGCACCTACATAAATCTTTGTAATTTAAGAGTTTGCGAGATCTGAAGTACGACGTTTATAAAGGGCTTAATGATCATATTATTATCCAACTTTTATCATATATCTGATGTCTGTGCATCTGACAGTTCTAATATTGCTTATTGACTCCAAATTGGAGTCCATTTAACTTTTCATCTTTTTGTTTGATAACTTTAGTTTGTCGATGAATTACCTACAGAATGATATCATAGAGCTGTTTTGATGTCTTTCTACTGGCTTGCTTAAATACTGGTTCATACAACGTGCCTCCGAGCAGGAAGAATATGGATTCCGATTGTTCAGTGCTGAACTACTCTTTTTCATTCAACCAATTCTTCTGCTTTGTTAAACTCCAATTTTGGATATTATTGCATAGTAATCAGCTTCTTTATTTCTATAGGTTACTTTATTAGGATGGCTTTGGCAGAGGCCAAGTTCTTTCGATTTCTCAAAATTGTTGGAGTTGGATTTAAAGCCAGAGCCGAAGCAGAAGGCAGAGAGCTTTTCTTGAAACTTGGTTACAGCCATGAGGTGCAGTTAACAGCTCCACCAGCAGTTCGTGTATTCTGTTTCAAGCCAAATATAGTTTGTTGCACTGGGATCGACAAGCAAAGGGTGCACCAATTTGCAGCTACTGTTCGAAGCTGTAAGCCTCCTGAAGTTTACAAGGGAAAGGGGATTATGTATATTGATGAAGTTGTCAAGAAAAAGCAGGGGAAGAAATCTAAATGATGTTTGGGGTTCTGCATTTTTGTTTTGATACTTGATGAAAGGCTTGATGTTGTGCATCGTGGCTGGTCTATGACTATTCCAACATGAGAGATCTTGAATGATCACATACTGACAATTGGTGTTGTGGCTTTTATTCCCTTATCTGGTCAGATTGAAAAGTTCTCTCTAGAATAAGTTTTCTGGTTTTGTGATTCAAGCACGGCAACCCTCTTCAAACATAGGGTACTTTTTGGAAATTTACATGTACGTTTTTTGTTGAAAACTTAGTCTCCCGCCCTCTTTTGTAGTGTTTGCAGACGTTCAGTTAAACATTTTTCTTGTTTCAGCTAGATATCTGTTGATGTGCATAGTGTAGCCCCTCTATTAGCTTTATCAGTGATTTGAGTTCTTCCCAGTTTAACTGTGTTCTTGCATTGACATGTTGCTGTAGTCATCAGTCCTATGATTATCGCTTGAGAGCAAATACCATGGCCATAGTCTCTTAGTAAGTTAGTAGTATCTTGTGTACTTCTAAGAAGGGAGGCGTGGTGGAGGCGCCTGATTATCTCCACCAAAAGGTAGAGTATGCATATTTCTTGTGAACCTTTTTAGTAGGTTGACACTAAGCATAAGATCATTCAACGTATTTTAACAAATCAAATAAAAGTCCTGCTCTATTTTCATCACTAAATCTATAATAACAATCACAGGCGCAATAGCTGACCTCATGTTATCCATGAATCAATAAGATCACAATCAATCAAAATAATCAAACCGCTCTCTTTCTTTGAAGACTCTTCTTTATTTCTAATAAAAAGGTAACCAAACTACAATCAACAGCTGCCACAAACTACTAGCTTTTGACCAAAAATCAAAGGCCACCACTATATCTTCCCTCAAAAAATGTCAAACTCAAAAGGACAATTAACTATTTTTTAATTTGAAAATAAGTATTGCACTGAAATAGTAAATTAGAAACTTGGATGCATTATCTGATATGAAATTTCGTCGATAGTTCGAGCCAGTGAGCGATTCGTGGGCGGCCGTGACCAATTTCCACTCTAGCCGAGTCAAATCAAGTAGGAACCAAAGTAGTGTAACGGAAGGAAGGTTCAATAAACTGGTCCATTGCTTAAAAAAATCCAAGTGAAACAAATACAAAGCCAACTCATTTGTATTACGTGTTAAAATTTATCGACTTGGCTATAGACACTACCGGAAGCGTACCATGATGTGGAGAAAAGTAACTCGTGATCTGGACATCCATGTCGATTGCAGCTAGTGATACATAGACATTGTTTAGTTTACATAAAAAACTTATGTAACAAACATGTGGAAGTGGAACTATGTTTCATGCAACTTACAAAATAAAATATCGGTGCTCAAAATGCAATTTAAAAGGGTCTTTATGTAATTAATAAAAAGTTAGTGACCTGAATTGTAAATTGCACCAAACCTCGTTGACTATAAATAGGCGACCCAAACTCTCCAGACTGTACCATTCCTTCATTTGATTCTTTACCGTTTCGGTTTTTTCCTTCCCAAGAGATTCAAAGAAAATTCAGAGAATATCCTCTACTTCGAAGAATATTCTCCACGAATATTCCTTGCTTGCGTCCGCCATGAGACTGGAGTTCGAGTTTGCTGAGCAGCAGCTGCAGCACAGACAGGAGCCGGCCCCCTCGGTCTCCCATGCCGTTGTCAGCGATGAAGAGTTTGATGAATCCGATGATCAACCGCCGCCGCTTGTTATTACCACCATCTCTTGTGGAGAAGAAATCTATGCTCCGCCGCTCAACTTCGCTTTGGTTGACAATGGCGTGTACCGCTCAGGGTTTCCGGAGGCGTCTAACTTTCCTTTCCTGAAGAATTTAAAGCTCCGTTCTGTTTTGTAAGTGAAATGTTCATGTTCACTATTTGATTTTGTGTTTCTCCCCCCAATTTTTTGACATGATTTATCTATTTTATTTGTTTCCGCAAATTTCATGATATATTTTTTGTTGAAAAGTTGTTGGGATTGATGATTGTGGTCTTTGAATTAACGTGGTGGTGGATTTTGGGCAGGTGTTTATGTCCGGAGCCATACCCGGAAGCGAACTTGGAGTTCCTGAGGACAAACGGGATAAAGCTGCTTCAATTTGGGATTGATGGTGCTAAGGTATTACTGGTTATCTTGTTGTTATTACTATTAATTTCCATTTTGGGAGTTGGATATGTTGACGTTGCTGCAGAAGTTGCATCAAAGTTTTGCTTCATTGAAATGCAAAATGAAGAATTTGTAGCAGAGTAAGTGTTTGATAATGATAATAACTTACGTTAGGTCATAGCGTTCTCTATGCTTTGCTATGCGGTTATTCTACTCCGGAGTCTTTGGTAACGTTCGTGCATTAGCAAATGTAAAAGATCTAGTTAATAGTTGCATGAGTATATCTTAAGGTTGATGCTACAAGAATATAACAGTTGCTATAATGAATTCAATAAGTCCATGCTCTTATACTGGTTGATCAACTCATTATGTTAGAGTCAGACCATATCATATGTTCGCTATTGCGGTCAGATTTCAAAACATGAAATTTATATGGTTGTCAGCTTGAAGTCCTTGTATTGCAAATACATATTTGGGTCACTTTATAGCTATCCAATCTGCTAGCTTCTTTCTATCATTTAGCTTTCCTCATTATGCTAACTGGATTTGTACTGGTTTGAGCTCGCTTCACCTTCGAGTTGGCTTTCCAATTGCTTATTTTGCTGAACAATGTTCATGAAACCTTGCATAAAGCTGCCATTTGTGCATTGGCAGGGGTATTAAGTATTTAACAAACTACTGCTTAGTAGTGCAACTTTACATCCCCTAGCGGTCAGTCAAATTAAGCGAGTCAGATCCAAGTTAATTTACAGAATAATTTTGATCATATGTTTCAGGTATTGTGTCCTGGAGGGATTTCCTTGTTATTGTATATCTTTGGTCAAGTATTTCATTCTTTTTTACTAGAAAGAATTGACACTAATCTTATATCTTCTGGAAACTTACTGTTGGTATTTTCTAAAAATAAGTTAGCTTGATCAAGAATATTGGCGGTTAGTGGCTAGATAGGATGGTGTTTTGAGAGAGTGGACTGGCTAAAGGTGATTTAGCTGTTGATGGCTTAGTAGGTGGCTGGGAAGAGCTACCTCTTCATTTGCTTAGATAACACGAAACTTCTTCATGTTTGCATGGATGAATAAGAAAACCCTAGTAACCTGTGTAGTTAATCTTACTTGGACTTTTTACTAGTTTAGTCAATATTTTACAATGAGGTGATGGATGAATTCTGACTATACAGTTTATCTGCCCACCTGCCTTATGTTTGGCAGTATAACCTTGTCAACCACAATATTAGCTTCACTATAAACATAGCCAAAATTGGATTTGTAAACTTGGCAAGACGGAGCTGCAGTATAACCTTGAGTTGTACTTCCATTTGAAGAAAGGAGGTTGAGCACCATTTGTGGAGAATCTCTACCGATGATCACCACTCATGCACTTGCTATACTCTATATAATTCGCACCAATTTAGATAGGAAAACACTAAACATGTTTCTGTTTCTGCAGGAACCATTTGTTACTATACCTGAGGATACCATCCGTGAGGCACTCAAAGTTGTCTTAGGTACTTAATAGCATACATCAAGGAGTAGCACTGTTCTGATATCATATTCTCAATAACGATATCATCTTCAATGCAGATGTTCAAAATCATCCTATGTTGATCCATTGCAAAAGAGGAAAGGTAGATATGTGACTGTTTAACTTTTCTTCTTTTATTACAATAAATGTACACCTATTTTCATTTTTCTCCTTTCTCCAACTTCCAATATTAAAGACGGATTACGTCCTTTACCTTCTCTTTCAGCATAGAACTGGTTGTGTTGTGGGGTGTTTAAGAAAGCTACAGAAGTGGTGTCTGTCTTCCATATTTGATGAATACCAGCGATTTGCTGCAGCAAAAGCCAGAATATCTGATCAAAGGTTTATGGAGTTGTTTGACATAGCTGGCTTCAAGTATTTGCCGACTACATTCTCCTGTTCAAAAAGCTCGACAATAACATAGGATGAGCAGTTCACATCAACTACCAAAATAATCAATTCCTTTTATGTTGGAGAACTATCGGAATAGGATAGGTACATGGTAGGTTGATACCAACATTCATGGTTTGAGAGTTACTGAATAGGTTCATTTCTGTGATATCCTTGTACTCATTGTTTCATTTTGCAGCGGAGGTGGATGATGTCCAACTCTGCAATAGTTCAATAGGTCATTCACGTACGATGCCTTTGTTTGTTATTTATGGATGATGAACTATACAAGATGTTTCCATGATACTTAAAGGTTTGCTAATAAACCTACTGTCAAGGATACTATTTTCCTCTCTTTTGTTTGCAGTTCTTGTTCATTGTTAGATCACAATTCATAACTATCATGCGAAGCCAGCATTTTCAGCGAGCAGCTATTGAGCGATTGGACTGTTTAAGGTCTACTCTTTTTTCCTCTGATAAGAATTTTAAATCCTTTGTGGAAGAGAACTGATGGGAAAAATCATGGAAGTGAGTTTATTATATAAATCTGAATCTGATCACTAAGGTTTAGAAGACTCGTAGAAGCACAACAACCAAGGTAGTATTTTCTTAGTGTTCATTCTCTTGTCACAACAGAAGGGACAGCTCTTGCAAATACTTTAATCTCGAAATCTGGTAAAAGACTGGAAGCTATTCTAGTGCCAATATGCACCAAAATTGTTTTGCCATTTTCTTAGTCCAACAAACAAGCCAGCCAAGCTTGACCGAAGTTGGTGCATAACTTAATCTACAACCAACCGATTCGAACCGGTTAAAGTTTGACTTTGACTCGATCGATCTGTTAATCTGATAATGTCTAATTAGCTGCTAACGAATTGTAAGCCTCACATTTTTTAAGGATCTTAAAGTTCATTTTCTTTTTCCACGCTGGGTTTCTTAATGTAGTACTTTCATCGCCATGAATTTCCATCTGTATCACCTCTCATATAACAATCACATGACCGGTACATTAATGCATCTTAGATATTTCGGATTTCAGCCCCGCAAATAAATTGTTTCACAATTTCATTCAAAAGGGAAGCTACAACCTCCATCAACTAATTTAATGAGCTCAATTTGCAAGATAAACGCGTGGTCTCTTCTCTTGCACACTTGCTCGAACTGTGGAAACCATTGTCGATTTCTTCGCTTTCTCGCGCCAGTTTTATTTATTTATTTATTTATTTCTTCTTCACTCTTTCCCGCAAAAACTAACCAAACCCTTTCCCTTTCCTTACTAAGTAGTATGACTCATTTTTCTGCTTCTCCTACACCGCCGCCGTTACCGGACTCCATGATCACTAGTGGAGAGACGCTTTACCAAATAATCAACATTCTTCTTCCATCTCTAATCACCGCCGCGCTCTCAACGAAATCTCTAACCTCACGGTGGCGATCTCTCCACACCACACTCTTATCTCTTCTCTCCACTTCAATCGAATTCGAATCTCTCTCCTCTTCTCTTCAATCTCACCACCCTCTTCTTTTCCCTTTACTCCAACAACTCCACTCTACTTTAGTTTCGCTTCGTTCGATTTCAATTCGTTGTCTTTCTCCTGACCCTCCGCCGGACCGACTCCGGCTTCAGTCAGATCTCGATTCTGCTTCTTCTTCTTTATCTGTTATTCTTAAAAACTTGAATATTCTTCTCCGCTCTGGTCTTCTCAATCAGTCTAATAGTAATCTTAGTAATGAGAACTGTTGTAGTGATCCGAGTAATGCGATAGTGTTAGCTGTGCCGGGACCGGGAGCTTCGAGAGCGGAGGTTGCTTTGTTCGTGAGAGACGCTTCTGCTAGGCTACAAATAGGTGGAGCGGAATTGAAGCGCGCGGCGATCCAGTCTTTGCTCGATTTGGTTTCTTCTGATCCCGTGAAGATGTCGGCAGTTGTTGTTGGAGAGATTGAGATTGTTCCGGCGCTAGTGCGGGCGATCTTGTGTGATGGAGAAAATCAAATCCGTGATCTTGCTGCGCGCGCAGTCGCTGCGATTGCTTCGGGTTCTGATACCGGTCGTCGGGCAGTGTTTGATGAAGGAGCTTTAGGGCCATTGCTGAGATTGCTTGAAAACGGGCCTATTTCAGCGAGAGAACACGCCGCCAAAGCTCTGGAATCGATCACTGCTGATCCCACCAACGCTTGGGCGGTTTCTGCTTATGGCGGTGTTGCTGTTCTAATTGATGCTTGCAGAAATGGTTCTCCTGCAGTTATCAGAAATCTAGCATCCGGTGCTTTGAGAAACATTGTTTCAGGATCTGAAGACGCAAGGATAACCCTGACCGAAGGAGCAGTTCCAGTGTTTGTTGATATGTTGGCGTCTTCCAATGTTACTACTGCACAAAGGAATGCTGCATTTTGCCTCTGGATTCTTGCAACCAGTTCTGGCGATGAGATCAAATCTTCAATTATTAGTGAAGGTGGGCTGCAGAAGTTGGTGATGTCTTTGAGAGATGAATCAGACCTGGAGCTGGTGGAATATGCATTAAAAGCAATCCGAGCGATTTCAGAATTAGGAACTGCAGCAAGGACTTTATCAGTTTCTATGGATTTCTTTAGGAAGCTGTCTGAGTTGATTGAGCAGGGCAAGAGTAGTTCAATGCAAATGGAAGCAGCGATGGTGGCTGCTGATCTGGCAGTTTCGGAGGAAAGCCGAAAGGCAATGGGTGGATGCATGGCGGCATTGGTGAGAATGCTAGAGATCTCAAAGCCTGCTGGTTTACAAGAAGCTGCAGCAAGTGCTCTAGCAATTGCTCTAACGGTAAAGGTTAATAGGAAAGAGCTTGTGAGGGATGACAAGAGCATTGCAAGGCTTGTCAGAATGTTGGATCCTACTCGAGAGGAAGTTGGGAATAAGTCATGTCCGGTTTCGGTGGTATTGGCTCTCTCCATCTCTGGGGGAGCTAGGCGGAGGCTTATGGAGGCTGGGGCATGCAAGCATTTGCAGAGCCTCGCTGAGGCACAGGTTCCTGGTGCGAAGAAAGCATTACAGCGGTTAGCCAGTGGGAGGCTGAAGAATTTATTCTCCATGGGGTGGGGTGAAGCCACAAAGGCTTCTGTACCACAAAAATTGACCACGATAGATCCCTGGTAATTTCTTACAGAATGTTATATTATCGTTGAAAGGGAGCTATTGATTTTGAAGTTTGAATTGTTTCCTTGCTGGTAGAGGAAGACCTGTTGCTCATTTTTGTCAGATAATTAGGAAATGCGAAATGCTTCACAAATCTAGACTTCTTTGTTGGTCTGGTCTTCTAGCTTTGTTTTGTTGAAGCTATTATCGTGCAATTTTTCGCCTATGTAGTCGATCTATTGATTAGTATTGTTGCTATTATTGTTGAAGCTATTATTGTTGCCGGTAGAGGAAGACCTGTTGCGCATTTTTGTCGGATAATTAGGAAATGTTTCACAAATCTGGACTTCTTTGTTGGGTATGGTCTTCTAGCTTTGTTTTGTTGAAGCTATTATTGTTGCATATTTTTAGCATATGAATTAAATTCCAGTTGAGTCAATCTATATATTGCATTATTTTCAGGTTATTCTGATGATAACTCTGATCAACTCAAGTCAAACATTCAAAGAATCGTCTGTACATACTCATGCATGATGGACTTCAGTTACTTTTCATCATAAAATTGCATTAGTTCTGCTATTCCATTTTGTTTTTGCCCTTTTTTTATATTATATTTTTAAAGTGGATGGCTAAATTTTGTAACTGTCTTCTCCCATTCAGGTGATACTGTGCAATCTGGATTCTTAGAATCTTCTGTTACTATCATAAACCCTGTTCGTTGAATTTCTTTGTTAAATCTATTTGTAATTACTTTAGTGAATTGTAGAGTGGCAGAAGTTTAGCATTCAGTTGTCTAATTTACATCGTCATGAATTTCTCAAGGTTTATCCTCTCTTTGCAACAACTGTAATGGTGTAATCAGTTAAAGGAGCAACTGAAGTCTGACTTTGATTATACACTTGTGTTTTCTTTGCAGGTCTTTTAATGCCCGGCAAAGCAGAAGCTAAGACAGAGGTTTATTTCAGGCGTGGTGTGTGGAGCAGCCTTTGATAATGTATACCCTAAGGAGGAACTGCTTCTTCTTTTATAAGCATCTCTGCACGTTAAAAGAAGAGTTCTTTTCTTTCCAGCTGTGGATCACATACCAGAGGCTGTACTGTTGTATAGTTTGTAGTGATTTTGACACAAAGGAAAAATGGATGCAGTTTTTTACATGAGTATCCTAAAACCTCTCTATTTATTTAATTGTTATTGTTGGACTTTTAACTTGTTAAGCAAATTCAATGCTTTGATTTGTTTTTCATCCTTGCACCTTTCTGTAGAAAAGAGTGAATGTGAGAGAGTTTGGTTCAAATCACCCTAAGCACATTATAAAAGCTCAGGGAATGCAGCAAGCCAGGAGGGCTGCTGCCTAATTTTTATTTCTGCTGTTCTTTCTTTGGTCCAGGTTTGGATCAAAGCCTGTCTTTATACTTATTTGCTTGGATTGACATGTTCTTAGTTATATCGACTTTGCTTTACGCTTCTGTTCATGTGCTGATTGTCTCCTTAACTTTTTCCCTTTTCATGTCTTCCAATGCAGCTCTTGTATTATATACTTTATAATCTGTGTTTGTGTTAAACTAGCTATATAATTCTAGACATTGTTTGATCACTGTCAAGTCCTTTGTATTGTATATGTGAATCAGAAGTAATGTAGAAACTTCTTTTATAACTGCCGGTGACAATCGTTTTCTACTTCTGATGAAAGTTGGCAAGTAAGACCTTCCAGAAAGTTGCTGTTGATTTAAATAATAATGTCAACATCTTTTCTTTGTTTGTAAACTTCACTGTTTTCCATATATTATTATATTAGAGTTTCCACCTTTTGGTAGAACGATGGATTGATCCGTTTGTAATGTTCACTTTCCCATACCTGGAGACCTCTTGCATCAGTTCCCAGTTCATATCAACAATAACGTGCTGTTTCTTTATTTATTTTCTGAACAATAATAAGATTGTTATTGGCCAAAATCTGTATATTGTTCTTATCCGATTCTATTAAGTCCAGTTCAAGTCCGTTACACATATTATCCATATCTTATTTCTTTTCTGTTACAGGTAGGCAGAGAGAAAATTCAATCGAAACTTTGTTTTGATTCTCATACATATATTATTTTGTTTATTAATCTTTTGGTTATGTGCATAGATGCCAATAATAATAGGAAGGAGAATCTGATGAAGGGAAGACAGCAAGGAATTCACGTGGGAAGTGAAGTGCAATGCTGGTTGTGGTTCACAGAGCTCATGTGGTATGTGGGACTTTCTTTTGTTTCCTTTGCTTTCCTCTTCTTTCTTCTAATTGTTGGCCAACATTGCCTTTCGTTTTCGTTCTTCTGTATTCATTAAACTGAAAGCCATGAACATGAATGAACTAGTTAGGAGCAGATTGTTAGTGTTTAAAAAAAAACTTTTTTGATATAAAATTTATTTCGAAACTTCTTCCAAAATAAGCTTAGACATAAATATAATGATTTTTAGGAATTTTCAGATTTTTCAAATACATAAGCCATATATATATATAGGATAATGGCACTCTATTTTTAGGAATATTTTTGAACACTTTCTGTTTTGTGGCTACGGTGATTTTCAAATAAAAAATTACTATTAAATATAAAAAATTATGAGTTAGAAATATATTATCAAATTTTCAACTCAATAAAATTACGAATTGATTTCCATATGATCAATTGATCAACATAACATAATAACAAAAACTTTAAAAAATGCAGCCTTCTTTTATTATTTTGACCAAATGATCGTATAGAGATCAATCCGTGATTCGATTGAGATAAAAAATTTTCAATATAGTTCTAACTTATAATTTTTATATTTAATAGTAGAGATTTGATTTGGACATCTTTTCAGCTATAAATCGAAAAAAGAATATTTAAAAATACCTCTATATATAGGAGTCACGGAATAATTACATTTATAAATTTTCTTTTTCAAAAATCATAAAAGCTTTCTGTTAAAAAAAATTTTTAGTTTTTTTAACTATTCAAAACATGCTTTGAGTTAGAAGTACTAGCGGATAACAGAAATTTGCATACCATTGTTTTGGCCATATGAATATATACCATCGGTTTACACTTCGTATACGTATTTGCATACCAAAAATTATATCCAATATTACGAATTTGCCACTGGATTTACAAATCATATAATTCAATATCACGATTACTATTCGGATTATAAACAGTGTAGCGGTTTATATACTAAAGTTTAAATATGAATATTTTATTGCCGGTATATAGCTTGTGCTTGTACTACTACGTTAGAAAGATAAAACAAGAAAAGAGTCAAAATAATTTTTGTATTGTCGAATTGGGCCGTCAATTAAATACATTGAAAGCCTTCAATCAGATTTTCAGGCCCATTAAGATCATATACTCTAGTGTAGTACCAGTGATGATTTTGATGATCAGTAGATTCGTAGTACATCAGTGAAATGGCGGTTACAGAGCGGGCAAGCAGTCCGGCGGCGGAGAAGCTCTCTAGCGCAAATGCGGCAGAACGAGTGCCCGCATGGAATGAAGGCAGCTGCTTTATACCTTGCAAGGCAAACGCAGCACTTCCATTCATTTTCTTCTCCTTCTTCCTCTTCCTCCTCTTCCTCTTCTTCTTGTTTAATCAATCTCATTAATGGCGCTCTAGTGCTGTCAGCAACAGCAGCAGCAGTAGCAGTGCGGTAGTGTCGCTCGGCTGCTAGTGCAGAAGCCAAGTTCATCATCTGATCATCATGTTCTTCTTCAGGCTGTTGAAGTGGGGCAGATGAGGTGTCTGTGTTGTTGTAGGCCCAGAGACCACTGCAGCAGCCGAGACTTTTGAATTTTAGCTTCTCTCTGATTCTTCGCCAGCCACTTCTACCATTCTCCATTTTCTTTTTTCTCTTTTAGAAGAAGAAGGGAATAAAGTAGTATTAACGGAAATAGAAAAACGATGAGAAGAAGAAGAAGAAGAAGGGGAACGTAGTAGAGATTAACGAGTCTTGGCTTGTTTGTTTGAAGAAGTTGTTTGTTTTACGAGATGGACGGTCTCTGCAAGGCCTGAATGGAGACAAAAGAATAAGAGAAGCAATTCTGTTTTTTGTTTCAAAAAGAGAGAGAGAGAGAGAGAGAGAGAGGAAGAGGGAGCTCTGTGACTAGTAGAACTAACTCACTAAGGCCTCTTTGCACGTGCTAAAATTTTTAAGCTTTTGAAACAAAGCTAATTTGTGGTGCTGGCTATTAAACTTTTATTCAAAAAGTAGCTTTTTATAAAAAACATTTAGATAACATTTTACTCTATTGAATTATTTTATGTTAGTTTTTTATGTTAAAAACTGAATAAAGTGTTTGTAAATTTATGCTTATTTTTAAATAAGATATATAATATCTTTAAATATATAATAATTTCTTACGTTATCAAATATTTTAATTTTATATATATTATTTTCTTATTCAAATTTAATAATTTCTATATGATAATTATATTAAACTTTTTTAATTAATATTTATAATTTATTAGTAAATTATGCAAGCTAATTTTGAACAAAGGCTTGAATACTTTTCATGGATTCTTGTATTTATATATTTGGAATTTCTTCGTTGCTCACTTGGTATCAAAATAATTTATTACATTTTACTAACTATGCAAATATGAAACAAAACGAAACAAAAAATGGTTCATTACAAATCAAGATTTTTTTCATTTAGTAAACTATTTTAACTCTAGCCGTGAATTATAAATAATAAAAATTCAAAGAATAAGGTTGACAAATCTATTCATATTACTTTCTCCACACTCCCTTAATTAATCAGCAAAAACAAAAGAAAGATTAATGAAGTTTGTAACCAAAACCATACACCAACATTTTTTTTAGTGCGTGTTTCAAATGCCCATAACTGAATTTCGTGAAAATAAAAAGTAAAAAGTAAAAAGTAAAATTTTTTTTAAAATAAAATGGAAGTAAAATTCAGTATTTGTATTTCAATAATTTTTAAAAGTGTGTTAAAAATGAAAAAATTTAATTGTATTAAAAAATATGCAAATAAAAAAGTTGGAACTAGAGTTTCGCATGTGAAAGTGAAGTTCTGAATTTCTTATGTAATCGAAATATATGAACTGTTCGGAACTCAAAATCTGGCAGAAAAAAGTGAAGTAAAAGACATTTGAAAACACGCCCTTACAACAACAAACCTTCAATAACACCATGGGCTATTTCACAAAAAATTCAAAAGATGCATATTAGAGTAACTTATCTAATTACACTAGTTGGCACAATAATTCTCAAAGAAAGACAACACTCTTAACTTGTACATTAGACTTGCATTACATTGATGAATTGTAGATTTCAAATAACCATTACAAATCAAAGCAAAATGCTGCAAATTACAAACTAATTATTGTAAGCGTCAAATAGAGATCGTAACAACTCACAGCACGAAACCAAGAATTAGCTATTAAAAATAATCATAACTCACAAATTTAAAAAAAAAAGAATTAGAGAGATTAATCATCAAATATCTATTACAACCCAGGCTTGCAAGTTTAAAATAGAGGCCATGACAATCATATTCACCCAGCTGCACTCGAACTGCTCCCGCTTCAACGTTCATTATCACATCCAGCCTAGCAAGTATCTATGGTTGTCTAGCTAGCTAAAGTATTAAAGCATAGCACCACATTTAGTCTTGCAAGAACATTAATACTCAACTAGTTTGTCCATACTATAAAAGTTAAAGGTTTATCCTTGATGAGATATTAATGAATACTGAGTGAAGAAGAGCAAATGCCCTCAACAAGAACCATACCATATTCTTTACATACCTGACGGATGTAATCTTGACACGTTTAAGAGTGCTTTTGAAATAAAATTTTTTCAGAGTGGATGATATTTTTATTTTTTTAAAAAAAGTAAACTCTAATTTTTTTACCTAAAAATAATAATAATAATATGTAATAAAAAAATATCATTATGTAGAATTTTTTATATTTTTTAAATTTTTAAATAAAATTTTTAAATATTTATAAAATATATATTAAAAAATATGAAATAAAAAATTAAAAACTTACTTTCGTGGTAAGCTAAGCCAAACGCACCGGTCCGTCAATTCGTTGCTAGTTTCTTACCTATGTCTAACTGAACAGGAAATCATCTGTCAGAAAAACCATCAGTTAGACAATTGTCGACAGAACATTAATTTTCCTTGTCACTATTAAAAGATTGTCACATGAAATATAGATGGTGGGTCTTTTTAGTCTCTTTTCTAAAAAGCAAATTCAAGTTGGACATACAAGCATACAGAGGTAGCTCATCAAATATTGATGCTGCCAAAAGTACTCAAAAAGAAAATGAAATATAAATTAGCATATTCTTTCAAGAAAGAAGAGATCTCTAATTGATGACTGAGATTCTTGTGTAGTACCTACTGCTGATTTAGATATCATAATCAGACTATGTTACATAGTAGTTAATTAACCTTAATGTATGAATCTATTTCCTCTGAAAATTTTAATCCAACTTTATACAAACTGAACTTAGATTTGCCAACTTATGCCAAGAAAAGGAAGAAATGAACATTTACTGCATTTTTTACATATAACAAATTAGGTCAATAACACTACAATGATAAACATGCCATAAAAATCCTGACTCTTAAACCTACACATGTGAAGTAGTAATGCACATTAAAATATTTGGCATAATAAATAATCCATTACTAACAGACAGAACTCACAGAAGCATCGAATAATTTCATAGAACCACATAGTTACACATAAAAGGTAGAAAGAATATGGGCGATATCAACCTCATCATACCCATACTTCTTGTGGTATTGTATATGAATCACATACCTAACGAGAACATTGCCGCATTGCAAATAAGATAAGAGGAGTGCTTTGTCATGTTGAGAACCAAGAAATCGAAGTTGAGCCCCATACAGTCAGCAACAAAATCTAAAACAACATCGTCTTATCTTATCAATTTGAACAAAATCTGAACCTTGTGCTAACTATTATCAAAGAACAAACAAATATTCTTATTTTATGGTACGCGACAATAGCAGCTTAAAGATTGAAGCCAACCCATCAATATAGAACAAAACTCAGTAAGAGTGAAACTTCAGAGATAGAAAGATTCTAAACTCCACTCTAATCCAAAAATAAGGATACTAATTAAGCTACCCCTCTATGTATGAGGGAGAAGAAAACATAAGAACATACTCATGTAATCCAATCAACTAATGTAAAAACTACTGAAGATGGAACTAAAAAACTTATTCCAGTAATATCTAAATCAACCCAAAGTCAAACCATCAATCAATCAATCGATTCAAAATCAAGAAATCTAAATTAGGGTCTCTTTTCAATTGAAGAACTCACCGACATAGCTTGCTCGTGAAGAAAAGCTTTGACCGAAAAATTAGAGCGAATTCTTGTTGTTATATTACTAATAACTAGGTTCTTGCCGAAAACGGAGAGATCAGGGAGAGGAAGAGCGCTGCAGAGCGAACGAGCAAAGATCGGGAGAGTTTAGTGATGTCCTGTTGTTTGCTCCTTTTATTTTAAAATTACTTGCAAACGCACTAAGAACTCGCTGCTTGTTTGCTCCTTTTCTTCAGTGTGTCCTGTTGCCCGTGCCCATCTTCAGCGCAGCTGATGTAGCAGTTCATAAAGTTGGACATCTATTCCCAAACATCAGCTCCATGTTCTTCTGCTGAATTTGAAATTGTCGCCCAATGAGTTCATCTTGTTCATGTAAGTTTACTCTATGGGATTATTTGGTTCCTCTTTTCTACTGTGCCAGATAAGGAACTAGTTCTTGCTAGGAAAAGAAAAATAGCTAAGCGCTTGTTCAATTGAACAGAATCCACGCGGAAATTATTAGTTTTCAAATGTGAGCGAAGTGAGTGTTCATTTTCATTTGTTTTAATTTTTAAAATGAGTTTTTATACGTGAGTTTTTATAAAATGTAAGAAGTTAATCTAAATTAATAGAGCAAAAATTAGTTCTTCGTAGTAGAAAGTTAGTTAAAATACTATATATATATGTTTTTACTAAATTTTTATAAAATTTAAAATAGACTATCTTGACTCTGGAGTTATTTCACCGATACAAATTATCAGAATTTAGAACTTGTTTACTTTCATCTTAAATGATTAGGAAGTGATTTTGTGACCACTTTGAAAAATTACTGTTTCTAATTTATTTTTAAAACGTATACAAAGAGCTTGTTTTCGGAAAAAACTCAAGTAAATGGATTTATTACTATCAGTATTCGTATGTGACTTATTATTTCAATTTTCCTCCTGGAAAGTTAAGTGTAATCATTGTTCATTGTACAATTAGGGCGTGTTTATTTTGAAGTATATTCATTTTTTTTAAAGTGAATTTAAAATTAAATTTAAAATATTTAATAAAAATAGTTTTTATATTAATTTTGTATTAATAGTAAGTTTTAAAATTGAATTAAAATTTTTTTTGATATATTTAAATTTTATTTATTTTATATTAAAAATGAATTTGAGAAAAAGTGAAGTCTGGGTGGTAGTTAAACGCCCACTTAGTCAAGCTCTCTCTCGCTCTCTCCTTTTTGTTTTTCATATTCTTTTTTCTCTCCTTTTCTGTTCTTCATATTGGCTCTTTGGACTATTAGGGAGCTTTTGCTGGATTTCTATCAAACTAGTAACTGGCAGAAACCTTCTCAGATAATCATTTTCAGGTACTTGATCTTACTTTTTTAATGTTAACAGAGAAGTGGTTAAAATACTGGTTGAGCATTCATATGAAAATATTATTCATTTCCTAACATTCTACTTAATTGTTTGTTTAATAGTGTTAGTAACAAGAATTATATTTTGTGGGTGCCATTCATGAGTCAAGAAGTCCATAAGGCAAGTGCAATTCTATATGATATTGTGATTCCACTTAATGAAAGTTATGATTACGTTTTTGTGTTTGATGGATGCCTATTTTGAAGGGATGGTGTGAGCGAAACTCAGTTCAACCAAGTTCCGAATATTGAGCTTAACCAAATCATCAAGGCCTGCCCTGACTCCTACATGTATTTTCTTTGTTAATTTGAATGCTTAATAAATATTAGTTATGCTCTTCAGGCTTATAATAACTTAGGTGAGGGAGAACTTCCAAAGTTCAGAGTAATTGTTGCCCAGAAAAATCATCATACCAAACAGTTTCAGAAGGTTCCCCAGAAAATGTCCCCCCTCTTAATCCTGTTTACTTCTCAATTATTTCCTTTTTGAGTTTGAAGGACATGTTTTACCTTATATGCTACTTATAAATCAATTCAGGAACTGTTGTTGATACTACTATTGTTCATCCACAGAACAACGACTTCTACATGTGTGCTTATGCAGGAATATTATAAGAGTATTGATCATCTTCACTGAGAAAATTCAGTTTTAGCATATTGACCACCATAACTTCTGCAAAAGTTGATACATATTTTCGCCCTAGTTCTGTCTTGTGGCTTTATCACTAGGTATAATGGATATGCAACTATTTCTTTCATTATCCTGAAAGGAAACATCGAGGCCTACTCAGTATCATGTCTTGTGACGATCTTGAGAAGCTTGTCCATGCACTTTCATATGTGCAAGTGCGCTTAACATCTCTTGAAATCGTTTTCATGTAAAAATGGTTAAATCTTGTTTCGCTGGCTATAGATATCAGAGGAGCACCTCTGCAATTTCGATTGGTAACCTGTAGGTTGTGTTTCGTTCAAAGGACTACTTTAGATGACTAAATCATTTGGTTTTCTGTTTACAGTGGCTCCCATTGCCTATGCTCATCTTGCAGCACAACAAATGCCACAATTCATCGAATTCCATGATTCTTCTAAGACTTCATCTGGAAACGGAGGTGCTGGCACATCTGCAAGCACTGCCATACCCAAGCTTCCTTGGCTGCATGAGTATGTGCGCAGCTCAATGTTTTTCTGCTAACTATGCATGTAAAGCTTTCTAGTGCTTAAAGTTCAGATTGTCTGAGATTTGATCTGGACGCAGGGGTGCTGACTGCCATACCAGATCTTCCTCAGTTGCACAAGGATGTATTCAGCTCAATGTTCTTCAGCTAATGGAATGTGTGTAGATTTCTGGTGCTATTTGGCTGATATTATCTATTATAACGGTGTACCTTCTTGGTTGGGTAATAGTCAGGATGAGAGTTATTTCATTTATGCTAGATTTAGCTGCAATTTCGTCTGCCCTCATCGTGCCAAAAGTTTTCAAGGCACAATGTTTGCCTTTTGACAAAATATATGAATTATTGCTATTAGTTGTTTCCATGCTCTTGTCCACATTGCGTGATGCCATTGGTATTGAAAATTAAACAATAAAAACATGCACGTGCAGTGAATCAAGTTTGTTGCATTATCATAAAATCTCACAAAAAATGAAACAGAGAGAACGAAAATGCATCAGTATCACCATTAGAATACCCAACAAATACTGCATGCTCCGTTTGGCTTAGCGTTTGAAAAATACTATTTTTTAATTTTTTATGTCACATTTTTTAATATATATTTTATAATTATTTAAAAATTTTATTTAAAAAATATAAATAAAATTTATAAATAAAATTTTTTTACATATTTTTTTTTTTTAAAAAATAAATTTTATTTTTTAAAAAATTAAAAATATTTTTTATTTCAGAAAAATTCTAGTTTAAAATTATGCTCTAGTTTTCATTTCATCAGGTATCGAGATACGTAAATTAATTGCTTTTGGAACTGCATGTGTACCTGCGTAATGAAAATTGCCACTTGCTCATTCCTGTGCACAGATTTTTGCTGTCACATATGGCAACAATCTCTCGTACAACAATTTACTGGTACTTGTATTTACACCTGCACCTTATTCACCAGAAAGGATTTTAGCCTCCTGCTAGCACCCGAATGGTCTAACAGATCAGACCAGATGTTGCAGGTGTAAAGGTTGATGCAAGGCAAAACATGCCAAAAAATTCCATAGCGGAATGAAGAAGTCAAATGAAATCAATAACATTCAGTTTGCAGCATGTCTCGGTGAATCTGCAGGAGCAGTATTTGATGGAGAAGCTTGTTCTGGAGTGCTTCCATTCTCTGAGTTCTGCTGCTGCTGCTCTTGTTCATGACCAGTATCAGAGTTTGTTTTCTCAGAAACCTTCAAAGTTTTGGTAGTTGTGGATGCCTCGGGAGATGTCCAATTGATTTGTGGGTTCCTTTGAGGAGAGAATCTGAGTGATTGGTCTTGCATTGATATGGCAGGGAGTGCATAATTATATAATAATTCTACTGGGTGATGGTATTTGCAAGCTGGACCATACTTGCAACTTCCATAGACGCTATAGAATGCACAGACAGGTTCATCCTACACAATTCATTCATGGCAATAAATATCTTGAAAGTCAATTTTCAAATGTTAGAGAGATATGATAACTGCTTAAAACTTGAAAATTCCCTAACAAATGCCTTTATAAATATCATGAAGTCAACTTTTTGGAGCTTACTGGTCTTATAGGAAGCCCAAAAGGGCCAAACATGCAGTCACTGACAGGAGAACTATTGTCTTTTGGGTGATGGTACTTGCAGGATGCTCCATATTTGCACGTTCCGGTCCTCATGAAGTACTGACAATCAGGTTGGTCTGGTCTATCAGGTAGTTCAAGATGCTGCTCTGGGCTGGAAGCCTGATTTTGCCCAACAACCTCCCTTGATGAGATCTGGTTGACAGCCCCCTGGTTGGCAAGATAAAAATTATGTATAAACTTCCCTATAGAGATATAGAATAGCTACTCACCTAAAAGACCATCTCCAGATGTGACTCCAAGGATCAAGCTAGAAGCCTACAACAGAACCAATTCCCTATGACTTACAAAAGCGAATGTCATCTTTCTCAGTCTCTTATTGATATAAATCAGTTACATAAGCTACCTTGGTCTACACAAAGTATACTTAGGGGAGAGAGGTCATAAAAAATAAATAATGTCAAGATAAAAAGAGTTTCAAATAACACTTAATTAAATTTTAGGGTAGCTGATTGCATTTATATTGCTTGATTTGGCTCATCGCAGTGACTGGCCTACATTCATCTTTTAGTCAATACAACAATCTAGTAACACCAAGATCGATAACAATGTGGATGCATGATGAGATGACACTAAACTCACAAAATTTAAGAGGCAGGAAGTAGGAAGAAAAGACTGAGCCATCAGCTGGATGCTTGAATCTCACATATATCAACAAGGAAAAATACCGTGTAAGTACTCCATCCAGATTGCATGGGCAAAGCTCCTTGGGAGGGTGGAAGAACAACAGGCATATAAGCTGGCACAGCTGGCATATGTTGACTTGAAACATAATGTGGTCTTGATAACGACCATGCAGGAAGTCCGCCAAGTAAAGGAAGACCTGTTGGGGAAACCATAGATGAACCTGTTGAGCCATAAGTTGGCAATCCACTAACAGGAAACAGGGCACCATAAGTAGGCGGCTGAGGGTGATTAAACTTGCAGGCAATGCCAAATTTACAACTCCCATTTCTCATGTAGTATGGACATGATTTTTCATCCTACAAGTAATATCGATCAGCTTTGCAAGAATGGCAAAGGTAGCAATTACATCAAATTAAGTGAAAAGCATCATGAGTACAATTGTTAGGTGAGACATCTTAAAAGAAAGTAGGGCATCTAACAAAATGTATTAAAAAAAACGAACAAATACCTCCCGCATTGGAAGACCAAAAACATTCAGAAGTGGCTGAGCATTAAGCTTATCCCTTGGGTGATGATATTTACAGGACGCTCCAAACTTGCAAGTCCCTGTCTTAAGAAAAAACTGCAAAATCATAAGCACACATCAGAGACTTCATAAAATATAGCAAGTCATTGCAGTAACAAGATTGAAAATAAATAATGTCATGTACAGGTTTTTTCATCACATCCTTATAAATTTATAGCATTATTCATAGAGAAAATGCCGCTGAATATGACACAAAATTTTCCCTAAAAATCATTCAGAGAAGCTAGATATCTTAGTAAGACGCCCTTTTCATCAAATGTAAGCATCAGGGTAGCAGAAGTGTATAGAAAAAGTTGTAAAGTATTCCGTGGTTAATATACCAGGTTAGATAGTATATAAGAGAAGCTTTTTACAAAGTGTCGACTTCTCAAACTTAGTACGTACATATTCAGCTAACCACAAAGAAGAACATTAGAACATAAAAAAGAGTGAAAACCAGCATACCTGACAATCAGGTTGGCCAACTCTTTCTGGGAGTTCATCTTTGTTCTCGATTCCCTACAAATGCGGAGCAGCACATTGTTCATATTGAGTTTTTAAACATCATGAATGAAACAATTACAGAGTAACAGAAATGCCAACAACAACTGGTCTTGTAGAAAAGCTTTGTTGTCACTCCACCCCATTAAACTAGAATACTCCATAGCCCATTCAATTGTTTAAATCATCCTTATTCCTAGGCTAAACTTTTCATGCCTCCTGCTAAAAGTCGAAGCCATAAACCACACAGAAAGACGAAGCAACTCTCAAATCAGACATAGAACTAACCAAACACTTGTATTACAAATTGAAAAATCACCTGGGGATTTGGATGGTTGTACTTGCAATTGCTCCCATATCCACACATCCCTGTCCTTAGATAATAAATGCAGTCTGGAGCACCAGGACGATCGGGATAAAGATTTGGATGCACATCCGTGGAACCATCATGGTTATTGTCACCCTGCACTTTCAATCGCCATATTGCCTCTGCAATATAAAAATTTAAGAACAATTAACTCAGCCCCCCTTCTTTTCTCTTATCAGATCAGCAATCTCAAACTACTCCAAGAATTCACAGGTTTCACTCGCCATGCGTAATCCAAACCCCACAGAAATGCAACAAGGGAAAAAAATGGAGATAGAATAACAATCCATCATAAATAACTCTTTTAACCGAGAAACAGAGATCCAAAGTCCAACAAACAGTGCCATCGAAAGAAATAGGATACACCTTTTGATCGCCATATTACTTCTACCATACAAACATTTGCAAACAAACAACTAGAAGTTATGTTTTTCCCTCGCGAAAACAGAAAAGCAAACCCAGTGATCACTATCCAAGCTAAATCCATAGACCAAGTAAAGTACAAACTGAAAAATAAATTCAGAAATAAAATAAAATAAATAAAATAAAATAAAATAAATCAAGATAGAATAACGACTATTATGGCTAACACTACTAACCAAAGAAAAAACAGCAAAAAAAAGTTTTTACCATCCAAATTATCAGATGAGGCATTGCTCTGTGCTTGCCTCTTATCCGGCATCAGGAACAAATCAACCGATCTTTCGATCCTAATTCGATTCGCCACCAAAACAACTTCCCTCAAATATTTAAAAAAGAAAACTTCTTTTTTAAATCAAAATCGAATTAAATGCAACCGATCGAACACTCTCAATTATCAATCACTCTTTTATCTCCCCAAATTTCTTTAAAATCCTCCGAAAATGAAAAAGAAACTAGTTAGATATTCCAATTGATCGAACAACGATCAAAAAGCTGGATCAAAGCAAGTTTTAAATATCTAAAAACGCTTAAATATCTGTCGATTTTCCCAAAAGGATAAAATCAAACTGAAGCCAAGAACTCGCTTCCCCGATCACCACCATCGGTTTTATTTCTTTCCTTTCTGTTGCTTTTTGTGATCATTCTATTTGTTGCTACACGAGGTTTTATGGAAACAGTAATAATAGTTCTTTGTTTCTGTTTTTCTTATTTCCTCCCATCGGTTACAAAAAAATTTTATATATTAATTATAGAGAAAGACACAGCTCTCTTTTTTTAACAATTTTATCTCCCCGCGTACGGACAATTTATTACCTAATTAATAGTTTAAATTTCGTAATTAGTTGAAGAAAATAAAGATAGATTAGTGCTAATTATAAATTTTCTGGTAGTTAATTAACGTGAGAAAGGAGAAAAGTGTCGCCGTGATAACGCGCGAAGCCTGCTAGATACACCTTAGAATAGCTCTGCTTCCCATGTGACCAAACAGCATACGAATAATGTTAGATACAAGTTAAAGAACTAAAACGGGAGCAGTTCAGCCACGTGGCATGACTCGATTGGTAGTTTGAGCAAGGCAAGAGATGACCTGCCGGTCTTCTTAACTAACGTTAAACTCCAGAGTCTTTCATTAAAAACAATCAAACGCAATTGAACTATATAACCAATATAATCATCAATACATGAAATTTTCTTTATCTGATCTAACATGATTGGTTCTGTTTGTGTTCTGTGGGTAGAGCATGACAGATAGAAGCTGTAAAGTCTCTAGCAACAAACGTGTCGTCTTCCAAGAGCTCGCTAATGCGTCGCACTGGTAGCGGCTACTTTCTCACAGTCACAGAACCAAATGCGTATCCCAGTTTCTGTGTGCCTACTGATTGTTCCATAGATTTTCACCAATGACAAAACGATCACGTCACCGTTAGATCTACGCTATTTGAACTGGTAAAATTTCCTTCGATGTATTTTATTACTGAAGCCGTGTGTTAATTGGCGCAGTTCCAATTTTTCGCCGACGTTTCTATTATTAAGCGTTACAGCGAACTTACGTTATTGTGTTCCGTGTTTCACTTAACACACGGCGTAACGCTCATAATTTTATTTTATTTTTTTAAATTTTAAATTTCAAACAATTCATATATTTAATTATATAAAAAATTCAGAATTTTATTTTTATATATAAAATTTTAATTTTAAACTTTTTATTTACACACTTTCAATACAACTATATTTTTTAATTTTAATATATTTTTAAAATATATTAAAATATAAATATTGAACTTTATTTTTATTTTATTTTTAAAAAAATTTTATTTTCTATTATTTATCTTTACGAAATTTAATTACAAACACGCACTGAACCAAAACTGGGAGAAACAGAAACAAAACACGCAAAGATATCTCTCAAAATTAGCATTAATGTATGATAGTTAACAGCTTAAATATTATTTATGTAATAATATCAAAATTAATAGAACTTTTGCTTACGTGGCATATTCTTCTTCAATCTACAGATCTGAAAACAAATCGAAAACATTTTTCCGGCGAGAGTAATCATCAGTCTATCTAGAGATGGATGTTCTTCTGGGATCTATCGACGTTCGAGATCTTCTCCCTTCCACTGGCCCAGGAGAGTTCAACGGCGGAGATCTCGATCTCTCCGCCCCGATCTCTGCTCCCGATCTCCGTGTTCTAATCGATCGACTCGAGACACGATCGCTCTCAATCAAATCACGCGTTCGTCAATACTTGTCGCAACATTACCCACATCTTTCTAATCTCTTCTCTCTCTCCGCTGCCGCTGCAGATCAATCTTCCGCCGTCGTCGATGCTCTCTCTTTCGCGCTTCGTCCCCTCTCCTCCACCGCTGATATCGAGAGCACGAAACTCGCTGATGAGATTCGTAGCAAATCTAGAGAGTTTAGAGAAACTAGGGAAGCTCTCGCGCTTGTTACTTCGATATCGGGAGTGATTGATAGAGTTAAGAAAGCGAAAGAGTGGTCGAGTACTGGGAAACTGATTGAAGCTGCGAAGGAGTTGAAGAGACTGAGGGAGGATGGAATTGGTTCGGGCACCCAGGAAGTGAGAGATAAAGAGGAGCCTGAGGTTTACCAGATGCTAAGCAAGCAGTGGAACGATTGCTTTGATAAGGTAGTTGATGTTGATTTTGTGGAATTTGCTGAGTTCGGTAATAATTTTGATATGATTTATTTTTTACGGGACTTAGTTATGAATTCTGTTGGTGGTAATTGGTTACTTAGATGAAGTAGTCATTGTTGTTACTTTTACATGGTTTCAACAAATTTGTTGTTTTCTTCGTTGGTGTAGTTGCAAGATGTGCTTGTGAGGAATGTGGAGCGAGCGGTGGAGTTTGAGGTGGAAGATGACCGAGTGGCAATGAGGTGTAGGTTGAAGGTTGGAGATGTGAATGAAGTTGAGCTTCACACAGTGTTGGAGGCTATGGAGGTGAGTTGTATCTCTATGTATTATTGCAATATAATCTCAAGGACATCAGAGTATTGGGTATTGTTGTGGTGGTACAGGATGATATTCCATCCTTAGTGGATTTGTTTTTGAGAATTTTTTATATGGTTTCCTAAAATCAAAACTCCATCTAGTAATTGGTTATGTCACTTCCTATTTTGGATTGATTTGTCATTCGTTGCACAGCTCGTTGGTGTTCTGGACTATGGTCTCGCGAAGGTTGCAGATAACGTGATCCGGCAGGTCATGGTTCCTGTAGTAAATAGTGGATATTTCATTTTTACAGAGGATAAAGATGTTTCAGAGAAGCCTGTCTCAGTCCTCACCCTTTCATTGCCATCTCAATGTGAGGTAACTAATGTAGATGTACAGTCTTTTGTGTTGAACCAACTCTTTCCTGTTCAGAGCACTTATAAGTGTTGTGCCTGCTTGAATATACTGTTGTCAGTATTTGAATAAGGCAATGTTCATTTTTGTTGCTAATCTATTCTGTCTGGATTGAAGGATGGCACTGCACTTTACTCAAGAATTGCGGAGGTTTTAAGGTTTATTTATAAGTGTATATTCTTTGAGAACAGTAAGTGGATGCAATGTTTTGGACGATTAACTTGGGCCCGGTTATCGGATCTGATTATCAACTCCTTTCTTTCCAAGGTTCGGCCTAAGTTCTTGTCTTGCAAAGCTTCTTAATTCTTCTTCTTAATGAATTTTGTGAAATATATCATGAATATTGATATAGTGTGCATAAATGTGCATAGCCAATTGACATGGATGGGTCATATTGTCTGCTGGGTCTACTCTTTATAAAAAATTTAAAGCAAACATTGGGCCTGCATTTTGATATATGTTACTACCTCTTAGTTACTACATGAAAGTTGGGATGAGCAAGTTGTTTGAAACTATTAATTATAGGCTTTTAGTTCTTATATGTTTTTTTTCCTGCTGAATGTGAGTTCATACTCTGCACACATCCAGGTTATTGCTCACGATACTTTAAAGGCTGGTGAATTTGAAAGTACCATAAAATGTACTTCAGAATTTGAGGCACTTCTAGAGGAAATGATGTTTATTTCAAAGACGGATACTAAGGATGAGAAGTTGAGCCACTTTCTTCACAACGTTGAGGTTCTCTTTGCTCGTCGGAAGAAGAATGAAATTTTAGCAAAAGTTAGGAAGATTCTTCTCCACTGTGATTATGCCATTCCTATGGTAATTTGACTAATCCTTCTTGCAGGATTCTCTTTTAGCAACGAGCACCACAAACAATTACCCTATAACATTTTTTGTGTTTTACAGGAGAACTTGTTGAGCATTTCTGTCAAGGCATCCAATGTTGCTGAAGGCTCACCTGCATACATTGCCGACTTGCTTTTCCAGGGTGAAACATGTTTGGTATCTGAAGCTGCATCTAAACTAATGGCATTGGTTCATCAAACACTTAAGGTAATGGATAACATTATGTCTATTAGCTTGTTATTTTATTCAAGCAGGTCATGTACATTCGACATTTGCAAGGACTCTGTCATGGTTCAAATGCCTTTGATGTAGTTTCCTGAAACTTGTTATTCTATAAAGCTTTATCTAGGTACATAGTAGTTAAGCACCTTTGTTGTATGTTTGCTTTTGTTAGTCTCTTGCATTACGAGCTGTAAGTAAAGTGCTAGGCCCCTGTGGGTTCGACATTTTGGTGCCTTTGTGCCCCATGGAAGTCACAGGCAATACAATGTTATCATTTAAAGCTTTCTGGGTTATGAAGTCTTCATTATGTACAATTTAGATATTACATGATCAGCAAAGTATTAGGATTTTTTTCTTTAAAATTCTTTTTTTCCCTCACTGTTCTAGTTTGGGGTTCGATTACTGAGTAAGTAGAGGATGAATTCTTAAATTGATTTTGAACCAGTGCAGGATGCTTGTTTGTCTTCCATAAGAGTGGCGAAGGAGCTCTATCTTGCTGCAAGAGATGCTCTACTCTTATATGAAGCTATTGTACCTGCTAAGGTATGTATCTTGATATCTGCTATTAGCATCCGGAATTGTAATTGGAGCCTTCAATAGCAGAAGCAAGAACGTAAGTAGTCTACTTACATCTGTTGGAAAACTAGAAGCAGGATCTTTTTCTCACCTAAATTCTTACCGTTATAGGACCTGGTGATTGTAGATTTCTAGCATTACTCAAAGCATGTCTTTTAATAGACAATTTTTCTTAGGTTTCTAGCACTTTTTGTCATCATCACATCATAATTTGCTCTCAAGCTTCTATGAATTGTTATGAGATTTATATGCTGCATGCTAATTCAGTTTCTGTTTTATGAAATGAAGCTAGCAAAGCATTTGGATAGCATGAGCCAAATTGCTGTTATCATACACAATGATTGTGTCTATTTAGCAGAGGAGATTCTTGGGCTTGCTTTCGAGGTATTTGGTATCTTCTTTCGTAAACTCATCGTGTATCCTAAAGTTCTTACTATTTTTTGTTGTTCAGATAAAGGCTCTCTTTTTTGGACATGGAAGCCATAACACGTTAATCTTTTAAGAGTGCCCCACAGGCACAGCCACTACTGAATGATTTTAACTCTTGTGCGATTGACTTCTTAATTCTGCATCTGACGTTGCAGCACATGTTGAATCTTCTGCAACTTCTCTATCTTCCTTTGCATGACACTGTTGTTGTCTCATAATCTCCTTCAATTCCTTTTGTTTTGATTGCTTCTTATAATTTTATGGAGGTGACTATCTTTGGTAAATACACACTTGAAGTACCTAAAAGGGCATTGCTAGTACCTGCTACCATAGCTGATAGATCTGCCTGCCCTAATGTTTCTTGACATATAGGGTGTGGAGTAGTTGCAGTGAAGTGAGTTCCTAGGAAGTGAGTTCTTGACAAGTGAGTTTTTGAGAAGTGAGTGGGGTTTGTGTTTGATTGTAGTTCAAAATGAGTTTGGAAGTGATTTTTTGTGTTTGGTTGTATTTAGAAGTGAGTCTGGAACTCACATTTTGGCGGAAAAAGTGAGTCCCGACCAAACTGATATATGCCCATAGTCTGACCAAAATTTTGACGTGTGCACAGTACATAAAACATATTAGTTCAGTCTCAGATTTATGAAGGCTTATAATTTCCACTCGGATGTGTTTCATAGTGTTATCATGCATCTCTATTTGTCAATGAATTATCTATTTGATGCTCTTGATTCCAATTTGGAAGGTGTCATGTTCAAATTTTTTTCACTCATGACCCAAAGTCTCAATGTACTTACTATTGCACAGAATGTTTTCTAGGCATGCAATCCATAATGTGAGCAAAACTGATGTTTGTTTATTTGATTTTATGTCTTACTCAACATCTTACTTTCAGTATCGTGCAGATTTTCCTAGAGGCCTAAAAGAGCAAGCAGTTTTTCTAGATCTGGCACCAAGGTTTTGTAATGTAGCTGAAGGGGTACTACAGAAGCAAGTTCACCTCGTTAAGAATAGCTTGAAAGAGGTGCTTCAGCTTTGACTTGAACTGGTCCCAATAATTTGGAAAGTTGATACTTCTTGTAGCTAACTTTCCTCTTAATTCCTTGTCGTCAGGCTATAGATTGTGCTAATGGATACCAGAATACCCATCAGCCTCAACAATATGAGCTGGCGAAGTTTAGTATAGAGCAGGTATCTGAAGCATTAGATTTTTGCAGTTGCTTTAGTCAGATTATTGCATAATGTTGTAGTTTTTGTGACCATGAGTGAATCCCATCTGTGCTGCTTTAAAATTTTGTTTCATATCTTGGTGGCTATGTCAAAGAGCATTTTAGTCTTTATAAAATAGTTTTAACAACGCCTCTTCTTCATCTATTCATACTTGCTGAACTGCCTATCAAGAAATAAATAAAGCTTATGTTATGCATTCTTTGTTTTTAGTGTAATAAGAGAAAATTATGTCTCTTACTTAGCTTTTGCTGCGTAGGAAACATGATGTTAAACTTTAAGTAACAAAAGTTGATCGTCATCTATTTGTTGGTCTAGTCAGTTCACGTGTTTTAATATGTTACAGGAACTTAGAACTCCACTTCAGCATCACTATAGAAGGAACTCTAAATAGAATTGAAATAAAAAAACTAAACTCCACTTCCAACTCACTTCTACAAACAATTGAAACACAAAATTGAACTCCACTGCTACTCATTGTTCAAGAAACTCTACTTACCACTTTTCACTTCCACGAAACTCAGTTACATGCATTTGAAACACGCCCTAAGCAGTCATTCTCTCTTCTTGTTTCTGTGACCTCCACAATCATCAAATTCCTTTACTAATTAGAAGCTGGATTTGTACATTACAGCCTGACCTGAATGCTGAAGTAGTAATTCTGTCTACTTTACCATGTTAGAACACATACCTCTCTATTATATGTGCTCCAAAATTCAAAATATATTATTTCAAATGTTGATACATAAAACCTTCAATACATGCTTGTTACCCAACTGTTAGGCATTTGTTTTGTCAGCTAGATTGTGCTACTTATTCTGTTATTTGATCAGTTGTGGTTCACAGGTTGTATTTAAACTTGAGGACGTACGTATCATATGGGAGCCGTTATTGCCAGCTTCAAGTTATAAGAAAGCCATGCGCACAGTATTAGACTTTGTTTTCTATGAGATCACAAAGGATATGCTCCTCCTAGATGATTTGGCTGCAGAAGAGACCTTACAGGTATTTGATATAAATTTTAAAATTTTCATAGTGGTTTCTTGTAAACAATTATTATCGTCTTTGATCCTTTTTCAGCTTCAGCGACTCATTCAGACTATGTTGGAGAATTTGTCACCTTTGCTTGTGTCTCTTCTTTCTGACATTGATGAAAAGGAGAAATGCTCAAAAAATAGTGATTGGAGTCTATTCGATGAGCAAGTTCCTTCTCTTCGCAAATTGAGCAAGCTTGCAGGCATGTCTTCTCTTGAACGTTAAGATGTTCTTGGAGCTAAATATCTGTAGGTTGAAATCAGACTAAGTTTTGTTCTTTCTCCTTGTAGAGTTGCTTGATATACCCCTAAAATCTGTCACGACAAAGTGGGAAAGTGGAGAACTTGTCAACTGCGGTTTCACAGCATCTGAGGTATGGTTGCATACCTATCTGGCTACTTACAGACATGATGCTTGTTTGCTTGTTACCGAAATTGTCCTAAACTCGCAATATACCTTGAACTGGGTGGTACTCTCACTTACTGATTTTTTTATTTATATTAGAGTCTGGCATATATTACAATTTTCCCACTTAAATCTCTTATTCGGCATGTAGAATTCCACTCTATGAAATTCATTCATCATATGCATATTGTGAGAAGTCAGCTTTTGTACTTAGAATTAACTCACCTATAAACGATTTTATGAGGCCTATAACTCTTATTCAGTACTCATTACTGATAAGGTCCTCTCCTTTTCTCCACATGATATTTTGAAGTGTTACTGGCAGGTATTAAAATCCACAAAATTTCTGTTATTTTTTAGGACAAAATGTGATTGGCTATTGTACTCCCTGGCTAGCCCAGCATCCTGCTTATTACCTAGGTTCTTATGGTCATTGTGTCATTAATGCTAACTGTTTTTTTCATGGTTCTTATGGTCATTACCTAGTTTATTACCAAATTGTCACAATTCATTCATTGTCAAGTTCAAATGACATTCGTCTGGCAATAATATCTATACACTGCACTATAGGACCATATATACTTTGTATCTATTTCCCAAACGTTTCTGTCATTAGATACTCATTCATACTCTACTTCACCCTTTTTGACATTTTAAAAAAATGTTAAATCTGAAACTGACATATGATCTTCTCTTTTGTTTCAATGATTAATTCACAGGTGCTGAATTTTGTGAAAGCAGTATTTGCAGATTCACCTTTACGCAAGGAGTGTTTATGGAGGATACATAATACCAGTTCGTGAATAGTTTAACGTGGAAGCCTATAATGAAAACCCTCAACCAAGACAGGAAATATTGTACTCCACCATATTATCATTGGTCACAGTATTAGCGATTTTAGAGCATGCCAAAATGGTCGGTGAAGCAACTTCATGAAACATCCTGTCGTGAGTTATGTCTCAATGCATCCTTCAGTGAGATAAGTTAATGGTCCACGTTAAAAAGGCCTTAAAAGAATTGATAGTTAAATAGAATCAGCAGCAAGCACTTTTTGTTTGAGAATGGTGAATAGAATCATAAAGTGATGTTTCTGCACGCATCTGTTCATGAAGGTCGAGGCTTATTTGCAGCATTTTCTCGGGAAATATGTCATGAAACTATTTTACTGAGTGCAATAAAATCTAGATCGTGTGTATTATATCATTTCTTTTGGCAAGGGATGATTATCATGTATTACGTTAAGTGTAAATTTATGGCAAATAAGTTCTCTTGGTCCAATTAAAAGAGATTTCAGTTGCTTGTTTTAAGTCTCCAGTGGCTTTTAAAAATATTAAATTTTACTGAAAGTATAGTTCATTCACTCAAGAAATTCAACGTACAAGTTCAATAATACAAGAGAAACAACAAAACAATAACTGTCCCGCCAGAAACCTTCTTCTGCAAGAAGAACATCATCAGTGAGCTCACCCGAACCAAAACGGACATAATTATATACAACTGCACATGCAAGCTTCTTGCACATTTTCTCACATCGAAAATTGCTCAAGATATTCCCTCTTCAGAAAGGATGGTAATTCACATAAGCGGAAAGAACGAATCAAACGATGAGATGCACGTCGAAGAAGAGGAACAGAATACTCTTTAAGAGATCCCGATAGTCTTGCCAAGTAACCACAATACTAAAGTGAGTTCCGCCATGAAAATGGTGTGCAGGTATGCTCTGTCAAGCACGAATCCAAAAACTGTGATACCTGCTCTATTGTTCTCCAAATATGTTACTGCATTTAGAACGGAAACCAAATTTCAACAATTAGCTTAATGGCCACTTCCGTATTAATTAATGCTTTGTGTAACAAAGCTTGCTCACCTAGTGCTTGTCTTTTCTGATAAGAAATTGTGTTTGCATGGGGATGTACAAGCTTGCTGTTGTCCACAGAATCATCTTCATCCGAAATATCATCATCATCAGAGTCACCGTCATTCAAAGGATGAAACTGGTTGCCATGGGCCACTGGAGTCTCTGGGTCAGTCTCAAAGCACTCAATGGTAGCACATATATGCCACTTGGCAGCGTGACTGGTGATTGCTTGAGCCTGATGTGTGATCTTTGCAGCACTATGCAAGCAGATTAGAAGCCCGGTTACCAGACTTAGCGAGCATAGCTGCCAGAAACATTGGTCAGTTAAATTCCTACATGATGGGATTGGGAAGACCCATAAGTTCTTTTGATTCTGACATCATTGGGTACTAATTGACATATTATATCATGGCTGACCAACTGTTGGGATCTAGGTTATAAATTGTTGCCTTTACACGTAAATACAGATGTAAATTGATAACAAATAGCCCAGCAGGAAGTCAAATAGGAAGAGAACTTCTTTATGAATAATGGTTCATCTAGATTGAATCACTCATGGATCAGGCAGGATGTAAACCTAAATTAACAAAACATCCGAATTCTATATGTCTCCAAAAAGTAAATAATGTGTCAACAGGTGGCAGTCTATATGTCTTCTGATCTTGAAACGGAGACGCTCTTCAGAAATTGTATTGTTAAATCATTTAATTTGAATACTGAAACGTCTAAAATGATGGAGACATCATAAAACATCAAACCATCTCCCTTCGGGTTTAGAATAGACACCAAAAAAAAAAAATCCCTAAACTCCTATTATGTCATTCATACTTCATATCTTTCAGTAAAGTTTTTGTTTAAGAGTTGGTAAATTGGTCTTCTAGCATTGAGCAACCCTTTTTCCTAACTCAGACTCAAATTTAACGGAAAAGCCAGGAAAAGCTTGGCCCAGACCATTTCAAAAAAGCAATTTCATCATTTTATCTAGGCCTGACATAGTGAAAGAAGCCAAACGATGGTCTTCCAATTCCTTACTCGTAGTAAAGAGACCTGTCCACTTACAACAAAAAGATTGTGGAGTTTCTGATTTAGTAGAAGACTGAATTTTAGAAATTATTTTCTTGTAATTTACTATATACAACCACATTATATGTGTCACATGAAAACGTACCTTGCAACTATATCCCACAGAAGTTGACCAACTAAACTATGTTAGTGGTAAATTCGACATATAGACATTATAATCTGTAATAAAAACTGTTTTATGCAAACAGATTTAATGATTGAAAAAATATTTGAGAAATAGAACAAATAGACATCAAACTTATCATGAGATACTAAATTTTAGATGATGAAATTTAGATACTACTTATTATAATTGCATCCTGAGAATTACTCGCACGATTGGGAACTATTTACTTTTACTAGTAAATTTGAAATTGTAAGCAAAGTTAATTAAGAGCTATTGGCTAGAAGAATAGCATATTTATAATGAAAATTAATATTAATCTAATATAATATATAACTATGTCAACGTATTTATTCTTTTACATATAAAATGCTCAAGTCTCTTTATTTATGGTTTTATTTTTTTAAAGGAGTAATAGAATGCCTAAGTTATATGACCATGGCCAAGCAGAACCTTGAAAATTTCTAGTGGAAGAAAAAGAGAGAGAACAGGCACCGTGAAAAGAAATAAGAAGTAATACATAGGTACTCACCGCTAGCTCGCCGGCTGTGAAGAGGTTCACCACTGATGTAGATTTTGTTGTGACAAGTAATGATGCAAGCTGGCTTGCTGTAACTATCACAAGACAAGAAAGAATGAATCCCCGGAAGCGGTGGCTGATCACCTTGAGCTGCCGCCGTATTCTCAAATGTTGCCGTAGTACCTCCTCCACCTCAGCCGCTGGCTCTCTTCCAGCGAAAACTCCAGCAAAATCATGCAACCTGAGAATCTGTAGGCAGCAAGTAAGCCTGAATAGAACGCAAGCAAGGAAAAATGTTCCCGTTCTGTAGATCCATGAAGCTAGTTCCGCGATGCACGCTACAACATCACTGGCAATCGGGTTGCCCAAGAACGGAATCTGGCTTGCTCCAGCCAAGTACCACCAGAGCTTATATGCTACCTCACCGACAAAGCAGGGAAACACAAAGCAGCATAGCAAGCGCATGGATCTGATCACATTATATAACATCATGTATAACAATAATTACTAACAGGAGTATTTGATAATATGAAATCTAGGATATCTAAATATAGGAGCAAAAACTAAAAAGAACTAAAATCCTAATTTCAGGGAAATTTTCTGTTTTCTGGCTTACACTATTGCAAGAACAAGTCCTAAATTAACACTACAATCCTAAAAATCGAGAAATGTTTTATATTCTAGCTAAGCTCACAGTATTCACCAGAAAAAATTCCTAATCTGAGAAAAATACAAGTTTCCAAAATGAATCATACAAAATATTTGTTTAATCCCAGAATCCCTAAGAACTTGGGGAATGATTATTCAACTTCCAGCAGTGAACTAATTGCATTTTCTAACACTCAACCAACCAAGAAAGAAAGCGGGAAAAAACAAAAAACACCTCAATCAGATATACAACAACAGATCAAATCAAGTTTAATCGGTAAACCTTCTGAGCTGATCGGCGTATTTATCGCGAATCGAATCGGCCTCAGCGGGGTGTAGTTTATCAAGCAACAACATTCGCCGGAGCCCTAATTTCTTCAACAAAGAAGAGAGAGAGAAGAAAGAGAGCGACGAAGCAGCGGTGAGCGAGAGCTGTACAACGAAATCGAACGGGCGGCGCTTGGGGTAGTAAGCGAGTACGTAGTGTTCAACTACAGGAACAACTATACAGAGCATCACGAACACCGACCAAGACAGAGTCTTCGCCACAGGTGATGATTGTGCTAGACAGAGCCATCGGAGACATGACTGGAAGCTGATCAGCTCGTCGTCGGCGCGAGAGAGGCAGCGGTTGTACAGACTTGAGTTCTTCTTCTTCTTCAGAAGAGGATGCGGTGATACTTCGGCGCCTCTAGCGCTGGGGGTGGCTGCATCCCAGTGAACATGGTCTTCACCGGTGATTCGAGCCATTACAGACAACAGAATGCGAGACGAGGGAACGTTTTGATTGTCGAGGAAGGTGGTGTCATTTAAATAGGAAATAAATATCGTTAAATTACGAGTTACCCTGCATAAGAAGGTGTTTAATTATGTTTTATAATTTATTATTTGATTACCTAGTTGACCGGTTAGTGAATAATTATAATTAGCTGTTAGTGGATAATTGGGTTTTAAAGTTTGTATCAGAACCTTAATCAATAGAATTTAAATTAAATTAATTAAGAGATGGGCTTCTGTGTGTAAATTTACGGAGTTTTAAAATAAAACTTTTTTAAATAGAAACTATTATTTTTTTTACCTAAAAAAATAAAAATATATAATAAAAAAATTTACTATATAGAATTTTCCTATAATATATTTATATATAAAGTTTTGAATACTTAAAAATATATATTTAAAAATATAAAATATAAGTTAAAGCCAAACCTACGCTGTGGAGGAAAAGAAAGGCGAAGTAGGCCATGTGGCCCACAATAGTATAGCCCACTCTCAGACGCTCTCCTAATGTTCCAGCAGTGCTGACGAATAAAAAGAAACTAATATATTAATAAATGATAAATTTGTTCTTGGGCATTTCTGTCTGCTGGTGCCTTGTGAAGGTTCTGATTAATCAACACAAAAAAACCTCTTGCTGAATTTGATTATAAGTTTTATAAGGAGCTTTTATTTAGTAGATGTTTGAAAGTACTAAAAATAATTTTTTAAAAAATTAATTTACTTCGAAATTTTCCAAACTAAATTTATTTTTTAAATTATAAAATAATTTAATTTTAATTTTAATTTATATACTTACATTTATAAACTAAAAATTTTAATTAAAATAATTAAAATATTTTAAAATAAAAAGCAATACCATAAGTAACACCAAACACTCTCTAAATTCGTACCTCTTTATCCACGTACATTACCTGTATGCCGAAAGGCTCCAAAGTTCACAAAAATAAATTCAGTCACCACTTTTGTTACTGTATCTTCAGTTGAAAAACGAAACGAAACAAAACACCCAACCACTTTATTTTCTGCCATCTCATTGTTTCTGCTTCCTCAACTTACAAAGCAGTGGAAAATTCACAAATCAAGGTTCATGATTCCTGTGAGTAAAGGTAACATCATTGTTGGATTACAACACCACCAAAGCAAGTAATGTTCTAGGGCATCTATGCACAAACCTAGCACTCGAGGATTAACTGTAACATCATTGGTTGGCGTACGTATCTATAATTCCCAATTCCATAGGGCATATACTTTTCCATCGCAGAAGTTAACTTCTAGTTCCCCGCTACAAATGGCATAAACCTAGATTTACTATGTACATGTATATTTTCGACCTAAATGTTATTTTGCTCAAAAGTTGTCACTTTTTTTCCTTCTGCAGTAAATTAAACAATGAATTGGGAGGCCTGCGAGCATATATTTCCAATGATGGCATATTTGAGTCCAATTCCACAGCTTATCTGTTGTTGCAATATACTATAGCCTCCTTGCAACATTATGTCATTATTCCCCCCAGCAAGGCAGTAAGTTGAAGATTTCACCTTTCAAGAGTGGAACTTTTGCTTGATAGTAACATTATATTAAGGTATCTAATTTGTACGTGTTGCCGCCTTTATCTACAGGGTTGTCAAAGACTTCTTCAAACAATCTAAAATTCCTGCACAATTAGCTCGGAAAACTTCACAGCCAAGGTCGTCTTCATCTAAGCTGTAATTACAGTGTGGAGAGCGGAGACTACCATGAGTTTGGCAGGCCTTCATCGTTTTGCAATGCTCTAACTCACCATCACGGATGTTCACAAAGACATCGTACAAGTTCCCAATCTTTGGCCTCCTTGCCTTGGGAGTTCTTTCTGTTTGGAATTCATCTGAGAAGATGTAAAAATTGTTAAAGAAACTAAATACAAGAATGGTAATTACCTCAAAAAAAGAAATGAATAAAAACTATAACAAAAAAAACTGTGCAAAGACCAACCCCTACCGAACAAGTACATGTCTTCATTTGTATAGTACTCTATAGCAACATCTGGAGCAGGCAACTTCTTCAACTCCTCTGCACAAGAACATGGCACATATTAGAAACATCATGAGTCAATAAGTTGGTTCATCATCATTTTTGTAGAATTTCTACCACCAAAATGACTTCACAAATTTCAATTTAATTTGTTTCCTACTATGGCAAGCATGCAAGAACTTTGTTTATGGATGCAGAAAGTATTGCAACTTCAGCAACCTGCTTAACTTAAACTTAAGAAAGATTACAATACACCTCCATGCAAACTAGTCAAATACACTTAAGAGCTGCACTGCAGTCAAATTGGGCTATAATTCTTCTTCAGCCTTCATCCATCTCATATAATCCTTTAGACATTAATTAGAAGAAGTCCTAAACAACTGTTAACTCAGACAAGTCGAAGACTTACCTCCTTGGAGCTTCAAAAATTTATCATATGTTGAGTATGCATGTTTCTCAACACATTCAGAGAAATGATCTGACAGAGAAAAGCATAAACTATGAGCTGATAGAACAAATTACAGAGGTAAACACAGGCAAGCTAATTGTTAGAGGCTTGAAAGAAGTTATGAATAGCAAAATGCTGATGAACAACAAAACAAATATGTTATCCCTTCCATGCTTACATGCCATCCGCGGACTCAGCATGTACATGAAAACAGTCACAAAGTAGTAAACAAATGCAACAGTCTGGGCAAGAAGACGATCAAGCCAAAATGAATTTCCACCTAGTTCCTGCAAGCAGATTGTAGCAACAAACTAATTAGCCATTCCCATTCAATGCTAAAGAAAAAAAGACCAATTGCCAAGATTCAGGTTAATGGACAGCCAGAACATAAGTAACAACTATATATCACATGAATTGAGAAGAAAAGAAAGACAAGCAATAAGCTCGTGCTTACGAAACTAAACTTATGAAGAAGGTCACGAGTTAGGATATTATCCAGCATTGCAAGCTTAATTACGTGTACTCCTTAAATTACTCATCAAGAGAGAAAGCACTTTCATGTATGATAAATCCCACACCATGATACAAGCTAGTATCCGGAGAAAATTTGCCAATGAACTGAAATCCTACCTCCATTATAAGTAGATGATGCATCTCATTCCAGCTTTGAGCAAAGTGAACTTTAAGATAATCAGCTTGTCTCCACCAACCAAAACTTTCATACATGTGCAAAACAGATATAAAAGCTGCAATGGTAGCAATTGAGAGATGAGTACTTCAGTCCAGCAGAAGAATCGAATTGCTTGACAAATAGTTCAATGGAGAAATCAGCTCATTTGCATGAACAAAATGTAGCAAGTACATATCACTTACCGAAGTATGGCACCCTAGCTATAGTTTCCAACACAAAGAACCTTGTATAATGACGGTCAGCATAAAATATATCAAGCACCTCGATAATTGACTCCTATAAGAATAATTGCCTCCAAGGAGTTACTTATTGCTGAAGTAACAAGATAATTACAATTCCAGTATACTGAAGTATCGTTAAGAAACAAAACTAATAAGAAAAATTGAAGATAGCAACAAAAAGCATATATCTCCACCAGAAAGCTGAAACTAATGTCAACAATGATTTCCCACTTTTATACTGAAGAAAGTATATCTGTTTCCTATTTTGAGAATTTACGCAGAACATACAAGGTTGAAACAAGAAGAGATGGTCAAGCCTGGCTCCTCCATACCAGATAGCACCACGAGTGAGTAAATTCTATCATCTTAATCAACATAAGAATGACATAGATAACAGATTCAGGTCTGGGATGACGATCAACCAGGACGAAGGCCAACTTTTCAATAGCTTAAGTCAGAATGAAAAAGTAAAATCATGAGAACTTCCTCTTGGAGACATCCAACTATCAGAATAGACATATATTTTCTTGTGACATATATTTTCAAGAACTCACATAAGTTGGCCAGTGTTCTCTTTAGCTTTTGACGAGGATGCCTATCTTTATATTGAACGGATTGCAAGCTGGCCTTTTCCAAGGACTGATACTAAAGTTTACATATATGAAATATAACCACATTTTCGTGCATAAATAAAATGTATAATGAACAACAACCATACATAAAAGCTTTTCTATCTAGATATAGCAAACAAGTCAGATAATCAAGGATCATTACCGTGAGAAAAATGTTAACTGACTGTTCAAACTTGATGGCCAATCTCTCAATTGCACCAGGAATTTCAGCAGGTTCATTTATATCGCTGACTTTTCCCATATCATTGGGAAAAGGATCTGCTTGAAAAGATTCCTCCACAGCTATCTTCTCCTTTTTCTCGTGCATAGTTGTGGCCTTTACCAGAAATTGCTTTCTATGAAGATACAGAATTGATAAATTAAGAAGATAAAGTAAAACAGTTAAAGCAACAGTTACCCAGAACATGAAACTTCGAATTATCACTAGAATAAAGCTAGTTGTTGTCTTGCAAACACTTCTTGGTATACATTTCAGATACCACTAAGAAAGTCTTAAAAACAAATACTCAATGGAACTTATTTAAGAAATAATTATTTTATAATAAAAAAAAAGCCTCTAGTTCACATTGGAAAAATCACAAAAAATATCACATATGTAGCTCAATAAATCTAAATAACAGTTTACAACAAGACAAGTATAAACAAATCCAAGCCAGCCAAGAGAGTACATGATTGGGACTTCAATTTATAATACACAAAAACAATGCAAATTCTAAAAGTCACCAGAAAGCGGAAAAGCTTCTTATGTAACTTTGATTTTAGAAACAATCACTAAAAAAAAAGGAAAAAGAAATCAACGACAAATAGGCACAAAAATCACCAATAATTCTAACAAAAAAAAACTTCAAAAGTAAAATTCTAACTACCCAGTTACCAATTTCACCGAAGAACCACGTGATTCGACAGGAAGCGGATTGAACCCAATCGAAGTGTGGGAGCTCAAGGGAGTGCTCCTAATCATCTTAGTAAGAACTGAAGAAGAGAAGAACGTAGCAGAAGCAGTTGCCGCCATGGATTAAGCTCTTCGTTTTCTCAATACCCAGAAGTGATTCTTTTTGTTTTTGTGCTGACTTTGAAAAGCGCTTCTGTGTCTTTGAGAAGGAGAGAAAAATGGTTCCGGTTACGATTATACTGTTTGGTTCAGCTTTTTTCTAACAAAATTTTTTAATTCTCTATTTTACGTTTTTTAATACATATTTTATAAATATATAAAAAATTTATTTAAAAATTTAAAAAATATAAAAAAATTCAATAAAATAAAATTTTTTTATTTATATTTTTATTATTTTTTTTAAAATAAAAAAAATAAAATTTATTTTTTAAATAAATAAAAATATTTTTTATTTTATAAAAATTTTATTTTATAAGTAATCTCAAACGCACATAGTATCTTGAATTTTGAATAACGCGTATTAGTAAGTCCCAAACCGCGAGCGCTCCGGGACAAAGTTTTCTAGAAATTTGTAAATTCGGGCCACTAATATCTCCATTAAGGAAGTATCTCTAGATTTTAATTAACATGAAAAAAATTTCCGAAAAATTCATTTTCAGAATTACATCTAAATACAATCAAATACAATAATCTCTTTAAAATTCACTTTTAAATATAATAAAGTTATTAATATTTATTTTTAAATACATTTTTAATAACTTATTTTTTATTACTTCATTGCAGCAGCTAAACAAGTCGTAAGTAGTAAGACATGAAGGATGTCTTCTCTAGAACTGAGATTTTTAAGGATATTCATCGAGTAATAGACATGTCATGTAAGGTCTATTATTGAAAACAAAATTGCAGAAACTGGGGTAATTAGAGCATATGACTTCTGTAAAACCACGAGGCGAAGACTTTTGAATAGAGTAGGGATGACAAATTTTGACCCGATTCAAAAATTCGACCCAAAAAAATTGAATTCGGGTCAACTTTTAATCGGGTTCGGATCGATTTGAAAATGATCAAAAATTTTAAACAGGTTCAGATTCGGATTGACTCGAAATTGATCCGTTTAACTATTTATATAATATATATTACTTAATAATTAGAAAATAATAGTAAAAATTTTGAATTTAATTTGTATATATATTTTTAAATTTATCTTAATTTAACTAATTTTTATTTAATTTATAAAATTTATCAAAATTAATATTTTTCTTTTTAAATATATCATAATTTTAATAATTTTTATATATTATTATTAAAAATTATTATTTATTATTTTTATTTTAATAATTTTAATTATTAAATGGGTTGATCCGAATTTGATCCGATTATAAATAGATCGAGTTAGGATTGATAATTTTGATCCATATAAATAAATGGATCAAATTAGGATTGAACAATTTTGACCCGGTTATTATATGGGTCGATCCGAAATTGATCCAGAAATCCGAATCGTCACCCCTAGAATGGAGTAACAAATTACGAGCCCGTTTGGCACTGCGTTTGAAAAAATAACTTTTTAATTTTTCATTTCATATTTTTTAAAATATATAAAAATTTTATTTAAAAATTTAGAAGGTATAGAAAATTTTTAGATAGTGAGATTTTTTTATTGCATATTTTTATTATTTTTTGAAAATAAAAAAATAAAATATTTTTTATTTCAGAAAAATTCTATTTTATAACAACTCCCAAGCGAACCCATAAAAAAAAATTGTATAACCGCGTTTTGAAGTATTTTTAAAATATTTTTTTTAAAACGATAAATATTTTATTTTATTTTTAAAAATATTTTTTATTTTTTATTTTAAAAAATATAATAAATAATAATAATATTTTATTATGAAAATTTTTTCTTTTTTTAAATTTTTAATAAATACTATATAATATTATAAAAATTTATTAAAAAATATAAATAAAAATACTTTTTCAAAATAATGAAAAATAATCCCAAACGCTTGAAAGAGTAATTTTTTGGTCATTCATTCATTCACGCCTTGCGTATTCCCGCCTTGTGCGGCAGATCAGTTGGGTACGAACTTCATATGCCAACCAAATGATCAACCGAGAAGGGTGCTTATAAAATAATTTTTTATTTTTTTTATTTTAAAAAAAATAATAATAATAATATATAATAAAAATATCTTATTATATAAAATTTTTTAATTTTTTAAATAAATTTTTTATATACTAATAAAATATATATTAAAAAAATATAAAATTAAAAATTAAAAAGCTATTTATTCGGACCGTAATGCCAAACGGGCCCAAGGCTTCAACGAGACTTGAGCCGCTTTGGTTTATCACAATACGATGTGTATACTTGCTTGGAAATGAATTTTTAGAAAGTGAATAAAAAATAAATTGTTAAAAAATAAATAATACAAAATTAGTTGAAAGTGAATTTGTAACTAACAAAATTACTTGGAAAGTCACTGAGAGTAAAATAAACACACCTTCATTATCGTCTATACATGCCAGAAGCAAGTAACTTAAAACGATTCAACAACCATGTCTTGGAAGGATATCATACTCTTCATGTAAGCATCTCTGTTTTCAATTACTTCTGCAAAAAACTGTAAAAGAAAATGATACGTTACGGTTATTACTTAACACCAATAATACCACAAACACTTCTGTTGCATGCAACAAAACTGTAAGCACCACAGAGGAATACAGAGAGAGGAACGTGAAGGTGAAGCTGCGCCATAAGCTGATGGAGTACACGAGAAACACTGAAGAAGTTACCTTGTTTACCTGGTAAGCTGAAAAGAAGCGAAGCCTTTGCAGATGTTCAGTGCGAGTTTGTTGAGTCTCAGGAGCTCTACCTTCTGTCCAAGAAGAAGAAAACTCAAAAATCTCGCAGCAACAACCCAATCCTCTCAGCTCATGTTGCTGCATAGAGCTACTTCAGAAGTAGACCTAGTATCTACCAGTGCGATTGCATGCTCGAAAGAGAGATGTATGTCCCTATCTTTTAAAAAATAAATAAACAGAACCTGTACCAATAACCTTATATGTCATTTTTTCCGATGCCATCCACATCCCTAAAGAAAATTACAGACACTATAAGATAGCTGAAAAAATCACTGACATAGATTGTTCCTGTATAATGCTGTTATAACTACAATTCTACCTTTATATCAGGCCTTCTGGTTGGCAATGCTTTCGCAGCCAAAAAATAAACTAATAAAAAGTGCCTATTTCCACTTTACTTTTACGAAACATTGATGATTACCCCCAGATGCATTTGCTACAAGAATTTGCCCGCAGCTCTGGACATGTCAAGTCTGCTCACAGCATTTTCCCTGAGTTTGTTGGCAGTAAATAGTTCTGCGTCAATGTGAGTGCGTGTAGCTCGCCGCATTAACAGTCTTCTAAGGAAGTTCTGCTTCATCTGCCCTACCTTCCTGGACTGCTCCTTTCTAAATTTCCTAAGGGCAAACCATGAACCGCCTCTCCAACCTAGAGCATAACTGCACAATAACAAAAACCATTAGATCATCGAATCTTTATAATACTAGTCACATTAGAAGATCCTACACAATACCGAGGGGTAATGCGCAGATAGGAAATGCAACAAGGCAGTATCACGTTGGACCTTAAACATTTACCAGTAAGGAAAACCAAGATATAAGTTGAAACGAACCCGAGGAGTAACGTAGTTGCTGCAGTAGCAACACAAGCTTCAGTGCTGACGTTTCCAGATTTGACAATCCTTTTAATCTCTTCATGTTTGAAATCATTGTTGCTCCTCATCTGTTCATTACATAAAATCCTGAGTTTCATAGAACCCTGAATCGTACAAACCAAGCATAATGTCTTAAGTCAAAATTTGGTGTGATATGAAAATTATACTAGACCAAAAACATAAGAAAAAAAAAAAGAAAGCGAGTTCCAATGGACAGTGCCATTTCTTCTGAAAGAAAAAAAAAAAGAGTCAATAGACCAACTACATACAATAATGAAGAAATACGCACCAATGTTTAAAAAGCAATATACAGCAATATAACTAATCTGATTATCCTCAAATACGGATTTATAATTTGTAGGCCAAGGAAGGAGTACATGGAATTAAGTACCATAAAAAATCAGTATGAGAGCACGCAATTAAAATCAGTGTCTGCTAGACTAATGAACAGCTGACTGTCAGATTGTTGAACAGCTGTACTGAATTGCTTAAAGGTAAGAGGTAAAAACGTGTGGTCTTTTCCATATACAGGTACATATGCAACACTTACAGCTTCTTCAAGTGAACCGAGTCTCCTCTCAAGATTTGATTGATGAATCTGACGCATGGAATAGCCTACATCAAGATCATTGGGAAATTAGTTGCTAACGAAGCTTCAGTGACATAGATAAGTACATATGTATGTCCAACTGCAGGTATCCAGCACAACTCAACTAGCAACGCCTATGAAGCACTTCCCTAGAGTAGAGTAATTTTCGCTGTCGCATAATTCGAAAAACAAGGGTACCTCATCAGAAGACAACCACGATACTAGGAAAAACATCAGCAAAGCAGAAAAACATATAACAGTTGGATACATTGACAACTTAGAGTAAGCCGGGGTAAGCAACTCCACTTTCTTGCTATCAAGACATGTAGTTGGCTGTAAAAGATCTTAGCCTAAATTCTGTTGAGTAATACATGGTGAGTGAGACAACGACTAGCAAATATGTCAAAAACATCATTCTTTATGAGTCTAAGATATACAGTTTTACAATCATTTCTTTTCTCGATGTTTCATAGTTTTTTGAGAAAGGTACTCTTGCATCTACATTTGCACATGATGATCAAGACGTAAGAGAACAAGATGAGTCTAACATGAAAAAGAAATCAGTGACTAACCTGCCCAAGCAGTAAGAACAGATGCTATGGATGTGCCAATTGTAAACACAACCCGGTGGCTCTCAAAAACTTCCTAAAAGAAAACCAAAAGAGGTCAACAAAGAAAACCTAGCCAGAAATCCTTTAGGATAAATGTTCCAACTCTTCTGATAATAACAGCCGAGAGCATTTCGACCAACAACAACCACGTGACCATACTTCTAAACCAACACAAGAGCTAAGCAACTAATAGCAACAGATTACATTCTAAGCTTCACCACCAGAAGAGTTTAGCATTAACATAAATGATACCAGTAATAGTAGCCCTAATTACTAATATCTAACACAATATGCCAACTTAGACAAAGGACATCTCTGTCATTTCATTTCTTGAAATTAATTGCATCTTCTTGAACTCTTCATACACACTTCTTATCTACGTTATCTGTCTTCAAAAGAAATCCCAGCTTGAACCATCAATGATGCATTGTAACTAATCAACCCAACTCGGATGATGCATTCTTACTTCATCATCTTTTACCTATCTTTCCCACTGCCTACTCTTTAACCCACATTTCCAAAAAACAAAATTTTTGAGAAAAGTGCTCTAAACATGACAATCAACCAGCACCTAACCCAAAAAATGGCCAATTCTCATGAAAATGGTACCAACCTAGATCAACTAAATCTAATCAAGAACTTAAGGAAGCCTCAACCACCGACGAATTTTGCTATTGTTATTGGCTGTGAAAACCACACTAAATCATCTAATAAAATCACAGCCACCATATGATTCATTTATTGGAAGTATTCCATATTAAACATGCTTTACTTACATAGTTCTCACAACACTCACAAATAGCATGGCTCTAATAATCAACACATTCATAAAAGCAATCGAATAACCACAGTTTCCATAATCAAGGAGTGAAATTCATGTGCCGTTTGGATAGACTTATTTCAACTTATAAGTTGGAATAAGTTGAAAACAGCAAAACAAGAGTGTTTGGATGAACAACTTATAAGTTATTTTTTCAACTTATAAGTCACAGAAATAAAAGTTACGTTGAGTAACTTTTTCAAAACTTTTTTGTCTGTTTGAAAAAAATAACATTATTGACCCTGTTAAATTAACATAATTATATATAGGGTGGGGATAGAGGCACCCCACTCTTAGGGGCACCTTAGAGCACCCCCTTCTAAAAAAATGCATAAAAAATTTTAAATATAATCTCCACCGTTGGATATGAAAAATTATGAGTTACAAAGATGGCTATAAAATTTTAATTCAATCGGATCATAAATTGATCTCCATCAAATCTCTTGATCAAAATGACATAAAAAGAAAAAAGAACATCTTTATCAAATTTTATTATTTATATCATTTGATCAAAAGGCGGATGGAAATCGATTTGTATTCCGATTGATTTGAAATTTTGTTAGTATATTCTTTACAAATAGTTCTTCATATCTAACGGTGGAGATTGAATTTCAAACTTTAGATTGAAAAGAGTGCCCCTAAAAATAGGATGCCCCTATCCCCATCCTATATGTATATATATATATATATGTATAAGATATTTTAGTTTTTACCAAATATTTTATTCAAATCTTTTAAAAAAATTAAAATTTATCCAAACACATACCTCTCCTTTTTGTAAAACAAAGACGAATTCGAATTCACAATAACTACCAAAAACAAGAAAAACACAAAAGGCTCACACCTTTGTAGAGAAGTAGGTGTCCGTAACAGCAGACCAAGAGTTAGTAATCTTGCGGCGGATGTTGGGCAGAGCACCTGCCTCGGAAATGATGCTTCCTCCATCAGAGCCGTCCCAACCGGCACCGGAAGCGGTGGAGCTTTTAGGGCTAACTTTTCGAAACAACGCCCGTCCCGAATTCCGCAGCTTCTGCCGCAACATCTATAGATCGTCAATCAATCAATGTTCCACCTCCCTAAATTTGCACAGAATTTCCTTCAGCTTATTGCTTCACTGATTCAATTCAAAATGCTTACAGAGTTTCTCTTTTTTTTTTTTTTTTTTTTTTTTTTTTTGGGGTCGAGCTTCGTTACCTTCAGCAGCAAGACTGATTTGGAGTTTCAGTGGAAATCAAGACTTGAGGCAGAGGAAAGGGCCTAAGCCTATATAAGATTTATTCAGCCCATAACAAAATGTAAATAACAATTTGGTTCTGGGCCTGTTAGGCCTTACTGTAAAACCCTTACCTTTAGGATGCGCTTGGTTTGTCTTTCAAAAAAATATTTTCTAATTTTTCAATTTTATATTTTTAATAAATTTTTATAGTATTTTATAAAATTTATTTAAAATATAAAAAACTTTTACATCATAATATTTTATTTTTTTTAATAAAAAATAAAACTCATTTTAAAATAAAATAAAAAATATATTTTATTTTTGAAAATAACTTTTGAATAAGTAATTTCAAACAACCGTTAACTAAAACCTACCCACATTATAGATTTCTTCGCTATGGGTATATTTCAAATACCGTAATGAAAAATAAGAAGTAGAGTTTTTAAAAAAATAAAGTAAAAATAGAGTTCAGTATTTATATTTCAATAGATTTTAGAAGTATGTTCAAAATTAAAAAATATAGTTGTATTGAGAGTGTACAAATAAAAAAATTAAAATTAAAATTTCATATATAAAAATACAGTTCTGAATTTTTTATATAATTGAAATATATGAACTGTTCGGAACTCAAAATTCGGCTTGTGCTATGTTTGTGTCTTTGCAAGCAATATCTCTAAGGCTAAACAACAAGCAAAATTTAATGGCTTATGCTGCCCATGACAAATTATTTCCACAGACATATTTACTTCATTTTCAAAATCACTTGTTTTGAAAAAAAATTAATTATCTTTAAGTGACTCTAATAAAGTTACTTTTTAAAAGCTCATTTCTTTTTAATAAAAAATAAATATTAATTGCAATGAAATAAATTTCCAAAAAATAAGTATATTTTTGTATTTTTATGTAGTTGAAGTGAGTTGATAGTAATTTTTAATGTCACTTATATTTAAAAATAAGTTAAAAACAAATTTTTGGTGAAAAAAGAAAGTTTCAAAAAACTAATACACATTCCAAAATGAATTAAGGGGTGTTTAAAAGTGCTTTTTAAATTAAATTGTTTTTATAATGAACATTTTTTTAAAAAAATAAGCTTTATTTTTTGACTAAAAAATAATAATAATAAGTAATAAAATAATTCTACATAAATTTTTTTAATACTTTTTAAATTTTTAAATAAATTATTTAAATATTAAAATATAAACTGAAAAATTTTTAAATTTATTTTTCTCTAAAATTTAGCCAAACGCCCTACAAGCCCTCCATCTGTGCTAAAAATAGGAACAAATTTGAAATTCATATCATACACCCATATTTTGATGGTGACGATGAGATTATCATAACCTCATGATGGAAATAATTTGTCACAGATATTCTTTTCCAATTTTACTTAATAACTAGAAATTATGAGTTAGATCTATGCATGTTTTTAACACGATTAATATAATATTTGTTTTCTTTTGCTTTATTTCATCAGAAAATGATTTTTTTACTGAAATATCAGTTTTTGCGGATATTGTAAATGTTTATTTTTAAATTTACTTTAATTAATTTATTATTTTAATAACTTAATTGTATGAATTTAAATTTTATTTTCGCACAAGTAAACATGTCTAAAATTGCAAAATCCGGCTTTACAGGGCTTTCTCTGGCAATTGCTTCTGTTTGGGGAAGCTGTACTAGTTCCCTAAATGGGGCTTTAAATACTTTTAGTGGGCCTACAGTTAGTTGGGCTTTATCCTTCATACGTCTAAGAGTTTTCGCGCCAAAAACTGAAACAAGGAAGCGAAATTCCCGCCTTGATCAGCGCCGCAACCAGTGCTGCGCTTCACGCCCTGACATGGCAGTATCAAGTACAATAACAACAAACGCCAAACCCATAACACAACCTATAAACAAATTTTGCCTTCTTAATAATGTAATTACAAAAATTAAGTTTTTAAAGCTTCTGAGCGTTCGCGAATGATTTTGAAATAAACTATTTTTTAAATAAACAATATTTTTTATTTATTTTTAAAAAGTCTTAATTTTTATTTTTAAAAAATATTAGTTTTTAGGACGTGTGTTAATTACATCGAATTTATTTGTTTTGTCAAATTTAAAATAGGAGCTATTTTTGAGGTTCAGTTGCTAGATGCTTATGTTCACATGAACACAATAAGGTCTTTCCTTTATGGTCTGTTTGGATTGGAAGTAAGTGAGAGCAACGGGAAAATAAGTGAATAAATTACTTTTCATTACTCTAAACAGACCCTTATTGTTTTTCATTATTTCAAAAAGAAGAGCACGGTCAGCCACACTACGGGTCTGCTGCAGCTTGTCTGGAAGTCATAACATGTCACGGGAAATCTTCTGGCCGAATAAATCATTACAAATAAAATAATTAATTAATTGCTCAAAGTTTTTATATTTCTTATTTAATTAGCCAGCTCTGTTTCTCAGATCTATAACAAATTACTGATAATTGAAGACAAAAATTAATTAGAAAAATATAACATATTTTCGGACATGGGAACAGACTCGATCTGTAAAATGTTATCAGGACAGGTGTTTTAATTTTAGAACATATTTTAAACACTCTTACTTTCATTTTTTGTGCCAACTTTAAATTTTAAATAATTCATATATTTTATTTGTGTAAAAAAACAAAATTATGTTTTCGTACAAAATTTTAATTTTAATTTTTTTATTACACACATTTTAATATAATTTTATTTTTAATTTTTAACTTATTTTTTACAAGTTATTAAAATACAAATATTAAACTCTATTTTAATTTATTTTAAAATTTTATTTTTTATTTTTATTCTACTATATTCAATTATAAATATTTAAGACACGCTATTTCTTATTGATATCTACCATACCGAGAGAAAGTTGAAAGCCTGCCGTTGTAGTTTGGGGGGAGGGTTTCAACTTTCAAATTCAACAACGAAACCCGGTCAATGTTTCCTTCCGGTAGGCTCACCAGCTTTCTCTTTTTCCTTTCGTTCCGTCGAAGCGCGCGATTCCCAGTAATCACAAATTGGCAAAACAAATCCAACATAGTTTTACTCCACATGAATATTCATACGAGTACCTCAGAATAACATATAGTCAACTTAGAGGCTATTACTGCAAAGTACAAATCTTGTTTTGTTTTCACGTGTCCCCATGTGCCCAAAACGAAAAAGAATACCGGCTAGAGCCGGTCATTTGCTTCCTCGATTATTATGCTCTGGCCCACCAAAACGCTACGTGTCTAAATAAAAGGCCTGCTAAGTGCTAACCAACGATCCAAACTACAAACAGCATAACGATCGAGTAAAAACACGGCATTTTCTCTATACACGTGGCTCCTTTCTATTGGCGGTAACTTTTGCAGTAGAGAAAAGACAAAATTTCACGGACCTTGAGGAGGACAGGAAGAAGCCAGAATTATATTGACTGGTGGGGCTCACAAGAATTGTCTAGTTTCCGATCTGCTTTTTACTCTCACAATAATAGTCGTCAGCAGTATCCTCTATGTAGAATGAAACAAGAGACACGACTGATACCCAACAGTTAATTCCCACGTAGCCGAAAGGTGGGACCTACAATTTTTGAAGGTTTGAGTGGGGAAGAAGTTGCTATCACAAATTGGGTTCGCTGGGTTGGTGCCGGTCTCTCTGTATCTCATGCGCTCAAACTCATTTCTTGTTTGGCACAACTACTAGTTTTTCATGAGCTGATTTAATTATTAATTTTTTTAGTTTATTGCTATTATTATTCTGAAATATATAGTTGGGTGCATGTAGGTCTCAATGCGTTATTTTTTGACTATATTTTATTGAGTTGATGGATGGATATGAAGTATTTTTAAAATAATTTTTTTAATGAAAAATATTTTTTTTTATTTTAAAAATAAGTTTATTTTTTCTATTTTAAAAAATAAAATAAGTAAATAATTTTTATATTTTAAATTATTTAATAAATTTATTCAATATATTAAAAATTTTATTAAAAATTAGAATAAAATAAAATAATTAGAATAGAACGAAACCATTCCCAAACAGTCCCGGAATATGATGCAGTTGATATAATGAAAATGTTTATGTAATAAAATTTATTTGAAATTTTTGGAAAATAGGTTTAGCTTTAATTTAAAAAATAACATCATATATATAATTATATGAATACAAAGTTTTGGTATTTTTTATTTTAAAAAAATTCAAAAATATGTTAAACTAATTAAAAATATAAATTATTTAAATATGTTAAACTTACTTTTAAATAAAATGTTAAAATAATTTATTTTTATTAAATATTTAAATTTAAATTTATTTTTTGAATTCATTTTTAAAAGGTATGTTGACATTGGGCATAAACACACATGTAGCGTTTGAACAAATAAAACTTATAAAGACGAGAAATGATTTGTCATCCATTGCGAATCATAGTTTAGTTTGTACTAGTTCCTATTTTAATTTGTTATTTGGTAGGTCTTCTTTTATTTCTTTTGATGGTTTTTCTTGAGTGGCTACGGAGAAAACATATAAGTACTTGTTTTTTTTATAAAATTTTTAAATTGTTTAAAGAATTTTATAATTTAAAAAATATAAAAAATTAAATAAAACATAAAATTAATTTTTTAAAATTAGTAAAAATATATTTTAGTTTAGAAAACTAATTTTAAAAATTATTTCCAAATACTTCATATTTTATTGCTCGTACGAAGGTGAAAGAATCTCCTAACAATAAACGTATAGTGATAATAGTACATTTGGTTGCGCTTTTAAATTACATTTTTTTTAATACAAAATATTTTCTTTATGAAAAAGTTTTATTTTTTTATTTATAAAAATGTAATAAAATATTTTTATTACGTAAATTTTTTATATTTTAATTTAAATAAATTCTAATAAAAATATATTAATAATCATAAAATTAAAAATTAAAAAAACCTTTTTTTGATAAGCAATGTAAAACACTCCTTTTAGCGGCTTTCTCACGAAGACTTAAGCATATACGGAAGAATATTCCGTTAATATTCATTATGGTGTATAAATTTGGATATTTTTAAGAAGTGATCTAGAGACTCTATTGGCAATTTTGAATATTAATTTTGAAGCAATGTTTTTTTGTTTTATTCAATTAATCTTATTTTATATAAATAGGTATTTATTTAGCATAGAAATTTTTAGCTGGAATTGAAACGTTCTTTTGCACTCACAAACTCTCATTGCATTGGGATGCTTAGAAATTATAAAAGAAATTTTTATTGAACGAAAGTTATTTTAAAATTTTTTATAAATAAATTTTATTTTTTAACTAAATTAATTTTTAAAAAATTAGATTTTTTATTTTTAATTAAAAAATAAAAATAAAAATAAGTTAAGAAATACTACTGAACACTATCGTCTCCATTTTGCAAAATGATATGCTTTTGCTACGTCTCCCCTTAATTATCCATTCGTCTCTTTTTGTTGAGTGCAACAAGTTTTAGATAATGATCAATTTTTTATGGTTGTAACGTTATTATCTCATAAATTTTCTATTGAAGTTTAAATTTTTGATAAAATTAATTGAAGTACAAACTAAAAGAATACAATTTTTCAATAAAATAGCCTTCAAAAGAGTGTTGATTATGATAACATACAGGGTTCATGATTTTTTTTTTGCATTTGTCCATATGTTTTATAGTCTTTGATTTTGTTAGATTGATGAGAATGGACTCGTGTTATTGGAAGCAAAGAGATAAGAAGAAAGATTGAAAAACACAAAAATCCAAAATTAGTCCTGCATCAAGATCAGCCTTGACGTAGGGTGTATTTTAGTTCAATAAAGTGATTTTATAGAAAAAATTAAAATTTTAAAAATAAAATATATGAGTAAAAGAGAGATTAAAAGTAAATTTTTATAAAAAATTTATTTTCAGATGCGAAAGAACACATCTTTATTGTAGAATAAGATCAAAAACTAAAATTCATGTAATTGAAAATTAAAAAACAGAGTTTTTATTCTAATATCTATATTTTTTCCAAAATTAGTTCTGTAATATAAACAAATTTGTGCATAGATCACAACTACATGTTTGAAAATGGTTTGCTCCACAATTATGTTATAATTAATGAGATGTATAGTTGATAGTATCATTGTATTAGAGTAATATATAGAATCTTAAAAATAGTCACCTATGTACTTTCATGTTGATTTCATGATAGTTAGAATAGTTTTATATATCTTTAATTTTTATTTAAAATATTTATATTCTAAGCAAATCTATTCTTTCGATTAAGGCCTATTTTTTCTCCGATCATTATTTTATATACTTTAATTATTATTTTAAATTATATTTTCATATTAAATTTTATTTTATCAAAATTTAGTTTTAAATTTAATTTAATATTATAATTGAAATTATTTTTATAAAGTTTATTTCTTTTTAATTATATTTCAGGAATTATTTTTTGTTATACTAGAATTTTGAGCTGAAAATCTAAATTATAAAAATAATAATTGATAGTAGAAAAATAGAATACGTTCATTTAGATGAGTGTTTGGCGATGCACTGATCTTTTTCTTATTTAGGAGGCATTTTGCAAAACGTTTTTTAAAAATAATTTTATTTTTATTTTTTAATATATTTTTTTATAAATATTTGAAAGTTTTATTTAAAAATTAAAAATTAAAAAGATTTAAGTAATAAAATTGTTTTATTATTTATTTTTATTTTTAAAAAAACTTATTTAAAAAAATAAAATATGTTGGTTTTAAAAACTTCTATTTTGATTGTTGTTGTATTGAAAACAACAGCTTATTATCACGAAACTGGTGAGAGATCTATTTCGGACGATATCCATTTTCTAAAAAAGTAATTGATGGGCTGATTATGCAAACTTTGAAAGGCTAACAAAGCAAATGCGCGCATCTCCATTCTCCACACAAGTTATATTACAAAATACACACACCACAAACGAAAGAAAACAAAATGAAAAATAAAGCCGAAATCAGACCGGTAAGAAGAAAAAAAAGAATTCACCACTAAAAAACCAAAAATAATTGAAAAAAATCAACATAAATTAATCAAGAAAAGTAGCGAAGTGGGCGGTGGTGGAGGGAAGGAGAGAGAGAAAGCGTCGAAGGAAGAAAAGCAATCAAAATCATTGTCAGTATATTTTTTGTGTTGTAAAACAAATGGAGAAATCAACACTCTTCTCTTCTTCTTCCTCTTTCTCCTTCTCTCTATATTAAATATTGTTATTATTAATCAACATAGAGAGAAGAGTAGAGAGAGAAACCATACCTTTCTTTTCTTTCTTTCTTCTTCCATTCTTATTGATTGATTGAAGCAAAGCTCACCGATCTCCTATTTGGTTTGGTTTCTTATTGTATTCGGCTTCGATTCTCTCGATCCGGCGCTGCAATCGATTCCCGTTGAAGGGTGCTCAGCCGTTGCAGATTCATTCAATCTATAAAATCCTTTTTATGCTTGTTGTCCGATTTCCCGCTTCTTCTTCTTCTTCTCCTCCTAAATCGGACAGTCTGTTTCCAGTTCTGACTCTATAATTTTTTGAAAGTTTTTTTCTCTGTTTCTCTTAATTTCGTTCTTCAAATCAGCTCTGGTGATTTAATTTTGTTGAGCTCACCCCATTTCTCTAATCTCTTTCAATTACTTTGATTCAGCTATCGATCTGGTAGCTTTTTGTTGTTGTTTGTCTATCTAATATCAAATTATCTATGTATCTATAAAACTTTCTCATAACTCTGATATCCGGCGATAGCGTTATCAAATCTCTCTCGTAGTTACTGTTGTTATTGTTCATCAATCTGACATTTATATTGTATATAAATCAAACAAAGAGAGTGTTGTAAAATCTCCGATCTCCGGCAAAGCGATGCGGAAGCGAACGGCGCCAGCAGCTGCAGTGGGACCCACAGCTGCAGTGGCAGCAGGAGCAGCATCGGCAGCGCCGGAGATTCGTTACCGCGGCGTTCGTAAGCGTCCGTGGGGACGATTTGCCGCCGAGATCCGTGACCCGGTGAAGAAAACCCGAGTCTGGCTCGGAACCTTCGACTCGGCCGAGTCCGCGGCACGCGCTTATGACTCGGCCGCGCTCGCCCTCCGGGGCGCTAAAGCTAAAACCAACTTCCTACCTTGTTCTTCTTCATTCCCACCCATCCCCTTCCGCCACGTTTCACATTTCCCCGTTCACCAACCTCAACAGCTACACCTTCATTCAAGCCGGCATCCAACTTCAAGCTCTATGAGCTCCACTGTTGAATCTTCTAGCGGGCCACGTAGATCGGTACCTTCTCTATATCGGCCAACCAATCGGGTTCCTCCACGCATAACTGATGATGATTGCCGGAGCGATTGTGGGTCTTCCTCTTCCGTTATCGACGATGATGGCGTGGAGTGTCAGATGTCTGCATACCGTCAACCGTTACCGTTCGATCTTAATCTGAGTCCGCAGGCTGACGGCGAAATGGACGCTGGAGAGCGTGATCGTGATCCAGATCGGGATATTTTCTTGTGTACTGCTTTACGGCTTTGATTACTACCCAAACAACACAGTTATCAGCAATCGTCCAAGGCGAAGGAAAAGCGTACTGTGATCAATGGTTTCTTTTTTCTGTTCTTTCTTTTTCTTTTGTTTTATTGAGAATTATTATGAATATTTCGCTGCTTTGCTTTCTTGAATATTATCTAGTGAGGCAGAGTGTGGAAGGTTATGTGAGAAGAAATTGATATCATCTTAAAACTAGATATATATTCTGTAGTTCTATGTTTTTCTTGGATCTGCAAGGGTCTCCGGTGCACTCTTTTTTTTTTCTTGTACAAATATCATTTGCTAATTGAATGAATAATGAGAAGAAAAAAGAAAAACCAGATAGAAACACGAAGCCTTAAAATTGTCGAGTCAGTAAAGATTTGGTTTATGTGAAGTTGTGAATATTGTTTTGCTACATTTGTTAGAAGTTGTCAACATAGATGGAAAACCTTCGTTGAATGGAGAATTTCTCTCAGTGACTGTTGGGCACATTTAGCATGGCTTGCATAATGTTGAGATGTGAAGCTAGATCGGGGTTCATTCATTCTCCAAATTTAGATGATTTTTGTACGAGTGCTTCTGTTCACTTTCCATTCTCAATTTTTAGTTCATGGTCTTTCTGCAAGCTAGATCTTTTGAAGGTTTTGCATTGTTGAAGCTTTAACCTTGTATTGGAACCGTTCGCCAAACATTCTCTTAATATTTTATCCGGTAGCTGTAGATCATATTGCGTGGTGTTGGCATTACGGTCAGTTTTCTTTGGACCGGCATAGCTCTCATCTCCCCAGCTACTCTTATCTAACTTCCAACAAATATTATCTGTTATTAGAGAACAACTTTGTGATGCTCCTACAATTTTGCACAAGTCTAGAAGTTTCTATCTTTCTTCAGTGTTTTTGTTGAGCTGCAGCAGCTTTATAGTTATATTTTGAAGCTCTTAGAAAAAATATTTTTTAAAATAAAATATTTTTATTAAGTAATAATATTAAATTATAATACAATTTTATAATGTAAATTTTTAATATTTCTAAATTTTGAATAAAATTTATAAAATATTATAAAAATACGTTTAGTGAAAAGTTTTAGAAAATATTTTTTTGAAAATAATGTCAAACGTTTCCTATATTTCTACATATTTGTAACATAATATGTTACGAGTGAATTTCATGTTTAGGAAATTGTTATAATTTTATCGGTACTTATGTTTATTTAAAAAAAATCCACAAAATTATTTTGCTAACAATTTGTTTTTAGAAATTTATTTGAGTTACTTTTTGACAATTAAACAAGCCCAAAAGATATGCGAGTAGAAGAGGTGACTTTTATTTTTTAATACATTTTTTATAAATGTATAGAAAATTTATTTTAAAATTTAAAAAAAATTACGTATTATATTTATTTTTTAGATAAAAAAATAAAACTTATTTTTAAAGACAATTAAAAATATTTTCTATTTTTAAAAAAAATTATTTTATATTTACTCCCAAACGGTCCAAAGATAGCTGTATGATAATAGTTGATATAAAAATATAGTTGTTGAACTGATATATTTGTTTGGTCGTTTTTGTTTGATACGTTTAAAACATATTTGGCAGTACTTATAATTTTTTATCAAAATTATTTTATTTTATCTATTTAAAATTTTACCAATTAAAAATATAATAATATATATATAATTTTGTTATTTTTAATAAAAAGTAAACACACTTTTTTAAAATTTAGAATAATATTTTTAAAAAGTTTTTATTTTAGCAATTTCAAACTTTCCCTGTGTGTGGACGCATAGCGCTGACTGGAATATTGTTCAACAAAGACTGCTACAATTTTTAGATAGTTTTCTAATATTTGAAGCTTACGCTGTTAAGAAAGTTCTGGCCAGCTTTCAGATTTCGTAGAACTGAATGCAGTGTGATAAATAATATTTTTATTAAATAAATAATATTTACTTAAAATAAATAATAAATAAATAATATTTTTATTATTTATTAAAATTAATTTAATAAATGAGTGCTTCCATTCAAATAAATAATATTTTTATTAAAATTAATTTTTTTATTTATAAATAAAAGTACATAATAATAAAATTTTATAATATAAAATATTTATTTAAAACTTTTTTAATAAAGTTTATAAATTTATTAAATATTATAAATAAAATATTTTAGAATACAGGAAATGAAATAACAAATAATTCTAGTTTTTCTTTTTTTTTTTTCCGTCCGAAAGTTTTCTTTCGACTAAAAAGTTATATACTGATATTTTATATTTTAAATAATTTATTTTTATTTTAAAAAATGTTTTGATAAGGACGTATTTTTTTACTGTATGTGATTTATTGAGAAGTGATTTACTATAGAATAAGTTATCATAAATAATAATATTGAAAGTAAAATCAGTTATTATATATTTTTAGTTGAAACAAATTTTTTATATTTTTTATTTAGTTAGAAATTAATTAAACGTTATTTTTAGTAAGATTTCGTTTGGTAATGCTTAAAATAAAAAAATCTTAAGAAAACTTATTTGAGACTTTTGAATAAATGAATTTAGCTTTTTTACGTATCAAAATAAAAATTATATAATTTAAATACAATTTATCTATACTTTTAAAAATTTTTAAAAGATTTAACTATTACAAAAAGTTTACTAAAAAATGACAAATTAAATAAATCAATAAAATAAAATAGAGTGCCATAAGAGCTCTTAAGTTGTGAGGTGAATGAACACTTAAAAGATGCGTGTGGTAAATTAGTGCTATATGATTAAGATTTTGTAAATATTATATAAATAAATATATATATATATATATATGGATTGGGATAGGGCATTCCATCTTTAGGGGCACTTTTTTCAATCTAAAATTTCAAATTCAATCTCCACCGTTAAATATGAAAAACTATTAGTAAAAAATATACTGATAAAATTTCAATTCAATCGAAATACAAATCAACTCTATTCGGCGTTTGATCAAATGATATAAATAATAATTTTGATAACGATATTTTTTTTTTATGTCATTTTGATCAAGAGATTTGATGGAGATCAATTCATAATTCGATTGAGTTAAAATTTTATCGTCGTCTTTATAACTCATAATTTTTTTATCCAACGGTGGAAATTATATTTAAAATTTTTTACGCATCTTTTTAGAAGGAGTGCCCTAAGGTGCTCCAAAAAATGGGATGCCTTTATCACCACCCTATATATATATAAAATTTATTATTAAAAATTTAATTATTAAATAAAAACATATGATATATAAATAATTAAATAGATTAAATAGTTAATCTTAGGTTGAGTGGAATCCATCAAATCTGAATTTAATTCAAATGAATTTATATTGGATTTGTAAATCGGATCATATATTGTGACATGAATAAGTTGATATCTCTGTATTTTATTTGCCAAAGTTGTTGAACTATTTTGTTATAGGAGATTCTTTCTGCAATCAAATTGCTTCTCTTAGGCAGGAATATTTTGTATTAAGGATAACTGATATAAGGTTTTGAGTTTATTTTGTATTACACGTTTAAAGTTTCATACCTATTTTATTTCAATTCAAATTTATAATTTCCTAATTAAAATTTAGTTGGGTATTAACTTTTAAGAAAAGTGTATTAAAATATAATAAAATAATTTTAAAACTTTCATTAGTAGAAATTTTTGAAACTTGTGTTTTTGTAATTGTCTTCTTAAGTCGAGATTTTTATTTAAACAAACTTGTTTTTTTAATCTAATTTAAAAGAATTATATGTATAACTATTCTAGACGTCTTATATTTTTAAAGTTAAATTATATCAAAAACTTTTTAGAAACAAAAAATTCGAAAAATAAAAAAGCAATTGAGAATCACTTCTAAATTATATGTGTAGGCATTAATTTTACAGTACTTTTTAACAACTTCTTATTTAAATTGTATTTTAAATTAATTTTCTTAATTTAAAAATATAAAAAATAATATTGTCAAATTTTTATTGTTATTTTTAAATTTTTTAACTTAAAAAATAAAACGCATTCTCTAAATTTTTTTACATATTCTTTTATCTTAGAAATTTTTTTTTATAAGTAGCTTATCGATAAATTGAGAGAGTCAAAATTGAACGCAAAAAGTAAAACAAGCCCGCGGTATATTAGGTTGTGTTTATATTGAAATAAATTAAAATTTTCAATAGTGAATTAAAAAATTAAACTAAAAATTAAAAATATTTAACTAAAAATAAATTTTTGTAATAAGTTTTAAAATTAAAAATTTAATAGGAAAATTTATTTTTAAAAATTTTATTTATTTCGTATGAGTTCACATGATGATGCATGATAATTTTTATTATATTTATATTTAGAAAAATCAAACTTATTTTTATAAAATTTTAATTTTTTAATTTTAAGCATTTTTAAACGTACCTGTAACGTGCTTCTCTTCTCAAAATCAATTATTTTGGTCAGTTGTGAAGACTTAAAGTTGACATTTGGGAGTGCTTATCCCAAAAATAACTCTTCAAATTTATATTTTATATTTTATATTATATCTTGTATAAATATCTATAAATTTTGTTTAAAAATTTAAAAAATATAAAAAAATTTTACATACTGAATTTTTTTAATACATATTTTTATTTTTTTTAGGTCAAAAAAATAATAATTGCCACTAGATGAAAAGCTATTTTATTTCCCTTCATGGAGTGAATATGTAACACTACGTTCAAGCTTAAGGGTCCATTTAAAATACATACGTTACTTCTTTAGTTTAGATTAAAAAAAAACCTTACTTGTTTTAGTAAAATTTGTCTTTTCTAACTAGTAGTTTATCTCAAACGGATTCTTCGGCTGTAGCAGGTTAGGCATTTGGGCCGATCTGGGCCATTGTATCTTAGCTCCAATGGCCTATTTGAGCAGTAACAATTAAAAAAATTAAATTCATTCCATTCAAATAAATATTTTATTATTTTTTGATTACGTTCGATTAAAAATACCATAATATCTATTACGAAACCAAAATCTTTATTACATGCATTATAACCATGCGACGAACTTAGGACTCAAAATTAATTGGCTACGAAAAGAGTGAGCCCAAGTCATTATGAAAATTATTTCAGAATTATAAGTAATGTGAGATTAAACTATTTTTTAACACATGCCCTCCAGCAGAGCATTTCTTTTCGAAATTGAATTGATGTGGGCTACGTGCCCTGTAATTATGGATAAAACGGACAATCTGTCTTGAAATGAAATAGGCTACTTGCTATAGAATGTAGCGGATAACTTTTTTTTAAATGAAACGGGCTACTTGTCATAAAATGAAGTGTGCTATTTTTACTCTAAAATAAACCGGACCATGAATACCCTGAATAGATATAAATAATAAGTTAAATTTAGCCCATATTTTGAGTCGATCTGATCCAAACCGCTCTGATATTATGTGACGAATTTAAAATTTTTCTCAAAATCAATTGGCCATGAGAAGAATGACCCAAGTCTTTATGAATATCATCTTAAAACTTTTGATAAGTAATATGAAACTAAATCATTTTTTAACAAGTCACGTAAGTATTACATAATAATGCTATACAGTACATGGTTTTACCATATAAAATTGTACTTTTTTCAGATATTAAAAGTGTGTTCTTCTCATATAAAATAATTTTCTGAAAATAATTTTGAAAAAATAAACTTTTAAAACCCAAATTATAAAATAATATATATGCAAAATGAAATTATTTTTGGATGAAAATGAACACAAAGTAAATGCATCCTTCAATGTCAAAGCAACATTACATACTGCAGTCACCCGAGAAATTTCCAATTTCAAGAAGGATAAGAAGTAGGATTATTTTTAAGAAGCAGAAACTAGCAATCAATATATAGCTAATAAACTAATTAAACCCATCTGTTTAATGTCTATAATATTGGATCGACTCCATCTCACTGCATGCATACTTGTTTCCCTCCTCTTCAACTTAGTTGATCCTGCAAAATTTCATTCAGCAAAGCAAGAATTAAGAGAAGTTCATATTCACCAATTGATCAAAGACACTATTTTTTCTGTCTTGGTTTCGTTCATGAAAGAGTTAAACATGTAACGATCATACGTAAACATGTCGTACGTAGTTCTTTCAAATTAATGGCTATATTTTCGAGTTTTGAATCCTTACAGAGTGCAGTTGTAGGTAGGGCTGATGGGAATATTGAGCTGAAGCTTGCAGGCCGGAGGCAACCACTTCGCTCTTTCATGCTTCACTCCGAAAGACGGACCAGTCCTTTCCAAACACTCACATAACGCTCGTCTAGTCGTAGTCGTCGTCGCGATCTTCTCCAACCCTTTTGCGCTCTTGCAGCACTCTGCAGTCGGCTCAGGTGGTCCTGCTCCGAGCAGAAACGTTCCGCAGGGTATTAGAGCGTTCACCGCATCGCCGCAGGACACAGTTCCTGTTGCTTTGTTACTACCTCTGCCCGCCGCAGCTGTGCCGGACATTGCTACTGCTGTTAGAAGCAGTAAAGCTGCTAGCACGGTTGTTGCCCGGAGCTTTATCGCCATTGCTAGCTGTGTGCTACTACTTGTTCTACTGATGAGAAGCTCAGTGTAAATATAGGTGAAATTTAACATTATAAAATGATAAGAAAATAATTGCAAAATTAGTCGAATGAATTTATATTGTGCAATAAGAAGCTAGTAGAATGGTGATATTAAGTTTGCGAAGCTTTTGCAAAATTGTTTATGATATGTTATGCACTTATTAATATATAAAAGAGAAATACTATGTGTTTACATATTTTAGAAAATAAAACTTTCTAAAATAAAGATATTTTAGCAAATTTTTTAAAAAATAAAATTTATTTTTTCGATTAAATATTTTTAAAATAAATATAATAAGATTTTACTAAGCAAATTTTTTATTTTAAAAAAATTTTAAAAAATATTATTAAAAATTTATTAAAAAGTATGTAATGAAAAGAAGTTTTTGAAATTGAGCTAAAAAATATTGATCCTAGTAATACGAAACTATAATATATAGTTGAATAGTTGATGATCTTAGCCTTAGATGATATTTTGAAGGGATGGTAGCTAAAACATATAATTCAAAGCTCTGTTTTGCAATATACTTGAATTAATTGTTTTAGCATCCCAATATGTTGGTTCTACCTAGTTAGGTTATGCAATAAATAACAATTTCATTCATTGCTATCCATCTATCTCCAACTCACTTTCTTTAATCAAATATTCAAGATAACGTAAGTTTTACTTTTTTAATTTATAGTAGTTAGGTTAATTAATATTCCAACTTCCTACTAACGCCCTTATTATTAATTTTTTATATAGACCAAAAATATTTATTGATTCAATTAATAAGTAACTTCTAAATTAAATATATAAAAAACTTATTTTAAATTAATTAGAATAAATAAGTATAAAATTGAAGTGTTTTTGTTTTAGGATATCGCAAAATTTAGTTGGGGAACCAAAATAGTTGACACGGTCCAAAAATATAAAACAGGATCATGTTGGTAAATCTAATTTTTTGATGGATAATTTGAATTAATGATTGGAAATTAGTTGGTCGATCAACTGCCACCAACACGAAAAAAAACCCTACAAATATGTTAAATTTGGCACGAACATTAGGTGCAAATATCTTAAGTGCTTTTAATTGTTTAAAAAATATTTCATATTTTATAATAAATTTATATAATAGTTTAAAAAATTTTAAAATTTGAAAAACATTTTATGTTATAGAATTATTATTATTTTTTAAATAAAAACATTAAAATTTGTTTTTGATATATTTCATAATATTAATTTTAATTTTATTAATTTTATAAACACTTCAAATAATGAATAAAATAAAGAATAATATATAAAGATGCACAAATTATTATTTTCTCATCTATAACGCAATCATTTCTTGAAAACTTTCTTAGAATATATTCTTTTGTTTAAGATATAGATGTTGAAGAGATTACAAACATTAAACATGCTTTTTAGTTTATTCATATGTCTTTAAGTTTTTAACTTTTGGTTCATTTTTCTGTTGTTCTATTGTTTACGGAGAAGTTTTGAAATATTTAAGATAAGAAGTTTTTATAAATAAAAGATAGGTTAACATATTTTTCAAATACTAAGTTGAAAATTTAAACTATTATATACAAATAATATGTTTTTAAATATTAAAAATTTTACAAAATATTATAAAAATTTTAGTAAAAGCATAATAATTTTTTTGAATTAAAAACACACACAATAAGCTATCCCAAATCTATTTTCTAAATATTTAAAAATATTTTTCATTGTAGAATTTTTTTTGAATAAGCATTCCTAAGCCAAACATTTTAAAAAATTCTATTACATAAGTATTAGATTTTAGTGATATTTGAAATCATATTTATAATGCATTCCTGTAGTTTAGTTTGACTGTTTATTTTTGTAATGCAACAATTAATTTTAGTGGTCGTGTTTTATTAATTAATCAAATGAAGAATGATTTCCATAAGTTCTTCAGGTGTTATGTATGCCATTATTTAAAAGGTGTTGAAAATGTGTATCATGAGAATCAACTATGAAGAATGATTTTCATAAATTTTTCAGGCGTGTTTCAAATGTCCGTAATTAAATTTTATGAAAGTGAAAAATAAAAAATAAAATTTTTTAAAAAATAAATTGGAAGTAAAGTTTAGTTTTTATGTTTTAATTGATTCTTAAAGTGAGTTGAAAATGAATAAAAAAAAATATAGTAGAACTTAAGTTCTATTTATGTAGAACTGGAAATTGAACTCTCAGTTCTATTTATAATTAAAACATAAAAAATTGATAGAACTCTAATTCTGGCGGGAGAAATTAGAGTTCCACCAACTTAAAATACACCTAAAAATCGCTTATGTTTTGTTTATTTAATTTTATAAATTCATTCAAATTGAGCTGCTATTGAGCTCGAAATATAAAAAATATATACCAAATTGAGTGCAAAGGTAACAGAGCGTTACACGTATAAGGTGTCTTTTTTTTCACATAAAAATCATTTTTTAAAAAAATATTTTTAACTAATTTTTTTAAAAAAAATTATTTTTAACTCATTTTTTATTATAAAAAATTATTTTCAACTTATTTCTAAATATAAAAAAATATTATTTTCAATAATACTATTTCTAACAGCTTATTTCTAAAAAATTTACTTTTAAAATCGAAAAAAACGCACCCATAGCTTCTAAAGATCTTGCTAAATTTTTATTTTTCTAAAAAATATTTTAAATTTTTTGAAAAATAAAATTGATTTTATTTATAAAAGATAATAAAACTATGTTATACAATATTTTTATCAAATGTTTATATTTTCTAAATAATATACTTGTGAAACAAAATAGTAAATTAAAATTATAAAATAAAATGAAAAGTTTTGCGAAAAAACTTTTGAACTCGTTGGGTGTCATGATCCAAATACGAGATACTAAGGTTTTATTTCCAACGTACCAAATTTATTTTTAAATTAAAATAAATATGAACTTTTAAATAAAATTTTTGTTTATTTTTAAAATTTAATTTTAAAATTCACTTTTAATACAAACTTATTTTTTATTAAATATATTTAATTTTAAAAGTTGTTATTCACTTTCAAAAAGTGACTTTAACACAAAGTAGATATACCTTAGGAGCTTGTATCAGTTATAATAAAATAAATTATAAAAAATAATTTAAAACAATAAAAGTGATTGTCGAAATTATTTTTTATATTTATTGTATTTGGAAGCCAAAAAAAAAAGAGTTCCGACCAAGCTTATAGAACACCCTAAATTTTTACGACTTTTTTTCAATTATTCATACGATGTTAGGGAGTGCTCGTTGAAAGAAAACCTTTTTTAAAAAAAGTATTTTGGAAATTTTTAATAAAATTTATTTTTTTACTTTAGAAAATAATAAAATAATTTTAAAAAATTTACGATGTAAAACTTTTTATATTTAAAATTTTTTTATAAAATATTATAAAAATTTATTAAAAAACGTAAAATAAAAAATTAGAAAAAAAAAATTTCCTCAGACATGTCTTTAGGCAGTGCAATAAAAATACCCAATTTGTTCGCAGTTTACTCGATGTTTTTTTGTGCAACATTGCTTAAAACCTTTAGCTGCAGCATTTCATCGAACATCTCGTAAGCATAGCCTTCTCGAACAAAACAAAAATATTTCTTTTGCAAGAAAAATTCCATCTACCTATGGTTTGCCAGATCCTATTAACCACAAGAACCTAAAAACTTAAAAACATTCATACGAATGAAAAATAGAGACCTGGATAAGTAGACGACGATGTTGCGGTTTCTTTTATTTTCTTTCTAATCATTGCCATGAACGCAGACTTGAGAACAAATATTTCAAGCTTCTGTATTTGGACTCCATTGTACTAAATATTTTAAAATAGGCTACATACATAAAGCGTTAAGTAGATAGAATATTTGCAATATAGTTCCACCAATATAGGAATTAATATTTCTAATTAACTAAAACTTCACAAAGGTACAAACTTCTGCGAATAAAGACTGCAGCTGTCCGGCTCGCTCAACAAAGATTTCAAAGCGAGCGAGAGATAGATTCAAAATTCGTTCGTTTTTTGTTTCTTTGAGAGAATTGTTAGAGAAAAGATTCAAAAATTTGTTTTTGTTATCTTGAGAAAGGATTCAAAGTTTGGGAAAGGATGATTGAATCGGAGAAGAAGAAATTGGGGAGGAGATTGGAAGGAAAGGTAGCGATCGTGACGGCATCAACGCAAGGGATCGGGTTTGGAATCGCCGAAAGGTTCGGCAGCGAAGGCGCTGCAGTTGTTGTTTCTTCTCGAAAACAAGTATCAATCAATCTCAATAATACTCTTTTTTTTTTCGATTGGTTCTGTTCAATTTGACTCATAAAGTCAAGAAATTGACTACGTAAGAAAGAAAATTTTAATTTTAGTGAATGATTGAGTTTTTAAATTGAAAGTTGAGATCTTGAACTTGGATAAGCTCTAACTGAGCTAGCGTTTTAAAGTTCACTGAGTTTGAGTTGATTGGTTTTGCTAGTGTATTGATCAATAATTGCTGCATTGTTTTGTTTGGGATCTTTGATTGGTTTTTGCAGAATAATGTGGATAAGGCAGTGGAGAAGCTTAAGGCGAAGGGGATGGAAGTGACAGGGATTGTCTGCCATGTGTCTGATGCGCTGCAGCGGAAGAACTTGATAGATAAGACTGTCCAGGTATTAATTGTTTCTTGTACTTGGATGAAGACTGGTTCTTTGGTAGTCTTGCAAAGGATCTGGAGAGCTGAGATTAGTATTTTTACAGTAATTCGTAAAGTTTTACGTTAAAGCTGATATTGTTTGCTTTTAGTTTGGATATAGAAGTCAATAATGGAAGCATTTCCTTGCCGATGAATGTTCGCGGCTTGAGAACTAACACACATGTATGTGCTTTTATTGTAGATATATGGGAAGATTGATATAGTTGTTTCAAATGCTGCTGCCAATCCGTCAGTAGATGACATTTTGCATATGCAAGAATCAATTCTAGATAAGCTTTGGGAAATTAATGTGAAGGCAGCAATACTCCTACTGCAGGTAAATTGCATGCTCTAAACCTTTCAGTACCTGCAGCTGCAAAATTTTACTTGTAACACCATTTCTGTATAGGCTGCTGCTCCGCACTTGAGTAAAGGATCATCCGTCATACTAATTTCATCTATTGAAGGTTATCATCCAAAAAGATCATTGGGAATGTATGGGGTCACAAAGACTGCCCTCCTTGGGCTAACAAAAGTATGTTGGATCCCTTTCGCACTCAGATTTTTCAATTTTGAAGATGCACAAAACTTTTGCTTCAATACATTATGAAATGAGTTAGTAGCATTGAAGCTTATTGGTCGTTTGTCCATATCATGAACTACATCCTATCTACGGGTAGCCTACTGGAACATTGTAATACCTTAATCTAATTCTGAACTGAGGAAAAACACCCTGGATTTGCATCATGCAGTGCTATGTGATTTTCTAGTTTTTAACTCAACTGTCACAGTTGCATTGTTCATGCAATCTCTGTGATTCTTTTATAATTGTGTCTTCATATGTAGTGGGTCAACCATAAGAAGTTTCTTTTCTAGCTTTATTGAATCTTGTTGTACTAAATAAATCTAAGAAAGATGCAAACTACCTATATCATTTCAAATGGTGCTTAAATGGAACTTGTCTGTGGAAATTTTAATCTGAAAGTAACACATAAAGTAATGAATATAGCAATTTAAAAGGGGCTGCTTTGTCATAAATAAATGTAGTGTTAGAATGGTGTAGTGTTATGCAAGTAATTGCTTATACTGTCAGTCCTTGTCTACAGATTGTGTGAAAGAGTTCTTTTTAGACCTAAAATTATGCCAAAAGTAGCTGTCTCAGTGTTTCTGAAAGGTAGTTCTCATGTTTTTTTTTCTTGCATTGATTACTAGGCCCTTGCCAATGAGATGAGTCCAGAAACCCGTGTTAACTGCATTGCTCCAGGGTTTGTGCCCACACATTTTGCAGATTTCCTAACGCGATCAGACTCCATTGTAAGTATCTTATGCACAAACTTCTCTGTTACACAAAATGTTTTGTATGTGCCCACAAGTTCGTGTTTTAAAATCCTTAGTAAATGTTTCCTGGATGTTAGTGTTTGTTTGATTGTTCATGGAGCACCTAAATTTAATCAAATATTTTGCTATTTAGACAGGTTTTAACCAACTTCATTACTACAGCATTGTTTTACTTCCTTTCATTTGTTTAGTTCGGTGTGAATTGTTGACTTCAACTTCATCAATGAATGTTTAAGTTAAAGTTTCAGGCATTCAGCTTACTTGTGAATTGACTGGTGGCTTTATTCACAGAGGAAGTCCATCGAGGATAGAACTTTGCTTGGACGACTTGGGACTACCGAGGACATGGCTGCAGCTGCTGCCTTCCTGGCATCTGATGACGCATCCTATATAACAGGAGAAACCATTGTGGTTGCTGGAGGCATGCCATCAAGGCTTTAACCAATTTTGGAGCCGAGCAATCTGTACTGTAGCCAATCTTGTACGTATTGTCAAAGAAAATAAGCTATTTTAGTTCAATAATATATTCAGCTGTTTAAATTTAGAGCTGATAATACTTTTTAGTGTAGCTTCCACACATTATTGAGTTGCAACTCCATACAGCATGGAGAATCAATTTTTTCTGGTTTATCAAATTTGTTGATAAATATATCCATTGATTTTACTGAAATAGATTGGCGACCCAGTTTAGTTTTCTTGGCTGTGATTGTGAAAAGAAGTTTATTTTAAGCCTTTTGAGAAACAAGTTTGTTTTTTTTTCCCTAAAAAATTATATATATAAATTTTATGATAATACAATTTATTACATATTTAAGTTTTAAAAAATATTTTAGAAGATCTTTTAAAACTAGAAGTTAGAATGAAATGAAAATCTTTTCCCAAACATGAAGAATGTTATAACGCTTGCTTGTAGCTGTTTGAACTTAGCTCTAGATTTGCCTTCTACATAAACGGGGGGTTTTTAAAATTACTTATAAAATAAAATTTTTATAAAATAAAAATATTTTTTTATTTAAAAAATAAGTTCTATTTTTTTTACTTTTAAAAAATAATAAAAATATGTAATAAAAAAATTTCGTAAAATTTTTCTATATTTTTTAAATTTTTAAATAAAATTTTTATATATTTATAAAATATGTATTAAAAATATAAAATTAAAAATTAAAAAAAAGCGTCGGAGAACGCTAAACCAAACGCTCCATTTTTGTGTTTACGGAACCAGAATTACCTTTTAGGTTTTGTTCTTTTTATTTTTACAACTCACTTACTTCCACTAAATATTTACTTCTACCCACTTCTAATTATACAAAAAAAATACAATAAGTCACTTTCAGTTTTCTTTTCCACAAAAGAATATCACTTTTAACGAGACTATTTATAGTAACTCATTTCTAACTCACTTTTGGCACTAATTCCGTTCTCAGTGATGAACTCAATATATACACCACCTATTACTTATTTTATTTGCAGCCTCAAATAACAAAAGTCGACTATCAAACATAAGCAACAGCATGACTTGCAAAACTAGGCAAAGGCCCTTTAGCAAACTCCTCCGATGCCGAAAGAGCGATGCTGCTCTTACATACACAGAAAGTAAACGACCTAACAAAACATTACATAACCTATCTACAGATTACATACACTTATTGCTTACATAAAAAAGGGAACCCATGTTTCACCTGAAATTCATTTGACCCGTATCAGCAAAACGTTGGTTGGTTTGTGATGGGTACTTCAATTCATGGTGAGAAATCGTAGGCACTTTTGAGGGGCAATTAGTGGAACACAACTGTTACATGTGCTACTAACAGGCAACGTAGCCATTGACGTGATATGGATGCCAGTTGTTTTTGTATGATTAATGAAGAAAATGTTCTTGTGCTTCTTTAGTACTCTGATGACACTTAGCGGTGCTCCCATCTCTGAAATACCTGTTGCAAACTAGCATTTGTGAATTATAAGATGAATATGGAATAGCATTCGATGAATGCTCAATACAAGCAACATAACACAAAAATTAGTCAGGCAATATAAGTTTACTTTTACTATATGGATTACTGCTCCCATAGGTTTGATAACTAGTTGTGTCAAGTTGAATTCTGATAGTCTCCTTTAGCATGAAAAAAACCGAGAGCAACGTCTAAGCACTAACAAGTGACAAGTTTTCAGTGTGCAACAACACTGCAGCACATTCTAAGAGCAAAACCAGTACAACTCATACAAATAACATATCAAATAGTAATGCAATTTGAAGGAAACAAGCAAAAAAAGTTCAGTCAATTATAGAGGTATCATTAACATGATGAGTCATAGTGGATGGGCAATTTTGATAGAGTTTGGGTAAGAATTTCCATGTAAAAGCTGAAGCACGAAGCCACAGTTTCATCACAAGGTCACTAACCAGGAGATATATTCCATTGCAAAAATTAGGATTTCAATATAACACTAAGGAACTGAACATCCACATAGCTAAGTCACCTACTAGAATTTGTTTGCAGATGCTGTGTTGTTGTAAGGAAAGTATCTTTCTACAAGTATGTGTACACTATGCTTCTACAAGGATTACCATGACTATGAGTTCCTCTTCAACCAAGTGTGTTAGCCATATAGATTTGACAGGATATTATCCTACTCCTTAAATGGACTTAGGACAGGCTATATCATAAATGTAAAGTGGTTGGCTTTCTTGACGACATGGACGAAAAGGTAGTTCGAAAAACTTTGCTAAGCGACCAAACCAAAAAGAAATATGTAATCTAAATATGTGTGCAAAGTCTGTAACAATCTGGAGCAAACAACACCATAGTAGTTCTTTCTCGGAAGTTTTACCAGCATAACAATAAAGTGAAGCAACGAAATAGCATATTCATAGACTACACAAGAAGTGCTAACTTACCTCTGACTCCTGAGTACCTCTAACCCCATTTGTAAAGCTTATGGCTAGGATTAGCAGGTTTATCTTCCCATCCTCTATACTCCTGGAACTCGGTAGACACAAATACACATCTTGAGACTCTCACATAAGATGCTTCAAGTGGGTATACTGCCACAACTGACAACCTACCAAATACGAAGGAACAATTCAAAATGCACCAAAAGGTAAACGAAAACATATCATGCAAGAGCAGGGTTGCTAAAACTTATTTCTGCTTATCAAATCAATCATAACATGGCTAAATTACTTGAAAACGGAAACCATATTGATATCATTATCAAAACATCCTAGGAAATCCAAAGTCTACCAAGAAATCAATTCCTCTCATGTATGACAACATATACATTCGTGCAAAGATAAATTTTTTCTATGAGATAATATCAACTAAATTAAAGATAATTGAATTTACCCTGACCTTGACCAGTTTCCCAATAGGCAAATTTTCCCGATGAAGACTTCTCCACTCTCCATACCAGCAATACCAATTCCAGCAAAACATCACCAATTGTTACACCATCAGCGACCGGCTGCGACTAGGATTCCGGTCGCTTCACCGCAACCATACCAAGCACTCCGGCGCTGAGTCTAAGCACCATAACCCCAACGACGACAAAAGTTACACAGTCGGAATTCTAGCAGAAAAAATTCTGCTGCTGTCAAGCTTCGTAACATGTGTCCCGTACACAAGTGGAAAATTTTTTTATTGGTCGCAAGAGATTGCAGTGTGGGGCTCACATGGGAAATGATAAGTCCGGTAGGGGAGAGCAATGGGCCTGAAGATTTCCAGAGAGAGCTGAACTTCTAGAAGGAGAAGGAGGAGTGAGATCGTCGGAGGTAGGTGATGAAGCGAGATGTTTGTATTGTTTCATTATGTTGTAGGGCTTTTGGAGAGGAATAGGGGATTGATTTAGTTGGAGTATATTGCAACTAAAAGCATTGTTTTCTTTCTCCCTCTATCGCCGAAAACGGTGGTGGTGGCGGCGGCGAAGAAGGCGGCCACGGAGTTTCGGAAGAAGGTTGCGACCTTTATTGATTTAGTGAACGTGTAAGTTAATCTCCGTAGGTTTCTTGTTATGTCTCAAATCACGGCTCTCTTGCTTCGTTCGTGTTTGGTCGTACATCAAGTCCAACAATCTCCAGGTAATAATGTTTGATGAATTAAAATTTTTCTTTTTGATCTCTGGTTTTCGTGTGTTATCTCGTGCTGTTGATGTTAAATTTTGTTTCCATTAGTAGATGTCAGTAGTATGAATTTTGATCTGCCTGATCGTGCTTCGTGATTGAGAGAGAGAGAGAGAGAGAGACGTTTAGAAGCAATGGCTAATATTAGGAGCTTAGGAAAACATCAGAACTAGAATAAACTTCACTCGCACAAATTAGTAAATTAACGCTGAATTTTGTTTAGATTTATGTTTAAACTCTTCGTTAATCTCAGTTTGCTCTTCTGATTCATGGATAACTTTCTTTGTTCATTGCGTGTTGATTGATTCTAAGATTTATATACCTTAAGAGGGTGTTGTCAATCATTTTACTGGATCCGAACAATACAAACATTCAGATGCTAGACCAATCAAGAGTATTTTCAAAATATTTATTTCTGGATATTATGAAAAGAATATTGAAGAATATCTAGCAAAATTATAAGTATTGAAAATTTTCAGCATGCATACAATTCTACACCGCTCAAGTTTTCAGCCATCCGTTTGATCCTAACTTGATCTCTACACGTTGATTCATGAGGACATCCTAAAGATATGTTCTATGGGAAGAAGTCATATTATTTATTAAAAAAAATCTGTCACAAATTTTGGATGATAAAGCAGTAGGAACCCTAGAGCACACTTTGGACAGTTGGATGAATTTGCAGCTTCAAATCGATCCGCTTAAAACCTTAAGGAGGAAATAAATCAGAGACTTATTGAGAAATTTAATCTTTTTGCAGGATCCGAACAATAAGAATATTGTTTACTGTGATTAAAAGCTGAAGAGCATCTTATTGGGGAAGCATAAAGTCGAGCTTGCAGAACTTCCTGCACTTTTTAAACATCAAGTTTGAAAAGATCCAAAATAAGGTATTGTTTGTTATCCGAACTCCGTTTATAAGTAGTTGCTTGTGTGTTTCATCTTGAAGAATTCGAGCATTAGTTCTACTTGTTAGTTCTCGTTTTAGATGTGCCCAAAAGGGTATTGGACAAATGTAAATGTTTGTGTTTATTGGTTCATATGAAAATTGATACTATGCTTCATCTATTTCTCTTCAAAGAGAATATGCTATTTGTGTCTTCACTATGAAAAATAAGGTAGTTTTATGATTTTCACGAAGCAGGTATTCAATTTGGTACTCTAAATTTAGTTCTGCCGTGAAATGAAAGGGACATCAAGCTTGCAATACCTTCGGTCATATGCTACAGAAAGTTAATCATTATTGTGAAACATTTTACCTTCTGGATAAAAGTCTGAGATCAAGGTAATATAAAGGTCATTGTGCTTGCTCTTCTATTTAGTTCTGTTCCTGAGAGCCAATCAGTTGCAACAGGATGCCCATTTATTATAAAAGGAAAAAAAAGCTGCAGTTGTGCAGGGGATCTCTCTTTCTTAGAACGCATATGTTTTGCTAGTATCCTGTTTATTTGATCAGCATCGTGAAGATATCTTAAACTCTTAAATGGGAATCAAGAAAATTAAGTTTCTAATTTGCTTTGCCAAGGTTCTTTCGGACTTCTTTGTCCATTCTCTCAGGGTCATTCTCAGGGTTGATTACATGCAGAATTTGCGAGTTCTATCAATTTATGTATTTCCAGAGTTGCCGCAGATGCTGTATAGATTTCTTGTTTAAGCTGAAAGTTCTCTTGTTATAGACTTTAGTAAGTGCAGTATCAAGGTATATATTCAGATAAAATTGTTTGGATGGCTGTAGGCATTTGCATTTGGCATTATTGTCTTCGTTAGGATGTGAGACTTATCTTGAATCTTTGTAGTTGAGTTACTACAAGTAAGCTTTACCTTTAAAAAATGGCATTTGATATATTCTTTGCTTTGGCTGTCATCTGCAGAACTTGTGCCTCTTGACAATTGCCATCCTTAGACTTAAAGCTGCTTTTCTTTTTGGGTGGGTAGGGTAGATTACCCTTCTTCCCTACAGTGTGTTTTTTGATTATTCAGGAGCAGTTTGGTGCCTGCTGCTTTTGCATTTGCAAATTGATTGTTGTTGGGATGTGTTGTCCGTCCTGAGACTTCCTGACCAGTGTGGTGCACATCAGTTGCATGTGGAGATGCGGCTGACGTGCGCCGCATCAGCCTTTATTCTGCCAACTGCTAGGATTTGGAGCTGGACTTTATACTTTTCGTCACAAGCTAGCTTGTCCTTTTCATACTAGAGAGCACTTTGATCAATTTCTGTTCTCTACTAGTTCCCTAATATTGCTTGTACATGTGTAATATGCTGGCTTGGTTGATGCCTTACTGGGTAATGCTTTCCACTTGTTGTTTACTTTTGAATGTCGAAACAGGTCAGTAAGGTGGCAGAAACACCCTTGCTGATGATAGCTGGCAAGAGCATTTTGCTGCCTTCTCTCTTCTTCTCAAGGTGAATGCAACCTGAGGTCTTTGAACTGTGAGCATTTCCAGATAAGAAGGAAAGGTGGCCTAAGATGGATAGAAAAGAGGGAAAGTGCAGCAAAGGTGGTGAGCTTTTTGAACTACCAAGTCACATGAAATCCTTGACTCCTTCAAAGCTTTGCTTTTTCCTTCTCCTGAATCCCAAAAGCCACTATAAAATAAGTAAAGAGAGGGCCAGAAAGACGCTCACCCTCTCAAATCTCTCATCCAATCTTCTTGAATTGCTAACTATCTGTATTTTATCTCGAACGCAGTCCATAACTACTTTTCTTTCATTTAGCTGCTTGGTTTCCCTCAGACAGAAAGATTAGCCAAGAAGAACAGGGACAAGTTTTAGAGTTTGAAAATGCTCTTTCTGAGCAGATTCTGCAAGCTACTGTTTGTTCTTCCGTGATACCAGAGAGCACATACATACAAGTATATTCGTATACCTTGCTCTTATTCTTTCCTTCCCAATGTAAAAGCGGTTGATGCATAGATCAACCTGTAGTCATTGGTGATTAGAATTCTAAGCTTTTCGTGTCTTAAGATTCATGCATGTGAATTCCTAAGGTTTGTGTGGTTGTTCTTGCAAGGTTATCTCTGTAGCATGTTTAACCTGAATTCCTCCCTTGTTCTGCCTTTTCTGAGGGAACCTATACACCTTTTCTTTCCTTCTGAAACCATGGTTTTTGAACCTGTGAGAATGAATTTTGATCGCTACATAGTTTGTAATCCTATCTGGGAGCAGTTGCAATTCTTCCATTGCGTTGCTCTCAGCCTCTTCTCAATCTTTGCACAATCTTGAGCAGCAGTTAGGATCACTTTTGCATACATGGCTGCTTGCTTTCGAGCCATGCGGCTAGGAAAGAAGAAAGCCCGTGCCTTCTCTCTACCACCACCTCCAACTCCTGCTCCTCTGCCTTCCTTCTCTTCTTTGCCTTCTTCCTCCAAGTGGCCCAAGAAGCCTTATGAGATTGAAATTATGGAGAAGAAGAGATGGGATAGCTTGGAATCATGGTCGATGCTACTGGAACCTGGGAATGGGGAGAGTTCAGAGGCAAATCAGGGAGAACGAGAAGAATGGATGGCGGATCTTTCACAACTCTTTATTGGGAATAAGTTTGCTTCAGGATCGCATAGTAGGATTTATAGAGGGATTTATAAACAGAGGGCCGTGGCTGTCAAGCTGGTCAGAATTCCTGACCAGGAGGAGGAGACCCGGGAACGACTTGAGAAGCAATTTAAGTCTGAAGTTGCTTTCCTTTGCAATCTTTGTCATCCCAATATTGTTCAGGTTGGTTGTTTTAATTTTTTAACTCAGTTAAATACTAGGTGAAATTTTCTTTCCTTTCTCTTCTTCCATCATCTTGTATTAAACTTGTACTTAGGATATGAACTCATTGTTTCTGTTACATGTATTTCATGGATAATGCAATAATGTTTGTTTGCATAGGCGTATGTTGATGGTCAATTCTTTTATGAGTATGAAATTCCTGTTAGACCAGATGTAATGAAAGGAAATGATATGTATACGTTAACATTGTTGAGCTTTTATCTATATCTTCTTTTACTTGGCTTTCATGTGAACTTTGACATGGCAAGTTAGGATCTCATTGCGCTTTTCAGACTGGTATTTCAACTGCATCAATAAACTTTATTCGGTTTTAACTTTATAATAAACTCACCAATTTGTATTATGTAGTTGTACAGATGCTCATAGGGGGATGGGTTTTGTCGATTTGTAACTTTCATTAAAATGTTTTTAAATGAGCTGCTTTTGTCAATAATAGTGTCTGTTTTTATTTCTGCAGTTTATAGCAGCCTGCAGAAGGCCTCCTGTGTACTGCATCATCACCGAATACATGTCTCAAGGAACTCTAAGGATGTATCTTCACAAGAAAGAGCCTTATTCTTTATCAACTGAGACAGTTTTGAGGTTAGCCCTCGACATATCTAGAGGAATGCAGTATCTTCATTCTCAAGGAGTAATTCATAGAGATCTAAAGTCCGACAATTTGCTGCTTAATGATGAAATGCGAGTTAAGGTTGCTGACTTTGGTACGTCATGTTTGGAAACTCAGACCCGAGCATCCAAAGGTAACATGGGAACTTACCGTTGGATGGCTCCAGAAATGGTTAAGGAAAAACCTTATACCAGAAAGGTTGATGTTTACAGTTTTGGGGTTGTGCTCTGGGAACTAACAACTGCTCTTGTGCCATTTCAAGGGATGACCCCTGTGCAGGCTGCATATGCCGCTTCTGAAAAGGTAACACTATATTTCCATCTCTCATAGATAGAAGACAGTTCCAACAGTTTTTTACTGTTTGCAGAGATATCCAACACGTATCTATTAGGATCTAAAACTGAATTTTCAGTTACATGCATGACATGTTGCAATCTTCGTTAGCGCGAGTCATTCTAAAATTGTAGAAGAGCTGAAAGAAGGTCGTGATTGAACTTTGGCATTGATTGTTTTCCTGCTGCTTGAGGCATCAATACTACCTTGTTGATCATTGTTCATTTCAGAACCTGTTTGCAACATGTCCAAATTCCATTAAAATCATTTGGTCTTGGTGGTCAGTTACTTAACGTATATTGATTTGTATATATGAGCTTCAACATTATACGTTGATAAGTAGTGAAATTGTCACGCATGTTGCACGTTTATCTATAGCCAATAGCTCATGGATCAATCATACCGTCCTTAATATTTTGTAGAAGATAAATTAGCCGCTTTTTTCTGATGCTTCTATGTGCGTCTGTCTATTGACTTGAAGAAAGTAGTTGTACGTACCTTGCCAGTGTATGATCTTATTTTCTCTGCATTGCTGTATAAGGGGATTATATAACGAATTCAGTACGTAGAGCTGGTCTTCTGCTTAGAATATGCCCATTTCACTTCAATCTTTTTGACGTTATTTGAGTAGTTTTGTTTCTTTTCAGAATGAGCGACCGCCTTTATCAACTACGTGTTCGCCTGTCTTCAACAACCTCATCAAGAAGTGCTGGTCAGCAAACCCTTCAAGGAGGCCTGAATTCGCTTACATCGTTTCTGTGCTCGAGAAATTCGATGAATGTCTGAAGGATGGTCGCCCGATATTGGTACATCAAGAATTTAGAATTAGGTCTTCACTCCATGAACTCTTCAAAGGATGCATGCCTGTTTCTACTTCATCAATACCTGTCCATGCATGAGTTTGGAGCCAGCATCGAAGTCCTCAGTGGTAAGATTGTCAATGTTACAAATTACTGCATAGTCTTATTTATGGTCATTACGTATCTAGATGTTTGCATTGACATTTCTTTAAGGGCACGTATCAATTACAAAGAAGTCTGCTTTTTTTTTTCTCAGATATTGAGTTCAGGCATTTGATATTTATAATTATAAATTTTATTTTTTTAGTTTTACACTAACTTTTATTTTTATCAAAATTTAATTTTAAGTTTCACATTACGTATTTTAATTATCTTTCTAATTCTACTATTGTTGAAATTTGCTTTTCATATAAATTTGTTTTTACGAAATTCAGTTCTACAAAACTTAATTTCGTGTAATCGGAACATGCTGTTAGCTTCGTAAGGTAAATTATTTGTATATGAAATTTGTATAATTTGAAGTTCCCATCTGAACAAACTCAGTTGCTGTGGTCGTTGTTTTAATGTTTTTACAACACAGAAAACTCTTAAGAAAGGCGGTGTTTGAATTTTATATCATGGAATTTCTTTCTTTTCCATTTTGATTCAAGTCTCGTATCTGTCATTCAGTAATTGTATTGAACTTTCCTTCATGATTGAAGTTGTATTTCATTTCTTGGGCATCACAGATGTTCTTCACATATCTTTATCAACTTTATTGATACGGCATTTAAACTTGCACAGACCTTTCTTTTTCTAAAGTTTGCGTCGGTGGAATTTAAATATCGCGTAATTAAGCTTAGATCTATGTAGGTATGTGCTGCTGAGTTAGCTTTAGTAATATAGACCAACTTTTAGTGACAATTTAGTGCGTATGTTTATTTGAAAATAAATTTTTAAAAAATAAATTGAAAGTAAGCTGTCGTGAAATAAAAATTTTAAACTAAATCTATAAAAATCAATATAGAAAATAATTTGAAAGTATTTTTTTTGGCAAAAGAAGATTATTTTTGAATCACTTATGGTGAAATAAATAAACGTTGAAAGGACTGTTTGGGATTGAGTTTTAAAAAAGCACTTCTCAATTTTTTCAATTCACACCGAAAATTTTTATAAATTTTAGTTAAAATTTTGAGAAATATACAAAATTTTTACGTAATAAAATTTTATTATTATTTATTTATTATTATTTTTAACTAAAATAGTAGAATTTATTTATCAAAATAAAATTTTTTTTTAAAAAGTACTCTTAAACCTTATTCTAAAGTTTGGTATTTTATTCTCCAAAAAATTTATTTTAATTTTTTAGTTCATATTTCTTAATTTATTTTTTATAAATATTTAAAAAAATTAAAATATAAAAAAATTTATATAATAATTTTTTTTATTATTTATTTTTACTATTTATTTAAAATAAAAATAAAACTAATTTTTTAAAAAAATAAAAATATATATTTTTTTCAGTAAAGCACTTTCAAAAGCCATCTAAAAGATCTGACCACTAGAGATCTCACATAGGTACACTTCAACATTTTGGTCGTGGTCAGATCGGTATTGCTCCTATGGCTTTTGGAATGAAAATTCTTCAAAAAGTTGTCTTTGCCTTAATTTTATATTTTAGTTTTTCTTGCCTAACATGAGAACTTGGAAAATCTTTAAATACATTTAAAAAATATTTGTAAAAAATTTTATTAAAATTTTAAATATTATAGTTATACATTATAAAAAATATAGATAAATTATAACGACTAGCACCTTTAATGTTGATATATAAAGTCTAGTCTGTATGTGTTATTTTTTTGAAAGTGATTCAAGTATTTCTACAACCAGCGTTGCACGAATGTACACTTATAAATAATTTTTTTAAATAAAAATATTTTGAATTTTAAAAAATTAATTTATTTTTAGTTTTAATAATAATTATTATATAATAAAATTTTGTAATATATAATTTTTATACTTTAATGTTTTAATAAAGCATGTATTATGAATCTCACAAGAGATTTGTTTCTCAACGCTTTTTCTACTTTTTTTTTTTTGTTTTTACTTTTTTTATTCGAAGTACTTTCAAGGTAATAACACATGCACCTCTGAGTTTTTATGACACCCTTGCTTTTAGGTAATATTGCAACGCACCCCTGCTCCCCTACTCGTAATATTCGGTGATTAGTTAGACTATTTTTAATTAGTTTCTATTATAATTATTTATTTATATTTTTAAATATATATGTATTTTTTAAATTATTTAATTTTATAATATTTTCAAATGCAATAAAAATAGTTAGTGTAAATCCCAACAGATAACTGATAATATAACAACAACTTAACAAGATAATTTTAATCAAATCAATAGATTTAATGCAGATCTAAATCCAATTAAATCTCAGAAATAAAAAAGAAGTAAAATTACAAGAACAAGTTTACTGCTGTGGATATGTGGGAGAGATTTTTTATTTTTTTTATTCTAATTTTTTAATAAAATTTTAAAATACTTTATATATTTTTTAAAATTTAAAAATATAAAAAATTCTACATAATAAAATTTTATGATTTTTAAAAAATAAAATTTATTTAAAAAAAATTTTAAAATATTTTTTTATGAAATACTTTTTTCAATAAGTATTTCCAAATTACTTTCGAACATCTCTTAATTTTCTCTCGATGTCGTACTATTAGCTGTACTTCAACGAACCAAAGCTTTATAATAACCCTCGCGATCAGTTTTACTAAACCAGATCTAGCAAGCAACGAATTTAAGTATTTACTTCTTTTCCTAAAGAGAAAAAGTTAAACTTAAGTATCCTACCAAGCAATTTTCTAGAACAATATTATAACAATATAATAATAGCTTTTGATAGAACACGTTTCCCATGCGCGTTCCAGACGAAGAAGGGAAACGTATTGTAGGACCCACGTGGGCCGGATTGCAGTAACTACTCCACGAGAATCCAAAATAGATCATGTGATCTTTGTTGAGACTGATCTCTGCTCCAACTGCAATATTTTTCAAATCCATCCCTAACGTTTTAATAAATACGTAAAAGCCCCTGTAAGTTATATCAAACGATATTGATGTCCTAAAAATTCGTTATAATCGCACTTTTATAATCTCTGACCAACATTTTCTCCGCAATTCGGCACCTAAATCACTTTTTCTAGCTGTTTGCTGTTTTACATTCCTCATCTGATCCCAATATTCTCTCCCTCAAATCATATAACCACTAAACTCCTCTCTTCTTTCTCTCTCTAAACACCACTCTGAACAACTCTAGCCGCGTCACGATCACCGCTTTCAGCACCGACGGTGGCTAATAAAAATTCTAACAGCCTTAAAACGCTTCATGTCTTTCTCATCATAATGGTAGACTCTTCCGTGAAGCAGCAACAACAAGGTTCAGTGAAGGTGACAACATGCGACTTGGGAACACTGGCCGCCGCGATTGGTCTCACGCGCCGCCGCATGCGTGCGTTTGCACTAGGATTCGCTCTGGCCTTCGCGGTGTTTACCGCGTTTCTAGCACTCGCTCCTGCTTCTCCTGGAAACTCGTCTCCGTTTTTCTCCGGCCTCGTTTTGTCTAACTCCAACTCTTCTCACACTGCCCAGCAACAAATTTCTTCGATATTCTTTCGATTTTTTCGGAATTCGAGTTCGTCTGTAAGTCCAGTTACGGGAAAGAGTGATCAAGATTTGCGTTTTTATGGAAGTGGAATTACGGGTTTTGGTGTAGAGAAGAATAAGAGCAATGTTAATGCGGTTGGTAGTAAAATTGAACCGAAAGTCGGAGTCTTTTTCAATACTAGTCAGAGCAGAAGTGGTTTGAGTGCAGTTGATACTGTTGTGATCAAGAAGAATTTGACAGGAAGTGAAGTTACGGAATCTGGGTCGATGGAAAATGGAATTTTAAAGCAGAATGGAACTGGAATTGGAGTTACGGATTCGGGGATGGATCAAAATGGAGTCTTGGGGAGGGATCAGAGTAAAAATGGAGTTGGTTCTGGTGGAAGTGGGAGTTCGGTTAAGAATGGGAATGGAAATGGATTGGCCAAGAATGTAGCAGTAGCTGGAAATCAATCGTCTGGAGTTGTCGGTGGAAATGGAGTGGCTAAGGATAACAAAAGTGATAAAGTAGGTGGAATTTCAACTCAGAGGAATCAGACAGTGCTCGGTGTGTCCACGAAAGGAACTGCAAATGTATCTGCTCTGAATGGGAATGGAGTTCAAGTGAAGAAAACCAATAATGATCAGGAATCCAATTCACAGAGTACGGGAGTTCCTGGAAATAATCAGAGTGGTTTTAATGGAGCCAAAGGTTCCAATTTTACAGCTTCTTTGATGAATGGTTCCAACACTAGTGTATCATCCTCATCATCGGCAACTGACGATAACAAGAAGATGAGTGCTGAGAAGAGCGAAGGCTTGATTAAGGGATTGGTGGGCTGTAATATATTTCATGGCAAGTGGGTGAAGGATGATTCCTACCCACTTTACCCTGAGGGATCATGCCCCCATATAGATGAACCATTTGATTGCTACTCGAATGGCCGGCCTGACCGGGCTTATCAAAAGCTTCGGTGGCAGCCAGTCGATTGCAAAATCCCAAGGTGGGCATTCTTGTCAAGCATGGGAGATGCATTCCATCTTCTTGTTTGTCTATATGTGCTTTTATTTCCTTGGTCATGGATTCTTAACTCTTTTTTTTTAGAAGAATCAAACCTAGGAAGTTTTACCGTAGCTGTTATTACATTGATGGCTTCCTAATGTATTTTTTAGAGGTACTAATTTTAATTGATTGTGTATAAAATGCCCCTAGTGAGCTCTGTATTTAGGCAGTAAAGCCAAAGACTTTTGATGTGTCTGATTAATCTATTTTTCCATTTCATTCTGTTGTCATCTCTCAGGTTGAATGCTACTGATATGTTGGAGAGATTGCGTGGGAAACGCCTAGTATTTGTTGGTGATTCACTGAATAGAAATATGTGGGAGTCTCTTGTTTGCATCTTGAGAAACTCGGTTAAGGAGAAGACTAAGGTTTTTGAGGCTTCGGGCAGGAGGGAGTTCAGGACAGAGGGGTCATACTCTTTTCTGTTTACGGTAATTTTTCTTACAAGCTTTAGTGAATTTGTGCTTTGTAATTTTTCTGTTAATGTTTTCATAATCTGTTTTGATGATAGGATTATAACTGCTCCGTGGAGTTCTTCCGATCCCCATTTCTTGTTCAAGAGTGGGAGATGTCCAGCAATAATGGAACAAAGAAGGAAACCCTTCGGCTTGATTTAATTGAGGGGCATTCTTCTAAGTATAAGGATGCTGACATCATTGTGTTCAACACTGGTCATTGGTGGACTCATGAGAAGACATCTAGAGGGTTAATCTCAGATTATTGTTGTTAAATTCTCTGTTGTTGTCATTTTGTATGTAATATTTGGATTGACTAGAATCGCATGCAGGAAAGACTACTATCAAGAGGGAAATCATGTCTATGGTGAACTCAACGTTGTTGATGCATTTCATAAGGCCCTGAGTACATGGGCGAAATGGGTGGACCATAATGTGAACCCGAAGAAAACCTTTGTTTACTTCAGAGGTTACTCTGCTTCTCATTTTAGGTAATTCTTGTTCCTTTTGCACTTTTTGAAAAATTTGTAGTCTGGTAAAACAGCCATACCATCTTTTGTTGCATGGTGAATTCAATTGATTAGTTTAGTTATGAGTATCGTTTCTGGACTTTGTTGTTTGATTCAATTGCATTTGTTATGGTGGGCATGGAGCATAAGACTAACTTCTGCATACATCAACTTTCAATTCTATTTGGTGGGTGTGCTTTAACACCATTAGTGAAGTTCAGTTGCCTTGCTTTCATGTCATATCAAGACAATTGACTTGGTTTTGCTATTTGTTTTAGTGGTGGCCAGTGGAACTCAGGAGGAGCATGCGATAAAGAGACTGAACCCATTAAGGAGGACAAATATCTTGGCCCTTATCCTCCCAAGATGAATGTCCTAGAGTCTGTGATCAAAGGAATGGAAGTCCCTGTATCATACCTCAATATCACCAGAATGACTGATTACAGAAAAGATGCCCATCCTTCTGTCTACAGGAAGCAAAACCTCACTGAAGAAGAGAGGAGGGCACCTGAAAAGTTTCAGGACTGCAGCCATTGGTGCCTTCCTGGAGTGCCAGATTCATGGAATGAGCTTCTTTATGCACAACTGATAATCAAACAGGAAAAACTGCAGGAAGCAGGTGTATAGATACACGGTTGCTATGTACATTGAGCGGCGAATAACTGACGTGCAGAAGAAATTGAGATACCTACGTATAGAAAATTAAACAAAAAAGAGAGTTTTCTGTAACGGTATGGATTTAGAAGAGCATACTTGTGTGACAAGGGAGAATGAAGCTGATTTATGCTCGTTCATCCCTTTATATTTTTTCTTTTCATTTGTAGAGAGTGTAAAGTGTGTTTCAGGGATAATAAAATCTTAGGCTGTTAATTCTATGAAATAATGTAGTCCATGAATTCTACTAAAGTTATGGTGTCTAATATATATTGAACTATTATGATCTTTAACGGTTTGCATAGTGACAGGATCACAGGCGACAAATCTGGTGGAATCAATGGTTTTACGTGGTCTAGCGTGCATTTCAATGTATATATTTTGAGGTAGCAACGCCATGAAGCCTATGGATGCTTTAGTGGTAAGAAATATTTTTTGCTGTTCTTAAAGTGACTTTCCTGTTCCCTGAATCTCTTTCTGCAAAGGCCATGTTTTGTATTATCATTTATTCGTGCCCTCAGAAAAGTTGCATTAGTCTTTGTTATATTAACTGCTATACTAACTATCTTATGGTTTATTTTGAATATGAGATTCTGATAAGTAAAATAGGTACTGTATTTCTTTGTTCAAAACAAGTCCTTACTTATTTACTTTTTGTCGCAGGTTAAGAAGAAAGATATGATACCATAGCTATATCTGGTCCAAAAACGGATAATGATGGGTGTTATATGTGGCTTTTTCTCAATGGGGCAGGTAACGATCAAAGACCTTCAATCTGAATTTTATTTATTGTGAGGTTTGGTGAGGTATAATGGCTTTAAGTAGGTTCACTCTATTGATTTTGTTATATCATCTGCACAACGGTTGTCTTATGTTCTAACAAGGGTGACAATTACGTTATGCATGTTCGGTTCTAATCTCATAGATACCTAAATTATTCTTCCATAATCATATCTGCATTATATTTCATACGGAAAAGGTACATCTTGTTTATATATGAGAAAGCTAACAATTGTTACATGCTGGAGTCAGAAAATTGCTGATTTGTTTTGTTTTATCAGCTGAAGACTTGTCTGTTGCTGGTTTTTCAAATCCAGTTCATTCTTGTTAAATTTGAATCTTGGTCTGGAAATCTTTGCTGCTTTACTTTTATTCATTACTTTTATGTCTGGATATAAATAGATTCATTTTCTTCAAATACATCACCTTGGTGTTATTCAGCTTGATGCATCTCTAAAAACAGTGGCTTAGAGAAGTTCTGCTGTATCATATCTTGAGCAAATGGCATACCACAAAATTTATTGAAGACTTCTGTTAACATTCGAAGGTAGTGAGATTGTTAAATTCTTTTCTTTGACAGGGTTGAAAAACTTGAAACAGGGTATCCATTTACGTGTTTGCCTGCTATGACAATCGTCAAAGAAGGTATTTTAATTCATGATTTTGTTCTTCCACCAATTATTTTTTTTCAGTCAATCTCAAAAGTTTCATCAGTCTAAAGCCTATATGCATCAACTGTATCTGAATCTTTGTTAACTTTTCTGCCAAATTGTTTGCCATGTGTGTGATTATCAATGCTCTTATGTGTACTAAAATGAATCAAATGTAGTAGACTTGTTCAAAATTTGCTATCTAGTCTTTTTAAAATCTCGACCATTTTAGACTTTTATTCAAGTTTGGACTTCTTCTTTTGCAAATGTAGTGACATCAGTTTCTAATTGATCATAGTATTAGTTATAATTAGTTGTTATCGTCTCCATTTTCAGTTAACAGTGACATTGGCTAAAACCTTTCATTTAGCTGAAATATGTAAAAAAAATTTTAAAAAGTAAAATTTGGTATGAAATTAGAAGTGAAGCTCGAATAAAAATTAAAAATCAAAATCTCAAATGGAGGTCAGCGATATTGAAACACGCATTAACCATAACCTGTCAATAACGGACAAAAAAAAGCCTCCTGTATGTTCTCCGACTTATTTGCTGAAGCCAACAAGGGCTTAAAACAATTATGATATAAACACCATTGATTTAACATTCTAATACAAAAGCTAGCTTGTTTTTCAACATTATAATTGAAGAAAAAAGATTAATTACACAACTAAACTTCATTAGTTTTCTTTGTTAACTCTTTCTATAACTTCAAAACTCCCCCTAAAACCTTCTCACCTATGAAAGTAATCAACCTCCTTACTGATGATGGCGATGAAGGTGATGATGACGAACTCTTCCCTTCATCATCATCTCCATCATAATCACAATAATCACTATCATAATTATCGTAATCATCAGTACCATTGCTGTTAACACCATTGTTGATGTTATCACTCTTCAAGAACTCTTCTTCCTCCGTTACTGGTGATCCACCACTCTTTTTCCGACGCCGGCGGCGCTTCTTCTGTTTGTCATCCTCTTCAGTTGTAATGACACTTTCTTCGAACGCTTCGAGGGCTTTATCGATGACATGGCGATTAGGTGAAGCATCCCACCGTGCCCAGAAGCTCTTGTAGCACGAGAAGCAAGCACATCCCGGCTGCGGCACATGTGTCCTCTCTGCCTCCGTCGCTGAAGTTTTCTTCTTATGTTTCTTGTTCTTCTTAATCTTGTTTTCCTTTTCTTCTACTCCAACGCCACTGTTGCTGCAGCACGAGAGAAGGTAGAAGAGAACTTCTCTGTCTTCGTCAGGTAACGCCGCTGCAAGCACTGCGACTGCGACTGGCATCGCTGCTGATTTCTCATCTATCGCCGGTGAACATGGGTGGACTCTTCGACCCTTCTTCATGCTTCTCTGAAGATACCCAGATGATAAAAATCGAATCTTTTTTCTTGTTGAAACAAAAACAAGAACAACAACAACTCAGTTTCGCGAAAAAAAAAAAAAACACAAAGGAATCAAAAGAAAGAACGAAATACAGATGAAGAAAAATGGAATCTTGAGAGAGATTTTAATTCAAGGCAAGCAAGAAGAACAAAAAAAAGAATAGTTTTTCTTGTGAATATTCCTTCTGATTGTTGAGTTAGAATAAAGTTGAGTTTTTTTTGGACTGAAGTTTCAGGAAGAAGAAGAAAGTGAAGATGAAGATGAAGAAGAATAAGGGTATAGATAAAATGTTTATTTATTGGTTCTGAGGAAATGGTGGGCTGTGTCAAAATTGAATATTTTCTGTGGATAGATGACTTGCTTAATCAGAACCATAATGTAAAATACAAATATACCGGTTAGTATTTGGTAATTAATTCAATTAAATAAACGGTCATGATTGTGAATTTTTAAAATTATTTTTAAAAAAACTGTTATTGAAAAAATAATATTTGGTAAACTTACAATTTTTTAAAAAAGTTTTTAAATACTGTAAAAAAATTTTAAATGAAAAATAAAATACAAATTACATAAGCTGGCACAAACAATGTCAAACATTTTTAGATTGAGAATAAGATAATATCGGAACTCCATTATTGATTTTAATTGTAACAATAATTAAAAATTATAGTTTATAAATTGGGATGAACTAATAATTCGAATCAAATTTTGTAATATTTTACGAATAAAATTTATCATTCAACTAGTAGACAATAAGCTAGTTATAATATTTCTATATATAGCCATCTGACAGTCAGGTACCTACTTGTTATTTATATATATAATTTTTTAGAGGCACATAAATAGTGGCTAAAATAGAGCACATATAGAGAACTACAAATTTCAGCCACTAAACAGTCAGTTATCTAATTACTATTTTACTATTATATGGATCAAACAGCTAAGTATAGAGATAGAACATCGCAAACAGAAAACAAAACAGAGAACAGATGACTCGATAGCTGGCTATTTTACTGCTACTCGTTAGACAGAAAAGAATCTCAAAAATTATGATAATTTTTTACTCTTCAGAAATAATTTTAAGAATGATGTTGATTTCATTTGAGGTTCAACTTTTTATCAAAACTAGAGTAACATGCACACTACAATTTTGATATAATAAGATATCAAATCACGATCAATACAAGTAGAAAAATTACGAAATATTAAGATAAAACATAAAAAATGAGTTATAGAACAGTGAGTTGCAGAAATATTGAGCCGAATTTCAAATGCAGTTTTATCAAAATTTTTTCATTCTTTTGAAGCCAAAATTTGAACATTCACTAAGTAACATATCAGCTATAAATTTACATAAAGAACTCTAAAAAAATATCCAAATAGCTATCAGAACCACGTCTTGCTGACAGTTTAGAAATATTTAATATTCAGATTTTGAATTTTCTTCAAGAAAAATATTTAATATGAACTTCTATTAACGAAATTTTTTAATTATCAACTCAATTCACCTCTCTTTTCTTAAGTTGACCTTATAGGTTATCTAATATATAAGTTTATGTATACATCTAAGCAAATACATAATATTTTATACACGATTGTGATCAAAGAGTTTATGATCAAAACAGTAACGAAGAACACTAACAAATTTCTTAGATATTTCGAGCAAGTAATAACCATGCATGTATATAGCTACAAAACAGAATTAAAAAAATTACCAGGTAACCTGTAGGTGTTACATATAAAATTATCCTATACATACACAAAAATACCAGCAACATTTTTGTTCTATTTTTTTTTCTTCTTGATTGATCTTCTTGTACTTCAGAGTGTGACTGTGAGTTATAGATGAAGAACAGAGAGATCGCTCACAAGAGATATGGAAAGATGACAGTGGAGAGAGTGTGATTCGCAACGAGGCTGTTGAGTTTTTGTGAAGGATGGATGGAGTCCCAGAAGATGTACTTGTCGGCGTCGGCGCAGGTGAACGGAGTTCTCCTGTTGCAGAGGAATCCCAACTCAAACGTCCCTGATCCGCAGCACCCTTCACTAATGTTCTCAAACCCTACGAATTAATATACCAACGACTCAAAAAACAAATTACGATACATGTAGAAGAAGATGAATGCAAAGAGAAAAAGATTGTTAATGCTTCTAGTTTTTTTTATTAGTGAACGTAAAACGTACCGTATGCAGTAGGATCCATGGCGATCTTCACGAAGAAATCATAGACATCACTATACATGAGTTTGATTCCAGGCAAAGCACGAGATCTCTCCATTATCATTGCCTTCAGCTTAGAATTATAATCTCTTGCAATAACGTTGAACTCCTCAATACAATCGCGTCCGCGGAAGAAATTCAGCGTCCTCTCTAACGGCAAACAACCCATCGGCGAAAGCCCTGTTAGCACAATCTTCCGTGCGCCTAACTGATGAAGCTGTGTTACGAAGTCTGCTGCGATTCCGATCAGAAAGTTCTCGTATTCGTTTACAGTGAACTGTTTGGACCTGCCGGAGAGGAGCAAGAAATAGTTCTCTAAGAAGTCGTTCGTGCCGATGCTGATTATGTACACAGCTTCCTTGAGTGTCTGCTCCGCTTTGGTTTTGCTAATGGAGCTTGACAGTTTGCGCTTGTAATCTTTGAAGAACTCCAACTCTTGCCATAATGGAATCACACCCTGTGATACAAACAGAAGAATATATAGGTACTTAAAAGTTCTCGGAACTATCAAGCCGAAAAAAAATTCGTGCATGCGGCGAAGTGACTTACTACAAGAAGGGAGGTAGCATTGTCGAGGCCGGTTCCGGCAGATGCGAAACAAACAGAAGTTGCAAAGTCGGTGATGTTGTAGTCAGGGTCAAGATAAGCTGGAACAATAGGTCCTAATCCAAGTCCTTCAGCGATGAAATCTGGAGCTAATCGGCCGTTGCAGAACCTTCCAGTTGGTTTTCCGGTAGGAAAATCACGACCGTAAGGCTCGAAATCGCTCCGTACAACCGTCAGGATGTGGTTGTTGTTTCCTGTATCCACCGTTGAATCTCCGAATACTATCAATGCCGGCACCTTTCCGGCGACGAAAGACAGAAGTGACAATAGAAGGAATAGTGGTGGTAGTGTGTTGAAGGGTGCCATTGAGAAAGAAAGAATTCAAGCTGGCTAATGGAATGTGTTACTTTGAATTTGTAAGCATAGAAAAAGTTTCATTAAATAGATAGAGGTGAGTTCATGAAAAGTAATGTTTTTTTAATTTTTGAAGAACGTAGGGATTGTGATTGTTGTAATGGATAGAATTGTTGGTTGCACACTTTTCTTTAATTAGATAAGTCTTTATGAGAATCCAAATGGTATGTAATCTATTACTCACTCTTTAAGAATATTTTTGAATATTTTTTTTTTGATTTATTATCTGAATAATTCAAATTCAACCGATACTATTTCATATAAAAAATTATGAATTATAAATATACTTATAAAATTTAAATCAATCGAATAACGAATAGATTTTTATTCATTTATTTGATCAAAATAATAAAAAAAAATATATATATATATATTATTTTTTTTATTTTTATTAAATAATCGAATAGAAATTAATTTGTATTTAAATTGAACTAAAATTTTATAAATATATTTTTAATTTATAATAATTAATATCTAATTATAGAGATTAAATTTAGAAATTATTAACATGTAAATTAATAAGAGAGTGTTCAAATATGCTGCTATCCCTTCGTATAATTCATTTAAGAAACTAAAGCATTGGGCGATGACTGTATTTTATTTTGCGTGCTGTTACAATCAAATAGTCAGTGCATGATGAGGGAGGATTATTATTCAAGGTGATTGCGACTCCGAAACAAACAAGAGAATTGAAGTTGTCAACTGTTTTAGCGCTCTGGTTGGACCTCTAAGTTTGAATAGATCCGAAATAAAGAACCAATAATAGTATCTGAATAAAAGATAAATTAGCTAATCGAAATAAATTCAAATTAATAAAAAATAAAAATAATGTATAAATAAAAAATAATTAACTAATTTAATGAACATTTTGAGTGTATCGAACTATACTCTGGTTCGGCAGACATAACAACTCGTACTTTTTAATAATTTCTATATAAATAAGATGCTAGAATGTCAGTTGTATTTATATATAACAGATATTAATTTAAATAATTTACTAGTCATTTTGGTGTGGGACCTACTATGCAGTTTTAGTGTTAATAGCTACGATTGGTTTAGTGCGTGTTTACTAATATTTTAGAGTTTATTTTTTTAAAATTTATTTTTAATATAACATAAATAATTATTTTAAAATAATTATTTTAAACATTTTTTTAATTTTAATTTTAAAATTTACTATTAATATAAAAATTTATTTTTTAAAAATATTTTTATAATTTAATTTAATTTTCTAAAATTTAAGTTCACCTACTAATTAAACACGCCTTTACGGTGTGTTTTTTTCACTCTTGTAATTTATTTCTTTCTATTAAAAATAAAATTTCTCAATTTTAGCTAAAAAAATATAAAAAATCATTTCTAAATTATTTTTTATTACAGAAATATACAAAAAATTAATTTATTTTTAATAATATTATTTATAATAACTTATTTTGTAGCTCAAAAGAACACACTCTTTGTGTCAATCTTTGAAACTGTTACTAACAGCTTTCAAGCCTAAACTTTGTCCTTGATCAACTTTTGCTGGAAATCTTCGCAAGTTATGTGAAAAATTCAGTTGAATTCACTCGACTCAAATGAATTTTAAAGCTGCTAATTTAATTAAATTTCTTTTTTTTTTGGTTCTTTTAGAGAGACGGATCAAATGATTCCATTACTTAAAACTAAAAAGGAAGTTTAACAATAAAATAGTATCCATAATAAGAGTATAGAACTTTCTCATATCTCTCAAATTCAACGTTTTTTGGCAAAAAAAAAAAATTTAAAACGGTGATCGATGGTAAATAAAATCACAAGAATATATGCAATTTTGTTTTCATCGCGTGATCGGCGAGAACGTAATTCATCTTCTCTGATGGATGGATTGCATCCCAGAACACGTACTTGTTCGCATCGCTGCAAGTGAATGCATCCTTCTGGTTGCACAGGTAGCTCATCTCGAACAACCCTGTTCCACAACATCCCCTACTTGATGTTTCAAACCCTGTCCTCACCACGAAAGGAAAAGAACTCGTTATGCAGTACGTTTGAAAAATGAATTAGTGAGATTTTCCAATGAAATTGGTACGTACCATGAAGCATAGGTTGATTGACGACGTCTTGAATAATCCCATAAACATCAACAAACACAATGGTAACATTATCAAGCTCCTTATTTAGTTTATCAACCATACCGCTGAGTTTTCCGTTGAACTGAAAGGCAACCAAGTTGTGTTCTTCATTACATTCGTCTCCGAAAAAGAACAAATTTCTTGCCCTCTCAAGTGGCAAGCAACCCATAGGTGGAAGCCCTGTGACATCAATCTTCCTTGCTCCTAGTGTGTGAAGATCTCTGACGAAGCCTTCAGCAATGGAAGCAAGGAAGGTTTGGTACTCATCAATGGTGAACTCCAGAGATCTTCCGATAGGGAATGCATAGTAGTTTTCAAGGAAGTCATTGGTTCCCATGCTCACAATGAAGAGGGATTCATGAAGTGTTTGCTCTGCTTTCTCTTCCCCTTGGAATGATTTGAGTCTTTGAATGTATTCTTTGAAGTATTCAAGTTCTTTCCATAATGGCAGCACTGACTGCAAACAGGGAAGTAGTTGAGTCAGAAGCATTTAAAATGAAGGGCAAAAACAAATTCACCCCACAACAACTAGAGTTATGAATACAACTCGTGAGCAGCCATCTTCATGAAGAATTACTGCAAAGGCTACGAGGAATCGAGAGAGAAAATCCAAGATCTACTCGCGTTCGAAACAAACCATCTTTTTGAGCAACTGGTAGTTCTTTTGAAACATAAATTTTCAAGGGAAAGGACTAAAAGTGAGCCATTTCAGGACGCGAGTCAAGAATCTTGTTAAATAATTTATTCAATAGTTTTTGAGTCCCTGTATTGATCTCTATCGCTATCTCTCGGATCTAGTTCTTCATTAATGAACAAGAATTTGCTAAACTAAATATTCACTTCAACATCTTGTTAAAAGATGTGGAGAGAAACAAAAGATAGTTTGTAATGGGAACTTACAAGCACATCCGAAGTGGCATTATCATATCCAGTCCCTGCAGAAGCAAAGCAAACACCTTTCTCAAAATCGTTCATACTAGAATCAGGATCAAGGTAAGCAGGAACAACTGGCGGCAAGCCAAAAGCTTCAGAGACAAAATCAATCGTCAACCGTCCATTAGAAAACCTCCCTGTTGCCTTTCCTTCCTTGAAATCCCTTCCATAGGGACTGAAATCACTCTTCAACAATGTGGGAATATAGTTGTTGTTCCCAGTGTCCATTGAAGAATCTCCAAAGATTATGATCGCCGGAACTTTGGACAATGCCTTAGTGGTGGCAAGTGAAAAGATTTGAAGCAAGAAAAGCCATTGGATTGAAACCATTGTTGCAATGCTGAAGCTTTTCCCACTCACTGACTCGCAAGCTGTTTGTTAATATGAATGTTAAAAGTGAAAGTGTGTAAGAATAACGAGTGAATGTGTGTGATATATGATATATGGATGAATTTAAGGAAGGTTGGGAACTGCTACTTACCTGATATAAGCTGCCATTCAATGTGAGTACCTGCCTCCCTCATTAATTTTGTTTCATTTTTATCAATTTCAAATTTTTTTGATCTTTATTATTGTGGTTGATCGTACCAAAACCATGCATACTATGTGAATAATAAATTTAAGAATTCAAGTATATAAATCAATTAACAATGGTTTAAAATTCTAACTAAGCCTCTGTTTGGTAAAATATACAGCAAAACGAAGAAGTTCAAATAAACTTTCAAAGCTTTAAGACAGATGAAGAGGGGCATAAATTTTGACGAAAATTAAAATGATTGAAATCTTATTTAACTTCCAACTGCAATGAAAATGACTTCAAGTTATTGGACCCACAACAGCTTTTCTTTCTAGAAAACATTACCTACAAAAAGAGGCCATTGAATGCAATGCTTTGATGCTTTCTACCAACAAGATGGAAGATAATAGAAAATTTCTAGTGCCAACAATAAGAGTACTGACCTGCTTTGCTGCTCGAGAAATTTGCATTGCAATGCTTGTGAGAAATAAATGGCTTCAGAAACAGTTAAATTAGGCATTCCCTGCATTGTTGGTGAGACACATCTTTCATCTTTTCTCAAAATAAGATCGAAGTTCTGCCAAGAAAACAAAAGAGTCCTTTCTTCTAGCATCAACAAAAGTCCAATGTTTATTGATGGGCAATAAAGTTGGTTCCTCAGTTACATGAACTTATTTTTGCTGAAGTTAAATGTAGTTCATGAACATCATATATAACAGAGGTCAGCGACAATCACTGTCAAATTCTTCATACATGAGATATTAAAAATAAGTTTTTGGTTTCTGTTTGGAGAAAAGGTGTGGCTAAGTGATCTGAGTGATATAAAGGAGATTGGTGACATTATCATCAAGAACTTTTCAGGCGGGTCTTCATCCATGATTCCAGGTGTTGAAGTTCCTCCCTGCTTATAGAATGACCAAGATCCGGGTAAGCCTGCGAGTCCAACCATGTAATCAGCATTCTACTGATTGAATATGGAGCATGGAAATTTCATATGCCTAGCAGACAGTTAATTAAAATTTTAGAAGTTATGGTAAATATTGCTATCCATGCACAAGAAACTAAGTATTTACCTTAAACTCACAGCTCATACCAGCCTGCTGAAGAAATGGAGGCCCTGCTTGGCCAGCTTCAAAGAGGACAGTTCTGTCAGCCATTCCATGGGACCAAAGTATGGGTGTCTGCATGATGTTTAGGTATAATGCTGTAACTTAAAAAAACTAAAGAAAAAACTCCATTGACATTCACTATTTGCTTCTTATATTATACAAAGGGCTTCAATATTTGTTCTGACTTCCACTATCATTCGCATAGGTTAGTTAAGGCACTGAAGGTTGCATGAGCATTTATTTTTACTAAACTACACTCAAACAACATCAAGAAGAAAACAGAGAAACTCTGAGTCAATTTTTATTCTCTAGTCCTTCCTACAAATGTTGATATTGCTAAGCGTTTCAACACGTCGTACTACTAAATTCAACATCAGAAAACAACCATAAAAAGCCTTCAACATCATCAGGCCATGAGAAGGTACCTTTCTTGCTTCTGGGGAGATACGGTCTATGACTGAGGAATTGAAAGGAACCCATCCACTGAAAACTGCACCACCTCCCAAAGTCTTTGGATAAAGTAATACGCTTGCCAACGTCAGGGCACCTGTTCCATAATTTCAAGTCAGATGAAGGTTGCCTATATGAAAGATTACAGTAAAGATTCAACTCAAAGAACTGAAGTCAGATAGAACTTAGACCTCCTTGACTAAATCCACATATGAAAACGTTCTCAGGATTAGTCCCAGCAGCAACCTCCTTATCTATCAATGCATGGACATTTTGAACAGCTTCAAGAACACCTTTTTCATCTTGAGGCGATGCCTAAATGATTCTAGAGAATTAAGTTGAACAAGTACTTCATATCAAATAGCATGGAGCAATCTTAATAGCATACGCTAAATGAACCGGAAGTTATATTATGCTGAGCAGTAAGAACTTTGTTCCTATAAGGACTGGGATATAAGAAACGTGTGCATAAGAAAAGCAAACTAAAGCCTTTTGCGGTTTTTGACCTAGAATCTGGGTTTCCAGGTTCATGGAATAGGTTGAGGTTTTGTGCAAGTGATCCTTTTAGTGTACCTTGTGGCACTTGGATAGTTGCGTTCTATGATCACTTTTTCAGAATAATGGCGGAATAACAAAGAATTTTGACAACTGAGATGTGGAATCTTTACCGAGACAGACAATTAAGAATTTGGTAGATACGCTAGAACCTTCAAGCATTATAAAGAATCTTACTATAACTTGTGGAACACATCACTGTAAACACCCGCTACGCATCAGGATAATTCATTGTTTTGAACCTAGGAGCAGATCAGATTAAAACCATGCATAAATATAATAACTAAATCTGACAAAGCAAGTACTCATTGCCTTAAGCTGTTACTCCTTGAGCTGTTATAACAACGAATATGGTCTTACTATACATTGCTAAGCAGACACCTCCAAGTCTCCAAATTGGACCACAAGGATTTCAAACATAAATAAAGAGCTTCATTAATATACTACATGTACACGCAATTAGAGATAGTCAGACATGTTTCTGAGAAATATTCACTTACAGCAGCCATAGGTAACTCGTAGATATCGAACCATGATGGCATGACAGTACCATCTGAACAACAAGTTAATTATACATAAGAATCATAAGAATTAGAAGATATTCAGTGAAATGGCACTAACATGAACAACAATCATAGAGAAATTTAAACTAAAGGTGACTATTTCCTTGATACAAAAGAATTTACTTGTTCTTTTAAACTGTTTTAGAGATGCCTTGTAAATCTTCTAAATACATAAAGCATCAACTAAAAACAAAACCTTTACTAAGAATGCATAACCAGGTAAAAATCCTAGAGAAGAAAATGATCAGATATCGGTTACAGTTTCAGGTAATCTTTCCAATTATTTACAAGGATGTCTTCTTAACAGAAACAACACAAAAGAATGAAGTACAAATGGTCAGAGATGCTCAATGCCATAAAAGTTTTATTATTGAATGGAATCGATAGCAATGTACCCCAAATCAAATCCTTTTTTCCCCAATTTTCTATTAGAATCTATAGCAAAACACACAAGAGAAAAAGGGATCAAAGATTCGTTACAGTTGCAGGTGACCGGTTTGTTTGGAGCAGAAGGAAACAACCAGCTGGCACGCTGGAGTTCAGCAGCGGTGAACAGAGAGCGGATGGGTTCATTCGCCTTACCGGAATCGCCCAACCCATGAAGCCAAAGAATGAAGCTTCTAGACGCCGACATTCCACCACCGAAGATAGGAAAAACTGCCGTGTTTTGACGGAGGATGGAGAAGATTGAGGCGGAGCAGAGCACGACGGCGGCGGCGGCGGCGGCGGCGGCGGCGGCGGCGATGAGAGTTGTTGAGGAGCGTAGTGGTAGGAGCGAATGGGAACAACGATAATGATGAGGGGGCATTTTGAAAATTGTTTTTATCAAAAAATCTTGTAGTAGATTATGTAATAGCACCCATTGGATTAAGTAAATTTCAAATTACCTTTTGAACTAAAAGCTGGAAGCTATAGGCTACCAGCACTAGACAGAAATAAGCTAGAAGTTCAGCTTTCATAATTGCATCACCACAAAACATAATACTTCAGTTTCAACTCCAAAAAGAAAATGAAGCTAACGTCCATCAACCATTAGCAGAAGATACAAATAACTGAGATTTAGAAAAAAAGAAGGATTTTTGCATAAGCTACCAGCATTCATCTTTCAAATGGAAATGATTAACAGGAATGACAGCACAATTGAGCGAACACTGTGCATATAGATCACGATTTGCACTATACAACTTAGTGCTAGGTGAGCAAAAAAAATTTTGATTAAAGGAAAACTAAAAGATTTCCTAGTAAGGTAGGTTGCCCTCAGGGAGATCCCAGTTGTCGTCCATGTCATCTGTGGATTTCTTCAAAGCAGCTTCATCTGCTTGTGATGAAGATGAAGAGAAGAACCTTGGCCCCGAACGTCTGCAAACAAAAGTATCAATATTAAGTCCTGATTCTCATTCATGATTGGAGCTGTTTATGCCAATGTCAGCTTAGCTGGCAACACAGCTTCTAGAATGGACAAAAGTATTTCTTATGACAGGTAACGAAACATCACAAAATCTAATGTAACAAGGAGGGTATTGCTCATTGTTAGACCCTACGAACTCCTACAATTACTATGTTCCAATAACTTATATGCCCACAAAAGTTGATAGACGAAAATTAGTTAATCAATATTTGTTGGTTTCACATTAGACTTGATCCATTAAGATGTATCGTAAATATGCTCAAACAACTTCATATATTCATTAGAAAAGCGTTCAACACTACGGATGGTTAAAGGCCTCAAACTTCTATACATACGGGCAGAGTCTTTCTTTACCTCTTAACTCCATCCATGACTGATTATACTTTTATAAGAATCTAGATTTATAAGATTCTCCATGATTGATTAATAGCTAATCTGTCACAGTAATGTACATCACTAGTAAAGTTCCATGGAAAAATATAAAAGATTATGTGTCAAGCGAAATTTTCATGAGTCCAAGGAATTATGGCCCTTGTATTCTCATAAGATAGGTGGCCGATTCAGATAGATATCAACCAAATACTGATAGACCAAAATACTGAATAGATGGTATATTGTATCAACACAGACCCTCTTCAGTCTTAACAAATAATCTTAAAAGGGCATTCAAGCAAACTCCCTTGACCAGTCCATAAATTAAACTTTTGAGAACAACTAAGACTATACTATAGTAAAAGTAACACATTTCCTTTCTTCTTTCTATATGCATGCACCACGAAACACTGGTTGTTTTTTTATCATCCCAACTTGATAATGCCAAACCCATACACGCCCTTCACCTCAAAAGTACATATTCAAAACCGCGGTTGTCTGCTATGTATATCTTGAACATAAACATCATCTCAAGCATTGCCCTTTACATATAAATCAGACATATCTTCTTTTGTTAGACAACCATTCTTTAGTTTCATTCAAATATTTTCAATGGATAGCAAGTAATAGGTAGACCATTCTACAGAAATGCCTCTTTTATGTGCTTAAAACAAGAAAATTTCACTACGCTAATCCCAAACTTACCAATCTGACATCAGCTGGCTAACCGATAACCTACCTTTCTTATCGAAATTCATCAAAAATCACTTCATCATCTGTTAGTTCGTTCATTCACATTCATCATTGCCCAATCACACATTATAATCATCAATAAAAATCAAACCTTTGAACTGATCAATCTCTAGAAAAACAAGAAAAGCTCAATTCAAATTTACCTCCGGCTCCTGCGTCGGCTGGCTTCACGGACCTTGCGCTTCTTCTCCTCCTGCTTATTCTCAAAAAATCTACGGCGTTTACACTCTTGAATCACACCAGCCCTAGAAACTTCTCGGCGGAATCTTCGAAGCAAAGCTTCTTCCGGTTCGTCTTCACCGACTACAATCTGCACGTTGTAACCTGACCGAGCCACCGCTGTTACTGCTGCGGGTGCAGAAGATGCACAACGGCGGAGAATTGGGAGTGGTGGTAGAGATATTGTAGCGCCGCCGGTGAAGAAGGTGGAAGACGGCGGAGGGAAGCGAAGGAGAGTGAAGGAAAAAGCCATGTTTTTATTTATTGGAGGGTTGGAGAAAGAATGCTATTTTAAGGTGTGCGGCTAATCTTGTTTTGTTGTTCATTATCACTATAAGAAAAAAAAGGGAAAAATAACAAAATATAAATCAAATTTAGAAAAATATAAAATTAAGTTTGTTGATTCTTTTTTTTTTTTTAATATGTCAAGCTAAAAATCAATTGATATTTAAAAAAAAAGAAAATCTTTAAATTATTTGATCATTATGAACGATTACTTCTTATTAAACTATAATATAATTTATATTAGTTATTTGCTATTTTGCTAAGAGCGTGTTTACTTAGGGGGTGGAAGTGAAGTTTTGGGTGAAGTGGAGTTTTTAGGAAATAAATTTAAAAAATAAAAAATATTTAATAAAAAATAAAATTTTATATTAATTATATATTTTTAGTAAGTTTTAAATTTGAATTTAAAAAAAATTTTATTGATAAAAAAATTTATTTTAATTTTTATATATATTTATGTAAAATTTGAGTTTAAGGGAAGTGGAGTTTAGGGGTGTTGATAAACACGCCCTAAAAGCGTGAGAACTCATTAAACAGTTCATGAATTACCAACTGTAGCAAATGAAAATGATAAGAGAGAGTTTGAATTACAGCATGAAAATATATAAATTTTGACTCAAAACCAAATTTCACTCAAATACATGAGATGCCATGTTAAAAATAAAATGCATATCTATTTGTATAGAATAACATAATGTGGTGTTTTCTTTTTTTGTTTTTTATTTTTTATTTTTTAATAAATTATTTTAGTAACTCATTATGATAGAAATTATGTTTTAAAAAATATTATTTAGAAAGTTATTTCTGTAAAAAAATAAACACAAAATGATTTAGAACGAAAAGTTTTTTTTTTTAATTTAGAAAATAGCTGGCAGAATAACTGAAAATTCAAGTTTGACGTCAGTAAAAAAACGAGTGTATGAATGAAACAACAAATAACCGCCCCGATTCCCAAGCTTCTCTCAACGGTCTAAGATTCAACCTTTCTTCTTCACCCTGTAAAAACAAGAACCCCCTCAAAAACTTTCTTCTTTCATTCCAAAGATTCAACCTTTATCGTCACCATCATCATCAGAAGAACAAGAAAAAGAAGAAGAGAATTTTAAAAAAGGGAAGATCTTTAATTATCTTTCTTTGCCAACATTCCGTTTGCGTGTTCTGTTCTTCAGAGAATATTGATAAAGAAACAGAAATGAGAGACATACATATTTTGGAAGCATTGCGTGTTGTGTTATACAGATAAAGCAAGATATCAGATTCTTGATTTCTCTATAAAGAATCTCTCTGTCTTCTCTGTTTCATCAGAGAAGAAAGAGAGATTGGTGAGTTTTCTGTTTGGGTGGTTCAAAAAAAAAAGAAAGGTGAACCAGTTTTTGTTTTCGTTCATGGAGGTTACGAAGATATAAAGATAAATTGGTGAGTTTTTCTTGTTGGGTTCTTCAGAAAAAGAACCAACTCTTCCTTCAATCATGGAGATTACGGAGAAATAAAGAGAGAGAATTCGAAATTGGGAAGAAAATTTTGGAATTTCTCTGTAAAGATTAACTCTTGCTGCCAAGCTGGGGAACGTGTTACGAATCGTCGATTGCTATGCGGCGAAAAATGGCAACGGTGACGACGGTGGAGGTTGGGAAGAACTCCCCGGTGGCAGCCGTCTCTCTTCTTCTTCTCTTACATCATCGCTGTCATCATCTTCGCTGACGTCACCATCATCGACGTCGGATGCTGATGTCGGCATCGGCTATAACAACAACTATAACGCCGGGCGCCAAAGTTTTTCTTATTACAAACTCCCTGAACCCCCCATTCTAATCACCGTCCTCAAACTCGACGGTTCTTCCTTCGGTGAGCTTCGGGGAAAAAAACAATGTATTAGGCTTGTTGAAAAATATATAAAAGTTTCGTCTTTTTTTTTTGTGTTCTTCTTGCTTTTCAGATGTGACAGTGATGAGTTCGGCAACGGTGCGGGAACTGAAAATTGCAGTGGAGGAAGTTTTCAAAAACCAGCAGGAGAAAAACGATGATGCAGAGAAAGTTAATATATCTTGGTGAGATTTCAATTCTCTGTTACACACCACCGCATTTGAATTGTTTCGTGATGATTTTTTTTTTGTTTTTTTGTTAAATTGGTGAAATTCTTTACTCTCGAACACTCAACTATGTATTTGATTTATGAATTACAGAATGAAAAAAATCGTCCCATTTCATCTTGATCATTCTTCATGGATATGGATATATGAATACATTTTGTGTTGAACAAGTTACATTTTATAGGTGAATCAGTGAAAGGCAACTAGCTTGGTTGTTAGCTATGGTTTCTTTTTGATTTCAGGAATCATGTATGGAGCCATTTTTGCTTAAGCTATGAAGGACACAAGCTAACTGATGATAAGACATGTCTTCGGAGCTTGGGTATCAAGGAAGGTGATCAGGTGAACATCGATATCAAATATTATTACTTGCAAGTTGCAGTAGATAAAAAATTGAGAAATTCAATCACAAAATTCTTGATCTACGCTTGTTTATATATCGAAGGTTTTACTAAATCTGATATTCATTTGCTTGCTTTCATTTTGCAGCTTGCGTTTGTCAGCCATTTAAACCTTGATTACAATCCTACCAAGAGGAAAACAAGACTCGATGAACCAATTCCATCAGAACGAAGACTGTAAGATCCTGTTACAATTTGCTCGATCAAACTAATTAACTCTGAACTAATTGAAAAAGAGAAGGATAGAAAACATCGGATTAATGTGGTGCTTGATTTTTGGCTTGCAGTAGAATAACAGGCCCAGAAGCGCTTCAACAAATTCAAGAGACCAGTGAAGATGAAGGCCATCAACATAAGCACAAGGACGACAACAGCTATGATGATTATAACCATGAACTAATAGAATATAGACAGTTCAGCTCACGACCTTCGTATAGGAATTGGTTTTCATACTCTAGATTATCATCAGAAGGAAGAAAGAAACTTCGTCGTTCAAGGTTCAGCACAGGTTGCCTACCAGTTGTATAGATAGTTGCATGGGTAATTCCATGAACAGCACTTGGAGAAGAATGCTCACAGCATTCATGCTGTGTTATTTGTAGACGTCAGTCTTTTTTTGTTCTTCGCCAATGATTCCTGTCTCTTGATGGTTGCAACCAGTTTTCAATGTAGAAAACTTCGTCTTCATGAATGGTATATATGTTCTCCATTAAAGAACACCATGCATTTCGACATTATTATTATTGTTAGGGGCATGTATCTGCAGCAAAGTAAAAGAAACAAAGAAAGTTTCAGAAAACTTTCACTTTGAGTTCTTTTAGAGCATGAAACACTTGAAACTTCGTAACACGGCAGTCATAATAATTCTTCAAACAAGTTTTGAAGTTCAGGATATCATTCCTTTGTCTTGGAAGAACACTCTATATGGCATCTACCATCACGGTTTCATAACATTTTTGCTACAAAATCATTCAGTGCAAAACTCCAAGATAATCCATTTGCATAATAGAGAACATAAGCGCGTGCAAGGAAATCATATAATCATTTCGGTTGTGAAAACTCACTTTTTGCTGTAAAAAATCCACTTAAAGACTAGCTTCAAATACAACCAAACACAAAGTCACTTCCAGACTCATTTTTAATTACTATCAAATACAAAAACTACACTTATTTCTCAAACCCACTCATTAAAGAATTCACTTCTTGTAAAACTCACTTCACTGCAACCGATACACTCTCTTATACGATACTTCGACTCATGAAGAGTCCTAAATGTTAATTTAACCTGCTACTTACTAGCTTAGTATAATACATCAGCTTTTGAGATCATAGATTAATTTGTCTTGTTGATCTTGTTGTACTTATAAGTCTACTACTTTAATTTCATGCTAATGCAGATAGTTAAAGAAAGATATGCAAAGCAATATGGGAAATTGAGAGGAATTTAAGAAGACAATGTTGGTGAAGAGCAAAACATGGTTGTCTCTTTGTCCCAACCCCACACTATACTCAAGACAGTTTTTGACTTTTTTTACCTTCCTTCTTCTGTTCTTTTATAATATTATTTCAAAACTAGTGCTTTTTGTTTTTTTAACAAGAAGTAATTTATGTAGAAAGCATAATTTTAAAGAGTAAATTATTACAAAAGAATATAGAAAGTCAAGTGTAAGTGAATTTTTTGATGAAAAAAGTCACTGTCTGAGTGCAAAAGAATACACTATAACTGTAATAACCTTAAAATTTTGAAAATGTTAATGTGCACAAGAAAAGGTTATTTGAGAGTGAGAGATAGCATCATCATTGTGATCAAAGTTAGGCGTGGGAATCTGGCTAGAGAATGGTAATCAATGGGTAAAGAGGGACTTTGAGATTTCATGATCATGATCATCGATCTTCTACTCTTCAAATACCTTTTACCCTTTTCCATGGTTCATAGACATGCTATAGTTATCATTTTAGCACCAAGATGTTGTTGTTCTTGTTGTTTTGATTTGATTGATCTCCTTTCAATTTTCGCATTGCAGTTTTTGTGTTGAAATCCCTTGTAAATTTATTAATTGGATAAAAATACTTTGAATGAATTTTTCACATGAAAAACTAATTGATTCAGAAAGAAACGGAGAAGAAAAAGATCAAGTAAGAAGAAGGTAAGGTAGGCGAAGGGGAGCAGGCCAAGAACAGAATGTCTCCGGTTACGGAATCATGGCAGAAGAACTTTTGCGCCGTTGTCTCCGCTTATGGTTTGGAAGTGAATCATAGTTACATATATATCAAACAACAAGAAGAAATTTAGGAAAGAAAGATGAAAGATCATGAATATGAAATGCTTAATTTTCTAGGCACACACATTCTGCACTCCTGCTCCCTATGCATACCCAAAAACCCAAAAAAGAATATAAAAAAACAAACGTTTTGATTCAATATAGTACTTCATGGTAAAAGGTTCTGGTTGGTGTTCATAGAAACATAAGAAAATAAACTGAAAGTATATAATATATAATATATACTATATATGCATGCGGAATATATATATAAATAATTCTAGCTAGGTACAATTTTATATATGGTAAAAATTTTAAAGAGCTTTGGATTTTGGCCACTGTACTCAATCATTCATCTCACATTCTACATTCTCTTCTTTGTAGTAATCCCTAGAAAATGAACAAGCAGAAGAAGAAGAAGCTCTCATCTCATGCATATATAATATATTCTCTATTAATAAGTTCCTTCTTGCCTTCTCTCTGCATAGCTTAATGTATTGCAGAACCAATGACTTCTTTCCTCTCATCCTATATATATAAGTTATTATCTTCCATGGCTTCTCTAGCTAGCTGGTAAGCATTTTGTTTTGTTTTGTTTTTTTATGTTATTTTATTTTATTTTTTGGAAGGTTTTCCAACTCTTATGAACTTGGGCATATATACAAGGATGTTCATGAGATTTTCATCAACTAGCAAGCAATGAAGAACCATCGTCTATAGCTAGCTAGTGATACCATCTCCACTGGAGAGAGCAAATTTTCATGATCTCCATAGATGGGTTTGATCCCATTTGTCATGCTTTCATCTGATTACGTTTTATTATATCACTAGAGTGATTTTTCTTCTACTAATTTGTAGTTTGATTGATTTTTCAATACCGCAAACGATAAGAAAGCGATGTTGGTGAGGTTCAATCCAATGATTATGTTCTACAAAGAATTTGCAGTAGAGCAATCTTGGATTGAGCCGCGCCAATATCACTTCCTTCTCTTCCTTCTCCTGCTGCTTTCATGCTTCAGGTATGTGCTTAATTCTCTTGATATTAATTTCAGCTTCTTTATTTGATTCAATATCAACATGAATGTATAACGCTTATATATAATATATATAGGCAATCGTAGCTAATCTGTGTTCGCACTTATAATCGTAAGATAGATTAAAATTTTTGAAAAAGTACTTCCATTTCATTTCATTACAGCTTCATTTACATGATTTTAGATCGTTCAATTATATCCAATTCAATTCAACAAAGTGAATTAAGTCATCAATACAGGAGTAATTAAGTAAGATATGAATAACTGATCATTAATGGCCGAGAACAACGAGCTCCTGGTTGAAACCTGCAGGCTCATCATCATCAGGCTCATCAGGAACAGCGTCCTCGGCGGTATCATCATCATCAGCAGATGCAGCTGGGGCAGATACGGGAGCGCGTTCCTGAACCTGCTGCACAACCTCTCCTTGATTCTCCGGTGCTGTCTTATCAGGGAGATGCTTCTCATGCGTTAATGCATCAGGGGCCAGGTTTTCAGCAGTAGTGACCGACAAAGAAGCGATGAGGGTAATGCATACAAGAACGACGAAGAAAGCAGTGAACGGACGGCGAACGGAAGCCATTGTTATGTAGGTATAGCTCTTGTTACAATGGAAGGAAAACAATGGAATGAATTTATAAAGGCATTTAGTTAGAGGTGTTTGTGAATTTGGATGGTGCAGGAGTTGTTCCATGACCGGTTCTCATGGGGCAGAACTTTGCCAAGTATGGAAAAAACATCAGAAATTTGTGGACATAACAAAAACGTATTTAACTTTTGAAATTTGAGTAGTTCAAATGCGTGAATATGCTCTTTGCCAGTTACATAAGAAGAAAAAAAATAACAAGGTCAAAGAATGGATGCTAGCTCAATGCCCAGGACCTCGTCGGCTAGGGCCAGAATGCGCCTTTGCGGTGAGGGAAACTCCGATTAGCGTTGGCGACGGAACACGGCGATCAACAAGAAGCGATCTTGATCCCTCTGCTGCTGTAAAATACTCAAGAATAATAATGAAAAGAATGAAAATGATTATATTGAATGCAAATATGCTGCAGCATTGCTTCCTTGTGTTCATGGCTATTTAGCTATATATTCAATCCAAAAAAACAAGGAGAAAAAAATTTTGATGCAAGGAATTTTTCTTTGAAAGAAGCTAAAGAGATCATAGGCATAAGCTACGGTGCTTGCAATGTAATGAAATTTATAACTACTTGAATTTTGACCGCAACTAAAGTTTTCAGTTTTCGTTGATTTTCAAGAACAAGGAAATATAAAAAGCAGTACAATCAATAGAAAAAGACTACTTTATGCATGTGTAAAATAATGTATGTTAGGCACAAAGATTTTCATTATATATTATTATATTCATTTTTTTAGATTTGACTTCTTTCACGGATGAATACAACTACTAGTTCAATCTTTCTGATAATTTTTTTTCAAAATTTAAATGTTTAATAAGTTAGATATACTTCATTGTACTTTGAAGTACAACTCTTCTACTTTTATTTGCATGCTCACAAATTTCAGACATATTCTTTTGAATGAATATACCAAAAGAATTGTTCTGATTTTGTATGAAAACATAAAGGTCTCCTTTTTTTAACCTATCTAAAATATACACTTGTAATCTTGAACAGATCAAGCAGGGTCAAAAAGAACAAGCAGAAAAATCGTATGTTTGGCTACTTTCTATTCCGCGGTGTTTACACAGCTTCTGCAACCACAAGTCGGCGACCAAAAGAAAACTCAATCGATAACTGGGCAATATAGAAATATTTGACTCTATGATCAAGAAAGGAATTCCGCTTTCTGAAACCAACAGCTTGCGGAAAACCTTCGTTTTTCCAAACAGCTTTTAGGTTATTGAACATGGAAAATTAAAAAAAACTGCTTTTCTGTAGATTGAAATGGTAATGGAGTATGAAATCAAAAAAGTTTCAGCATGCTGCATTAGCTGCAGTATTTGCTCACCACTTCAAAAATAGACATATGAGGACTGCAACTCAAAGCTACCTCACATAAACAAACTCAAAAGAGTTTCAGCAAACATATAAATACCTTAATTCCTAAACCAAAATATAAAGTTCAGAATTCAAAGTAAAGGGCCTCTTCAATGCCAAAGGCATCAATCTATCATATAATACACCAAAAATGCCTGAAAGAGATTAAATTATGAACTTTAAGATTACGTACTGTTTCCTCAAGTTCATGAAAACTTCCGGAGACACTCTAATATGAAACATGCAGCGAACTACCTACATTCTCAAAGAAGTGGCCCCTTTATCAGCCTGTTGGGAGGCTATTCTCATAAGATGCACAAAACTGTAAAGCTTTTGACACTTCAAATAGTACATTTCCTGGCAGGAAAGAAAATGCTAGGTTTTGGATTATCCTATTAGTGTCAACTAAGTTAATTATTCCCTTCACCTTATAACAAATTGCCATTAATTCAACAAAACAAGATCCGCTGATAACAGCAGCAACCAGCGCAGAAAATCAGTTGATGACATCAACCACAATCTTCCTTGACTTGAGGACAGACCATCTCAAATGACGGTAGTAGGCAGCTTGGAGAAGGGCAAGAGATTGAACAAAAATCCACTTGAAACCCATCTACATATTTTAAGGAACATAAATTTACATCAGATTTCAGTTTTGCAGTAGAGTTGGTGGAGAATAGGGCTCAACAAAAAGTCCCATTTAAAACCTTAACAATTTTCTTTCTTCCATCTCTGGTTCAGCTACCCAGGACAAAATTGTCACAACATCTTTTCCTATCTAGAAACAGTGTTGAGGAAAAATCAGCGATGGAGCTCAAGTAACGTTTCCTTCATAAATGTTGTTTGCTCAATGAACACCTATAGGAAATGATAGCTGCAATAAGATACCTGAGCTTCAGTTGCAGGAGTGCCATCCTCGTACTCAACAGCACCATCGTTAAGCATCTTGGGCATTGCAATTGCACCACCAGGGAAGTATGGATCATAATGCAGGCCATCTCTAATCTAAATTTTCAGTTCAAGAGTCACCTTTGTTAGCGCACAGAACAACTAACAACTGACTACTACTTAAGTGACTATTCAATGTGAACTGTAAAGCCAACAAACAAAGTAAGAAGGTGTTTGTTCAAGAAAATTATGGAAACACCACCAGGAGGATCACGATATCCAGTGAGGAGGGCAAACACATAGTTCTGGCCATTATGTTGTCGTGCCTAAGCATCAAAATTTTGAACTTAGTTGCTTTATCTAGAAAAGAACAAATATTCAATACAAAACTCATTAGGATTACTACCTTGGTTATTAGGCTCAGATCAGGAGGGTATGCACCACCATTGGCAAATCTCGCTGCTGCCTCATTTGCATATGGTTGAGGGAAACAATCACTTAGCTTACCTGGACGAGTAAACATATCTCCTTCATCATTAGGGCCATCAACCACCTCAATTTCTGCAGCCATAGCTTTTACCTCCTCTTCAGTGTATGCCACACCGACAAGATCCCGATATCATAGAAGGGACATAGAGTGGGCAGGAAGCACAAACTTGCTGGTAAACTTGATGACCTCGTCGAATTCTGCAAGCAGGGAACCACAGTTGAAGCTGTTACCACTTGCTACCATAATAAAGAAAAAACTAACAGAAATCAGTTGCAGTGACATATATTAATATACCAATGGCCATTTAATAGAAGTCAAAATATATGCCCTACCAGAACCTGACTCTTTTAACAGATCTATGTTGCTTTTAAAATTCCTTGTACAAGATTGAACTGACAATTAAGATGTGAATGATTAGGATTTGAGCTGAAACTCTACAATGAGCACAGCTAGATTACCAAATCAAATGTTAACTTACAAACACAATAAAAAAAATAAGCAATTCTATGAAGCACAATGGTTTAAGTGAATAGATAGCTTACTTACGATGCATGGTCATAGGAAGTAAGGACACCATTGTGAGGCCAGGGATAACTTGGACAAACAAGTCCATGCTCTGCTTCATCACCAGATGCTACAGTTGAAAGACTTAACATGCCAGAAACCCCTGCCCCATGCAGGGCCAAAGCTCTTAAATGACTTCGTTGTGGCAGGCCCAGAAGTCTCTTGGTCCTGCTTAAATACTTGCAATGACAGCAACCTTGAAACCTAAAAAAGATGGCCTTGTTAATAAAGGATCTAGGAAAGAAAAGATATTTGTAGGATAAAAAACATAGGTAAAACATGCAATGCCTATTTCAAAATGAATGTAGAAAATCAGTTCTTTCATTTGCTATACTGGCATCTATTTGATACATCCAATTACATATAAACCAGATCAAAATAAAATAACCACATTAGATGCTACCACCAACAAGAAAACATAGACAGGTGGCCCACTCATCATGCTGTTCAGTACTCAACCATAACCAACGTGTATCACATAATGTTCAACTCCAGCTAAGTTCAACTTGGGTGCCTATCAAATTGAAGATTAGGGCTCATGTTGGGTAAAATTGAAGATATAGGGCTCAAAGTTCACCATAGTATTTCATGACATTATCCTTATCTTAAAAGTTTTTGCTCATAACAGAAAATTTCTTCCCACAGCAGCAGTAATTGGATTAGCATAGACAAGCCCATCAATTGAACTAGTGGAGATCAGGGAAGCTACTTACAGATTCTTCTTCAACAGTTGAAGAATGCCTCTTCCAGAAGCCATTGCTAATTTCCACAAGGGTCACATAATTTCAGTGAGAATTGCAATATCAAATCCAATCCAAATCATCAAATGTGGAATAAAGCTTCATTCTTTCTACAAACCATGATATCAATCTATAAACAGCACGATTCACTTGTATCATATATAATGTCAACAATGAGGTTACTACTTCACAAGCAAAAACTAGAAACATTGTAAGCAGCACACCAACTTTTTTCCTACCCTGCTATTGCAAATACAATTGCAACCATGATATGAGCCCAATTTCAGAAATTTTGATGAATAAGCTATGCGCACCACAGAGAACTTTCCAATTGCAACACACAAAGGAACAACCTAATAACCAGATACATTTCAAACACGATAGCTCCTTCTATGGAATGTATAACAATTTCCTTATCAGAACACAAAATCTCATAGGCATTTAAACTCAAACTCCCACATTCAAATCCATAGCTTCAAATCAATCTCTTCTTACAAAAAAATTACAAAACAATACAACATTCTAAGCGACACAACAGAAGAACACCCAAAACCTAAAGAATCAAAGCCAACAAATAAATAAATAAAATAAAATTTCTATTCAGAAACCTTGATCGGATCCATAAAAATAAGACCTCCAGCAAATCTCACAGAAGCAAAACACAAATCGATGATTTTATAGACCGTAACTCAATCAAGTAATTCAAATTACCTCGGGACGAATCGACGGGGGAGGAGGAGGAGGGAGGAGCACCGGTGAGCGAGGGAATAGAGTTCAGATTGATAGAAATCGATCGATTGAGACTTGAATTGATTGAGATTTTTATTAGATAGGAAAGATTAGACCGGTTTTATCAAACCCAATGGCGTGTAACTCAGTTAGCCAAAAATAAGGACTTATTACAATAATTCTGCAAGGAAGAGTTGGTATGAAAGCAGCAGTCTACTTGGGCATAAACTGTTCGACGAAATACCTAAGAGAAACAAAAACGTTTAGCACTACCACATTGTTGGACAGACCAACATTGTCTTGCAAAAAGTGATTGAACATGCAACAAAGAGAACTCCTGAACCATTCACATTGTATTCTAATATGTTATTACAGTTACTTATGTTCGAATCAGATGATAACCAACTTACCCGCAAACTCGGTGACAAGCCAAACTTATCGAATATTTTGGCAGAACTTTAAAACATTACAACCTGCTCATCTACTTATGAGCAGCTTGTCTTTGCAACAACAGCAAAAACAAGCAAAGCTCACTTTTCTGGGTAAGAACGAAAATGAAGTGCTCAAATGAGGTCTCAGCAGCTGATGAGAAAAGTTGATTAAGCAGGTATATCTTTAATTGCTGAAATAACTTGACTGATACTTTGGAATCCTCCCCTATTCTTGAGAAGAATCTTTGCAAGTTCAAGTGCACGGCGTTCACAGGATGCTCGTTTGCTAGCATCAGAAATTGATTCGAAATCTTCAACATGCGCAATGCCCACTATTCTCCTGCAGCCCAATATCATTTTTTCTCAGTCATAAGCCAGTATTGGAGTTTAAAGTTGAAATTGAAAGTACATGTAAATAAACTTGACACCATGGTCATTTACAGGCAGTTACCTTATCATTTTGGCAGCACCAAATCCAAGTGTATCATGTAACAGATCTTCCATATATTTCTTCTGAACAAGCTGCTGAAGCTCTGAGTTGTTGTATATATCAGGAAGATATGCCTCGCCATTCCCATTCTTGTGTTCATCCCAAAATGTAATGAATTTCTTGTGGAAAAGATTCCAGGTGTCTTCTATCATCTTCAAAATCCAATGTTTATATTGCTGTATTGTCACAACGGTATGTCATCAGATTCAACCAATAGTAAAGAAAATGAAATATTTTACTTTGCTACAAGTAACACAGCAAATGCATTACAGATAATTTTCCTATATACATATCTCGACATTGACTGAGACTCAAACATAGGTGCAATTCTCCGCGTACCTCACGATCATTCCCATGATCAGCATGCCCGTCTTGGGCATAGAAAGCCAAAATCAAGTTTCCAATAAATGCACCAATGTCAAACCCCATGGGTCCATAGAAAGCAAATTCTGGGTCAATAACCTGGGTAGAGTCACTCGTCACCATAACTGAGCCAGTATGCAGATCTCCATGAATAAGGGCCTGACTTCTCTCACAAAACCTTCATCAAAGGTGGTTTTTGATCAGACTCAAACTACAGATGATAAGAAATGGCACAACATTGACATGTTAAAAAGCATTCATGAATAGAGAACTCTGATACATTGATTTCAATTGAGCCACTTCTAGCTTTAAACTGTCGTCCTCTCTAATAGCCTCAGCATCACGATCAAGGTAAGGAGTTGTCCAACGATTATGTGAAACAACCCTGTATGGATCCGAGAAGACAACTTGCTCAGTAAGTCTACAGAGCTCTACATTCCCACAGAACTCTGCCACTGCAAGATTATATAACATCTACATTAGATTGTACCAAGTAAATCAAAAATTGTTATCTCAGAAAGCAGTATTCAGAGTACCAAAAAAACTACGCAGTCCATCAAGTACATGAAATATCAAAGACTATATAAGAAAAATAAATTTAGCTTTAGGCAAGACTTGATGTCAGTAACGTTAAAAGTTTTGTGGAGTATGCTGAAATATGTTTAAAGCTAGAGTGTCTAAAAACAATATTGCAGTAATCATATAGTGGTAGATCCTTTCCTAGTACATACAATAACATGTAGTGTCAAGCTTAAGAACTTCCGAAAAGGTTATATGATGTAGTACCTTCACGCTTATGATCAGTTGTTGATCGGTAAAGCAGAGATGTAAAAAAGAGTGTCCTTGCCATATATTCTGACATGTGATCAGCGAGTAATGGATACTCAATCCCAGCAATTAATCCTTTCCTCAAGATGATATGTGGTGGTTTCAAGTAGCGCATGACAATCAAGGACATAGGCCGGTCAAAATGGTAAACTTCTGGAACATTGTTTGGACATAGACGACCATGCTCCTTCAGAGCTAGAGCCTCAAAATATGCACGTTCCTTTGTCATCGGCCAAGATTCTCCTACACAACGGACATATGGAAGTGCCTGTAGACATACAGAAATGGGACAATCAACTTGTGAAAATCTACTAGTTTATAGCCACCAATACAAAATGTTTAACTGTGGGCAATGCCGCTTTAGTCACAAGAATACAACAAATAAACATGTCCTTCATTTTAAAATTTAGGTGGATATACGGTCACAAAAAGTTCATGAAAGTTGCAGCTCCATACTACCATAGGTCCACCTGCATGTTTTTCACAATGGTCAAATTGACATGCCTTTGTGAGATTTTACAGGTTTGACTATTAAATTCATGGCAATTGCTCCTCAACTGAAATGAGTTTGTTTATATCTCAGTCGCCCAACGATGCTCTGCCTTTCTTAACTTTATGGAAAGCAGCATTGCACCTTTAACTTGGAAAAGAATCCAATTTGATTTTAAAAAATCAAATGACCTTTGACCAGGATCGTTCCGTGCATTTCCAAACAAGTACCCATCCGTGCTCCAAGATTGGTTCCATAAACAACAAGAATCAGTAATTAAAAATTATTTTAAAAACCCACAAAAAAAAAAAAAACTCAGCATCCAGATCAATAGAAACGAAGATTTTAATATCAGATACATATAGAGAAAAAAAGAAATTATTAACAAAATATTAACCTGTTTGACAACGAAAGATCCAGCAGGACCGATAACAATATAGACGAAGTTAAGATTCCCATCACCGACTTCTTTAACAGTTAACCCATCAAGCTGGTCGCCGAGCTGCGATCGCAACGCCGGGGTTGACTTAATGTATTCCAGCAAAGATTTCTCGTCTAAAGGCTTGAATCCTTCAAGCTTCTCCTTCGACATGGATTGAACCAAAAATTCTTTCTCTGAGAATTTCTGTGTTCGATTTTTCAGTGGTGGAGCTTGAAGTAGAAAAAGAAAACAGTGAGGACGATGATTGTTGGTTCATTGAACCTGACCGAAAATAGAACAAATAGAATAAATAGAAAAAGTTTGCAGTACCGGACCTATAATAGTTATTATAGAAAAGCACATCCTGTTAACATTAGTTTATCTGTTTATGAGTCTTGCAGTCATGCTTACTTGCTTAGTTTATTGTTTATTTTGACAAGCGATTCTAGTTGGGATAATAATTGAAATACAGGTAACCTTTCTTTTAATTTAGATGATCTTGATTTTAATAAAAAATTAAAAATAAAGTAATTAATTATACATATACTAGTAACAAACAATAAGTTAAATAAACTTTAGTATTTATTTGCAAAATTATAATATTTTTAATTAAAATAAAGAATTTATCTTGATGCATCGATGAACTTTCCTTGTTGATATATTAAAAAAGGTCTTGTTCTGAAATTTTATAATATGAAGTCAAGAACTTGAATTGTGTTCTTTTGGTTATTTAGGCTGGATTGCATTTATTTTATTTCACTCATTTATTTTATTTTATATTTTTAAAAATTTAATAATATTTTATATTTTTGTGAAATATAAATATAAAATTTTTATCAATATAAGAGTGTCGAATAATTAAACGGTGATAATAATGAATACGAAAAGTAGTTGCCGAGTATTTACTTCAATAGCAAATTTGTAAGTTTACCAAACTTCAAAATTGACACACGCATTAAGTAGTCAAACAGTAATACATTATTACTATTCATGATTAATATTTTTATTGTCACTAATCTCTCAGAAACCTCGGCCGCCGTCTCCCGGTGGCCCAGGCGGGCGTTTACCACATCGCCCACCGGCGGAGTTCATCTTCTCAAAGTACCCGATCGAAAGCAACGAAAGCGAGAGCTGTATTTCATCCCTCCCCCACCTTCTCACCTGCGGCAATCTTCGCTGTGCTATAGCAGCCGGTTGTCTTTGCTGCTGCTGAAGAAGCAAAGGGCGGAGATACAAAGCGTGAAGTCTTCGAAACCCACCGAGAGCAAGCACTACCGAACGGAGTTGTGCAGGGCCGCAACCCGTGGCTGTGGCCCAGTTACGCGCGCACACGGCCTCCCATAGACTCTCGTCCTCCGCCATTCGCCGCCACGACCTGCTAACACACGCCGCCGCCCCAAGTGTCCGCGCATCAGCTCGGCGCAGCACCTCCATCACCAAATCTTCTCCTAATACCTCCGCCGCCTCGGGATCCGTGCTTTCGTTCCCAACCGTTCGATCTCGGTTAGAAGAGCATTCAGGTAAAACGATGCAATTTGAACCGTCCGATCTGTTCTCAGACAGCAGCTCGGTGGTGGTCCCCACATGGACAGGATGATGAAGGCGCTCTTCGAGATTACAGGACTCGCCGGAGATTGGAAGATCTGAACCGTTGGATTCAACTGAAGCTTTCTGATCCACCATTGAATAATCTCCTTCGTCGGTGCGCCGACGTTTCATGCGATCAGAAAACTCGCTATCGATGATCAACGGAAGACCACGCCCATTGGATTCTTTCTCTGATCGCCGTTTCATCAAGGTTTAGTTTCTCTCTCTATAGATTGGATTGAAATGAGATTACAAATTTCAACCGACAGCTTCTCCATGGAGAATGTGAAGAAGATAGAGAAAAGGGATCAAGAGGCAATTCCGTCATTATCACAGAAGCAAGTTGAATATTTTGGTTTTTTGGATAACGACAAAAAATTTATGAATCTGTATTTAGTACAATATACATAGGCCTGAAATGGGCCGAAAATAAATTAAACCCGCCCATTATTAAATCTAAGTTTGCTTACTGTCACCGGCGGTGACCGGAATCGTTCTTCTGGATAATACCTTGTTTGGTTAACCGGTACGAGTGGGCCTTCACAGAGCGGAAGAAATGGAGGTGGCGTCTTCTTCTCTGCTTGTTCTCTTTCTCGCCGTAGCGGTCTGCTACTCCGCCCCCGTGGCCGTTGCCGTCAGCGTTGGTGGTGATGGAGCGGACTACCGTAGCTTGCCATATAGAGCGTTGCCGTCATCAAAAGGAAGTTTATGTTCCCAGCTGCTTCGTCCTCTCGGCTACCCGTGTGAAGAGTACACTGTATTACATCTCCTGATTCGCTTTCACTTTGGCTTTCTTGTCTGAATGAATTGGTTTCCAATTTGATTCTTCAAAACGGTTTGTTTGTCCGATTATCTTGCTTCTGTAACTCTTACTACTGAAATGTAATTAACGCTGACTTGAAATTTCTACTTTGGAACTTTTGTTGTGGTAACTATTTAGTTGAATGTATACTGACATGAATTAGTTATTAGAGCTATTTGGTAGGACTTCAAAAATGAGTTTTTTTATTGGTACGTCTCTGGTACGAGTACAGTTCAACCTTAAATAAGCTGGGTTTTCTTCTCGTTTAGCCCTTATGCGTACATAATTCCATGTAGCTGTTGCTGTGAAAGATTTTAAGTCCTTGTTATGTTGTTTAGTCTATAGACGTGCATTTTGTAATTAGTCACCTATATATATGAATTTATGAGATTTTTAATCTTTGATGTCAGTGTAGTGTTTGATGCCAAGTGCAACGACCTTGTCGTATTTGTACTTTATGCAGGTGGAAACAAAAGATGGATTCCTTTTAACGCTTCAACATATTCCTCATGGGAGAAAAGGAAAGGGAGCGAAAACTGGTCCCCCAGTTTTCCTTCAGCATGGACTTTTTCAGGTATAGCTGCATAAGTCTAGTGACAGTTATGTAAAAAGCTTCATATATCAGCACCGTCGCCTCTGTAATGATTGTGAAGATTTGTTTGCTGTTTGTTACTTGCTCCTGTGGCGGTTAACTGTCAGAAATGCAATGTTGCTTGCTTGCTTATCATAAGCCTGTATAGTATGTCTCTTTGCTTGTCTATTGAGTTCACTTAAGATTAATCATCCATCACTTGACAGGGAGGTGATACATGGTTTGTGAACTCAGAAGAGGAGTCATTGGGATATATTCTTGCTGATCAGGGGTTTGATGTTTGGGTTGGCAATGTGCGAGGAACACACTGGAGTCATGGACATACAACTTTATCTGTTCACAATAAAGTATGCAGGCTTCATCATGTAGTTACTCTTTTGATAATTCTGCAGTAACTAGTTGAGAAGTATATTTTTACCAGTCACTAATTTCAAATGAATACTATTCAAGGAATTTTGGGATTGGAGTTGGCAGGAACTAGCTCAGTATGATTTGCTTGCTATGATTAGCTACATATACGTAAAGACAAATTCCAAAATATTCTATATTGGCCATTCTCAGGTATTTGTTTGACCTTTAACATGAGTTACCTGAGTCTGGTATTAAATATTATTTGTTTAAACGTATTGAGTGCCATAGCAACTTGCATTTGACAGGGAACTATCATGGGATTGGCAGCCTTCACGATGCCAGAGATGGTGCAGATGATTCAAGCTGCAGCCCTTCTTTGTCCTATATCTTATTTAGACCATCTCAGCTCTCATTTTGTGCTTAGAGCAGTCGCCATGCATCTTGATAAGGTTTATAAGATTATATTGATACTTTTAAGGGAAACAAATACTTACTTTATGGCTCCTCTGTCTTCTTCATTTTTTTTTAAATTTTTGTTTGTTTTTGCAGATGCTTCTCGCTGTTGGTGTCCATCAGCTCAACTTCCGAAGGTCTACTTCTCTTTTGATCTAGTAAACTGTTCATACAATCTTCCTACTCTTGTGGAGTTGACTATGATTTTACTTCTCTGTTACAGTAATATGGGAGTTCAAATCTTGGATTCCATATGTGATGGGCATATGGATTGTAATAACTTGCTAGCTTCAGTAACAGGTGATGCATCTCTACTTATAATCAATGATTATACTTGAATCTGAAACTGTTCTATCTTGTGTATTATGTTTATTGATTCTGGAAATTTACTTGATTTTGCAACATGCATAGAATCTGCACACAGATGTTCACCATCAAAGCAAGCATTTCTCATTTAAAGACCTGCAGTGGCCTTATAGGCTACTGAAATTTGATTCCAAAATTACATAATTAAATCAAGCATTGATACAAGTTAAATCTGCTACTTAAAATTTTGTGAAAGAACCAACCTTAGGTTATCATATGGTAGAAGTATTTTCATTTTTTTTAGTTTGGTGAAGTGCAGATTGTGCTTCTTAATTTAGATTGGATGAAGTCCTTTAGTATAAAAGAAATGTTGTTGCTTGAATAAAGGTGCTGGTTTCTTGAAGCGAGAATTTCGTGATGTCATGTTTTCATATGCTGAACCTGGATATTTTCCATGGTCGCAGTTATTTCTATTGACAATCTAGGTTTTTCTGTTTACTTGTTTTACTGTTTGGATACCAATATAATAGAGCATCTTGAATGAGCGTAGGTGCTGTCTAACAATACTTCGCACTATTGCAGGGGACAATTGTTGCTTCAATGGTTCCCGTGTTGACTATTACTTGGAATACGAGCCTCATCCATCATCTACAAAAAACTTGAATCACCTTTTCCAGAGTATGTATTTATCGAAATTTTATTTCTTCTTTCTATCAAAATTTAGTCTACCAAGTAATGTGCTTGCCTTATTACGACACCCTTCTGAGGTTCTTTGGAAGCTCTTAAGTACCTGATCCTAGTTATACGTAGTAGTCAATATGCAGTTTCAGCAATAAATTTTTAATTTATTACCTGAAAAGCAACCTTGTTTATCCAAAACCAATCCCTGAGATGAAAACCGCAAGTGGTGCTTGCCTCGGCTTGTGAAATTAATTTCACAGTTATCTGTATTATAAAATGAACAAAACGAAACTGGGGCTAAGTTTGCATTTGTAGATTCTCTATTGCAACTTGCTTCACTGCAGCGTAAAGTTAATTGTGAAGCAATTTATCATCCAGTTTGCTATACCTATTTAGAAAGATCTAATAAATTCGACAATTACTTTGGCAGTGATACGGAAAGGTAGGTTCGCAAAGTATGACTATGGTTTGTGGAAGAACTTAATAAAATATGGGCAAATGCAACCCCCAGAGTTCAACTTGGCAGACATACCCGAGTCTTTGCCTATATGGATGGCCTATGGTGGGAGAGATGAGCTAGCAGATGTAACAGACGTTGACCGCACTATAAAGGCATTGAAATCTACACCACATCTTCTCTACAACGATTCCTATGGTCACATCGACTTCATCATGAGTGTTAGTGCAAAGGATGATGTCTACATTGAGTTGTTAAGGTTCTTGAGATCATTTGGGCAATCTTCTAGCTACTGAAAAGTTAGAAGCTTGGCACCAATATATAATCTACTTACTCATGTACCTGTATTTATGTTCACAAGTCGATCTTCAAGTAGCGTATATATTTACATACAGATACTGAATGTATGTTGCTAATAAAGTAAAGATACAAAAATATGTAATGAGGGTTGGTTTGTGCATCATTGGCTGCAGTAGTAACAGACAAGTAGTTTGTTAAGTGATATATTTTGAGTTCTTTATAGATAAGAGCATAGCTGTCAGGCCTGGACCAAATTGTCCGGACGATTCGAAAACCTTCGATTCGGACAGTAAATCGGTTCGGATTTATAAAAAAATTATTTGTTTAATTGATCCGTTTTGTTTTGCTTTAATCTGATCGATCCGTCCATTCGGATCAAAATTGAAATAAATAAAATTTAAAAAGATTAATTAAAAAATTAAATTGATGATATATTTAATAAAAAATAATTATTAATAGTTTTATATTAAAAAATAATATGTGGTTAAAATTTTATATTTAGATGTGTAATATAAAAATACTAATTAATTATGTCTCATTTGTGAATATCAATTATTAGTTATTTTTAAAATTTTATATTATAAAATATTCATAGTTAAATAACTGTATATCCAAAAAAAATTAATTATATTTTTTTAATGATTTTATCTTCTAATCGTCTAATTTATTTAAATATTTTTATTATAAATTTTTGCTGTTATTATTATTATTGGTGGTGATAATGTTATGATGATAATATTAATTTTCGTTGTGATTGTTGCTGCTGCTGTTGTTGATAGTAATATAATAGTACTCTAATTTTTTATTATGATTGTTGCTACTATTATTATTAATAGTGTTATGATGGTAGTAAATTTTTTATTATAATTATTATTATTAATCAAAAATATTTTAATATTATTGATCAGGTAGTTTGATCAATTGATACGGTGGGTCAATTTTAGAACTATAACCCGAATAATTTTTCGGTTCAATATTCGGTCCGATGCTTATAATCGAACAACCTAATTTGAGTTGTTGATCATATACAATCAGATCAAAACTTTGCGACTGGACGATCCAATTTGAGTTGTTGAATCGTGACAGTTCAGCTCGATCTAATTTGATCATTTAGTTCCGTTCTATTTTACACCTCTACATAAGAGTTATAAAATTAATATGTAATTAATAGTATTAGTAATAGTTGCTAATGTATATTAGAATATTGTGTTTTTGCATTTTATGGTCCGATTGATAATGAGTTGATTAGTTTTGATTTGTCACTACATTCATAAGGCTAATAGAAGTGTTTATTTGTTTGCCTTACGAGCAGCTGACGGCATTGCCTACGCTCGCAGTGCATCAGATTTTTTTCATTCTTCGGATTTAATTCTGACTTTGAGTTCCGGGTACAAGTGGAACTTTTAGTTCCTTGTAAAGATAAGTACTTGAAATCTTTTAATTTCTGGAAAATTTTTACGTAAGGTTTCTTATCTAAAATTCTGCAAAAACGACAGCAGCTTTATCTCAATTGAATGAAAGTCACTAACTGCTATTCGTAAAATTGTTCTAATCAAAACAAACATCCTCACACCTACCACGTTTTTATTCTGCCAGAAAAGAACATAAAAAGAAATATAGGAGTTCGACGGTGGTTAACACGAGTTTATCATCTTCTTCCAAGTCTTCTGAATTTATTTAAAATAAAAAGTTTTTATTATTTTTTATAAATTAAAATTTTTAAAAAACTGAAAAAATAAAGATAATTGGTAGAAATAATGGTGACATTTCGAAATCTGCTTATGTAACAATTGAATGTAACAATTGAGATGGACAGATAGCAAAAGGACGAGAAGAACAAATGCAAAACAGATTTTTTTTTATAATTTCTTTCAGTTTACAACAAACCAACAACATCATGAACTCAAATCATTCGAAGAAAAATTCCAAAACCCATCCCAACTCAAGATTAATGATCCCCCACGTCAGTCAGTACTCAGTAGTTTCTATTATCTTCTTTTGCCGTGAACTTGGTGAACTCAACTTTCATTGCTCCGACTTTATTTTATATTTCTAATCAATTTAAAAGAAACAGGTTACGCACTCTAAAATTATTATCTCAAATCTTAGTTTGACCTTTGACGTCGTTATCAATTTTCCAGTTCTTATATGTTTTGTTAAGATCTAGGTTTTGATCATTCTTTAGTGTTTGTTTTGCATTATTTATAAAATTTTTATGTTACATTATTCAAAAAAAATTTTATAACATTCAACAACATATTTTATTTTATTTTATTAGTTTCTAAATAAAAATTTTATTAAAATTTTTTAATGTTTCTGTTTAAAAAAACTTTTTTTAGAAATACTTCCAAATATTTTTGTTACGTATAATTATCTCAAGTTACGTATGCAATTAAACTCAGTATTATTTAATTTTTGACCAGATAAAACATTTAAGTCAGAATATATTTCGTGAAAAATCAGAATTCAAACAAATTCTAGAAACTACTGTCATTTAAATTATATTTTTGTTAAACTAATGTTAAAATTAAATTAATGTCACTTAATTATATTTATACATGTCGCTTAAATTATTTATTTATCAAAATATTATGTCACCAATTGACAGTTAATTTGACATTACACTAAATAATATTTTTATTATTTAAAACTATTAAATGTTTAGTTCTTTCCAAATAGTTTTATTAAAAAAGTATTAATGATTATTTTTATGACATTCAAAAAATTTATTATAAAGTAAAAAATAATAATGTAAATACTAAAAAGTCAGAATTCTGCAAATAACATTTTACTAACAGAAATGTTTATAAATTAGTTTTTAAAATCTGTAAATTATATAATAAAAAATTATTAAAATAATAAAATTAAATATGCAAATAAAATGAAATTGAAAACAACTCCAAAAAATACATGTTTCATTGGCCACTGTATTAATTAAAACACTCTTATATATGTGCAGACAAGTCAATCAATGAACGAGCTCTTTTAATTTTAGATACTTCTTTTTCTTTCGCTTCTTCCTTCACCGTGACAGTGTCATTTCAAGCTTGCTTTGCCGGTGCAGCAGTTCCAATTTCATTCAGACATTTAATCAAACAAGTCATGGTCGAAGAAAACTCACCGGCGGTCACGGCTGAGCAACAGACTTCTCCGGAGGGAGTTCCTCCGCCGCAGTTGCCTCACGTACTTGTTCTCTCATATCCTTCTCAGGGGCATGTCAACCCCATGCTCCGTTTCGCGAAGCGAATCGCCGCGAAAGGTCTCCTCGTTACCTTCTCATCTTCACTGGATATTGGTCTGAAGATTATGAGATCCACTTCTACTACTTCTGTTGCTTCCGCAGCAGACGCCGGAACTGTTATCGGTTCCGGTCGTCTCCGTTTCGAGTTCTTTGAAGACGGATGGGAGCCTGAAGATCCCCGGAGGAACGAGCTCGCCGCTTTGATGAACAAAATCGAATCTTCCTGGCCTTCCGCCGTTTTGAATCTCGCAAAAGCGCAAGCAGCGAAAGGTCGTCCGTTGTCTTGTATAGTTGGAAACCCGTTTCTTCCGTGGTCGTTGGACGTCGCCGACGAGCTCAACCTACCTTCCGCGGTGCTCTGGGTTCAGTCAGCTGCGGTGTTCTCAACTTACTACCACTACGAACACTCGCTAGTCGTGTTTCCTACCGAAGAAGATCCTAATGCTTCCGTTACGTTGCCGGGAGTTTCAATCATGAAGGCCGACGAGATTCCGACTTTCCTTCTTCCAACAAACCCTTACAAATCGCTAACTGAAGCAATCCTTGCTCAGTTCAGAAACCTCTCGAAAGCAACCTGGATTTTCGGGAACACGTTCGAAGAGCTCGAAAAAGAACCCATCCAGGCGCTCTCTAGTCTTTGTCCGGTAATCCCCGTCGGTCCGTTGCTAGAAACAGAAGAAGAAAACAGTAACATACGCGGGGACCTCTGGCGAGCTGCCGACTGTATAGGTTGGCTCGACGGCAAGCCGCCGAGAAGCGTCGTCTACGTTTCCGTCGGTAGCGTCGTTGTGTTAGACAAGGAAGAGATGCGCCAGCTTGCATACGGATTGCGCGATAGCAAACGACCGTTCCTCTGGATCGTCAGGGACGCAGCTCGCGATCTGTTACCGGAAAACTTCTCCCAAGAAACAAAAGATCAAGGATTGATTGTTCCCTGGTGCCCTCAGGATAAAGTCCTCAACCACGAATCCGTCGCTTGTTTCGTTTCGCATTGCGGATGGAACTCCACGTTAGAAGCTCTCAGCTACGGCGTTCCCGTGGTTGCGTTCCCTCAGTGGGGTGACCAGGTAATCAATTAATTTCTCAACCGTAACAAAATTCGAATTTTCCGTAGTTTTCTGATTGTCTGAAACATATTAACCAGGTGCCGGACGCGAAGTTCATAGAGGAAGTGTACAAGATGGGAGTGAGACTGAAGGCGCCGATAGAGGGAGCGGAGCTGGTGAAGTGCGTGGAGGGTGCGACGAATGAAGTAATCAGAAAGACGGCGGCGAAATGGAAAGAAGCGGCAAGAGCGGCCGTCGCCGGCGGCGGATCGTCGGATAAGAATGTTGCGGATTTCGTGGACGAGATTTTAAGAAGAGCCGCATCGGCTAGGTAGCGGTTTCAATTAATCAGTTAATTAAATCTTTTGGCGGGTATGAGAAAATTGAAACGGTAAAGACATATGTATTTAATAAATTACCTGTACCAGCTGTTTCTGTTTAGTTGCCGTTTAGAATTTCACAGTAGCATGTCTCAATTGTGAGTTTCATTTAAATAAGTTTTGATAAAAATAAATTTTATTTAAAGTTTTAATTGGTAATTAAAATATATAAATGTTTATAATAAAATTTTATAAAAGTAAATCTATCAACTAAAATCAATTAAATTTAAATAAATATAAAAACTATAAATTAGTGTAATATACTAATTAAAATAAATATTTAATTAAAAATAAAAATTAAAAAAATTAAAAAATAAAAGAACAAGAAGGAAACCAAATTTGATTCTTTCTTTGTCACCATATGTACCCACCAATTTGATGGATACATATTTCACCATGAAACATAGTAAGAGATGGAAAATAATTTTCCTTCTTTTTTATTAATAAAATCAAAACAAATAAGTTAATATGGTGAAATGTTTCACCATCACCACTATTTATCATCAATAACCACAATTCAAACATACTCATATAAGAAATAAAGAGTAAAAAGACGGATAAAAAAAATAATAAAAGAAATAATAAAAAGAATAGTTAATTGATCTTACGATGTTTAGATATATAGTAAAAACAATAAATTAACTATATTTGGATAGATATGTAAATAAATAAATAATAAAAATAAACTTTTTATAAAAGACTCAAATATTTTTTTTATTTATATTAATATTACTTTTATTAATATAATTTTAACTAATTTATTAATATAATTTTAAATAAATTTTATTAATATAACTTTTAGATTAATTTTTTTATATTAATCTAAAATTATATCAATTATTAAATATAAAAACTAATCATATAATTTTATTATTTTCTCTACCAATTAAAATTAATTAAATATAAAAATTGTTAAATAAAAAATACATATTAAATTATAAATAAATATTAAAAATATTTAAAAATATTAAAATAAAATAATTTGCTTTCTTCTTGTCACATGTATCCACTCACGATGTACCCATCAAATTAGTGAAAAAAATGAGAAGCAATTTATTATCTTTTTCTTTAATGATATATTATCAAATATAAGTAAATATAAAAAAATACTTTATTTCATCGTAATTCTCCATATCTATCTATAATCTAAACAAAAACTTCGGAGAAAATTCGGATGTCATTGAGTTTGGCACTGAATTTATTAAAATTTAATTTGGATCATAAGAAATCTATAGCGATAAAAATTTTCTCTCTACCAGCTCCATTGATTATTCAATTAATGACGTTATGGAAAATATCATTTTCTAAATAACCAGTGCCGTAGAATTGTAGGAATTCAAATTTGGGTTAGACTATTATTACATCAAATTGACATTGTAGAGACTTGTGGATGTCTGTGCAATAGTGTTGAATACTATATTCTTTTACATTTAAAAAAAAAAATATTTTATTTAAAAACTTCATTTAAATAATTTGATTAATATTTATTAAATAAAAAATTATTTTATGAAATATATTTTATAAAATATGCGATAACGCTAATGTGCATGGTGTTTATAGTGGGTAAGTTGAAGTATATAATATTCGAGCCTAACAAAATCAAGGAAAGAGTTTTAGCTGGGCCAAAACTAGACTATTGGCCCATTCGAAGGCCTTGGGCTGCTTAGCTATCTAATTTCTGTTTTCTAATTAATGTGCTAATAATTAGTAATTATTTTTTTATTTTTAGTACACGTTTCAACAGAAAAGAACTCTATTTTTTTTACCAGCAGATGTTAGTTCAGTCACTTCAAGTGTTTTTCTTATTTTTACACAAAATTTCACTTCTATCAAAATTTATTTTTAAATTACATGTCAAGTGTTTCAATTATCACTCCATATTTTATTTTTATTGAACTTTATTTCTCTCAAATTTTTATTTTCACTAAACTCAATTATTTTGTATAATTGAAACACAAATTTATTATTCCCGATGCAATAATAATACATTCTATAGTTTTTCTGCTTTTTCTTCTACTTCTTATTTCTAAAAAAGAACCAAACCGTACACACAAACATAAACAACAAAGTAAACATGGTGTAGCTCTTCTAGATCATACAAAATTACATTACATTTCGTGATTTATTTATGAATGCAATCGAAGTGCATGAATACTTTTGAGACCTTCATATATAATTCATATATATATATATATATATATATATGGTGATGTGGCTAGGTGATTGTCTGTGAAGTGTATCGGGTTGATGGTTGTGCGATGGGGAATTGAGTGCCAATTGGTTAGAAGTGGTTTGGGTTGATCTTGTGTGTTATTATTGTTCTTGTTTACAAGAGCGGCGGCGATCCCTCAAATATCAGCCGCTATAAGACACATCTAACCATCACATCGCTTATATTTAGTTCTTCTTTTTGTACAAATTTTGGTTGATTTCAAGATGATGGTGTTTGAAGAAAGTTTTGATAGAGGGTTCGAATATTTTAGAGGAATCAGAAGGTGGTGTGGTGTTTTTCTATGAAATTTTTTTTCTGATACTAAATTGATACAACTTGATTTGTTTCGCTAAGAATCGGTAGAGCTAGCTAAGAAACTAAATAACTATTTTATTATTCAATTCCATGGTGCCCTTCTCTAATCTAGACTTAACCTATTTATTGGTGGCGTTCTTTACAAACAGTGAAACTCTAATTGAAATATAACTCATATTTTTTGAAAAAACCTAGTTAAAACTACCTAAAAATACCTAGAGTTCAAATTGGACTCAAATGCTCCAAAACTAGTTCACCCAAACTCGCATATATAAATACATACATACATACGGATATACTAACATAGTTTCTCTCGAAGTCTATACTGTCAATGTTTCATGAATTGGTAACAAAGGTGAGACAAAACAAATTTAAGTTAATTTAGTACTGAACTTACCAAGGAATTTTCAAAGCTTAATTTCGTCTTTTCTAAAGTAGATTGGTTTTTTCTTCTTGCTTTTCTTTTTGGAGTCCTGTAAAACAAGCCACAGTTTTATAAATTAATCCAACTAAGTTGACAAAGAAGATTTTAAAGAATAACTTAATGGAAAAAAATACTACAAAAAGATTAATCCTCAATTAGAAATCTCCCAAGTGTCCAAGAACAAAACTTTAGGACTTCTAGTAGATGCTATAATATATAATAGTGTTGGCAACCATTAGTGAAGTTGATTGAAAGAGATGCAGCATTAGTTATGCAGTCATCTTTTTTTCCACTAGCTAGTAGTAATGGTGCTAAAATAACTGAAAATTATGTAACTTATCAGTCTTATCATTTTGCTAAACGATTTCTTATTGGTTAAAAACGTAAACAAAGTTGTAACGTAATGTTGATTGGTTCCTAATATGTTGATAATTAATAGCAAGATATTACTATCAAGTGCTTCTTTTGATTGGATCCTAGTAATCATCCATTCAGCAAAACAACCTTAAGTTGATATATGTTTACTCTTTAGATTATTCTGGCAAAACAAATAATGAATGCAGCTAGCTAGAGTACTTGATATATAGATCTCTTCATCGCATATATATTATGCATTTCATTTCTCTTCATTGATTACTGCCAAGATCAACAACATACATTGAAAAGAAAAGCCAAAAGAACAAAAAGAAGAAGAAGATAATTGCCGCTGGTATGAATGAAATAAATTTCACAGAGGGAAAAAGAAAAACCCTCTCCAAAATCATAAGCTAGTCCTATAATATTAATTTCCACGGCCTTCAATTGTTGCATGTCCTGCTCCCGGGCTAGGTCCGGAAACCTTAACACCCTTGAAGCTTGCAACACTGATAGCTCCCTCCTTGCTTAAAACTTCATCATCATGCATTGATGAAGAAGAAGACCACTTCATTACTCTCGCCGACCGGGCTTCCACCGGCCGTAATTCAGCGAAAACCATTGCAATGAAAAGAACAATGATCAGAAGAGAAGCAATATTATTAGCTTGAAGTTTCAGAACAGCCATTAATCATGGAGGAGTTGGTGCAACTTCTGAACTAACTAGTTAACTATCTAGACAATGATGCTTAATTTCTTGGGTGCAAACTTGGAGCGTGAGTTGCTTGCTTGCAAGAAACAACATTATCTATTTATAGCTAGGGAGGGTCTTGTTATGTATGTACGTATGTGATAGATACTTGTTTCTTTTTTAATAAGTATGTATTAATTAATTAAGATTTGATTTGTGTACAAGTCTTTGATGGGATTAAAAATAAAAACATGTGAGGGGAATGCTTGTTCCGAGAATGGAGCTTGGTGCAAGGAAGCATCAAGGACATTTCATGTCACCTTGAGTGAATGCATGATCCCACAATTGAAGATTATCAAAACAGAATATTAAGCTAGTTCTAAGTTAAGCTTCTCAACTTTATTATGGCCAAAAGACTCTCTGCAGAAAACATTGACTTTCAGAAATAGCTAGCTAGCTTCGTTGCACGCATGATTCCATGCTTCTTATTTAACGATAGAAATTTCTCTTTTTTTCTTCTTATATGCACTCTCCTAAACTGCCGTTTTATCAAGCGATTGAATAATCACGATTTAATTCTTATTTTTAAAAAAATGATCGCATAATCATGATGATATAATTGAATCATATTCGTTCAATCATTTGATTGAATAGCAAACGACTACAAACGCTACTTTGATAGTACATACCAAACACTGCTTTTCAATTTTTTTTTATTTCACGTTTTTTAATATATATTGTATAAGTACTTAGAAAATTTATTTAAAAATTTACATAATGTAGAAAAATTTTACGTAATGAGATCTTTTTATTATATATTTTTATTATTTTTTAAATAAAAAAAATAAAAATATTTTTTATTTTAAAAAATTTTATTTCATAAGTAATTCCAAACGAATCAGTATTTGCTTAGAAATTTAAGGTAACGTTGGGCATTGATTTTGCAAAATGTAACTTTTTTGTCCCCCTTCTATTGTAATTGCGAAGGAGAGAGTACTAGTGCACTTAGAAAGAGGAACAAAATCTGCCATGATGAGAGGCTAACATTAAGCCTCTAAACGACTACAAAACAAATTTGTTGATTCTGAAACCAAAAAGAACGTTAATTAATTTATCTTGGAGTTTGAACGATGAGTTCTATATAGATTTGTAATAAAGTTATTATATTATAGAAGTAATTTGCAAATTTCTCATAACCATTTACTTATATTTTTCTTGAATCTTTTCATTCTCGTATTCTAGTAATCATTTATGCATGACTTAAGCGAAACTAAAATCCGTATTGTTGTATAATGGATAACATTATTCATTTCAAATTATCTGGTCCGATCATGACAAACTAAAAACCTGCGATTCCTGCAGTTCTCGCTAAATAACTTTTCTAAGACCAAATTTATAAATTTCCGTAAACTGAAATAACTATATACAGTACCATTTACCACTTTCGCGCCAACTCTCAACAATAACAGAGAGAAGAAATATGAATATGTCAGCTTTTGCCGGGCTGCTGAGAACCCACCGCGAATCTCCACAAGAACTCTTGTTGTATACTTCTCAAGAATTGCTCCCCACTCTTTGAAAATAATCTAAAACCAACGGGATTCAACGGGCATGAGCAGAGCAGAAGAAAAAATAGATTTCTTTGCTTTCGTCCAAGGATGAAATTGATTCGGCAGCACTGGGGAAAGAGATCGTGGGTAAAGAGTAAAGCTTTGGAAGGAGAGGGAAGTTTTACTGTTTTGAAATTAATGGGTTCGTCACTGTTGTCCGAATCGGCCTGTTGCGCTTGTTCACAAGCTTTTCCGGGTTAGACATGTTTGATTTTGCTTGCTATGAACAACAAGTGTTTGTTTAAATGCTTCTTAAAAAGTATTGGTATTAAGAGTAAGACGGTTAGAACTTTCTTTTACGGTCTCTATTGAAGTACGTGAACTGTTTGCTTAAGTACCCATGAGAAATATCAGTTTGTTTATAAGTCGAAGTTTTGATGGAGAAGAGGAGGAGGTATTTTGTTGAGGAGAAGGTGGTTGTCACCATTTACGTGATGTTCGTGTCTATTTAGCTTGTAGGAGAGGGCAGGAATTAAATATACTTTGAATTTTTATCAGTCAACACTTCAACATGGAATTCCTTTTGTTTTCGTTTACTAATGATAGTTGTATAGTATTGTTGAATTTTGCTTGGCGTGTTTTTGTGTGTAGGAAGTGAGTTCCGTAGAACTGAGTTCAATGACAAGTGGGTTAGAGGTGCTTCGGGTTAAATTGAAACACAGAAATTGGCTTTGAACTCAAAACTCTAGTGTAAAAAAGTGTTCGGTGAAACTGAAACAAGCCCAAAGAGTTGCATACATTTGAAGGCAACGGAGCTGAAGAAGCTAGAGCTGAGAAGAGCTCAAAAGGGTAAGTAGGAGTTTGACATGGCATTGAAGTTGTTGTATCTGGTTTTTTAACCATTAGCACTTGTCCAATATGTGAATCATAAGCAAGCATTCTAATGAACCAATAAAACTGGGATATGTGATCCTTTTCCAGTAAGTGTCCAGGAGTTTTCACTTGAAAAGGAGGATACGTTCAATGATGAGGACAAAGCTCATTTTAGCATGAACTTGAATTATACAAGGTCAGAGATGCCCATTGCTCATTTATAAATCATGAAATCTCTTCATCATCCATCCACACAAGGCTAATTTCTTTACTCCATCAGGATTCTGCTACACTTGCAGTTAACAAGCCACCTGTTTGCCAGTGCAGGTGAACAGCTCTAACTGCATCTAATTTGTTTGCTTGGCCACTCTTCATGTTATCCTTGGATAGTTGCTCTGCTCTAGCTTTCCTCATTTGTCTTACAAGGGTAGGGCATCAATACAGTATCGGCAGTCAGCTGCAACTTCCTTGAGATTAATACTTCAAACCCCCTCGGCTGGTCAGTATGAAATGGTTGTTTCTTGTTGTTATAACATGTCTTTGCATTTTTCAAATAAATAATAGTAATAATAACAACAATTTCCCTTGAGTAATTTCACTAGATGTGTTGCAAAAATCCTCCTTCTGACTAAGATGCGATGAACTGCTACTAATGGTAAGAGATTGTAGTTGTGTGCTAATTTTGGAAGGACTCTGTTGGCCTCGAAGTTGGGCTAGCCCCATAGTAGTGAAGGAGCCTAGCAATAGTACTCAAATGAAAAATGAGATAGCTAATTTAGAGATGGATCAATAACTCGTCTTAAATTAGGCCAAAATAGATTCTGATTTGTTAGGCTTAATAGCTCACGCTTCTTAATAGTCCCATATTGTCTGAGTGTTGAAATAATATGTGCTTATAAGTAGAAGATGTTAATCACTAAGTGATTCGTCAATTATTTTAGTTTGGGACCTGATCCTACGGACTCATCAAGTGCTTCATACTATCTTCAGTGAGAACTTCTGTAACAATTTTTGACGTAAGTGTGAATATATATACTCTTTTCTAGAAAAGAATTCAGAGAAATTAAATCTATATGCCTATGTTAACAACATCAAGTCGTCATGCATAGCTCATTCATGTTTGATAATGACTCAAGGACCTGAAGAGTACTCAAAGACCACTGCAGAGGAAGTATTGGACATTTTGGATGTGAAAGTAAGTGCTCGTGCAAGCCTTCATCTACAACACGAGAGAGGAAGTGGACGCGTTCGCAGAGCTCTCAAAGACAGCCATTAATTTCTTTACATCTTCTCAATAATTTTTCTCTGTTAGGTAAACCTCTCCGCTTGGTCAAGTAACTACAGCCTGTAACTTTCTAGCATGTATATTACTACTTATAAGTTCCATAATTCCTTTCTTTCTAGAATCTTCTCTTCAGCGTTTCTATTCTGTCATCACTGTCTCCAAAGCTGTCCACATTCTATATCAAATGTATCCGAGACTGTGAAGTTTGTATTCAGGACGTGTTTCAGTTGTTCATAAACGAGTTTTTAAAAATTGAAGTTTTAAGAAGTAAAGTGGTTTGAAATGAGTTTCAGTTTTATGTTTTAGTTGCATTTAATAATAAAGTTTAGACTGAAATTAAGACTTAGAAATGAAATTTGGATTGACACTTGAAAAATGAACTTCAAATTTGGCTTTAAAAAATGAGTTTTGGGTATTTGAAACAATCCCTAGGTAAAATTCTTGGCCGGTGTATTTGTTTACAAATTCTTTTGAACGTTGACAATTGGCTGATTTGATTTTTGAGTACTTCTAACTTCTCTTTCGAATCTTCTTAGAAGTAAACAACATGACCGCTGCACACCATTGTTTAACATTTCAATTTGAATTTAGTAACTGGTCAACAAAAGACAACTGCATCCACATGACCGCTGCTATTATATAAATCTTATATGATTCTTCATTTTCTTCTTCTACATAAAGTTGGTACCAAAGCTCAGCAGGTCAACCTCTTCTTCTTTGATTGATCTATCTATTGGAAGATATGGGAAGTGGAAGCTCAGGAAGATTGATTACCGGCTGGGCTGCCGGAGATGTTTCAGGCGTTCTATCTCCTTGCAAGTTCAAATTAAGGTATAGCTAGTTCTACGGCATCGTTGAATGATTCAAATCATTGATGAATATCTATTCTTGATCTATGTACATATATGTATATATACATAGGAAAACAGGACGAGAGGACGTGGTGATCAAGGTCCTGTTCTGCGGCATCTGCCATAGTGATATCGGCACACGAAAGTATCCTCGCTCTAACAATCCAATCGTTCCCGGGTATTTACTTGTCTACAACTATATGTGACAACCAATACATGTCTTATTATCATGGTGCAAATGTTCTTATGAGTTTGTGTTTGTGGTTGATTTGGGAAGGCATGAAGTGGTAGGGGAAGTGGCGGAGGTAGGTTCACAAGTGACCAAATTCAAAGTCGGTGATAAGGTAGGCGCCGGATTGATAGTTGGAAGTTGCCAGACATGCGAATCGTGTAAGTCGAGAAATGAGCAGTATTGCAGCAGGCGTATCTGGGCTTATGGAAGTACCTATGCCGATGGCAGTCGCACACAAGGAGGCTTTGCTTCTCATACGGTCGTTGACCAAAAGTTCGTAAATTCCTTCAGTTTTCAACCATTTTCATATTCTTTATTTAGCTTGGTTGTTAATTATCAAACAATTTATGAAGCAGGCGTTTGATTATTGCATTTGTAAATGTACAGGTTTGTGGTGAGGATTCCGGATGGCTTGGCAATAGAGCAGGCGGCACCTTTGCTCTGCGCTGGAATTACGATCTACAGCCCTTTTAAAAACTTTAAACTTCTATCCAGTGGTCTCACAGGAGCCATTTTAGGCCTCGGAGGAGTAGGTCATATGGGAGTGAAGTTTGCTAAAGCAATGGGGCACCATGTTACTGTGATCAGCTCCTCGGAGAAGAAACGAACCGAAGCAATGGACCTTTTGAAGGCCGATGAATATCTGGTCAGCTCCGATAGAGCTGCAATGTCGAATGCTGTTGGAACTTTGGATTATATTATTGATACCGTGCCGGCACACCACCCCATTGACCCTTACTTGAGGTTGCTCAAGGTTGACGGTGTTCTTGTACTCTTAGGCGTTGTTGATGCTCCCTTGCAGTTTGCCTCTCACATTATCGGCTTAGGTGAGTTTCTTTTTTTCTTTTCTCGGCCTTGTTCTTTTAGTATGATTTCAACAATCATATGATATATTTGCCACCAAAATTTGTCTTTATGTTCCTTGATTAAAAATATTGGCCTTCTTTTTTGTTGGCAGGAAGGAAGAGCATAAGTGGGAGCTTCATAGGGAGCATAGAAGAACAGCAGGAGATGTTAGAGTTCTGCAAAGAAAAGGGAGTTTCACCAATGGTGGAAGTAGTGAAGATGGACTATGTGAACAAAGCTTTCGATCGATTGGAACGCAACGATGTCCGTTACCGGTTCGTCATTGACGTCGGCAACAGTGATATGAAACCTTGAGACCGTTATCATCTCCCAACCACCCACAAGCTGTTTTAGTTCAATAAAAATTTTGATCATATCTGTTAAGCGTATTTGTATTCTAAACCACTATCTTTGTCTCTTCTTTTGAATCTTCGTATCTATGTGTGCGTTTCTTTTCTTCTTTTTTGTTCGGATGAAATGTATCTTGATGTATTGAACTTTATAATTATTATAAACACCTAAGTTTATTGTATTTATTTTGTCAAGTAGGAAATCTTTTCTGCCACGTGGCGTTGCTTAGTAGCTAACAATGGAGCGAAAGCGCACTACATCCATATAGGGAGCCGTCACGTGGTTAGTGTTTTGAGTACCTGTTTCATACGATTTTTTTTCCTCGTCTATATTTTTTCACTCTGTTCCCAACACGGAGAGAGAGGAGTGAGATGGATAGCTCGATCGCCAGCGGCGGGGATGCGACGGCGGAGGAGAGCGAGGAGGAGTGTGGAGCTGCATGGTTGCCGCTAAAGAGGAGGGTACTGATTCTGGAATGTACTCGGAGGGCGAGAAGGTTCTGGCTTACCATGGTGCTCTAATCTATGAAACCAAGGTTATCTGGTCTTCTTCGCTTGATATTTTACTGAATCTTTGGATAAATTTTGAGTGTTTTTGCTTTTCAGGAATCGAACTGGTTAGGTTTTTGGTTCACTAGATGGATCTCTACTGGTTGTTACAAATTAGATTAGTGTTTCAATGGAATTCACTGCAGATCTTTGAATTTCTTCAAATATTAGGGGCATTTATGTTTTGGTTGAGGGTGAAGAAGAATTGAAGTTCTATTTCGGCTTGGGATGGAGCTCGATTGCTGGTTCAATTAATTTGCTTTTTCTGATTTTCCATCTATGATTCGTCTGAATAGATACAAAAAACGGAGCAAAGGAAGGATGAGCGGAAATATTTTGTCCACTATCTTGTAAGTTGCAACATTATATTCAAGTTTTCATGATGTCTAATGATAATTCTGAAATTTCTAACTTATCTATGGTCTTGCATGGTTGGAACAAAAAGTGAGTATCGTATATGAAAGTGGTTATTTATCATCAGAAACTACCCATTGAAAAAAATTCAAACTTTTTGGTAATGTTCCTTTTGAAGCTGGGATGAATGGGTTGGGGCTGACCGATTGCTGAAATTTACTGAGGAAAATATCCATAAACAGCAAGAACTTAATAACCAGAGCTCAGATAATAATGCCAAGTCTGGACAATTCACAAGTAATAAGACAAAAGGCACCAGCGGTAATTTACAATGCTTATTTCTTTATGCAGTTAGTTGTCCTCTTGCTTCTATCTTAGAATGGCATGCTCGATTTTGTGGTTACAACATAGGGTTTGTATCCGATATGTTGGCAGTAGGGGAGTTCCATCTCTGAAAATGTAAAATGTTTGCCATAGTGGACCCGTATGCTTTGCAATGCCAATGTAGATCTAATTTGTTTAAGAAGCATACTAAATATTTGAGGGAAAAATCATTTGGAGCTATGGTTCTTATCTTTCCATCCGGTGAAGCTAACAATTTCATATACTAATGAAATCTTGAGTACATTTCCAATATTGAAATTTTCTTTAGAAATATGGTGGAACACATCATGATTCTTTTTATTTTTTAATTTGGAATGTTATGCTAACTTGCAGATGGTAAAGTTGCTAAAGAAGATTTGAGGAGTAATGGTGAGATTATTTTTCAATTTTGGCGCTTCCATAAATTCTGTATATTGCAGATCCATGCCCTTGCTTCTTCTAATATGCTCCATGAAAATACCAACTTATTGATTTGTTTTGCTTCTTTTAAATTTCCTTTCTCTCACAACAGGAAAATGCAAGAAGCGGAAAGCTCAATCTGGCAATGAGGTATGTTTGAAGCATATTCTTGAAGTAGAATAAGTCTACTGTATGCGCATGGGTATGCACATCCGATTTGCATGGCACGTCCAGTCTAGCACAAGTTTGAACGATTTTCCATGTGATGATGAGAACTTTGTTGCCTAGCTATGATGTTGTGCATTAATTCATCTTAATAAATTAGATGTTTGAGAAAAGAAATTTCGTTTAAGTTTATGACGTTAGTAGGTCTAATGCAAGAATACTTTTGAAATAGAAGGAATTATATCTCACTCATATCATAGAAAATTTAATGGATGAAATACCAACAATCATTCTTCTTCTAGCAAAGATGATGTTATTATTAGGATATTATTAATATAAAACAAAGGTTCTTTCTTCAGACTAGTCTTTTGGGGCAAATGGTTGGTTGATAGTTATCTTGCTGACAAAAATCAGGATGTGTGATAAGATAACATTCCATCAGAAAGAACCTAAATATGGTGAATTAAAAAACACCCGCCTCTTCAAAGATGATATTTCAGCATAGTGGCATCGCTTGAGAAATGGAATCGTGAGAGAGCAGCTAGTTGATTTTAAGCTAAGCATGTGTTTACTAAGCTTTAAATTCACTTTGGAAAAGTGAGTTTATAAAATATGAGTTTTGTTTTGAAAGCGAGTTTGATAAACAGTGAGTTTATGTTACTTTTGAGTTTGGAAGTAAAAATTTTAGTTTTAAGACTTTAATTTTAATTTTGGTGGGAAATACTAAGTTTGATTTTTGTATTTATTTTGTTTTGAAAGTGAGTTGAAAATTAAAATTAATTAAAAAAAACAACAAGTTTAAAAGGTTGGTAACACGCAGGGTAAACACGCCTTTTAAGTGCCGCAATAATTAAAGGCAAGGAAGAAGGAGAATGTTGGAGAAAAATCTAGCTTTCTATTACAGCAAGCAAGGCTTTTCATTGTCATTATAGTAAATAAGTTAGTGCTTAGTCCGGGAGTGTGTTTTAATTAGTAAAATATGAGTTTCTGAATTCGTTAAAACTGAGTTCAGTGAAAAATAAATTAGAAATAAATTCAGTGAAATTTTGAAATTCAGAAAGTAAACTTGAATTTAAAATTAGCTAAAGAAAGTAAATTTTTATGTTATTTAGACGCTCTAAACTTAATTAGGGAAAAAAAAAAGAAAATCTAACGGGAAAAAATAGTTATAGCACACTATTCGAAGAACTCATTCTGATATATTAGTCATGATTCAAGGGTTCCTCTTGTTGCATTAAATAGAAATTAAATCTTTTTTAAAAAAGCTACAAAATTTGTGTTTGATTATATTATTTTAAATAATTGTTTTTTTAGTTATATTTAAAGATATAAAATCGAGAAGAACTGATACACACCCAAAGTCAACTTAACTATCTGTTTTAACTAACCATTCTTTGAATTTAGGTATGACGTAATTCAGAAACTTCTTTTTGGTTCAAAGACGAGTTTTTAGTTGGAACGGGTATCCTATCAACCGTAATGGTAACTATAGAAGGTTCCACAAAATAAGGCCATCAAACAAAACCCGCATACCAAATTGAACCATGTTTTCAGTGCTATAATTCTCACCCGCAATCAGAAATATATGGTTGCGTGTTTCTTAGCTATTGAGGTCATATTGTGCGGCTGCATGTTTGTGAGGGCTTACCGTTTCTTTATGTTACATTTTTTATAAAATTTAAAAATATTTTATAATTTTTGAAGTATAAAAAAATTTTACATGAAATTTTTTTTATTATTTATTTATATAAATAAAAAGTAAAAATTGTTTAGTTGGTAGTTATTATTTTAGGTGCCACAATCTCAAAACCCCCGAGTTCATCATTATAATATTTTAACTTAATGTTTAGACAGGGTGATTTGTTTATATACGATTAGATTGAATTTCTATATCAAAATAATTGACTTACTATTTAAAATAAATATTTTATATATATAAATATATATATTCTTTTTTACTATCCAACTCATGTGGGAATTTTTAAGGACGTGAATTGCTAAACTTGTCGAGTAAGATCTTAGTTCAAAAGGAGATGTTGATTCACTTATTATGTCTTCCATTTTTTTTTAAACATCTTTCCTGGCTCATTTTTTACTAGCTCGAGTTTAGGAGTTGCTTTTAAATTTTTTTAAAATATAAAATATTTTATTTTTTAAAAAATGAATTTTATTTTTTTATTTTAACAAAAATAAATGTATAATAAAAAATTTTTATATAGAATTTTTTTATATTTTTTAAATATTGAATAAAATTTTTAAAATATTTATAAAAAAATATATTAAAAATAAAAAATAAAAAATTATTTTTAAAATAAGTAATGCCAAACTTTTTCTAATCTATCCAGAAAAAATCTTTCGTGCCTTTATTATTCCTGTTCCACACACGTGAACAATCTCCTGAACGAATCATCTATGCAGAAGTAGTGGATGAGTTGCTAACATCAACATAGTTTGGAACACCAATTATGTGCGGGACTCTATTAGAAAATGTTTGGTAATTATTGTAAGATCTTAACACATAAATTTTTTTAAAACTTTTTAAAAAACACTCCAACAACTGTCAGTCGATATCAGATCAAAATTATCATACCAAAATTTTCATATAGAAGTTGAAGACTTTTTGTGTCGTGAACGAATTAATATTACGTCCAGACGATGATAAAACTACGTCAAACATATAGGCAATTCTTTTTCTAAACGAAATGTTAGATTTGTGAAGTTGCCACGTCACCAGATGCAAGAACTGTACTACAATATCTCCCCACCATTATTACTAGAAAGTCTCAAATGAAAATAATAAAGAGAATAAATTCAGTTAGCTGTCAATTTGTGAAGTAGAAGACAAATGAAAATAAAAGGATCCGAAGTATTTGTGTTTTTTCTTCCGTTTCACTCGTCTCGCTTTTGTTTCTTCTCTTAAATTGTCAAGGCATATGTTTTCCAAACAGCATCCGTAACCGAAACCATAAGAAACAAATAACCATATTTAGCATTTTTTACAAATATTTAAACAAACATTTATAGAGATTAAGAGATTGTTTTGTTCTTCATTGATTTTTCTCTTTTTTTTATTTTTAAGAAGAAAAAGAAAAATTTTTTTTTTTTTTGCTTTCGCAGTCTCTCTCTGTTATCTGTACACTGAACTGGCCTGCCTTCGGCTTTCCTACTAACAAAGCCCACCATTACGACTCTTGAACTTTTTTTTCTTCTCTATAAAGCCGAATTAAAAACATTGCCTTAAATTAACCGCTGATAAAACTTACCAACTACTGAATCTCCATTAATTACTTCTTCCTTCTTCAATCGATCTTGGTTAAACAAATCCGTTTAACCCCAGCGTTCCTAAAGCCGTTGCCGTTAGGTGACTGTGCCGCCGCCGCCGCTACATGAACTCTTCCTCCACCACCGCCGCCACCGCTTAGATTTAATCCGGCCATGTAAGTCCTCACTTCTTGTCTAATCATTTCCTGCATCACTGCTAGAAAATCAGGATCAAATCTTGAAGAAGATGAACCAGGTAACCCCGCCGCCGCCGGTGAAGTGTCTCCCGGCTGGTTTAGTTCTTTCGTTACCGCCTTGGGTATCAGCTCTAACTGTTGCTGCTGCCACTGTTGGGTGAATACCTCCGGCGAAGCTTCACCTGATCCTGGTAACGATAGCGTAAGCGAAGTCGCCGGACCTTCAATAACCGGCGAGTTCACCGGCGGCGTAATAATTGCTCCTGTTCTAGCTACAGGTCGATAGATCGGGTGGCTATGCAAGCTCGATTCACTCAGATCAGACCCTGACGGACTTCCGGGGCTCAAACAAAACCCTCCTCCACCAGCACTACCGCCGCAGCAGCCAGTCGCTCCCGCACTATTCGCTCTCTTTAACTGTCTCTCCACGACCATTTCATGATCTTCTGTTTCCAACGGCGCCGCTGCTGTTGTCGCCGCCGCCGATGACAACGATCTATAGTGTCTTATTTCGCCGTTACCGTTAAGATTAACGGGAACGAAGTTTTCTTCATCACCGGCGGCGGTAGCTGAAGGATGAACAGAAGAAGAAAGCTTGCGTTTGAGAGTAGAATTCCAGTGATTTTTAATAGCGTTATCAGTACGGCCGGAAAGAAGACGAGCGATAGTCGCCCACTTGTTACCGAACCGAGCATGAGCACGAAGAATGGTGTCGTCTTCTTCAGGTGTGAAAGGTCGGTGTTCAACTTGTGGTGATAACTGGTTGCACCAACGCAACCTGCATGATTTCCCTGATCTTCCTGGTATGGATTTGCTTATCAACGACCAGTTCCTTGCTCCGTGTTTCTCTACTAGTCGCTGTAATGCATCGTCTTCTTCCGGCGACCATGGCCCTTTTATTCTCTCCCCTGCCATCTCTACTCCTCCCTTCCAAGCTCAGCACTCTACTCCTCCTCTGATTCTGAACTTCTGTTAATCTACAAGCATTAGAAGTAGAATTACAATCGATTATGGCGAGAATGAATTTGGGGAACAGTTGGTTTTGGGGTGGGGGGGTGTGGGGTGGGGATAAGTTGAAGGGGAGAACAAGGAGAGAGGGTGGGGAGTTATATTGGGAGAGATGACCGGGTATAGAAGGTAATAAGTGACCGGAAGGGAATTTGAGTTATTTGACATTTTTTAATGGTTTTACAGAATGGACGTCGATTGAAAACAGCTGGCAAAAAAAGAACACGTGTCAGGGAAGGTGGTACTGTTATTTTTTCGGCTTTGGTTAAGTTGTTTTGGTTAATTAATTAATTGATTCATTCATTAAGATTTGGTTAATATTTTTTAGGGGAGGTTAGAGTGGGTAACGGAAACGAGATCGTCGGGAAAAACGGGCAACGGAGGGTTTGTAGATTAGTTACCGTAAAATCAGTGGAGAAGATTTTAAAACTGTTACCGTTATAAGTAATACTATAACTTACTTTTTTTTATAATAAGCTTTTCTTTTCAGACTTAAATAAGATTTTTTTTAAACTAGTAAAACTCTAATATTGTTTTGGTAAATAATTACTTTCCTGGAAACGTTTGCCAGCGAATATGTCGGGGTCCGGCGGAGGAGTTGCGGTTTGTAACGTTAGCACCGCCGTTACTCTATACACGTACAAAAAAAAATAAAAAGAACTGAGTAGCTAAACGAAAAACAAGAAACATATTTTCCGAATTTTGAGAAAATAATTCTTTTAGCAGGTTGTAGCACTGTTGATTCAACAACGAAAGGAGGTTGTAGCACCGTTGAAGTATTCTGCGAGCATTCGAGAAAACTCAGATAGAACTCCGTTCGTTCTAAAACTAGTACTAGGATATGGAGCGGAAAATTGGTCGGAAATTTTTTTGACGTGTTTACCAAATAGGTGAAGTAAAGTTTAGAAGATTTAAAAATAAATTTAAAAAATAAAAATTTAAATTAGTAATAAAAATAATTTTTTATATTAATTTTATATTAATAGTAAGTTTTAAATTAAATATTAAAAAATTGATTAAAATAATTAATTTCAAATATTTATTTTAGTTTATATTAAAATAAATTTAAAGAAAGTAAAAATTTAGAGCGTTAATAAATACGCCTTAAGATTTCATGAGATTCTTCAGAATGTTTATGACTCAGATGAAGAAATATGTGTAAAATCGAGTTTTTCAGATGTTATGATATTTGTTTATTCGAATGAGGCAAATGGATAAAATATTATTTATACAGAAAAAAGGAAACGATTCTTTTTTTCGCGGTTCCTAAGGAGCGAAGGAGAACTATCACGAGGCGGCGTACGTTGGTTAGCGTACGTAACTGCCGACGGCAGTTGTCCCTACTTCAATTTATCTTTCTTTCTTTTGTTATTCTCACGCCGTAAAAGGGTAAAAACAGATGATAATTGTTCATATAGTTCACGCCCAGCCGCGCGCCGCACGTCTGGTAAGATGGGTTTGTGTCAAATAACCACACCACACATCCGTGACCGGGTGCTCGTTTGGGTAACGAAACAAACAAAGTAATCTATTATATTATCAATAGTAGTATAAACTACAGAGTTTTGTTCTGCAGTAACGGTTTGGCATCACGTTTTTTAAAATTATTTTTAATTTTTTATTCGTATATTTTACTAAATTATTATATTATTTTATAAAATTATTTAAAAAATTAAAAAATAAAAATTTTATATAGTAAATTTTATTATTATTTTTAAAAATTAAATATAAATAACTTTTATTAAAAAATATTTTAAAGATACTTTCAAAAATTTCGATAGATTTCTCTATTAAGTAAGGTTGAATACTTTGGTCGTTCTGCATCAATGTAAATTATGCTTTTTTTTCTATGAAACTTTTGACATGGTTGTCCTTTCTTATTACGTGCACAACAGTTCTTGCTTAGAATTAGCAGAAAATTATCTACTTTTTATATTTTGTTTTGATCATACATAGTTATATAAGAGATATAATCAGAGATTGTAAACTTCTAATAAAATTTAGTCTATGAAAGACATTTTTAAATTTAAGGGTGCGTCTCATTTGCTTAAAATTTGTAAATAAATAAATAAAATAAATAGTTAGAGAGTATATAAATAAATATTATCGGAAAGAATTTTTGTATAGTTAGAGAGTATATAAAATTAATATGTATAAATTTTTTTAAAATTCTAAATTCAAAAATGAATTTTATAAAAGATCTAGAGAATGTTTCTTAAAAAAACTCGTTGTTAGTCTATACGATCCCATAACCATAACAGCAACATTAAAGAAAGGGATGGGCGCGCGTGCGATGCATGTGGGGCGGATTCAATAATTGATACGAATGAATAATTATTTGATTAAAGCAGTACGATGATTACTACTATGCATTATTAGGAACATATTTTAAATAATTTGTAGGTTAATGCATTTGCTTAGCTGGAATGAAAATCCGTACACATGCACCACGTCCGTAGGTTGGTAATTTCTTTTCTTAGAGTTTTAAATTTAAATACACGTATTTACAAAATTAAATTTCGTTTTGATAAACTATTTAAAACAAATAAAATAAAATTAAAGTTAAATTTTAATAGATTTTGAACTCAATCTGTAAAAATAAATAAATTTTGATGTATTTGAAACAATTCTTTTATTATTATGTCACGTTATTCAATTCCATTTCATTGTCCATGGTCTCAAATTAATTTAATCCCCTTCCTTCTAATATAAGGTAAAATAATATGGCAATTAACAAGTTCTAATTATGTGAGGTGGGAAACAAGGGCGAAGCATCCTAAATTTGATCCAATATATATATATATATATATAATAATAAACTATAAACAAAACATAAATCTCACTAAAACTTTATCATATCTAACTAAGTTAAATCTCGAAAATTTGTAAGGAAGCCGACAAAAGGGTGGAAGGAAGATAGGCGGTTCGCCGGTAACCGACGAATTAATTAAGTGCAGAGATCAGCAGAGAAGAAAGAAAAGATTTTTCAACATTCATTGATTCCCAACGTACGTAACTCCCCCCTGCTTTAGTTACTTACTACTGTCAGGTTTTTTCCAGCCTGGCATGTCAGATGATTTGTCTCGTCCTGACCGACACGTGCCGGTTAACTCACTATAGATATTAACTTTAGAGAAAACTAATACTATAATTTAGTTTGTCATGTTCCTTTTGCGGAAGCTGCCTTCCCAATTCCCTACCAACACGTTAACCACGTTTTCGTCACACCTTCAGGGAATCTACTTTCTTCAACACACTTCCCTTTTGCTTAGTTCTACTATTGTTTTTAGTTTTTTAATCTTTGTCCTTTTTCTTTTCTCCAATTTTTCTTTTTCTCTATAAACTAAACGTTATGTTTAATGAACACTATACCATTCCTCTAAAATATTTGAAATTTAAGTTATATTCTAATTTGTAAAATTAACCTTTAAAAGGTTAGGTGTTTATTAAAGAGCTGTAATTTCTATTCTTTTAGTTTAAAAAACTTCTGCATTATATACATTTGCGTTGGGGTTATTATTTGGTGTCTTCTGAAATTATTTCAAATTTAAAATTTTAAACTAAACAATTAATGAGTTTCTTAGAATAAATTTAGAAACCGAACTGGACCTGAGTATAGAAAACACCGTATGAATTTGTGAACTTACAATGAACACTGCATTGCCCACGCTGCTTCTTGTCGGACGTTTGTCTTCTTGTTCCCATTACATACTTTTTTAAAACTCAAATTATTATTTCGCGTAAGTTGTAGTTTCTGCGAAACTTATTTTAAAGAGGCGGTGAGAGTTTTTTTTTAACACTAGCTCAATCACTCCACATGTAGCGATTACATTTTGATGCATGCTTTTGGTGCGTTTGGTAATTAATTTTAACCTATTTTTGAAATAAATTTATTTTTTATTTTAAAAATAATAATTATAATAAATTCGAATTATATAAAACCTTTTAATATTTTTTAATTTTTAATCAAATGTAAAACAAAAAGTTAAAAACATTAGCCAAATGTATCCAAATTTAAGTTATCCAAGGCACATTTTCGACAAACCAAAATTACGAAACCATTTGTCAGTATATTTAATAATTTTTATTTTATAGCAAATTTTATGTTATTTTATAACTTATTTAAAATTTTATAAATACAAAAAAGTTATATCATAAATTGTATTATTACTTATTGTTTTCATCATAAATTGAATAACCATTAAAATAAAATTTGGAAGTATTAAAATAAACTTTTGCAAAAAATAAATCTGTTTTTTTAAATAATAAAGTACTATAAGTAAATAACGTCTTTATATTTTTTACAATATGTATAACTGTATTAAAAAATAATATTATTAAAAATAATATTATTGTACTATCAATACGTGCATAGTGCTTTACTGTCGAATCACTTGGACTGAAGTTTAATTGATAGCGTTCCACAATTTTGTAGTTTAGATTGGATCAGGTCGAAAATGTGTTCAAACAAAATTGTTTCTAATAAATAATTATCTCCAACATTCTCACTAATTAATGACAATCGTTGAATTATAACCAAAAATGGCAATTCGGATTCCTGGATCGATACATAAAATAATCAGATCAAAATTGTTTAATCCTAATTTGACCTATTTATTTATATGGATCAAAATTGTCAACGCTAATTCAACCTATTTATAATTAAATCAAATTCGAGTCTACTCATTTAATAATTAATTTTTTAAATAAAAAATTAATATTAATTTAATAATAATATATAAAAATTATTTATTATGATATATATAAAAAAATATTAATTTTGATAAAATTTATAAATTAAATAAAAATTAGTTAAATTAAAATAAATAAATAAATATATATATATATATATATATATATATTAAATTTAAATTTATTATTATTTTTTTAATTATTAAATAATATAAATTTGATAAATAATTAAACGGATTAAAGGATCAATTTTAAATCAATTCCAACTTTACTCGAAATCATTTAAAATTTTTTGATTGTTTTCGTATCTATCCGAAATCGATTAAAATTTGATCTAAATTTGATTTTTTTGAATCGGATGAAAATTTGCCTCCACTAATTATACCATAGCAAAGAAGAACAGGATGGGATAATTAATTACAATCATCTAACTAATGACCAGGTTGCCAACCTTGTAACTCGGTCACGTGCAAAACGAGCGTGTAAGAAACAGGATCGGATAGACACGAACGAACGTATCAAACTACAGCATGACATCCGTCCACTACAACAGGTACATGAGGAACTGATGTTTTGTCGTGTAGTGTCCTGCGTGGCACTCATCTTTCCGTCGGCATTTAGCCAGCTGTTTCTGTCTGTGATTCATCAGATCTTACGAACCGTTGAAAGGCATCTATTCATTCAATTCATTCAGGTAACAGTAGGACCCGCTTAAACCGCCGATTTTTCATGGTAGGTCTAATGCGGGACCCACATGCAGTAGACACGTCTATCATTCCAGCTGTTTTCCAACTCTATTCTCCTCCTCCGACAAACTCGAGCTTTTTTCTTCTTTTTTTTTTTTAATAATTTATTTATTTGAAAAATTACATTCCGGTATATTTAGTTTGGTTATAGTTTTTATTTTTAAAATTTGTTTATATATTTTTAAAATATAAATATTAAAAAAAAAATTTTACATTAAAAATTTATTAATTATCTATTTTAAATTAAAAAACTTATTTATTAAAACTTAAAAAAGTTTTATTCAAAAATTATTTAAGATGCTCTCAAATTAAATATTTTGTTGTGCTGAGCATTTTTTTAATTTAGGAACTCAGTTTTTCTAAAAAGTGTGTTTATGGTAAGTAATTTTATTTTTTAAAGAATAAATTAAAAAATTAAAAATTATTAAAAATAAAAAATATTTATATTAATTTTGTATAGATAGTAAATTTTAAATTGAATTTTTAAAAATTTGATAAAAAAGTTTAGTTTAAATTGTTATTTATATTAAAATAATTTTATAAAAAATAAAATTTTGATAAGATATTAACGCTACAAAGGAAACTAAGAATGCAACTAAATAACATTTATTCCTTTCTGTACTAGTTATATTCATAATAGTTTTGTTAACTAATTCTTAAGATTGTTTGATAATAACTTAATAACAACTAACTTGCATATCTCAAACACACACACACAAATTAAAATTTTTTTTTTTTTTCACACCAACCATGTTGCAAACATCTGTTAAGAGAACAACACGAACAAGTTTTCCTTTAATCTAAATAAAGAGTTAGTTGATTTCTAGTTCAAGTATCATTATCAATAACATTAGATGTTGATATTCATCTATATCCACAAAAACATGATTGAAGTACTTAAGCGTTAGGTATTCCTTCTTATCATTAACTAAAGTGAAAGTAACATAAAAAGAAAAAAAAGTTAAAGAAAAAGTTTCCACTATTTTTTAATATTAAATACACTATACAATTATATATTAAAAATAAAAAATAAAAGTATACAACTTTGAACTTTTGAAGCAGCTACGAGTTCTGTAAGTAGAGTTGCTCTTTTTCCCAACCACAAAAAACAAGTAACGGTTTTCGCAAGCAGTTTTCCACTTTCGTATAATTATTTTTTTCAAACATAGAAGTTTCTGAGAGTCAGTGGCCGTTCTTTTCGTTTTTCTTTTTCTTTTTTAATAAAAAATAATTTATCAAACCTGTTTTAGAGTAGAACTGAAGTTCGTCAAACGCATTACGATGTAATTAGTTAATAATGTTTGTTAGTTTAATGTACGAAAATGACATTCATGTTCAAACTTCAAACACGCAATCACTTACTTTAGTGAATATTTGGGAAGTTTAATATTTTTTTATTTTAATTTTTTAAAATTTATAATATTTAACAAAATTTTAAAATTAAAAACTATAAAAAAATTCTACATCATAAATTTTTTTTATTAATTATATATATATTAAGTAAAAAATAGTATTTATAAAAACTTTTATAATAAATCTTTTTAGAAAACGATCAATAAATACTTCTAAATATTCTATTAGTTTGATTAGCATGCATAATTCTTATATTTATATTTTCAAGTTTGATAATTGAGGATTGATTGGAGCCGCTCAGAAACTTCAAAAAGTAAAAACAAAAAAACTGAAAAAACTTCAAAAGTGAAGTCTTGTTGCTTTAAAATGGTGGCCTTGGCAATTCATTAGCATTGCTTTTTATTTTTTTAACGTTTATATTTTTTGATAAAATCTTCCACAGTAAAATAAATATTTAAAATTTTTTATTAATATATTACAAAAAGTTCAAATAAAAAATTTAATATTTTTTAAAATTAATTTTTTTGTCGGAAAGACGGGAACTAACAGCTCTCGTTGATGGAATGTGGGTGACAGCCTTGTTCTGCACTGCACTTGCCTTACTTTCTTATATTATTATTATTATTATATTTTATTTATTTCATGGCCAAGTTGGGTATATTTTACTTCATAAAAGACCTACTTTTATTAAATAAAAATTTACTTTTGGTTGATATTTTTCTTATTACAAATTTGTTTTTATAATAATTTATATTTAAAATTTACTTCTATACAAAGAAATAGCCTGGTATTAGAGTTTGTGTTCTTTATAACACTATCTAAGCACAACAACCAACATCATGATAATTATTAACATAATTATTTTGAAGATTATGTGGCCATCCACTTTAAGGGAGTTATTGTTATTTTTTTTACAGGCTGTTTGTATTAGGAGTATACAAGAATAATAAAGAATAAAAAAATCAATTATTATTGGTTGTTCTTATTTGATAAAAAAATCAATTATTAAAGAATAAAATTATTATTAGTTGTTCTTACTAAGTAACCATTTACTCTTCATATTTTTATTAATATATTCAAACATTATAAATTTAAGTTATCATTCTTATTTTGATTTCTTTTTTAATATTTACTTTCGATTATTCTTTATTTTCGTTATTTATTCGTTACTCTCTTATCCAAATAACACTATAATGTCACTAATTTTTTACTTTGATATAGATAATTTCAATTTTAAAGGAAAATCCAAATTTTTTCTAATCTAATTGTTAATTGTTTAATCAAAGAATAATAAATCGTTATTAGAAAGAAATAAAGAGTATAATCTCTAGCTTTTAATTATTTGATCGAATTATAGTAGTCTAATTAAGAGATAAAATGGTGAGAGTTTAAGAGTAGGCAGAAACGTAAATTCTGAGAGAAGTATTTATATCCTAAATCTATATCTTTGTACTCAAATCATTAATGCTAATTGAGAAGTTATTTAACTAATCCTGGTTAATCATAACCATTTCATGATGATGATTTAATTATACTAACTTCTATATTTGGTATAATGGGCTAAATGGGCCTTACCTTCAGCTTCACTCAAATGATTCAAAGTAAACGAGATCTAAAAGGCCCACCCATATTGTAAAAGCCCGGCGTGGCTAGCTTGCTCAATGAACAGTCCAGTTTAGTAGCCCATTTAATTAAGAGAATTTGTAGAAGAGAAATAAATAAATTCCCAAAAGTATCATAATTATTAAAAGTCAATTCATTTTTAAAAAGTTTTATTCGGAATCGGAATAAGACAACTATTTTCAGTCAAAGAAAATCTTATAGATACTAGAGAGAAGGAATTAAAAGACCCTCCAAATCGAATTCGTCGCAAACAGAAAAAAGAAGGCAAACAAAACGGAAGAAAACGCAAAAGACAACCGCCGTATTTCGCCATTCTCTGGCCGCCGTTTTCCCCGCCGTCATTTCTTCTCCCTTTGTCGTCACAGGACTGCCGCGCCAGTACCCGCAGCACTCCAGCGCCTGTTCATCACCATAAACTCTACCACTGCAGCCGTTGGTAGTTTTCCGATTCCTTGTTGTGGTTGTTTTTGTGTTTTTATTGACTGAAAATGGAGAACGGTGAAGAAATAAAGAAGACATTCAAGGATCTGGGTGTCTGTGATGACTTGGCCGAGGCTTGCGATACGTTAGGATGGAAAAGCCCTACCAAAATCCAACTTGAAGCAATTCCGGTTGCTTTAGAAGGTAAGATTTTCTGTTTTCCCTTCTCAATTTGTTAATTGCGTAAAACCCATAAGTATGTCTATGTTGTTCATTGAAGTTTTGAATCTAAATTATGAAATTTTTGGGATTGTTTTCATCTAGAACTACTAACTGACCAGAAAAAGTGAACCTATTCGTCATCTGTTTTTCTGTCTAGTGAGAATATTTTATGTCGCACTTTCCTGCTTTAATCATAGGTTAGGTTGGTCATGAAAAGTATTGTGCTTTTGGTTTGTTATGAACTTTGATAATATCCATCCTTTTCTATTCTAGACAAGCTCTATGTTGGTCATGATATTTACTTGATAGGTATTTTTATGACCACATTGCAAAGTTTTATCATTGTCTGAATCTATAAAATACAAACTGTGTTTTTCTTATCATGGTGTAGGGTATGTTTTGTGGGATTCCCCTTAGGAGGTTGATTGTTTCAATCGAAGGGAACGATGGTAATGTTCAAGATTTGTTTAACTTGACTCTGAATGAATACCAGCCAATCAGGTATATGCAATTTTGAAGACAAGAATAATTAAGATGATCAATAAGCCATAAACAGTTGCTTTCATGGTGCTATAATTATTAGATACATCAATTTAGTTATAAGCAATAGTGGATGTCATTTCCAATTGACTCAGAACTGTTTAGATGGCTTACTAAGCTTGACTCTATCTATTGACATAATGAAAAATTGTTCTCTTTTGATTACTTTTTGCTTTTGACATACAAGCTATTGTAGCGAGTCGTATGATCATTTTGGTGCTCTCCTATGCACTAGCAATGCAATTTTTCGTTATGTGAGGAAGCTGTTAGCCTAGTGTTTGGTGGAATTATGCGATCTTTGTGGTTGGTCCTTGTATCCATTAGATTCCATCTTCTCATCAGACCTTTAGCGTCGTCTTTACTAGTGGTAACTAGCAAGCCACTATTTTCAATTGCAGGAAGGGATATAATTGGTCTGGCGCAAACAGGATCAGGGAAGACCGCAGCCTTTGCTCTCCCAATTATTCAAGCACTTCTCAAGAATCCGCAACCCTTTTTTGCTTGTGTTTTGTCCCCAACCAGGTACATTTTGAAACTATCCATTATTTTATAAGTAGATGTTGATGGTTATTTTTCTCAATTGCCAAATTCATATATATTTTGAATCCCAAAACACTAGGGAGCTGGCAATTCAAATCCAAGAACAATTTGAAGCTTTGGGGTGTGCAATTGGACTCAAATGTGCTGTAGTGAGTATTCCTTGATTACATAATCTAGATTCCTCTTTTTCATAAAAGCCTTGATGTGCAAATGTCTATATGAGTTAACCATGAAAAAGAAACCACTTGTGATATCTTTTTATTTTTCTGGTTTGATTGTTTGATGAGATGTTGTTAATGACCTCTTTTCTTACACTCTTTCTGATATGACTTGAAAGGAAAAGTGTATAATTTCAACTATTAAATAGCAAGTGTACAATTTCAACTATTCAAGTAGCATTGCTTTTTTTTTTTTTTGGTAAGATAACCAGCACTACCGAGATTCGTACCTAAACCACTTTGTGATAATGGATGCCTTTACAACCCAAGTAGGTGGAAATTGTGTAACATAGCTTACAAATGTAGTCTCTCAATGCTAGTTATTTATTTAACTGATGCCCTTGAATAAACCAAAGTTTGCCTTTAGTTTTTTGATCTTTCGGGTATAAACAGGATTCTGATCTTTCTCTTGTCTCTCACTCTCTCAATGTGGTTCTCTCTCCATCACTCATTTTGTCTCTCTCTCATTCATTTTCAGATATCACTATTAGGACATTTGTTAAGAGGTGGATAATGTGTTGTATTTCATATTTTCTTTTGGGATATCAAACTTGCGTAGCTGCAAAGTAAAGCTTCTCTGTGAGCAATTCCTTCTCTTCTTTGACAGATTTAAAATTGCTCTGGACTTAAATTTCTTTTGAAGTTGATACTTCTAGAATAGATTTTAAAGGGTCAACCTGAGCAATGTGTGCAATGGAAAGCAAGGTTTCTAAGTTCATGTAAAGGACATTAAAACACATAGAGCAATCATAGAACATCCGTATTTATTTAAATAATTGGAATGTATAAGACACAGTCTATCACATTTTTGTAGTATTTAATTTCTACTTATTGTTTTAAAGTTGAATACATATTGCTGCGGGGACGTTTTAGTTCATCTATCCTTGTGGTTGCTGAGTTGTATTTAAACTATGTGGTCTTTTTCAGCTTGTTGGAGGAATAGACATGATGCAACAGTCTGTGAATCTCGGAAAACGTCCACATGTTGTGGTATGTGTTTCAGCTTTGTATGCTTTTATCCTAGAGTTGTTTAATTTGCCTTATCTATGAAACATACTAAAATTCTCTTTTGAATATTCCCTACTACTGGTGCAGCATGCTTTACTTCACTGATCATGTAAGTTGTTTATATATTAAAATTACATGCAGGTTGCCACTCCCGGGCGTCTTTTGGACCATTTATCAAATACTAAGGGATTCAGCCTTCGCACATTAAAGTACTTGGTCAGTTTTGTCATTTATTGCATTATTTGTTTTCCACCACAACCACACCATTCTTGTAATTCTCTGTCACCACTGTAACACCAGAAGAGTGTATACACTTTTTTACATACATTTTTGTCTACCAGTTGCCTTGTAAGTACGCAGGAAGCAGCTTAAAGGTTATTTAGTGCTAACATGGAAAACGTTTGGGGCCCTATCAAATGCTTCTTGTGTAGAATCACTCTATGCATGTTTTTTGCCATACTTTCCTTCTCAAATTATTTTACTTTTTCGTAGTTCCTACAATTACTTTCAATATTTTGTCAACTGCACATAATGGCCTCACAACCTGAATACTTTCCCTTAGATGTAATTTATAATCTGATTTAATCATACAAAGAGCCATTCCTAACAATTTTCAAAAAAATTATGATTGCTTCTGCACATTAAAGCATGTTAGAGTACCTAAAAGCTTTGTAAAGACTCCTTTGTATCTCGATTTTGAAGTCCGTGACATGATCATAAAATCTCAGTAGGTGCTAGTTATAGATCTTGTCATTCTTCACTCTCTGATTGGAGAGTTGGAGATGAAATGATCATGACAATATTATTCAGGTATCTGAGACTATATTTCTTTCATCCTGTTTCCAAGTGACTTGATTTGTTTTTCAATGTCAAGGTATTGGATGAGGCTGATAGGTTGTTAGGCTTGGACTTCGAAAAAGCCATCGACGACATCTTAAAAGCCATTCCTCGAGAGCGGAGGACATATTTGTTTTCAGCTACCATGACTAAAAAGGTAGAGTTGAATGTTTGTGAATATGTCCGTAGAGCAAAATAGCCATATCACTTAACATATGCACATAAAAGCATAAACCTTGAGCTTAAGATATTGTCTGTGCATGGCTTGATGACGGGTTTCTGGTGGTGTGCTTGTCTGCCTGCACGGTTTCAATCAATCGTGGGCTCACAGTGTTGTATCTTTCTTAGTAAAATATATGACGTTTTAGTTGCAAGTTGTTTTTACATAGAATATAGCTTAACACTTGCATAATTTTTTCTACTTGCAGGTTGTTAAACTTCAGAGGGCCTGTCTCAGGAATCCTGCCAAGGTTTTCTATGAATATTTTATTCCCTATTTATACAATATTCACAATTTATATCTGTGAAAGGTTCTGGCATGCATTTTATTCAATTACTTGAGGATCGTTACAGATTGAAGTCAATACCAAGTATTCAACTGTTGATACTCTGAAGCAGGAGTTTTTGTTCATTCCAGCTAAGCGTAAGGTGCGGATTTTCCTCTTTGTAGCTTGGGTCAAACTTTAGATATACCTGGTCAAAATGTATATGCTGTACCACTTCAACTTGTTTATACTTCACAGCTCTTTTTTATTTTTTCTATCTTGTTTTTCCATTCTTTAGTAAGTGACTTAAACTGTTTATCTATGGTATGAACTGTCTCTCTATGATTAAAAGATATTTTCTTACTTGTCAACAGTTGAGGTTGATTCATGCCATTTGTAGCTTGTGACTCCCTCATTTCTGGAATCTTGGGCTCAGTTTTATTATTAATGTTATTGCCATCGTTATTGTTGTTATGCAGGATTTGCATCTTGTTTATGTTCTAAATGAGAATCCTGGAAGTACCTTGATGGTTTTCACTCGGACCTGCGAAGCAACACAACTCCTAGCTTTGATGCTTCGGAATTTGGGTATGAAGGCAATCCCGATCAATGGTCAAATGAGCCAGGTATTCTTTAATTTTGCCTCTTCACATCGCAATTGCTTTAATGTCTGATTTAGTGCCAATTGCTAGCACCAGGGAATCTCATATAGATACTTTCTCATTTGTTGCTGCAACTTATCTCACATGTTTACACTTATTGTATGATAGGATAAGAGACTTGGAGCCCTAAATAAGTTCAAAGCTGGAGAGTGCAACATTTTTATATGTACCGATGTTGCCAGCAGAGGTCTTGACATTCCTTCGGTGGATGTGGTTATAAATTATGACATACCTTCCAATTCTAAGGTTGGCAGGCTTATCATATACTTTTGGTTCTGTAGCATGATTTATAAGCAAATCCTAGAGCATTTATATCATGTACTATCATTGTAGTACTTACTACTTCTGAGAGAGAAGTTAGGATTGAGGTTTTAGGTAGTATTCGTGAAAAGAAATCAGTAGACAAGTAAGGTTGTGACTCACTGCTCTAGGAGGAGAATGATAGGATTACGGATGACTATAAAGCTTTTTGAATATAATGAGTTTGAGGACTTCCTTAATTTATATGCAATACCAAGGAGAAGTAATGACTACCGTGTTAATAGTACTAATCTTAGCGAGAAATATAAGACCAGTTTGTGAGATTTGTAGCATGTCAATTAGTAAGCATATATTTCTCTGATTGTTTCATTTAGAGAACTTTTCTTCAGACATTAAGAAATTGTTTTGTAGCCGTCATGCGATGCTAATCATGTTTGATTTTTAATTTGGTAGGACTACATCCATCGTGTTGGCAGAACTGCTCGAGCTGGAAGATCCGGAATGGCTATATCCTTGGTTAACCAATATGAGGTGGAATGGTTTGTACAGATAGAGAAACTCATTGGTAGGTAGACTGTGACTGTGGTTAGAACTTTAAAGTTATAAGATAGAACTGGTTATGTGAGTTGATATAAATTGTTATTGTTCTCTTGCAGGCAGAAAGCTTCCTCAGCATCAGGTAGTAGAAGAGGAAGTTCTTGCTTTAGCGGAGTCTGTTGCAGATGCTAAAAGGATTGCCCTGACGGTAATCAATAGTCTTAGTTCGTGCATCTTCTTTGTTATCCAAATTCTTCTGCTTCTGTATTACTTAAAGATTTTGGTATGGATCAGGCAGCTAACTTGCTTTTCATACAGAAACTCAAGGAAAGTTCCGGACACAAGAAGAGAAGAAAGAGGGGAGATGATGATAGCGAAGTTGATGAATATCCTATTACTATCAAGAAAGGGAAAGGATCAAAAAAGTCGAAGGGGAGGTGAAAGCATTCTTATTTTGATCAGAGAAATCCAATCATTGGAATGGACCGAGTGGTTCCTAGATCTTGTTGCAGCTAACATCCTAATGCTGTACTGCTACTCCCTTGCCAATTTTGATATGATGCAACAGTAGTTTTCATGTAGGGTTTTATCTTTTAACTTGCAGTAAAGGGTCATCGTACTTGCTGTATATTTATATGTATCTAAAATATATTAACATGGTAGGTTGTACTTGTAGTCATCCGTTTATTATTTTTTCTTGATCTTGTAATTTCCTCTATATGTTGAGTTTTATCATGATGGTGGCTGTGTTGTGGTTGAAATTTTTTTTCATAATTTGAGCATGAAATGAAAAGAAATGTGTTGTTCTGTTACTTTCCGAACATCTTGTAATGGAAATAATTGGCAGCTGTATTTTAAGATATAAGCATGTTTATCAGATTTTGTATTTTCAATGAAAATAATTTATATTTGTTCTTTACATGGTTTTATTTTTATCTCGAAAACTCTCCTGAGCAAAATGTCGGAAAAAAGAAATTCCGTTTGGATCATGTTATTATAGGTACGTTCGAATGAGCTTTTAAACGTTCATTATTTCAAATTAATATTTCATATTTTTTAATAAATTTGTAGTTTTTTTAGTTTGAAAAGTAAAATATTATTATCATAAAAATATACAATAATAATATTATTATTATTTTAGTTCAAATTGAATTTATTCTTATAAAAATTTCAAAATATTTTAAAAATTTTTATGTTATAAGTATTCTTAAAATTTAATTATATCTAAAATAAATTTATTAATAAGTGTAGGCTCTCACGAAAGAGAGAGACGCACAGATCCAAGCAAGACGAGCCGAGAGTAATCTTTTGTTTTCCACGACAATCATTTATCCTTCAGTTGTCGATCGTTCAGCTATCGAACGATCGATCCATTTGGATCTGCATAGGATCACCGGCGATGCTTCCGACCACTTCCTCCATGGCCGCCGCATCTCGCGGCCGCGCTCCCACTGCTACTTCTTCATTCCCTCACTACCTCCGCCGAATCATCAAGGTCAACAAATCCAAACCAAGTCGAATTCGAGTTTTGTTTTGTTGTTAGATCTTATGCGATCCAGTTAAGCTTTCTGCAGATGCGTTCCTTGTGTGCGCGTGCGCGTGAGTTTCAATTGAATTACAGTTGATTCCGGAACGAAATCGAAAGTGCTTGTCGGGTTTTGCTGAATGATTGGATATTTTCTAGAAATGTTACGAGTTTACATTCAGCAGTTAATGTGAAGAAATTTTTGTTATCTTTTGGTGGTATCACGTGTAGGGAATACTTTGACATGGTTTGCTAGTGCATATGAACCTACTGGATATAGTCTTTTCAATATAGCACTATATTACTATCAAGAAATTGTACCCAACCATATATTATTGGGAATATTTACTTGTGTGAACACTATTACTATGCAGAGCAATTACTTTCAAATTCATTTTTGGGATATCGCCTGCAAAGTTTGAATGCAGATAGATATCTGCTTTTAAAATTCAATACAGTTGTTTCGCGAGTCTTCCTGGACCAATAAATTGAGTTGGGTTAAAGTAGTTACTTGTATGTACTTGTTTATGGTGATAGAAAGCAGCTGTATAGATATGAAGATTTCCCTGGCACTCAACTTCAACCCTTTGTTGTGTATTATCTGAGTACTAAGATATAAGTATTCTTTCTGTAAGTTATTATTAGTATTTTTTTTTCAAACATTACTATGTTAACTTTTTTATCTCCTCTTTCTGCTTTTAGAATTGTAACGTCTTTGCTATTCGATTACACGTACTCGTTAAGTGACTTACGTCTTTGTTTTCTATAGTGGCAACAAATGGATATCGAGTACACATTTTGGCAGATGCTGAATCTCTGTACTTCCCCAAAAGTTGTGTATGTCTTTCTCATTGCACTGTATTTTTCTATCGTGTGCTATCTGTAGAACAAAACAAAATTCTAAGATGTCTCTTTCGCACCTTTTTTCTTGTCTTCCTAACTAACAAGATGTTTCCATAAGAAACTGGCCCTACATTCCTGGTGCAAGCAATGAGCTCAATCCTTTGTAACATTTTCCATTTCACATTCATCTGAACTGAGTCAGCTGAAATGCATTTTCTGCACCGAATGTCCAATGTTTAAGGCTGTTGCTATCGCATATATGAGCCTGTCATTTTATATCTTGTTTCTATTATAGGCTAATACTTAATATGAAAAGATCCAAAAAGTGAATGATTTTGTTGGCTTTCTTTGGCCTTCCAGTAGTTTTAGTGATGTGAATATCTTATGGAAGTTCTCTTTGTGTTTTGCATATTGATGATTGACAAAGGCAGTTACCAGCACACAAAGTACCATAAACGTAAGTAACCTCTACCTTAGTAGTGTACCAATTCAAAATATGATTCTTAGAGCACTATATTGTAACCAAGATGCACTTAGTGGTAGTAGTGCTTTGATATGGTTATTATGATTGTATATATAGCTAATATCTGTTTTCTTGGTAGCATGATGAAGTTGTATAATGCGATAATAACATGTCAACATAGAAACAGTAGATAGTAGCTTCTAAAACTGTCCTTGTTTCTCGCATGTTTATGTTTTTCTAATGACTAACTTTTTTTCTAAATGCTCAATTTCGGTGTTTATTTTCGTCATCAGCTGTTGGACTCACAAGGTAGCAGAAGTTTTTTATTCTTTTTCTTATGTATTTCAGAAACAAAGAACCAGTGGGCTAGGGATGATCCAGCTTTTGTTGTTATCTTTACTCTATTTTTGGTGGTTGCGACTTCAGCTTTTTGTGTTGCGTAAGCTTTTTGTACTTTGAAATTGCTGGTCTTTAATTAATATGCACAAATCATTTGTTCATGGCCTTTGAGTAGAGATTGCTAATCAGACAGTTGCTCTGTTTAGGTATGACAAGAGTTTGACAAATGCTATATCAACAATACTCCAAGTTGTGATTTTTCATTTTCTATTAGTGGGAATTCTGTTGGCAACTTGTTGTTGGTAAGAGTTCCAAAAATAATTGAGCTATTTGATCTTGTTGTGCGTGCTCATAGTTTTATTATCCATTATACTGCTTAGTCGACAATTTGATGCTATACATGTCACAAGAATATTAGCTCAGCTCTGAGTATCCCTTGTTTTTTTCAGGTTTTTGACAAATAACTATCTGAGGGAGGAGGTACCTGGTAGTTATGTCGTTGAGCAACATGTTGAATGGTAATCTTCAAAAGTTTTCTTATAGCCTTTCATGAATTTAGTATGAAATGTTTCTGGAAATCAGCAAACATTTTTTTGTTTTTGGTAATTACTGATGTAACATAATGATACAAGATTTGTTTTATTATGGACCATTAGCACACCATAATAGAGGCTTTTGCAATTCATGCTAGTCCTTTCAATTATTGATGAAGTTCTAGAAGTAGAATGCTCATTATGACTGCAGTTGTAAGATGATCAAACTTGAGGTGCACACAATCTGAAAACCAATAAAAGTTCCATACTGAGATTACATATATGAATTTCACGCTAGTTAAGATACTTCTTGTGCATGCTACATATCGCTGAGGTATATATTTTTATGAATAAGAACATTGTAATTTTTTGAACTTCTCTTCTATCTTGATGTACTTCAGGACTGTTTCTTCTCTGGTGTTCCAGAGTCGTGCCCAAGTTGCATTACGTTCAAATTTTCTAGTTTCATGCATACCCTAGTTTAGTTTATAAACTTCTCAAAGTAATGTTTGTAATTAATAGCTTACAGGCTCTATGTTTGTTATTGAAGGCTTTATGCGTTTGATGTGCATTGCAACTCCTTCTTCCCAGCATTTGTGTTGCTTTATGGTAAAACTTCTGTTTGTACTCCATTTTGAAATCCAATTTCTCTGATGCTTCTGTTTTTACTCTTTTCACCAACTGTGAAATATTATTTTGACATTCTTTGTGGATTTACAGTGATTCAGTATTTTGTGTCTCCTATTTTGGTTGCACATGGTTTCTTCCCAGTTCTGCTGTCAAATTTGCTCTTCATGGTAGCATTTTGTTACTACCACTATCTAAACTTTCTTGGGTATGATGGTATGTGATCTTTCTCCTATTCTGTCCTCCATTATTCTTTTCTATCATAATGTAATGATGTTGACTAAGACAAATTCTAGTTTGAGCTTCTTAGAGTTAATAGCACCTGCTGTGAGATACATTTCTCTGAATGATTATGTTCCTTGAATTGCTTATTCATATTTTTTTGACACAGTGCTACCGTTTCTGGATAAAACCACCTTTTTCCTGTATCCAATTGGTCTTGTCATCATTCTTTCTCCACTGAGTAAGTGATAGGCATTTTTTTTGCAATATTGGTATTCTATATGCCAAGTGAATGATCATTTTTTACCCTCTTCTTGCAGTGGTTTTGAGTGGCTTTAACCCTACAAGATACATTTTGAGCTTATACTTCAGTTAATCATCAGAATTCACTGAGATTATAGCGGAAGCTTAGCACAGAGCATACTCGGAGATAATTCACAATTTCGGAAGACAGACATAGGGAGTAAAAGAAGTTTTCAATGACCCCATTCTTCATGTAAAGTGAGTTGGAAATTCCTTTTTGTAGTTACACTGTAGATTGGCTGGTTCATGGTGTTTTGCTGTGAAGGCTGAAGACATCAATGTAGATTGAGGATTTCAAAGGGGAAACAAAGGTGAATTATTTCCCTTTATATTGGGAGGAAGAGGGAACTTTGAGCTTGACAACTTCAAATGGAGCTCTCTTTGATGCATAGCTCGTGCAACTGCAGAGTCAATCCTGCACCTCAAGTATTGGTATAGTACTAGTTAGTTCCGATGTAACCATGAATTCCATCAACATTTGGTGTTTAACTTTATGTTATCTGATATTCAACAAAAGTTGTAATCCTAAAATTTTCTCCTAACATGATCTGGTCTTGATTCTCATGTGTGCATGTATTACTATAGAGTCTATACATACGATAGAAATGAGATCAAAGTCTACACCAACATTGCAAGTTTCACAGCTTACACAGTGGTTACGCTTGCGGTGCTGCATCTTCCATGGGCACATATATAACTGGTAGTAATATTAAAAGTTTCGAAAAGAAAATTCCGTTGGCATTCCATACATCCTACTATATATATATATACATATATATTTCTCTTAATTGATTCATATGCCGCAGACAACATATAGACAACGGACAATTAGCATTGTACAACAACATAAAGACTGCTGACGATCTATTCTGATGCAGGGTCTCCTACACTTCTTTCATATAAACGGTATACTAAAGTTGACTTTGCCATCTGGGGTTCCCTCTCCAGTGCTGCAATCACGTCCTTCATTGAAATGCTGCGAGTAATCTTTGGATGCTGTGCTCCAACTGAGCCCCGACCACCTTTCCTCATGTTCCCTAACAGATTTTAATCAACATATAATAGGCCGCGTCAATGAATGTTGCGACATCTAATTTAATATAAAGAAGTAGTACACATCAATCTGTAGTAGATTCTTACCCGCAAAAGAAGATCCTAAAGGGGCTTTCTTTCCAGGTTCTTGAGTGTCCCTTGCAGTTCTTCCGGTGTTTTGGGAACTCTTCCTGCTTATTGTCTTACCTGATTCGGAGTCAGGTATTCCATCAACACCCTCACGTTGCTGTCTTGCTCGCTCTGCCATGAGCTGCCACTTAGAGAGCATGTCATCTCCTCCTACAGCAGCTCGTGCCGCAACATTTGCTGCTGTTGTTCGCATCTTATCATCCTCATCCTTGTTCGCCTAAATGCAAAGCAATTTTTGTCTCTCAAGTGCTTCACAGAGAACCTACTCTACTATCATGAGGCCCACATTTGAATAGTGTAGCCAGTAGATAACTTTTGCAGAAACAAAAAGAGAATGCATACCTTAAAAGGTTTTAGGCGATTTTCTTCTTTATCTTTCTCAGTTTCAGCCCCAGTGATTCCCTCCACCTGCACAGTGTCTGATATCAGACTTAACATGGAAATGGAAATTCTAGTGCTTTATACATAAGAGCGCTGTACTTGCAAATACCCAAAGACTGGTTCAACCATATGTTACTGGGAACCAAAGTAGCTAAAATCAGGAAAAGATGAAAGGCAATAGAAGCACGTAGGTGTGATGATGTGAGATCTTTGCAAACTGCAGAGGACGCTTGACATCTCAAGTGAAAAGCTCTATGTGATAGTCTCTCCCAAACGCAAGCTAATATAATTACCTAAGAGCTTTTTCGTGAACTAAAGCTCTAGCCAATCAACCAAAAATTTGTCTCACTGAGAAGCTCTGAACCGATAAAAAAAAGATCCATATTATATGAACATAAAGAGAATTGCATGCGTGAAGGATGGTTTCTAGTGCTCACTTGATTATGTTTACGAAGTTTCTCAGCTTCTTCATTCTGCTTCTTTTCCCACTCTTCTTTAGCCTTCTGGTTCATAGCTAAAATATGGCGACGAACATCTGAAGTGACCACAATGCGGTGCCTTGCTCTCTCGACATCAACCCTCTAAGAAAGAGAAAGTAAGAATACATAGGACAGTGAATAACTCGTATCACTTAGGTACCTCACCTGTTTTGAATGCCTTACAAGAACACCAATCAAGCCACGTAAGCGTTCCTCCACACACTGTTTGAAGATATATGTTTAAAATCTCAGGGTCTACGCCAAGGAATTCTCACAAGTATCTGCTTGGATATGCTCTATACTCATACAGCTCTAGTAACACTAAATATTGCCGGAAAACCTCACAAGTAATGTAGTTTAAAAAAAAAAAAATTACTTCAGGATTGAGATTTTTCATCAAATATTGAATAAGTTCTATGTAATGCTTGGAAGTCCATGCATTCAAGTATACTCTGTCCAAGTGGATATTTGTCGAAGTTTACTAGAACAATGAACAGAGAGCTAAAGATAGTATGATACCATTGACAGGCACCGGTCGACTTCACTGCTTGTACTCTCGATACCGCATCTGGACACTGCCCAGCAACACATAAAACAATAAATATTTATTAGCTTCCGCAACACCTATTGAAGAGAAATGCAAACTCAGGTTTCATCGTCAATAACTGATCTCTCTTATCTTCCTCTGAAGTGGTCCCTTCAGCAATATCAGTTTTTCTTCTTCTTCTTGTACAACTCTTCGGGTTGCTTCTGAGGCTCGGCTCTCCTCCTTTGGGCCAGAAAGCAGTTGCTCCTCCTCTTCCTTATCATGCAACATAAGATATCAAAACTTGATAACTGCTATAAACCAAGTTTTGTACAAGAATATAGATTAAGGATGTGTTTGGAGGGGTTGATTAAAGTGCTTATAAGCTGTATTTCAGCTTATAAGTTTTTGTTCTTTTGACTCGTCGTTTGGATGAATTTATCAATTTGCTTAAATCAAGAGAATAAAATTTTATACAGAAGCTCTTTATCTTAAAAGTTCTTTTAAGACAAGCTCTTACTAGAGAAATACTTTCTTAGTAAGCCCATCCAAAAAAGCTCACATAATGCTGCCTTGAAACAAGGAGTTTAGCGATAGCAAAGATGACAGCTATTAATTAAGTACATACCCTCAGATTTACTCCACTAACAGCGGTAACATCGTTCAGCTGCTCAATACTTTGATCATGCAATGGCCCAGATGTTTTCTGCTTTTTACTATTTGCAATCAGATTGTTAGTTCTAGTACATTTGTCTTAATATTATGCAATTAAATTGAACACAGAAAACTTAAAGTTAAATGCATTACACTACCTCGCCGGGGGAGAGGAAGCACCTAGTGCTTCAAGTGATTTCTTCTGACCAACAGCTGGCTTCTTTTGTGGGGTCTTCATATTACTACCTGGAATCGGGGGCATTCCTGATGAAATTTGAGGTCGCATCTAATTTGTTTCACGAGAAAGGAGCTGTGTCATGATACATCCGATAATAGGAACTCGGTTCAAAACGAACAGTCACTGCTTTAACTTTTTTTCCTTTTAATTTCTTTATAAAAAATGGCACTAATAACTGGTACAACTTGTATCAACATGATGTGGAGTTGTTCGATTGGGTATGTTAATGGCTTAAATTGACTAAACCTAAATACCACTCAACCCAAACAGATCATAGATTTTAGAAACCCAATCCTGATCAGGTTTCATTGGTCTTCTGGGCACTCGATTAGGTTGGATAGCTAAGGGGTCTGGTTCAAGTTGATATCCTTACTTAGAGAACTAAGAGACAGAAGATATTTTACTATACAGTTTCCTCATTTATTTGAAAATGAAAATCGGTTGTGAAATCCCAAGAAATCTAAATTTGCATTTAAGTTTGATGTCTTAAACCTCATAACATAAAGACAACCTTTATAAGGACACTTTCTAAGAACTAGAAAAGTGCTTCTCTACAAGAAAAATTAGAAAATATGAGGAAGATATATAATGAAAGCTTACATTCGGTGCTTGATCAACTTGTGTTGGCAAAGGCCCTGAGACCTGATTTGACGTCATCATGGTCGTAGATGGAAAGCCCACCCTAGATAGCTGCTTAGCTGCGTTTTCATCATTCAAAGAATTGGTGTGCATGGCACCAGAAGAACTTTCTGGTTGATCAGGAAAATCTTGGTTCGTATATGCCTTAGTTGTGAAACCGCTTGATTTCTGCTCTTTGGCAGTTGATGGTGGCCATGCAACTGCACTTTGCTGCAAAGGACTAGTAAATGATGTTTGCTGCAATCTGTTGGTTTCTGATGTATTGTGCTGGTCATACTTGGGCATATTCATTACGCTCATGGGCTGAGCACCACCAGTTTGTGTAGGAACCATTCCTTGATTAAGTGAAAATGGTCTCATTTGAGAATCCATGTTTTGTGGCCTAAGGGAAGTAGCTGTACCACTGACAGATGGCCTAGGATATACTGAGTTTCCATACATTGAGAACGGTGTTGGTGGAAGCGGAGCACTATGTTGTTGCTTGCCAAAAGAATGAAACGAACTTAATGGATTGTCTCTTTCTTGTTTGGTGGAACTGAAATTGCTAGCAGGTGTTGTAACTGCATGTAGTGCCTTTCCATCTGACTTAGCCTCAACTTCTGCTGACTTCTGGCTACTGCTTCCAGGGGTTAAGCCCACTTCAGTCTGCTTTGGAGCTGTTGAAGTTGGAAGAGGCTGCTGAAAGGGTGGTCTCTGAACATTCTCATTATGGGCTGATGATATTGGATGAGGAGGACGAGAATGAGGCCCAGAAAGAGATTTACCACCGCGAGCAGAAACGTTCTGAGAGGAGAGTTGAGCCTGTAGGGAATATTGATTTGGATTTGTTTGTTGATTACGGTTTGCCTGAGCTTGAAGCTGTTGCCATGAAACAAATCACTAATTAGATCAAGTAAATAAGTCCTAACTGGAAGCCTATTTACATTGGTACTTATCTCACTACATTTAACTATCATTAGAAAGTAAGAATGTGGAAATGCAGAAACAGAATGAGAGAGCCAATTTTCTTGCCTGCAACTGGACCTTATGAGCTGCCTGTCTAAGCATTTGATCCCCCACAATATTTCTGATGACTCTTAAAAAGTCTTCTTTGCTGACTTCATTATTCTGGGGACAGCAATGTCATTAAATAACAAGGGACACTAACAAAATCCACCATAACAGAAGATGGGATAAATGCAACAGTATATCTAATCAGATAACACTACAAACAGATATACTTAAAAACAGAACCAAGCACACATGCCCTTACTGCAGCCCTTTCGACTTCTGCCTATAATGTTTGTAACCCTATACAACCAAATTATTCAACAACTAAGATTCAGTAATCCTGCGAACTTAAACAGAGGACAACTTCTATCCTTTGCGTCATAAGGTGCTTCAACAATGAAAAGGAAATGCATTTTCACACCTACCCTTAGTTTATTGTAAATAGATTGAAGCTGCATTGACCTATCTTTATCAAGATGAGGACGCAACATAGGGATCAGCATCTGGAAAGGTATTGTAGGTGCAGCTTTAGCAGGCCTTGATGCATCATTGGCTTGACTGATGGCAGATACTTGCTGGCTACTAGTTTCTTGCAAACCCTGTTTCTGCTGGCTCAGAGAACTTTGCAATTTGTCTTGTGCTACAGCCTGAGTCGCGTGTTGTTCAGAGACCACAGACTTTGCTCTTTCCGTTGACTGAGGTTTAGTTTCACTTTGCATCTGTTGCTGAGAAGTCTGAGACTGTTCATCTTGTGACAAAATTTGATCATGCTCCATCTTAGTACCATCATCTTGATCTTTATCCTCAGGAACAGGTTCTTGTTGCATTGCCTCCGCTTGCATTGTATTCTCTTCTGCTGGTAATAAAGGCTGTTTCTCCTCTTGTTGAGCTATCTGGTGTAAAACATTTCCCTCTTGGTTAGATGCTTGCACGTCGCCTACTGACTGTTCTAGCAACGAACTAACAGGCTGAGACTGTACTCCTGAATTATCAAAAGCTAAAGATGAAGTAGAATACATACTCCAAAATAGCTCAACTACAAAAAATTTCCTACAAAATCACTTGCCAATTGAATAAGTAAGGTTCAAGATCTTGTTATTATACTGATTAATTAACAAAAGATCACAACTTTCTCCATTAACTCAAAACAAAGCATTTCTAACAAAATTAAAGTAACAAGGAAAAACAATAAATCATACAAAGTGAAATTTAACCTATGGTGATTATGTAATCAATCAGTAAATTAGTTGCCCAATTTGTGTTACATCAAGTTAGCAACTAAAGTTCGAATACCTTCTTAAAATAAAAATAAAAAGAAGTATTTTAAGCTCACCGGCGGAGTCAGTGATTGACGGCTCAGATAGAGCCACGTCACCACTACCACCACTGCCGCCGCCGAGATCATCCTTCAATGCGGCGGTGAAAGCCTCCACGTCAGCACCTGAATGCAAGCTTTCATCCTGGATAAAATTAACACGAGAAAATTTTCTGTAATTCAGAAAAAAATGAGCAAAACAGGAAAACTCGAGAAATTGGATGAACGAATCTATGAAGAAAAACCTCGTCGTCTTCTAGAAGCTTCATGATCGACGGATCCATAGCAAAAAATGGATTAGTTTTCTGGTTTAGTTTTTTGGGACGAGAACGAAGAACGAAATTTGTCAGAACTCAAACGGGGAAGAAGAAGATGATGAATCTTTTGCGCATTTTCAGGCCAGTTAGATTGAATACTGCAACAAGACAAGTTTGTGGACGGCCCAATTCCAATAGCCTGGCCCATTAATTAATTAATTAATTATTTATTTATTTACTTAATTTATTTTTATCAAATGAAATTATGTTCGTGTTCTTTACCGGTCTCTGATTCTTGTTTTCTAAGCCAAGGAACCAAAAAAAAATAAATAGATCATTGTTTTGATTTTCTTCTTTTTCCAAAGTTAGTAAAGATTCTTCTTGATTCTTCTCTGATGGCCGCCGGCAGACCTCCGACACTAGCGAGATCCCTCCACTGTGTTCTCGGCGGAGGCGCAGGTACCGAATTTTTTCTCTCTTTTACATTTGTAGTAATTTGTAAAAATAATTCGATTTTGGTAAGAATTGAATTGAGAATTTGGGGGAATTTTGGAAATGCGGTGCAGTTGCTGATGTGGTGTTGTGGCGGAAGCCTCAGGCGACAGCGCTGACGGCGGCAGGTGCCACGTCTGCGTGGTTGTTGTTTGAAAGGTTGGGGTACAGCCCGCTTTCTTTGGCGGCGAATGCGTTGCTTCTGCTTGTTGTTATTCTTTTCTCTTGGGCAAAATCTGCTGCCCTCCTCAATCGGTAAGAAACATTTGCATCAATTTGCTACCTTTTTTTATCTTCATGTGTTTTATGCATGAGTGAAATATGAACTTTTCGTTTTGCTTCACTTGTTGGATTGCATATTCCTGAGATGCATCGGTTAAATTCCTTTGCTCTTAGTAATTTGTTCAAATGTATGAACGAAAATGTTGGTTTTTATTGGTTAGTTGAAATTGTTGCGTAAAGTTTCTGTTTGACATTTCATTGATTATTGAATGCCGCAATGAACTGTTAACTTGTCCTCTCAATGTTTGCTGAAAATTTGGATGCTTGAATGAGACATTTTCTGGGGTTCTCAAGCATCTGCTGGCGTTGCGGCTACTGCTACGCTTGCCTTCTGTATGCCTGTGCATGCACGAGGACTTGGGTTAATAACTAACAAGACACACTTTATGCAACCGTATGAATCCAATTTGCTTTTTGTCTTTGATTAAGCTATTCCCACTGTGATAGCAAAATACAAGTGTCGTGTCACTGGTTTGCTTATGATCTTGTCTTCTTGTGCAAGTGTTGTTTCGCTGCAACATGTCATTTCTATTCCTGATACTAGATGTCAGACAATACTAAAGTTTTGAGTGAAGGTGATGTTACCGAAACAAAAATCACACCTCTGATTACAACTTTGCATGTTACAATGCTTTTGTTGTCTTGATCTTCAATGTAGGCCGCTGCCTCCAGTTCCCAACTTGGAAGTCTCCAATGAGTCCATTGCAAAGTTTGCTAGCAAGTCCCAGGTTTGGATAAATTGGATACTTCGTATTGCACATGATATAGCTATAAGGAAGGACAGGGCACTTTTCCTACAGGTTTTATCCTGCTCCCTTCTGCTTTTATTGAAATTCTACTTTCGATGCATTGCTTGACATATTCTTAGTAATTTGAAGGTGATATTGATTTTATGGCTTGTTTCAAATGTTGGGAGCTTGTTCAATTTTCTGACACTTATTTACATTGGTAAGCTGCTGTATGCATTGATTTATGTTTACTATACGTTTATTTTTATATATGTTCTCCTTTTCATCTTTCATCTTTTGTTTGGTTCTAATAAAAGTGCGAAATATGTTGCAGGAGTAATGCTGTCTCTTGCCATTCCCCCGCTGTATGAAAAGTACCAAGGTTGTATTGATGAGAAGCTTGCTGTGGTGCATAGCTTATTGTGCAACATCATGCAAATGTTCAGAGCTTGATAAAACAACTAAGGGGAAGGAGAGCAATTAACAAGATGGTCAGTCTCTTATCTTGATGCTGAATGAGTAGTTGTAATATTTTCTGTATTGACGGACGCAAATGTTCTGTTTGCAGCATTATTATACCTGTTACGCTACTAGTTGAACTTTGTATTTTTGTAGCTGTAAAGTGAAAATGGAATACCAACTTGCTGCTCTCATCAGGTATCTTTGGTGCCTGCTACCACGAACATATCTTCAAGGATACGGATTGACATCGAGAGACATTATTAAGCCTCTTTATGAGAATTTTGTGTAACCACAATATTGTGATTTGTGCTAATGAATGTGACCTGACTGATGTGTGTGTTTGTCTTAAAAATGTCACTCAACGGCTCACTGCTGTTTCATCTTTTTAGTTTGAACTAATAGGATCATCGTTTCTGTGTAAGCTTGTTATCCAAACTTTCCTGCACTCTTGCTAGTGCCCGTCTTTTGGAAAGTTGATCTAGTTGCTTTGATGCTTCTGTGTTTGTGACATGGTCTTACTGTTTTGCAAGCTTTTGGCTGTTGGTAGTCAGCAGAAGTTGAACAAACGAAAATTGTTTTCTTCAGAAATTGTGCTTTTGCTTTTCCTTTTACTTCAATGCGAAGAGATTACTCGTTAGCTCTTTAAATTTTCTAAATTTATCAAAACAATGATTCTTTTGTTATTGTATATGCAATCTCATTAAAGCTTTTGTCAGTGGAATACCTAATTGCTAGAGAAACATATAGTGACAGTCTGGATTGTTTTTCCCAACTGTTATTATTATTCATACATCATACTGGAACAACATTTTTCAGTTAAGTCAACAAAATACACCACTGTAGCTGGACTCTGCTAATTGAAAAGAGGTAAGAAGAACGGTAAAATAACCCACTCTAAACATGAATAATTGACTGAAATAGGACAGAACTTAACTAGATTAAAAAATGTCCAAGCCAGTGAAACATTCAACAGCGTCCCAATGTTGCATAATCTGTAGCTTTCTTTCACCAGCTACTTGTAGAACATGACAGCCTTCAATTCTGCTGCAAGACGTCTGGTCAAGCCACATCAAGGATTATCATGCCACATACGACAACAATGTTTGGTAAATACCAAGAAACAGATTACACAGTTCTAGGGACTGGAGCAGGTTCAAAATGTGGCAATGTGACCGACCGCAACAGTTCAAGAGAGAAGACTAAGCCCAGGAAATGTGAAAGAATAGTGTTAGCTGAGGCCTGAAATATTATGACAAAAGAAATTAGGCTATCATCAAAACAAGAGAGACATTTACCTAGTCTGAAATTTGCAAGAGATTAGAGAGAGTGAGGGAGAAAAAAAAAACAAACAAACCAAACAAGTAACAAATATATTCGAATAATTAAGCAGCAGAGCTACATGTATTTTGACATGCTACCAGGCTGTTTGGAAACCTAGTGTCTGGTTCGGGGAAAGCAAATACTCTAAATCCAATCTTTGCCTAGTTAGACGGAGCACTTTAGTATTGAATAACTGCACTTGCATATTTTTTAGTGCAACACTCAGGAGCACATAGAGGAAAGCTTAATAATGAGCTTTCAGTTATCCAGTCACTTCAGCTCATTGAATTGATTGTTATTTGACTAGAACACTAAGGTAAAAGTACTACCAGCGGCGAAGAGACTACTATCTAAGTTTAATAATATTACCTGCACCAGGAATACATCCAATGCCAGAACAGGACTTTGGCCAGGAGACATTCCTTGGTAAAATGGAACTGCCGATGTCGTAAGAGCCTTAGCAACCAAGAATCCAACAGTTGCCTGCATGCCAAGAACAGCAGCACCCATTCCAAGAATATTCAACACTATACCATTCTTGAGGCCTTTCACCACATCAGCACGAGGGGGAGCCTAACACAAAGTATGGCATTGAATATTTAGTTCAATGACAACCTGGAACATGGAGTGATCATTACAATTCTTTCTAGTACCATACAATAGCTAGAGCTAAACTCAGACTATCTTAAGTTCCACTTATTTGCCTCTGTCTGCATAATTAGTTCTACTTCAACTAGTACACAATGTAACCATTTGAAAGATGACACCAAACCTCAAATAATATGGCACCTGCTAAATTTGTATGGCCTTAACAGCGAATATCTGCATAATCAGTTCTACTTCAAATAGCATAGTGTAACCATTTGGAAGATGACCCAAACTCAAGTAATACTGCACCGTTAAATGTATGACCTTTACCAGCGAACGTTGCATATCAACCCAAGTTTCACTAATGTTGCATTCGAGAATGTTTTTTAGACGGAAAGAAAACAATGTAAATAGTTTTCATCTGATCATTTTATGTATTAAGCACTGAAATGCATATCAAAATGCACTTTTTCCTCCTTTTCTTAGCCATGACCTACATTTGAAGCATTTTCAGTTTCACTTCCAAGGCCCAGCCTTGACTAGAGATCTAACATCAATCTGCACCACTGATCTGCTTTCATCTTTTAGAATGTGGTATAATGGCAGTACGTTTTGACATTGCTGAAAATTAGCACTAAGCTATATTTCCTTGGGATCTGAGCAAAAATTTAGAACATGCAGATTCAAGTGCTATGGATACAGTTAGCCGTAGAAAACTACTGAATGCATTTGATAAAGAGCATCAACTGCAGAAAAAAGTAATAATGAAACATGCAACGCATGATAAGCAAATATGTAAATTTCCAAAGTACTTAGTTAACGAAAGAACTGATTCGTGGGAACATAGTAGTCTCTTATGCTAACCACATAGGACCTGTTTGAAGAAATATAGGAGCATGACTTCGTAATAAATCACAGAATCAAGTAAAAGCACATGAACTCATACAAAAGATGAGAACATATTCAACCAAACTAGGAAGCAAGTACCTTTGCAGGATCATTAGCTGTTCTTCTCAACCTTTCTGATAACCGGATGTAGCCAAAAGACCAAAATACAGAAACGAACGCAGCTGCAACACCAGCAGCAGTTGCATAAAATGTTGCAGGCGAAGTAATTTTCCCCGTAACAACAACAGAGAAAGACAAAATCACAGCAGCCACTATCGTGCAAACTAACTGCCCCCAGAATCCTAAGCTGCCCAACCGCTTGAAGTATCGAGCCGTCTTTTCAAGCCTCTTCGCTACCTGCTCATTCAACCAATTATCAACGTTAGCGAAAGAATTAAGTGAACCCAATCAAAACCATTTCTACGATGTTATCTTTACTCCCTTCTTTCATTCTTTTCACTTGGTTAGTTTAAATTTGATTCAGTAGCAATTACTTGACTTCACCAGCTGCTAACTTGTTAGTTGGAAATCAGAAAATGAAACAGTAAGCTCCCTAAAATAATTATACGTACACAAAATCTATCCAAAATCAAGTAAATCTTCTAATTTAACCTGAACTTTGAATAAAGATCGGAATCTTGACAAAAGAAAACCCTTCAAATCGAATCAATAAAAAGCAAAATCGAATAATTAGTTACTTGGGCAAGCTTGACTTTCTCGGAATCATCGCTAGCCGGGGTAGAAGAGAAACCCACCGGCGTTCCCGAAGCTGCAGTGGTGGCACGTGCGGCAGACCATCGGTCACGTGCCGAAAGCAGAGAGAGAAGAGAACAGAGAGCACGGTGGTTCGAATCTTTCGATAGCGATAAAGTTGAGAAGGTTCTACGGCGGAGGGGAAGACAAAGCGGCGACAGAAAGGAGGTAGTAGCTGACCTGGGAGCGGATAAGAGCGGCAACACACCGCCGGAGCGCGGCTGAAGAATTAGAAGCGTCTGCATTCGTAAAGTAGACTACAGATAGCCGGTGTTCAGTGAAGAACCAACTGTAACAAACCATATAATGGCACGTGTTAAGTCCTTATTTTTCAAGTAGATCTTCTAGTATTAGTTTTTCCGTAACCGGCGTGTTTACTGATCTTTAGCACTTCATTTCTTTAAAACTCATTTTTAATTTAAAATTAATTAATTAATTAAAGTTTTATTAGTTTTTTAAAATTTAATTTAAATTTATTATTTATATAAAATTTATTTTATTAAATATTTTATTTATTTTTAAATTTATTCTAAAATTTAAATTTATCACTTTATTCTAAATAAACACGTCCAATAGGTCTTCATTTGTAAATTAGTTTACTATTGAGTGCTCTGGATTTATCTGGTCTTAACACGTAAGCAAAACTGCCGCGCGAACTAGAAGCATCAATAACCAACTACGTGTCAGCAATTGACGTTTACGCTACTAGATTTTGCATCTGAAAAACAAATTAATCTTTTCATTTCATCATCTATCAATGCATATAATTCCACAGGCGGCTAAAACGAAGTAACTGAATTGATCGAAGAAGAAGAAGACCAAGAAGAATTTCTGAAATCTCCTGTGAAACTCTTTGCATCTTCCAACAATGTCTACACCAAAGGTGGATTTTTGTCTTCTTATTTCTAGTCTGTTATTTGGATCTGGGTATGTTTTTTCTTGAATGTATCAAGAAATTGGTATCTGCTAGACTATCTCAGTAATTTGTGTTTTTTTCTTCTTCAAGAAAGTTTATATGATTCTAGCTAGTTGTTTATGCTGTGAATTGTGATGTCTTTGATCTTCAGGAAATATGATTTGTTTCTCAGATACTTGTTTGTTTGCGAATGATGTATTGAAAATTAATCTGATAACAGCATTTGGAGAGTAGTTTCAAGAAATTGTGATCTTGTGGTTGTTGTTGTTGTTTTTTGTTTTTGTTTTGTATGCATGCTAAAGTGTTCTCCCGTATGATGAACTTTCTATCTTTTCCGCATAATACTGCATGAAAAAGTTAAAATTCAAATTTTGGAAAGGTTCCAGTCAACCTGTAGTGTTGAGGAGTTGGATTCTCTATACGTTAGGCTTTATCATATGTGACTTGTCAAGCTTGAAATCTTTTTCTTTTGATAATCAGGCATGGCATGTAAATGCAATGACATCGGTATGCATAGGATTTTCCTAACTTCAAACTTCAAATGGGAGGTAGAAAGTTGTCTTTATGACAAGCTAAGTAAATTGAGAGCTTTGTTAGAATATATAAGCTGATGTTATTCATGGTGAGTCTGAAATCAAGAAGCAGGCCTTGAATAAACTAGACATTTTGTTGTTAAAAATTTTGTCAAGTCTAAAGAGGCTTGATTTTCACAAGTTTGGATTTTTTAATGGGGCATTCCTGCCATTATTGTGCTGTGTCAAGAAAGTAGGTCTTGAGTGAAGTGATATGCTTGTGTACATATGCTTTGGATTCTTGAAAGTATTAGTTGTGGATGGCCTCTGACAGTCTTCTTCTTGAAGAGACACTAGAGGGGTATTATATCTATTAAGTTGCAGGGTATCTGAGTCAATACTTGTTTGGTCTGCAAGCTCTTACAGAAGTTAGATCATGAGTTTGTGTAATTGAAGCTCTGATATTTGCGCCTTCAATTAAAAGTATATCCATATGCGCACCACGTCAAATGTTGTGATGAAAGAGACACTTCATTTATATGCTGAGCCATGTTTTGTGTAAATTCTGAATCAACAAAAGCTGAATATTTGTTGTGGATTCTAACAGGACAATACTGTAGTGGCTCCAGCTCCCTCTGTCACAACTGAAACACCAAATGCTCCCTCTGGAGAAAAAGAATCCAAGGACAAGAAGGTAGTTGAGACTGTAGACTTCCGGGCATCTGCAGGACAGGATCAAGCCCAGGATATGAGGCCTGTTGCTGTGGTTCATGAGCCAGTAGATGGTGCTAAGAAGCCTGCAGTGAAGAAAGACTAGAAATACTGGTTCTATTGTATTATTCCAAAGTGAATAACGTTAGTCATTAGCTTTCTATGTATCAGAATTCCGAAACATCTGTTCCTGTGGTTTGCTATGCAACTCTTTCGGATTGTGACTAGTAAACGCTGTTTATCATTTTACATCGAAGTGTTATAACTTGGTCTGAACATAAAAGATGTGGTTGAAGCTTACAGTGAACGAGGTTCAGTTGTCAAATATATAGGTTCAATTTGTTCCAACATTGTTGTTCTTGTTAGTTTTAGAAAATTTCTGAAATTTTCATGTGTATGCAGGGTCAAGAATTTACTCTTTGTCTGGGATTACTTCTTGATGTTCATGTTCATCTGAAGTTTCTTGTTCATCTTTTTAAACACAACAATTTTGTTTTCCATGTTTCTGAAACTGTGTAGAAACACATTAGATACGTGAAATCTATACCGAAAACATGTAGTTTTCTTTTGAAATACTGTGTTCCTGTTAAGGAATCAACTTTTACAAATTTTTTCATGTTAATTCCATATCTGGAAAATAAAATAATGAGTACAGTTTTCTCTCTTTTTCATTTCCTCTCTTGGTCGCAATTAGTTTTCAAAATTCAAATTTAATTCGGGGATAATAAAGTTCTAACGTTATTAGAGCTTTAGAATGCATCGGTTTCATCCAGAGATGGAGAGAAATTGTAGGGAGCTGTTACTAATAAAGAACACAAGAAAAAATGCTAAAAGTAGAATTTCCCTTCTCTTCAGCAGGCTTAGGAGTTGTGGGGTGAAGGGTTTTCCTTGAAGCCACCACCCCCTCCTTCCTTCCGACCATCAATCAATCAGTCAAATCAATCTTTCTTCTTCTAATCATTGCAAGAATTGCAAAACAGGTTAGAGTTTTTTTAGCTCCTTTTGTTTATTATTATTATTATTAATTTTAATCTCAAAGGTTAGATCTTTGCTCTAATTTGTTCATTCTTTTTTATGAGATGAATGTTTGTTTTCCTGTTAAGAATGTTGTTCTACTTTGTTGCATCTGTATGGTTTTGTTCTTGTGCATCAAAATCAATATGAGATTGCTTTCTTGAGAATTTTCAAGGGACTACGGACAATCTATGAAGGTCTATATTTGAGGTATATAAATTCAAGTGAGGTTAAGATTGCTGCATGTCATGTTTCAAATTACTCAAGTTTTAATGTTTTAGAATTTAATGCCTTTCCACTGCAATCTTACGATGAGTTCTGCAAATGCTTTTGTTCCAAAATATATTCTTGCGAGGATTACATTGTAGCAATTCATTTGTTCCTTGTTTATTCTTGCATAAATTTAACAATCTAACAGTATGGATTTTATTTTCTTCTTCATATGTTTTTCCTATGCAGGGCTTGTTATAGTAGTTAAGAAATAATGTTGCCCCATCTCTTCTGCATTCTTCTGCTCCTACATGCAGCAGCAGCAGCCGCTGCAAATGGTCCTCCGCAATGGCAGACACTTGATGGTATTGGGAAATTATCCAGTTTCCTTACAAAATAACCTTTTGCTAAATTATGATCGAGGAGTTTATGGAAAAAGCCTTATCATACAAATGCCTATCTTCTGCCAAATGTTTATGCAGGTGAATCTCCTTTGGTCATAGCAAGGGGAGGATATTCTGGGCTATTTCCTGACTCCAGTACTTACGCTTATGAGTTCGCGTTGTCTACAAGTGTACCAGATCTTGTTCTCTTCTGTGATTTCCAACTCACAAAAGATGGAGGTGGTATCTGCCACAGTGATCTCAGGCTTGATAATACCACAAACATCGCGACAGTTTTTCCTAAAGGGCAGAAGACGTACAATGTGAACGGAGAATCTTTTCGTGCTTGGTTTGCATTGGATTTTACCGCAGATCAATTGCTCAATAATGTATCATGTAAGCATTTTCTTTCATAAATTCTTCACCATCTATCGGCTCTGAGAAAGTATAAAGTAAATTTTCAAGATAACCATGTAGGGGAATAATTTCTGAAATAACGTTGGAAGTGCATTGGTATGTGCATGTATGATACTGACATGTATACTGCTGCTTGAATGGTCATACTTTGCAGTGGTCCAGAATATTTTTTCCCGGCCAAGTGATTTTGATGGTAGCTCTCCAATGTCGATGGTTGAAGACGTCACAGGACTTCGTCCACCTATGTTCTGGTTGAATGTCCAGGTAAATTTTAGCTGTAGTTTGTCTAGATAATTTTTTTCTTCTGAATGAAAGAAACCTTCCCTCTTTATGCATTTACCATTTGGATCTAACATATTATTGACGTACTCTTAGTTTCCTGTTTGACACTGTTGTTCTGTGATTTTAAATGACAGTCTAAAACATGCATAATTTTTATGTTTTTGCAGTATGATAAGTTCTTCAAGGAACACAATCTAGATCCATCTGCATACATATTACTGGCATCAAAACAGATCCGCTTCGACTACATATCTTCGCCTGAGATTAGCTTCTTGAAGGGTCTGAAAGGAAAATTCAGGAGGGGAAGAACTAAGCCGATTTTCAGGTTCCTTGCAGTTGACGCAGTGGAACCTACCACTAATACAACATACGGTTCTCTGCTCAAAGACCTGGGTTCAATCAAGACATTTGCTTCAGGAATTCTTGTGCCTAAGACTTACATATGGCCTGTTAGTGCTGACCGTTACCTTGAGCCAGCAACCACCCTTGTCCAGGATGCTCACAAATTGGGGTTAGAAGTGTATGCATCAGACTTTGCGAATGATATGCCTGGAAGCTATAACTACAGTTATGATCCTACAGCTGAGTACTTGCAGTTTGTCGACAATGGAGATTTCTCTGTTGATGGTCTGCTTACTGACTTCCCATCGACAGCATCTGAGGCTGTAGGTAATCATTTTCCTCTTTTCAGTAGATAACATTTTGGATGTAATAACAGCATCAGAACAAATCTGTACATGGCAGTGTTACTTTGTAACGTCTTTTTCTTGGTGCAGCTTGCTTGGCACATAACAGTAACGCAGCACTTCCTAAAGGTTAGCTGATTCTTGATTGTTGATATCCATAGCTGCATCAGGACATTTTTGCAATGTCAAGTATAATAATTTCATGAAATGTGTGTACGCACTATGCAGTGAGGCCATTGATTTTGAGTCATAACGGAGCAAGTGGAGTGTACCCTGGATGCAGTGACCTTGCTTACCAGCAAGCTTTGAAGGACGGTGCTGATATTATTGACTGCTCAGTTCAGATGTCAAAGGACGGGGTTGCATTTTGCCTGAACACAGCAGACCTTGCAGCTGGCACAACTGCCATGACTATGTTCATGTCTAGGTCGAGCACGGTCCCAGAGATACAACCTAACAGTGGTATCTTCTCATTTGACCTGACATGGGAGGAGATCCTGGAGTTGAAGCGTAAGCGCCCTTCAGAATCTTCTACTTTTACTATTATGTTTAACTTGTCCTGTTTTGTACATATGTTCATGAATATCTTGATGCCATCACATGCGATGAACTTCTTTCATGAATATAAGGAGTTTCATCTTGGTCAGAGGCAACAGGTCTGCTGCTAAGGGTGTGATGAAATTTTAATGCATTATGCATTTCGTTTCCTTTTTGTGCAGCATCGATGAGTAGCCCCTTGGTGAAATCAAACCTTCTAAGGAACCCTGCAGCAAAGAATGAAGGGCAACTCATGACACTTCCACAGTTTCTTGATTTTGCAAAGAATTCAACTGCCTCAGGACTTTTAATCAACATAGAGGTACCTCAATCCTCACTCCTGCTCAATCTTAAATTTGGTAGGAGCATAGAACTCGTACAAATACACTAAAATGTTGAATTATATCTACACCTTCTCTTGTTTTATGGACAGAATGCTGCATATTTGGCATCCAAGAAGGGTCTAAACATTGTTGATGCTGTATCTGGTGCCTTGGCGAATGCAAGCTATGACAAACAAACAACACAGCAAGTGCATATCCAGTCAGACGACACTTCAGTCCTATCCCAATTCAAGAACAAAGGTTACAAGAGAGTTCTCCTGATCAGAGAAACAATCGGTGCTGCCCCTAGACCATCAGTAGATGAGATCAAGAAATACGCGGAAGCTGTTACCATCCCTAGATCATCTCTTGTTGCCACCACAAACTTCTACCTCACAGATTTCACTAATGTTGCAGACAGCTTTCACGCAGCCAACCTTAGTGTCTATGTCTTTGTTCTTAGGAACGAGTTCATGAACTTGCCTTTCGACTACCTCTCTGATCCAATCCAAGAAGTTGCTACTTTCACTGGCTTAGGTGTTGATGGCATTATGACCGAGTTTCCTGCTACCGCAAGGGCCTACATGAGTAAGTACCTTTCTCGATGCACCACAGACGTAACTATATTGAGTTTGATACTGAATAATTTTGTTCCTTTTATTCAGGAAGTCCATGCTTTGATCAGAAAGCGAAACTGCCATACACAATCTTACCAGTAGAACCAGGAAAGCTTGCAGACTTGATCCCTCCCGAAGTACTGCCACCAGCAGCAGCACCTGCACCTTCTCTTGAACCTGCAGACGTTGTTGATCCTCCATTGCCTCCGGTCGGTGTGGCAAATAATACTCCTGCAGAAGCGCAATCACCAGCAGAAGCACAATCTGCTCCACCTCCGAGAAACGGACAACCAGCAGTTTCAATCAACTCTGCAGTACTTATATTGTTGTTGTTCTTTTCCTGCTTAGCTATTTTGGATTACCAGTGATGTATGTTAAGACTTCAGACCAAAGTTTTCTCATCATTATATTATTTTCATACAGATTAATATAAACATTTGTTTCTAGAAATGATTTGTTACTGGTGTTGTTAGTGCTTCAGTGCTTGTAGTACACGTAGTAGTTGTTTGAAATATGTTTTGTTTTTGTAATTTGAAGTACTATGCGTTTCATTCAGCTTTCCACTAGTTTGACGTAAAGGGTGAGTTTTATTTTGGCGGTGTTTCAAATGACCGTAATTGAGTTTCGTGAAAGTAAAAAATAAAAAATAAAATTTATTGAAAAATAAAATAGAAGTGGATTCAGTATTTGTGTTTCAATAGTTTTTAGAAACGGGTTAAAACTTGAAAGATATAATTGTATTAGAAAGTGTACAAATAAAAAAGTTGTAATTGAAGTTCTGCATGTGAAAGTAGAATTTTGAATTCCTTATATAATTGAAACATATGAACTGCTCATAACTCAAAATTTGATAGAAAAAAGTGAAATTAAACTCATAAAATGAGTTTAAGAAATTATATTAAAATTAATTGATAAAAATTAATTTTATATATTAATTTTATATTAATAGTAAATTTAATATTAATTTTGAAAAAAAAATTGATAAAAAAAATTTATTTTATATTAAAAGTAAATTTAAAAAATAAAATTTATGTGGTAACTAAACATGCCCAAAAGGGCAGTATAAGTGGGACACCAAATATTAGTGCATCATCAATCACTTGGGGTGGAATTTTTGAATGTCACTTGGGACACCAAATCACTTATGAAATAAAATTATTTTAAAATAATATTTTTAAAATTTTTTAAGACATAAATTTAATTATTTATCTTAATATATATTTTACACATAATTTTTATATTTTAAATTTAAAAAAATTATAAATACTGTAAAAATTTTATTTTAAAATATAAAATATTTATTTGAAATGGATATAGAGTTGAAAAGCTTTTAACCACAACGTGCTTAGGGCGTGTTTCAAATATCCGTAACTGAGTTTCGTGAAAGTGAAAAGTAAAAAGTAGAGTTTTTTAGAAAATAAAGTGGAAGTGGAGTTCAGTATTTGTGTTTCAATAGGTTTTGAAAGTGTGTTGAAAATTGAAAAATATAATTGTATTGAAAAGTGTATAAACAAGAAAGTTTGAACTGAAGTTCAGCATATGAAAGTGAAGTTTTGAGTTCTTTGTGTAATTGAAATATATGAACTATTTGAAATTCAAAATTCAACGAAAATAAGTAGAGTTACGGGCATTTGAAACACGCACTTAGCTTGAATTCCAACATTGTATTAGTAGTGATAAATATACTAATAGGGGACTTTTCATGCACATATTAACACCCTTTAGTTTGCCATTAATTTTTTTATTTTCTGCAACGGTCTGGATTCGTTCGCAATTTTTATCCTTGACTACTATGTCAATCTCTTCGTGCCTCGTCGCCGGCCACCACGCGGCCTCCGGAGTTCAATTCTCCGGTGATCACCGGAGAAATTTCTCTCTTCTATCTTCTCCTCACCAATCCTTTCGCCGCTTGAAAGAAGCCAAGCAGATTTGGTTGCATTCTTTAAATCGGCGGAGCTTTCGTGGTAAAAGTATCGTAGCGAGAGCAGAGGATAAGTCGAAGAGCTCGCCACAGGCTTCAGCACCGCCGTATAAGCGTGAGGGAGGAGAGTACGAGGTTTTGCTTCTCATCAACTTAAATCCTTCCAACAAAGTTACAATTTTTTTATAAGAAAAAGAGTACTCTGGAAAAGTTGATATTATGTGGTATTTAGAAGTAATCAAAGAATGAATTTTGAACTGTGTCTGATCGTTAGAAATTGTAGTTATCCTCTTTTTATTAGTATTATAAATTACTGTAGTTCATTGCTTTGTTATATGTTCAATTACTTTATTTGTTGGTGATATTTAAAGAATTGAAGGTCTAAAAGTTTGAACGTGTTTTGGGCCAAGTTGCTGAGTTTTGTTTGATGTATGCTAATAGGACTTGGGGGATGGATCTGGAATATGTGATCCTCTATGCTCAGTTGATGACATAAGCTCTCAAGATTTTGAAGCTAATTACCAGCCAAAGACAGATTTACTTAAAGCTGTGACCATCCTTGCATCTGCTATAGTCGGAGCAGCTGCAATCAATCACTCTTGGGTGGCTGCGAATCAGGTTGGTATTTTCTTAAATTCCTTGTAAAGCAAAAGGACTACTCCTGGTTCTTAAGTGTGATTTTTATGAATGCAATTCAGTTACTCCACTCAGACGTATTTTGTCCAATTCACTTTTGTTCCCTAATTAGATGAACTATAATTTTGATTTAATTATAATCCAGGATCTTGCTATGGCATTAGTGTTCGCACTCGGTTATGCAGGCATTATTTTTGAGGAATCTCTAGCTTTCAACAAAAGTGGAGTTGCATTGCTGATGGCTGTATGTTTATGGGTAATCAGAAGTATTGGGGTAAGCATCATCTATATATTAGTTTGCTTGATTTGATATAAAACTTTACTTTTTAATCTTCCAACTCTGGTCCTTCTACATGTCCAATCATTTTGCCGCTTCTATATGCATGTTTGCGTCCGCATGTATGCATGCATATGTGAGGCCTATTTTGCATAATAATTTATATGTGTTTTCCAATGTTCATTTTTCTGTATTCTTCTTTGTACTTGAATAAGAAATAATCTCTACAACAACATGTGATGATTAATTTCATCTTGAGATAGGCTCCTTCAACAGAGATAGCTGTCACAGAACTGACTCGATCATCTGCTGAAGTTAGTGAAATAGTGTTCTTCTTGCTTGGTGCTATGACAATTGTTGAAATTGTCGATGCACATCAAGGATTTAAGCTTGTTACAGACAACATTACAACTCGAAAGCCACGAATTCTCCTTTGGGTGGTAAGTGTTATTGCTACAGATTCATCAATTTATATAGGTTTTATGTTGAGGAGCATCTCTTTTGTATGGAATGTAGTATTTTTTTCCCCCTTTCTGTAAACTTTCTTTTCTGATATTGAGAGCAAACTTCGCTTAAGCTGAAAATTCCATTGGTTTTTCAGGTTGGTTTTGTCACATTTTTCCTGAGCTCAATTCTGGACAATCTAACGTCAACTATTGTTATGGTGTCTTTATTGCGGAAGCTAGTACCTGCTTCTGATTACAGGAAGTATGTATAGAAACTCTTCATCCTCTTCCACAAACTGGTATTTTAGTAGCATATGCTTCATCAGCATGCTTCTTCAAATTATTGCTGTTAGTGCATCAATATGTTTGTAATAGCTAGTTAGCATGCGTTTTTGTACTTGAAAGAATTGGCTGGCTCATGGTTGCATAAGGACAAGGCTAGTCACTAATTTTGCATTATGAGCTAATTCATTGTCCTCCAGGATTTAGTTTAAGGCCTTATTTTGAAACATTCATGTCTTGGGATCACAATTCACATTTTGATGTGAATTTTGTGTTGACAATTTTTTTACATATTAGGTAATACAGAAGATGCTTTTGACTGTAGTGTAAACTTAAACATGTTTTGTAGAGATCGTGAGTCATTTATTCTAGTCTCATACAATATATATAAATGTTGCAGGTTCTTAGGAGCTGTTGTTGTTATTGCAGCGAATGCTGGCGGTGCTTGGACGCCAATAGGCGATGTTACTACCACTATGTTGTGGATACATGGCCAGATCTCCACTTTGGAGACAATGAAGGTATTTCTTTGTAGTGATCACCAGGATGTGTATGCAGTTGGGTATTTATAATTTAAGGACCACATCTTTGATTTTTAATTTCTGGCTTAGTAGTTTGGAGCATTGATCAAGTGCTTGTGCTTCTACTTTGAGTATGTTTTAATTGTTTGAGAGTGGTGCGCTGCACCTTATGCTAGCATATGTTGCCAAAATCTCGTTCTTAATGTACTTGGAAATTTACTACATGTGCTTCCTTTTGTGTAGGACTTGTTTATCCCATCAGCCCTTTCATTAGCTGTTCCATTAGCTCTCATGTCACTTACCAGGTATTTAGATAACAATCTCAAAGTAGTAATTTTTTTTAGCAAGCTTGGCTTCAGAAAAGAAAATAAATGTTGTTGTAACACTTTATTTTATTTGTAGTGAGGTTAATGGAAAAGGGCAGGACACTTCTGATGTCCTGGCAGCCGAGCAAATGGCTCCACGAGGGCAGCTTGTATTCGCTGTTGGTATTGGTGCATTGGTCTTTGTACCAGTGTTCAAAGCATTAACAGGCTTACCACCATACATGGGTATGCTTCTTGGCCTTGGAGTCCTTTGGATTCTGACTGATGCAATTCATTTTGGAGATTCTGGGAGGCAAAAGTTGAAAGTACCACAGGCTTTATCAAGGATTGATACACAAGGAATTCTTTTCTTCTTAGGGATCCTTTTGTCTGTTGGCAGGTAATATAGATGTTCATTTTACTATTTCATATAGAAAATCCTCATTCAAGTTTCCTGGTCCATATATAAGCAGTACAGCTATTAAACAAGCATATTGTTCTTTCACAAAAAAGGAAAAAAAACATATCTGTTGCTTTGAGTTAGTTGGCCCTTATGGGGCCACCTCATACCCTCTTGAGTACCAGAGAAACTTCCACTCAGTCCACCAAACTGACATGACTGGCTGGAATTGGTCTATGACTTTTTAAGTTTTATTAGGTCAAATGCATAATAATGTTCTGGACTCTACTGGTGGCATTTGTATAAGTAAAAGTTGGATGCACTTTTTGAAAGACTTTCTGAAATATTTTCTATTTCCAAAGAGTCTTCAAGAGAATGTCTAGTTGATTTCATATACTATCCTTTTGTCTATAGCTTGGAGGCTGCTGGGGTCCTCAGGGAGTTGGCAAACTACCTTGATGCTCACATCCCCAATGCCGAACTTATTGCGAGCGCCATAGGCGTCGTGTCTGCAATCATAGACAATGTCCCACTCGTTGCCGCAACAATGGGGATGTATGACCTGACCTCATTTCCTCAAGATTCTGATTTCTGGCAACTTGTTGCATACTGTGCCGGAACTGGTGGTTCGATGCTCATAATTGGATCTGCAGCCGGTGTTGCTTTCATGGGAATGGAGAAAGTAGATTTCTTCTGGTATCTTCGCAAGGTACACTGCTGTCTTATTTTAGGTTGAGGGGTACTATATGTTCAGCTCCTCAGGATATTGAGTTTTGAAGTTTCAAAGTAATTTTATATCCATAGTTCAAATCGAGATTAGTGAAACTTCAAAAGATGGAATTTCGTTTAGGATTTTTGCTACTCATGAAGAACAATGCGGAGCTAATCAATAGATGTCTCATGTTTTTCAGGTAAGTGGTTTTGCATTCGCTGGTTATACTGCAGGGATCATTGGTTACTTGGCAACACAAAACCTCCACATCGCGCTTCCCACTTCTTTAGCTCAGCTACCTTTTCTCCCGGGTTCATAAACCACAAGTCAGATTCATATCGCTTCTATAAACAAATTTTGGTTTACTATTTTATCTCGTGTTAACTGTAAGCAGAAATTGTTCTGAAGAAATTTCTTCGAGTTCCTTGCAGAACTTGATAGTGAAAATCTCTGAAGATTATTTTCGGGTTGGTTCGAATTTTATTCTTAAAACAGTACTCGTATTATATTTATCACAATATTACAATACGTTATGACAAAACTAATGCAAACAAACAATAATACTGTGAATTTGCAGAATAAAACTTTTGTAAAACTTCGTTATTCTGAATGATTTCATTGTTTCTTAACTTGAATCTTCTCCACAGTCTCCTTCAACATTTCGAGGAACTCAAGCGACCAGTGAAGCTCTTGCAGTTCCTTCTCTAGAGAACCCACACCTTCCTTCAGTCCCTCTTCCGTCCGCTTCATGCTAACATAGCCGCGGCACAACCGTTCAATGTCCGTCTTCTGCCGTTCTAGACCAGCATTACTTTCCGCATAGTAACGGCGTAGTATGTCCTCCACAGACGGACTATCAAAGGCACTAACATCTCCGGCCTTGCCGGCACAGATGACGGTGACTTGCGCGCCTGTATCTGAAGATAGTTTCCCGGACTCATTGAACAAGTTCTTTACAATGCTTTCTTTCTCCATTGTTGTTTCTCTACTGAAACTATAACACTTGAACACACTGCCAATGAAAACACCTGTATATATAATGAAGAATCTTTAATAGAATTAAACTCTGGCTTAAGAGTTGATTAGTTCGATCCCGATATACCATTTGCAAAATCAGACTCGTATATTTATATTATATATTTAAGGAGTTTGTAACCTTTGTTTTAACTACTTTTACGTTAATAAGGGTCTCCAGTTTTGTAATTATTCATTAATTAGAAGACTTATTTGTAAAATGTTTAAGGTCTTAAGTTGTAAATATAAACTATGGTTAGTTTCTAGAAAGATTTGACTTAGATAATTTATAAAATCCTGTTCACAATTAAGTAGTTAATTACCCAACAAAAAGCAGCAGACAGTTCTATCTACTCTTGATCATTAAGAAAAGCAATCAAGAATATCTGAGATAAAATTTGCTTTGATTATCTAGGAAGATAATAATACATCCCAAATTCTACATACAGGATTCAAACTATTCATAAGTTCATTACAAATATTCTTCATGTTGCCATGCCCTTTCTTTATTCTCTTCAGTAAAAGGTTCTTGAAGAATTCAATGGCTACTTGATAAGAATACACCTGATGGGGGAACCCTCGGAACCACGAAGCCTCAAGGGTAAGCAATGCAGAGAATAAATTCCAGCAGGGATGTCGTCCAGCTTTAAGGCTTCCACAAGAATAACTTCCTGAAGACATTTACATTGCAAAAAGTACGCTTTAGTAAAATTCCTCGAAAGTTTCAGATCTCTGTGGAGATGAATTGCATCTAACATAGAGCATAAAATGAAAGTCCCATTCAATTCATACCTTGCCTTCTAGAAACTCATAGTGTGAGGTAAGAAGATCGGCATACGCAGCAACTGATAAATAGTCGATTCCTTTGAATAGACAAAGGTTGATAATGAGGTTACCAAAATAAGAAAAAACTTACCTTTTAAGTCTATTGTACCATCCAAAAAATAAAGGTCATATACTCATATACTATGGCATGCCACCCAGTGCTACCTAAGTGTTGTGTAAAACAGCTATCAAATGCAACATTTATCTGAAAAAGCATGAAACAAAAGAAATGGTTGAATGCCTTACCTGCTGAGATGATTGATCCAAACTCTAACTACTAAATAAGTTTGTTAACAAGTACTTGCGACTCACCAACAAGTTTTATGTCTGTGTTCTGCACCAGCCATCGTGCTCCATCCCTCATGAACCCAATGTAAGTTGCATCAAACTCTTTCTTCCACATAAGTTTCCTGAGAAGAAGTAAGGGATTAATCAACTCACGTATGTAAATGATTCAACCTCATCTACGAAACATATCAGACACATGATGCCCTGTTTGAATAGGTAAAACAATTAAATTCAAAATCATCCTTTAAAGTCCAAAAAGAAGTCAGAGAGTAGTCTGAAAGACATGATGGGCACTTCAAACTTCAGAGTTTTAACCCAATGGTATTAGTGTCTTATAGGAAGTACATAAACACTCCCATACTTTTCTTTTCCGATGCAGCAAGATCAAGGCTTAAGTCTGGTTTGAGTCATATTGTGGTTTGTGTCATAATGCAGTAAGATCAAGGATTAAATCTGATACCTGTCGGTATTTTGTGTTCTGAAGAGCACTCTGCGTACTCCTTTAGGAATGTGTAATGACTCCATCACGTCAGCTGCATTCATCAAAGAATATTTTCAGCTCAACAATATAGTCAAATATACAGATAACAAGGGATAATTAGCCTCCAATTATCTAGAGCTTATTAGATGAGCTAGCTCTATACTTGCATCCTGAAGTCTACAACGATGGAAAGGTCACTGAAGATGTGGTTTGCCATTGTAGCAATATACACACCACCAGCTCATATTTCTCACTGACTTGTCAGAAAAACTCTAATCAAATTTTTGGCATATGTATTCCCCAGGTAACTTCCACAGTAAGCAATTAACACGATACTGAAAATAACATCTAGGACACTTTTACCTGTGATGTTCTTGTCTCTGGGAACATCGACCAACAAAGCAGGACCTGTATAAGAAGGAGCAACATTCAAGATAATCTAACATGAAATAGAAAAGAGAAAGAGACAGATTTCCTCACTCATCTTGAGAGAAGATTCAAATACAGGCATGCACACATCAGAAACTACTAAAACTTTAAGCTCATGGACAGTGTAAAGACTCCAACCAACAAAACCAAAATTCTAGGTTGTACAAGCAAATGAATTGCATGACCATTTCAATAAGGCAGATCAACCAGTGGAAATGCTACCATAGATTGTCTTTCTTTTTCCTTTTTATGCTGTGCATTTGCAAAACCATTAAACCAACGAAAAATTAAAAAAACATGAACTGATATTAACCATTCAACCACCGCACCAAAAAAAAACCAATATTTCTCCCTGATATGGAAAATGCTACACACATATAATGGAAAATGAAATCTTTGCACTGGAAATGCTAGCTCATATACAAAAGAACATAAAAATCGAATCTTTCTTGTACAATTTCTATTAGCATAACCACCTATATCTAAAAAACTACACATATGAATTATAAACATGAATGTTTGTCATCACACGAGCCTAAATTTAGAAAAAAAAAAATGATAATGTTCTACTCCAAGGATTAGAATTCAAACAAAAACCCAAAAAAAGAAAATAAGAACAAAGTGGTTGATTTCATTAATCACCGTTGAGAACATCAAGATCGAGTGTATCAACATCAAGACCGGCTTCATAGTAGTGCTGGAACACATGCGCCGGTGAATCCACGTGCGTCCCGGCGTGTGCCGGAAGCATCATTTCGGACATATTGGCTAGATCACCGTCGGCCATAGATTTGTTAAGCCGAATAAAACGTCCGAGACTTTTCTCAGAGTCGAAGCTAGGCATGTCTTCACGGTAGTAGTGTGTGATATCAATGATCCTCCCTCCGTCACCGTAAACTTCACGGCGTTGTGGTGGGTCCACTTTGGGTCCACATGATGACGTGTCAGTAAATGAAGGGTGGGCGACGCCATCACCGTTAACTCTAACAGAGATGAAGACGAGAAAGCAGAAGAAGAAGAGTTGGTGAGTTCGAGCCATGGCGGCTTTCTGTTGAGAATGATCAAAGTTCAACTTAGCTCAGTAGAAGAAGAGAGAATCAATTTATGGACACGTGGCAGATAACACAGGAAGCTTCAATGTTGATTTTTGCATGATACAGCTATTTAAGATGAATTATGTAATATCAGGTCATAATTGCCAGATACGTCGCAATTTGTATAATATGCTAATTACAGGTCCAGTATTTACCTGGTACTGCGAAAAAAGATTGTCCAACAATGTTATAATCTTCCTCCGTGAAAACCTATATAAATATCGCAATACATAACTGGGTACATGATGCAATCTTTCAAATTATGGTGTCCGAATGAAAAATAAGTTAGCTAGATAGAGTAGTTTCAAATTAGTAGAAACAAATCCAAAAATAACGCCTACCTGAAAAATGAATGAACTAATTAGATAAATGAGTCAGCATCTCGTTTTGATTGGATCAAATAATAAAGGCCCTATTCGGTGGCCTTATAACAATTCACTTACTTTAATAACTTCACGTGTTTGGGATTTTTCAAACTTTTTTTTTTTAATATTTTTATTTATATTTTATAAATATTTAAAAAATTTATTTAAAAATTTAAAAAATATAAAAAAATTCTACGTAATAAAATCTTTTTATTATAAATTATTATTATTTATTTATTTAAAAAATAGAGTTTATTATTTTAAAAAAATAATTTTTTTATTTCAGAAAAATTCTACTTCATAAAAAAACGTCCCCAAAAAATATATATGGCGTTTGATTTGAATAGTTGGGGTAATTGTGGGCTTTCTAGAAAGGCCTAGTTTTATATTTGGGCTAACTTTAAAGGTCCACGCTCTAAATCACTAGACATGAACATTATGTGGGCCAACAACATGGAGTGACCCACATAGATCTCTTCAATTCAAAACTCAATCATAGAAGGTTAACTTGGTAATTTATGTCCAGCATCATTAAAGGAAAATTTTATATGAAAAAATTGGGCTCCACTTCTATGATGGGAAATCTTTGTCCCCTAATAGACTCACACTAGGCTTGTGAGAAAACTGGCCAATTTTCTGAACCCCCGACATTCAACACCACCACCAATTCAATTAGATTATGAGTTTTTATTGAAATTATTTAAGAATAAATATGTAAACAAAAAGAAAAGAGTTTTTCAGAATTTTCAAAAATGAGTTTTTTATGTTTTAAAATAAAATATATAAAAATAAATTATTTAATATTTATTAAAATTTGAAAAAAATATTAAACAAATGATGTATATGAATAATTATAAATAATACAAAACAATTTTATGCGTATTTTAATTGTTCAAATTTCAGTATATTTTGTCAAAATTAAAATTTTAAAAAATTTATATATTTTATTTATAAAAAAAATTAATAATTTAGTTCATATATAGAACTTCAGTTTAAAAAATTTTATATATTTTAACGTAATTTCATCTTTCAATTTCTAACTTATTTTAAAAATAATTAAAATATAAAAATTAAAATTTACTTTTAATTTATATTTTAAAAATTTTAGTTTTTCTTTGCACAAAATTTAGTTAAGAACGTTTAACACACACGCTCAATATAACAATCAACCAACTGTTGTTGCTGTGGTGGCACTAGGCAAAACTTGCTTTCTGGGACATCGAATTAAATGCACTTGCGCAAATTTTTTTCAAATTTTCTTCTTGCATAATAGCATTGTTTGGTTTATGCATTTTTAATAATTCTGAAATTTATTTTGAAACACAAACTCACTACATGTAAAACTGTAAAAACTATTACAATTTTCCAATAAAAAAAGGCTTGTTGGATTACATCTCCGTATCAAAATAATTGATCAAAAAATTTAATGAATTAATATTTTTAGTATATAATTATATACTTTTTTCAATAAACCAATTTTGTAAAATTATTAAACGTATGAATTATTATATATAGTTAAAATAGCGCCAAATTTGATTTAATTTAAAGAGACATTAAAACTTATCTACTAAATTAGTAGCAGTGAATCACGCCCTAATTAACCGCAAATATTTTCACATTCTATTTTAGTCCGTTCAAAAAATTCTATTTTATTTCATATTTTTAATATTTTTTTATAAAATTTATAAAAATATTTAAAAATTTTATATAATAAAACTAAAACTAAATATTTAAAAATAAAACAATACCCCACCGATTAGGTCGACCTTCTGTTGTTCATGATGTCTGTTCATTAATGAAACAAAGAAATAAAAATAAAAACAAATAGACCTGCTGCACTTGTTGTTCAACTGAAAGTCCGTGAAGCCAACAGGGAGAAGATTTAATAATCTATTTCTTTGGGGTTTTCAGAAGTGGCTGGGGATCAATTGAATTCAAAATCATTGCAGAACATTGAAGTCGGGACTTTGAAAACTTGGAACTTGTGACTTTCTTTAGGGACCCAAAATTGTTGAAGGAATGGAGCCACATTAATTGAAGCTCTACTTCAATTAGCCCTCGGCTCAAACAACACATTTTCCTTCGATTTTATTCATAACAACGTTTCTTGAACCAGGGACAATATACTGAACTTTCAAAACATGTTACGGAAATATGTTAGCGTGTGTTTCAATCGTCTCAAATGTTAATTTTTATCGTCAAAATTAAAATTTTAGAAAAATTCATATATTTTATTTATATAAATTTAAAATTTTCAGCTCTACATACGAGATTAGAGTGTGTTAAAAAATACTTATAAAGAATATTTATAAAACGAAACATATTTTTTCCTATTAAAAAAATAAGTAACAATAAATTTTTAATATTTTTTAAATTTTTAAATAAATTATTTAAAAAATTATCTAAAAATATAAAATGAAAACTATTTTTTGAAAAACAGCCAAATGCAGCCTTAGTAAGAAAAAGCATAAGAGAAAATATCTGAATAAAAATAAACTAACTAATATTGGTAATTAAACTAGCAATATATATAGTGTTAAATATTAAACAATCAATTATTTTGGTACGAGAATTTGATGAAGCACAATACATACGTATCATGAACTGCTCTCCCTACTTTCAATCATATTGTCTAGCATGTGTTTGTTTGGTAGTAGAAAGAAATAAAGATTGGCAAGCAGGAAAGAAGGTCAAAATAAAAAGTAGAGAAGAAGGCCATCATGGATTATTCCATAATAATTGAAAGTAAAAAAAGAAAAGTTCCAAAAGACAATAAACATATATATAGGTGTTGAGTTCTTCAGTTTTGTTCATTTCTTTTTAAGTATCAACATGGCTACCAAAGTATTTTTTTAATTTTATTAAAGACAATAAAAATATTTTTAACTTATTTTTTAATATATAATAAAAATAACTTTTTATTATAGAAAAAAATAGTTTTTATAATAACTTCAAACGCACACTAAAAGCAGTTGGTTTAGAAATGAAGAAATGAACTAATAAAATTTTTTTCCTCCCACTTTATATACCACAACTTGTCACTTGGACCATTTAAATACGCATTTTAATTAGATAAAAGTGACTTTTATAAATAAGTTTAATAAAAATAAAGTTCATTAAGTAATATAATTTGGTAGAAATAAATTTTAGAATGATAATTAAAATATATGAAGAAAATTTTTGAGTTAAATTTTTACAAAAATAAATTTTGATGCAGAAATTTAGAATAATAACTGAAATAGATAGAATAAAATTTATTTTTTAAAAATTGTTTCATTACAGCTGATGCATGTCTTAAATATGAGACTAATTATATTTGGTTAAGTATAGGAAAAGACTTCTCATCCATTATTTATTATCTTAAATTTTATGCTAATTTCATGAATTTTAGTAAAATATTTTGAACTATTGTAATAATTTGTAAAAATAATTGAAGATTTGTGAGTATGATTTGCAATACCAAGTAGGAATAATTGTCAAAGAGACTATTGTTAGTCTTCAACATTGCATAAAAGTGTAGTACATGTTTCTCAAAACCCCAATGTTTAGAAAAAAAATAACATAAAAAAGAAAAAGGTACAATTTTTCACTTTGGGGAAAGAACTCTAGTGATCAATTATTTATGTACTTTTTTGTACAAATTTGATTTCATTTGGTTGAGAACTACAAAAACTATAAAACAATGTTGGAGTTGTTGAGAACTATTGCTTTGATTTGATTTGATACAGAAGAAATTAATAAGTAATAAAGTTAATAACATTACAAAATTTTAATCAACCAATGAACCAAAGCTTGTTTTGCAAATAATTCTGTATGATAGAAAGTTGCCAATTGCCAACATCCATAACAAGAGTCAAGAGATGACATGGTTTTTAAATCCAACAAAGTTTTTACAACACTGAGCAAAATATTATACAAGTAGTCAATGTAATTAATATATATATAACGTAGTTTAATTATGTTAAAATAATTTATTTTATAAAAATAAATTTTGATATGATAAAATAAAATATATAAAATAAAATTTAAAATAGAGTTTTTATGAGTTCAGTGTAGAAATAAAAATAAAATCTGAAGTAATAAATTAAAATACGTAAAGTAATCTAAATTTAAATTTTGATAAAATTAAATAAAATTTGATAATATTAAAATATGTCTATATAGTTTAATTAGAATAAAATTTTTGTTGGTAATTGTTAACATGAGAATCAAAGTGAAAAGGTGGGAAAATGAACCACATGAAGAGGAGACTTGCAATTGGTGGATTGTGTTTGTATTTATTTATAGTGCCTTCCGATTTCAAGTGCGTTTGAGATTGCTTATAAAATAGAATTTTTATAAAATAAAAAAAATTTTATCTTTTCTAAAAATAAATTTTATTTTTTTATTTTCAAAAAAATAATAAAAATATGTAATAAAAAAATCTCATTATGTAAAATTTTTCTACACTATCTAAATTTTTAAATAATTTTTTTAAATATTTATAAAATATATATTAAAAAATATGAAATAAAAAAAAGTTGTAAAGTGGCTTTCGACACTAACAAGTAACAACAACACCAAACAAATAAAAAATTTTTTACCTATCAGTGTAGGTGGTATTTCGGGTTATCGGGTCATCGCAATCCAAACCCATTACCAAAGTTCTATGTTTGTACTAGCTTATGCTTCAATTTTTTTATAGAGCTTCTTGATGAGTTTCAATAAGTGAATTCTCGATGAATATATTTTTTTTAAAAGTAGGTATAGAAAAAAGAATCAACTTTTACATTTAATATATTTAAATGTGAATTAAGACAAAAAAATTTATGTTCAATTATATTTGAAAGTGTTTGAAAATATTTTTGATAAAAAAATAAATTCCGACGAAACATATACAAATTCCGAAAGCAAATTCGAAAGCTTTTTTGTTTGTATCTATATAATACAAAAGAGGTGTATTTTAATTTAAAAAAAAAACTCAATAGGATAAAATTTGGTAAAAAGATTATTTTATAAAAAATTAAATAGTATGAAATAAACTAAAAATAATAATTTTAAATTTTAAATTTTATGTAATTAAAACATATATTTGATTTCATACGAAAGTTTGAGCGAGTCATGCTTGGGTCGGATTCGGGTTTTATTATCGGGTCTATATTCTATAATACAAGCCCTAAAAAAAAATTCTATGAAAAAACAAATTTGAAGGAGACAAGAAGCCTTAGTTTTCAACGTAGAGTGAGACGAGATATGTGCGGTGATTAGTTCTAAAGTTTTATAGGAGAAAGTTTTTTGAGTCAGAAGCTAAGTAAGTCAAATGCATAAGACCAAGGTTAAGATTAAACAAAACTCTTCTCAATAACTTTTTTATAATTAATAAGTTTATAACACGAAGCTTTTCTCAAAATCAACTTCACAACATGCGCTGCTAGATCTTAAGCTTAGGTTATCTTTTTTATAATTAAAAATATTTTTTTATTGTTTTTTTTATCGAGAGAGTTGATGGAGATCGATTCGTGATCCAATTAAATTAAAATTTTTTCATCGTATTTACATTTCATAATTTTTCATATTAAATAGTGAAAATTATATTTGAAAATTTTTAAACATTTTTTTAGAAAGGATGCCTCTAAAAGTGGAGTGTTTTTATCCCCACCTATTTCTAAAACACCTAACCAGGAATAACAATTTAGATTAATGAGTCAGTTTTTAATCAATCTATTTAATAATTGGTCAAATTTGTTCAATTCTAACTAAATTTATAAATTTATATGGGTTAAGATTGTCAATCCTAACCCAATCATTAGTAATTGAATCAAATTCAAGTCGACCTATTTAATATTTAAAATTATTAATTATTAATTCTATAATTTTTTAAACTTAATCAATATTATAAAATCAATTGGATTGTAAGTGCACTATATTTTTGGTGAAGAGATATAGTAAGCATCCATCAAAATGTGTTTTTTTTAATATCTTCATCGATTTTTAGAATGTCCAAAAAAATTTGTTTAGTTTTATTTTTTAAAAATATATGGTAATATATGATATTTATGATTATAAATACATATTAATAATTTCGATAATAAATTTAATAAACATAGCTACATAATAAAATTTTGATGAATATATTTATATAAAATCTAAATTCGTCATTAAAAAATATTATATAGTAATATTTTTGATAATATATAATTTTCATCTTACACTATTTTATATAAACGATTGATTATAAATATAATATAATTTAATAAATTACTATTATTAATTTTTTTTATTATCAAAATTTTATTATATGGTAGAAATACTAAAAAAAATTGTTTATTCTGAAGATAGCAATTCGAATTGATGAATTAATTTCAGTCGATCGAGATCAACCTATTTAAAAATCAGATCAAATTTATTCAATACTAATTTAATCCATATATTTATACATAATCAAAATTTTCAACCCTAATTTAAATTAAATTAATCAATTTTAAATTAAAATTTTAAATCAGGTCATATATAACCATCCCTGTAATTATTAAAAGCTATAATTAGAGCCATATAACCTAATATTCTTTTCAAAAGTTTGAAAATCAAAAGCAGCACGAGGCTCAGTTTACCAACGCAGTGAATTTTTTCAAACTTAATTTTAATACAAAATAAATAATAAAATTAGAGTAAATTTTTTATCAAAATTTAATTTTAAAATTTACTTTTAATATTTTAAAAGGTTAGTTTTTGATAAATAATTTTGAAAAAAATAAGTTTAACAAAGAAATTTTACATTTAATTATCATAAAAATTGTGTCATCAATAACATAGTGCACATAAAATAGAATAAAATTAATTTTTCCGTTCATAATACGATTAACTCTGATATCGTGAACTATTATCATGGCTCTATTACCAATAGTCACTTCTCATTAATAATGAAGTACAGACTAGTTACTAATGCTAACGAACTAATTAAACAAGATAAACTTATTTACTTATTAGTGTTGCACTTCTTCATCATCATCATCGTCGTCGTCTTCGTCACTAATAAAAGATCATAGAAATTAAATTTAGACGATAAAATTGAATCATGAGCACTTGCTTCATTCTTGTTCATCATTCGAGGCCATGAAATTGTGTTTCTTCAATGGATGATGGTACTCTTCATCTTGAGGAGATGAAGTCACAGAACAAGGATGATGCAACAAGTAATTTCCCCAGTGTTGTTGTTGTTGATCACCGCCATTAATGGAGTTTGTAGAGCTCTCACAGCTAGTGCTGAAGCAACAATTCAATACTCCATCTGGACTTTGTGGGCACGAATATTCAGAACCTGTGTAGCTGCTGTAACAGTTGATCGATGGCCATGAACTCTTTCTCTTGTTCCCGACGACATTACTACAAGAACCAATACCTTCACCATTAGCAGTAGCAGCAGCCATGGATTCTGCCATGAACTTGAAGCATTGCTCTGCTCTCTTCTGCAACCCATTATATTATTGTTTCAGAACATGAAGAAGAAAGAAAAGGGTAAAAAAATGGTTATCAAAATGAAACCTTTGAAGTGTCAAGAATGGAGAGAAGATAGGATTGAATGCTTTCAAGCTCAACGGCGACCACACCGGAGATGACGGCAGCGTGCAGTAGCGCCGCCGTTGCTAGCTCTGATGGTTTGTACTGCAACCATCTCCAGTCTGTTAAGTTTAACCAGTTTTAGCAAAAACGATTGAATATTTAAGATAAAAAAGCAATCTTTTCCTTTTCTTTTAAAGAACGAAAAGTACCGAAGAGACCAGAGAGCAGAGCTGCTTCAGAGGCTTTAAGAAGGTTTCCGCCATTAATGAAGTTGCTCGAAAGCTTGGAAACAAGAATCTGGATGAAAGACAACGGCGTGACAGGATTCATTCTCCATTGCAGAGCAGAAAGAACGAGCAGCTCCATTCTCCTTATGGTCTTCGGCTCAAAGTAGTACTCTTCTCCGGCACCGGCACCACTGCTAAACACCGCTGCAGAGGTCTGTAGATCGAGCGGATGTGGGACCCACGTCTCCTCGACTTTTGCTGCGAGGGACAAACATGCCACCGCTGCGAGGCGTCCCATCCACGGTCGTGCACGGCGGAGCTTCAGCCCACGTTCTCCGCCTCTGCCGGCAAAGCAACGGTCGAGATAGTTCACAGCTAAAACCAACGTTGGGAAAGAAAACCCGTGCGCTGCACGCGCTACGGCCGTCCACCGGCAGGCATCTGCACGCTCATTTCTGTACTCTTCTTCATCTTCTTCTTTATTATAACAAAACTGATCTTCTTTAGAAAGAAGAGAAGATAAGAACTCCATCCAGTCACCGTCGTCAGTCGTTGCCGGAGACGATGAACCATCAATCGCTGGTGATAATGACGTATCAGATATTTGGTGTTCGAGTACATCCCAGTTTTCTTCTTGGCAACACAATGGGTCTTCTTCAAGAAACAGAGCAGCAGCAGAAGAAGCCATTGGCACTACTGCTAAACTACTGTTTATTTCTTCTTCTTCTGAAAAAACTGCTACTAATCTACTAGTATCCAAGAAGATGCCATTGCTGTGTTGTCTCTCATCATCATCTTCTTCTGTTGTTGTTGTTGAAGAAGAAGAAGGGAATAGAGAAAACAAGTCTGTGCAGTAGCAGTCTAGTGCTTTTCTCTTCTATGGAGTCTTGTTTCTATTACAGAAAGCAAAGCTGTCACTGCTGTCCTGTCTTTGCTTGGGTACAAGTGTAAAAAAAGAAAGACCTATATCTCTCTGTTCTTAGTTTTTAATGTTTAAAGAAGAGGCGCAAAGGCAAAGGCAAAGCACGCCTTTATTATTTACTGCTATCCCTCTATTTTTCATATTCATTCTTTTCTTTCATAGACTATGAATTCAATAGGGAAGAGGAGGGAAAACAAAAAAAAAAAGATTTTTTTTAACAAAAAATTTGTTTGCATGATTAATAAGAGCTCAATAAATTATATTGAAAAATGACTTTATAAAAATTCATTTTTAGTTAATTATATTAAAAGTAAATTTCAAAATAACTTCTTTGTAAATTATATTGAAATTAAATTTTGAAAATAAATTTTTAGGGTGTGTTCCAATTATATAAAATTTATTTTTCTCCCAAAATTTTAAATTTATATTTATTTCATATTTTACTTTATTCTAAAATTATTAAACTTATTTTTAACCTATTTTTATTGTACTTATTTTATTAAACTCATTTCACGTCTGCCAACATGTTTTAAAAAAATAATTTTTTAATTTACGTTTTAAAATAATTTTTATAAAATTTATTTAAAAATATAAAAATTTTATGTAAAATAACAAATAAAAAATACTTTTTTACTAAAAGTTAATTTTAGACTCACTTTTAAGTATAACTAAACATAAAATTTGTTCTTAAGTATAATTAAACGTAAAATTTTGTTCATTTTTAAATTTATTTTTACATTGTTATTTTTTATAAGTTTATTCACTTTAATGTAGCTTATATATGCCCTAAAATATTTTTTGTAACAAGAAATAATTTAGAGAAAAGCGGAAAAGTTCTTTAAATTGATAAAAAATGAATTAAGAAAATGTTTAAGAACGCTTATAATTTTTTTAAAATAAATAATATTTTAAAAATTTTTTTAAAAATAAGATCTAATATTTTGATTTTAAATAATAATAAATTTATAACATATAAATTTATGTTTTTAATTTTAAATAAAAGTTTTATAAAACTATTGAAATAAAAAATTTGAATTAAATGGAATTCAAGCACAATAGCAAAAAGTCATACGGAAAAGAAAAGGAAAAAGAGTAGCAATACGTGTTTAAATTTCTTGGCATCAAATTAAAGAAAGAAAAGATTGAATTTCTTTCGAATCTTTATTTTTGCTATTTTGGTGGTATTTTAATTATTCGTAACTAAATTTTATAAAAATAAAAAATAAAAAATAAAATTTTTAAAAAATAAAATAAAAGTAAATTTTAATATTTATATTTTAATAGTTTTTAAAATTATATTAAAAATTAAAATTAAAATTATATTAAAAACATATAAATAATAAAATTAAAATTAAAATTTTATATATTAAAATAAAATTATAAATATTTTATATAATTAAAATATACGAATAATTTTAAATTTTAAAATTTGATAAAAAAAGGTATAATTACGAAAAAAAACACGCCTTCTATGCAATTGAACGCCTTCGATGTTCCTCTGAAATTTTCTCCAGCTCATGATACCATTAGAAGTCAACAAAGTCAAAAACCCAGTAAAAATATTTCAATAACTAATTAACCGATGTGCTCATGTTCATGTTCTTTCTTTAACTGTTAATTTTAGATATTAGTGTTAATTAATTAATTAGTTTGCTTAACGATTTGGTCATGGTAGCCCAACGGCACGCAAGATGCACGCCCGCCGAGCCGGGTCAGGGTTTGGACCAGACCAGTTTCTTCTTTTCTGATCTAACCACAAACCCAATTCTTTAATTTTCTTCATATGTAGACCAAAGATTGATTATTCCATCTATCTTATTGTAAAATTACATAATTTTATCATGGATATGAAATTTTTTGTAAATATTTTTTTTTACAATAAGGGAATTAAAGTACATGATGTGAATCATTGAGGTACTAGAGAAAAATAATTAGATTTTGGGAATTGCCAGAACAGAAAGTTTGTCAACATTTGGTAATCTTTGTTGAGTTGGGACCAAATCCAGATCTAAATGTGCTCCCTTGCTAACCTGGCTACACAAACAACAACAGTATCTTTCTCCATGGACCAAAATTTGGTTTTTTTTTTGGTTCTTTTTCGGAGATGTTCAGAATAGCTTAAAATAAAATATTTTTTATGAAAAATTATTTTAAGATTTTTTATATAATAAATTTGATTTTGATCTAAATAAATAAAAATATGTTTTACAGTACTTTAAAGAAAATTTAAAAACTTTTTAAAAAATTGAATAAATTATAGATTTTAATTATTATTATATAATTTTATAGGCTACAAAAATAAAACCCATATTCTATAAATTTCTTACTTTAATTAATTCCAAATGATTCGTTAATGATCAGTAAGATTTTGTTACACAGGCTAAATTGCTGAAGGTCTCGTAATAAAGAGATATTATTGCCAGAGATGGCATTTACATGGGAAGGATAGAGATAGTACACAAATTAACAGTTTCACTTAAATAATTATTTCAGACAACAAACCTACTCCCCTGGAAAAATGATAAAAAAATTTCTAATCACAAACAGGTTTTGCATCAAATTTTAGAATTAATCTCTTGTGGGGAATAAAACTCATAAATATCTGTAGCTTTGATAGAATATTATTGCATGTTTTTTTGCTTAAAAAGGAAAAGGAAAATTTTTCCTTAATTATACTTGAATAAACACTATCAAGATGAAGCTTTTTGTACTTAACTGAATCAAGACAGGCAAAATCAAACTTGGTAATGTAAGTCAATAAACTCTAATCATCACACAAAGACTAATAACCAAAAAGCAATCAATCATAATACAACAACCACAACTTTGATTTCTTTCTGTTCTTTTCTTTTCTTTTTCTTTTTTGTTTTTGCTGTATTTTCAAGTTCTTGTTCATCAGAAGTCACACTCATCATAGCAGCAGCAGGCAGCAGTTGTATGGAAAAAGTAGTGCAAAATCCCAAAAATTTTAAAAGTCAAGGAGCTAAGAAAATAGAAGAGTGTCAATCAAATCACTGTTTGATTTTGTTTTCTCTTTTTTTCCTTAGAGCCCCTATGTTAGATTATTATTAGTACACAAACAATACTTGATAACATTTCCCTATGCATCATGAAAGAGGTAAACAATGCAATGATACTATAGACCGAACCCCCAAGTCTTTCTTTACAGTTTTATACCTCTGGTAAAAAAGAAAATTTTTTTCTTCTGTTGTTTCTAATTTCAAAGTGTTCTTTTTCTCTTTTCATTTTGATTAGTCTGCGTTAGTTCTTTGCTTTATTCGTTGAAGTTAGATACACGCACAGAGAGACGCGCACATACCTGTGCTTGTAAAGACAGAAAAGCAAAGCACACATGCCCAAAACTATGTAAGGAAAACCATAATCAGAACATAATTTGAAGAAAATTCCATCATAAATCATCAAAATTTTATACGCAAGGAGACATTTATATCCAATCTTAAGTTAATAACCAAGACAACGGTGATCCTTTACAATCTTAACTATACAGTACTGAAGCTAAAATCACCTTCAGAGAACATTTTGATCAACATATATGATATCAACTAGAGTTACATTCATATGCATTAAACGGCACTTAAATATCAAGCTGTAGACTGCACCTGCAGGTAATTTAATTCGCCATGGTTGACAGAAAGTGGGGTAAAGCAAAGCTGCAGCACAGTTCTGAGTAAAGCAAAGAGCAATGCTGCATACTTCCATTTGCTGGAACTAAGACGATCTTTAATGTGAACGAACAAAGGCAGCAATCGTCACGCAGTCGATGGAAGTATGGTCAATATCCTCTTTTACTTGATGTTGTCCATGGGAAACTTCAACGGCGTTTGAAGTGTTCTTGTATAAACCTCTCTCCATAATCTGGATACTTCTGTTGTATATACGCACGAATGCACTTTTGGTATGAGAAGTCTATCCATCCACCATCTGTACGAACAACAAAGAGGCATCGAGATTTGCTGAATTGTGGGTGCCGGTCGACCTAAGAAGACGATAATAATTATATGACAAATATGTGAAGAGTTTACTTTTTAATAGTCCAATGGCATAGGTAATGCAGGTACTGAATTCATCCAACAAGGCCGGCAATGGAAATGGCTCAGATCAATCACCACATGATCATTTACACACAGCAGCAACCCCAATGGCACTAGGATGTATTAAACAATATTCGCTTATCATATTAACTGGACAATCTGAAGCCTAACTTATTGCACATTATATGACGGCATATGCTTACTGATACAGGTTCACTGCTGAGAATGCAGCCTTATAAAAACTGCAGGTGATCTTATATCCAGGAATCCATACTTAAGTAGCGTTGCTCATTAATGTTATAACAACAATTTATGCTTCATCGCCAATTCAGTTAGCATCAATCTCATACTACAAGCAATAAATAATACACGAATAGGTAAAATGCCATGTCAAAGCCCTGCACTCTCCCCATCCACACAATCAACAAACAAGTAAGCCTCTTTCACTATTACATGACTCAAAACTGTTCAGTGAATAGTTTTTTTCAAAAAAGTCATTCAAATTAAATTGGATTCTTCTTGGAGAATGAGATTCATCTAATGGGGGAGACATCTGTATTTTCACTAACATAGTCCACCACTTTCTAGATATACTTGTTTCTTAAAATTTCAGAGAAAAGCAGCTGAAAGCATGCTCAACAATGTATCACAAGCTTTTCTTTATTGAAAACAACATTATAAAAATCATAATTTACCCCCATTCGTCATAGTTTTGTGAATATTACAAGTTTGAGGGACAAAAATTAGACAGAACTTACCATGATATAATCGAGTCCACAACCAATTTTATCTTCAAAATGGGGATGGTAAGCAAGAAGCTTTTCTAGAACCTCCTTTTCATTTTCAGCACTAAGACACTCTCTGTCCATGTATCTGCTAATATGCATTACCAAGAAGATAAGTTGGAAAGTTTCTCATAGTCATACATCCACAATCATTATTAGTAAATGCTGACAACGAAACAAAATCTCAGCCACATCACTTGACATCTAAGACATGGAAGCGTTCGGCTATTATAGCTCACTGCATGTAAGTAGTTGTTGTCATTGTTCAGGCATGACAATCACTTCTGTGCAAGTTAGACCTCATGCAATCAGAAATGCTGCCCATAATATTGTTTATGTATTGAAGCAAATCAGAGACTAGATCGCGAAGAACTTCCTAGATGGTAAGCAAATCCAGAGGGACGACTCATGCACATAGTCATGCAGAGCAACATCAACTGGGCAGCACGATCAGCTCAGCTCCCCTTAACAGCTAACGAATCCAGAGTGCCAACACCATATTTCCTAATCACTGACAGTTCTTCCTTCATAACTAGATTTCTAGTATACAGGTCGTGAGGCCAACACCAGCACTACGATTATAATCAGTATTTCAAAGTTCACCAAAATGTAAACTTCCAGCATCATTGAACCACTTGGCTAATATAATAAAAAATTGGCATGGACTTAATGCAAACTTCTGACTACTGACTGATTGTTGCAGCATAAGACTCCACAAGAAGTCCAATACGATAAAAAATTGACATCGGCTTAATGCAAACTTCCTAATATTGACTGATTGTTGCAGCATAACACTCCACGTGAAATCCAATATACCAAAACAACTGACATTAAATTATATTCACTGTTCTTTGCAGTAAATAGCACCAAATAGCTAAACGCATACAGAATGAGTGACATCACATGGATCCACTCTACTTCATCACTGTAGCTAAACAATCCAAGGATGACGTCCCAAAAACTAACAACACGAAAACTAATTCATTCACCTATCTATCTTCTTCACTGCTGCATAACACTCAATAGCTAACATTATCCAAAACCACTAACATAGAATCAATATCCATTTCGTTATCTTTTTCTTCAACTTCAACGCAAAATCAAATATAAAATTTCATCAAGCAACATTTTATTTCCGGAAAGAAGATTTCTAACCTGTTGGAATGAAGAATCTCCTTCATGAGTAACATAACAGGTTGAATATCTTCAAGTATCTCCGCCTCCCTGTCTTTCCACCGTCTATACTCCGGCCGATCCGTCAAAGAACTAGCAGCGGGTGAAGCAGGTGGTCTCGGGGGTGGAAGACAAGGCCGCGAAGGCTCAGCTGAAGCGACAGCAGCAGCGGCAGTTTCGCTGGCTGCACTAGAGAACCGAGATGCGCGCCAAAACCAAGTTATGGAAGTTGACTTAGAGCGTGAACAGAGCGCCGGTGACCCGCGCCGCCGCCGCCGCTGCTGCGGCGACGGAGGTGGTCATGTTTCTTTTGGTTTGGTATTGTTTCGGATTTCTTAGCAACGAGCTAATTGGGCTCTTAAAACTGGGCGCTGTTTAGTTAGCTATGTAATGGGCTTCCGCAAACCATTGGGCATTTTTAAAAGTAATGTTAGGCCTTTAATGGACTTTCAGTATTAGGGCACTTTTGAAAAGTAATTATATAAAGAGTTTTTTCTTAATAAAAATTATTTAAACAATAAATTTAAAAATAAATTTATTTTTTGATTAAAAATTTAAATATATACAATCATATAATACCAATTATAAATTATTATAGAAAATTTTTAAAGAATTGTAAGAGTTTTTAAAAATAAAAAAAGGTACAATAAATACTGCCAAATATCTTTTTAGATAATTTTAAATTATTTATATTCAACGATCAGCTAATTATAACTTTTAACTGTAAATTCTAGCCCAAAAAGTTTCTAAAAAATTGTTTTATATATTTGTTGTTACGAGCCCATAAAAATACTAAAAGTTGAAAGCGGACAAATTGAGCTAGTAAGTTATAGAGCTTAATATGGGTATTTTTTTTAAAACCTTCCAATTTATTTTATTTAACTACAAATGACTTCAGTACATTTAATTATAAACAAAAGAGTTACTTTTAACTTATTTTTTATATAAAAAATGACAAAACTAAACTCACTTAAAACGGCATTATTTAGAGCATGTTTCAATTATATAAAAATGAGTTTTGCATAAGTGAGTTTAGTAAAAATAGAGTTTTATAAAAAGTAAAATTCTGTAAAAATAAAATTCGATATGATAATTGAAATATATGAAGTGGCATTTTAAGATAAAATTTTGGTAAAATAGAATTTGGTATGCAAGTAAAAAAAAAAATTTGAAGTGGTAATTGAAAAACATGAAATATCAAACTCAAAATTTAAAAAAAAAAATTAGAGATGACAATTTAGATTGATGGGTCAATTTTGGATCGACTCATTTAATTATCTAATCAAATTCGTTCGATCCTAATCAAACTGATGCATTTATACGGGTCAAAATTGTCAATCCTAAATCAACCTACTTAATAGTCGGGTCAAATTGGATCGATCCATCTAATAATTAAAATTTTTCATTTTAGTTCTATAATTTCAAACTTGAGTGAAATTATAAAATATATTGGAATGAATATGCACGATAATTTTAGTGAAAAGATATGCCGAGTGTCCATCAAAGTGCATCTTTTAGTATCTTCATTGGTATTAAAAATATTTAAATTTTTATTTTTGAAAATATGTGGTGATAATTAAAATTTTATGATTATAAATATAATAATCGGATCAAATTCGTTCAATCTTAACACAACTTATATATTTATATGGGTTAAAATTTCTAACTTAATTAGCATTAAATGAATCAATTTTGAAGTGAATTTTCAGCTTTGGTTATATATTGCGATTCCTAAAAAATTAGAATTTCGTAGAAATTGAAACATGTTGTTATAGTAACTAATTTCTAATAACTCATTTTTAATTTAAATGAACATACTATATATGTCAAAAACCTATTATAAGAGCGTGTTTATTTGCGCAAAATAAAATTATTCTCAATAATACTTGTTTTATAAAATTAACTTTTATAGCTTATTTATTATTATTATCTTTTAAAAATTATTTTTGAAAAAATAAATGTGGTATAAATTTATCGGAATCAGATTGGGCTTAAAGATATTGCTAGCCCAAAGACAACTGTCGTATACGTCAAACTAATACTGCAACTTTTTCTCTGAGAAAAAAAATTCAAAGTTTTACCAGAATAGACTTTTCTATTCTACATACAAATAATTGACCAAGAAAATAAAAAAGTTCAATTACTACTAAATCCAAAATCTTATTTTAATTATTTGAAAATGTATATAGATTAATTATTATCATATACTTTTTAAAAAAATAATAAAAAATATATTATAAAAAATTTTATAATCTAAAATCTTTTACATTTTTTAAAATTATATATATAATAATAAAATTAAAATAAAAATTAAAAATTATTTTTATGGTAAACTAAATTATACTTCGCCATGAATGAAGCCCGCAGGAACGTGGAATCATTAACAAGTGGCTCAAAATTAACCAAAATATAAGTCAAACTTGATAAAAAAATCAACACCGAGTCGGTTGAATTATTGAATTTTCTTTGAGATAGACACAAACTAATTTTTCTCAATCCATCTGTAGCAGTCGAACTCCGCGCGTTCCAAAGTTAAAATACAAATATTTTAATTAAAAACGTTATCATTGTTTAATACGGCTATTCGTGGTTAATAATTATCGAAATATTAATTGAACTTTTAGATTAACAGAATTAAAAAAAGGATTAAAGTTCAATCTTCGATGCTTCATTTTTCCTAATTAAATTACATAAACTAACCGTTAAGTTATTAATTTGCCGCAACAGCCCACAAGTATCTCATAGCACTTTAATAAACCTGATTACTTAAAAACCAGCTACTATTGGCATGATATTGGAATAAATAACAAAAATCTTTATCCTTTGTATCTAAGGGTCTCTATAATTTAAACATAGTTGTTTTGGACTTGTAATGCAATATTGGGAAACCTTTCAATAATATATAAACAACAGATGTTATCACACTTCATCCGTCCCCCTTCTTCCCGTTTCCTGACGCAAAGAAGGAAAAAAAAAGAAAAGATAACCCAGAAAGAAGACGTAGATCCACTAATCTCGGCCGTCTATCTCACCGCCGGCATCAAATCAATCGATCCATCCGTCCATCTAATGCCGTCTTAGTTTCTCTGTATCCCGAGGCAATCATTTTCGGTCTTCTTCTTATGGGCCAATGCCACTCTACTTTAAACCGCCGGTCTAAATCTCGCGAACCGATCCGATTAAGTTCGACCCTTTCCGTCGCTGGTGGAGATCTATTTGTGATGGATTTCACGTCGCCGGCAGATAGAGACTACACAAACTCTCTCCCTGATGATTGTCTCGCGTTGATTTTTCACTCTTTATCTTCTGGCGATCGCAAGAAATGTTCTCTTGTTTGTCGCCGATGGTTGGTTGTTGAAGGACAAAGCCGTCGCCGGCTTTCTCTCGATGCTTCTGCTACTTTAGCTGCTGGTGCTCCTGGCCTCCTTAGTAGGTTCGAATCCGTCGCTAAACTCGCGCTCAAATGCGATAGGCGGGCGGAGTCGATTGATGACGTGGCGTTCGCTGATATCGTTTCAAGGTGCCCAAATCTACTGAGGTTGAAGATTCGGTATTGCCGGAATTTAACCCCGGCGGCGATGCCGTCGCTAGCTTCCAATTGTCGGAAGCTTAGGAAGCTTTCGTGTGCTTCGTGCACGTTTGGCCCGCAGGGTGTATTTGCGATTGTTCGCGATTCGAAGTCCCTCGAAGAATTGTCGCTGAAACGCATCCGAGGCCCCACGCCAAACAACGTCGGTGAGGATAATAACAATAACCATAATAAAAATCAGCAGGGTCAGAAGAATGCTGAGTCTGCAGTTACTCTCTGGTCGCCTCTGCAGGGTAGTTTGAAATCGATTTCGTTGAAGGAGCTGTATAATGCTCAGTGTTTCGCTCCGCTAGTGTCTGCTGCTGCCCCAAATTTGACAACTTTGAGGCTTTCCCGGTGTTCTGGAGATTGGGATAAGTTGCTTGAAGAGATTGCTCCCAAAGCTACTGGTTTGATTGAAGTTCATCTTGAGAAGCTCCAGGTTGGTGATCGCGGGCTTCTTGCGCTTGCCGCTTGTGCAAAGCTTGAAATTTTGCATCTTGTTAAGGCACCTGAGTGTACGGATGCTGGGTTGATTGCACTGTCTGAAGGATGCCGTAGATTGCGGAAGCTTCATATTGATGGATGGAAGACTAATAGGATTGGGGATCCAGCGCTTGCTGCGGTTGCCCGTAGGTGTCCTGAACTGCAGGAGCTTGTGCTTATTGGAGTTAATCCTACTGCTGCAAGTCTTACACTTGTTGCGGCTGGTTGCCGTGGGCTTGAGCGACTAGCCCTTTGTGGGTCGGAGACATTTGGGGATGATGAGATTGCTTGTATTGCTGACAAGTGTCTTGCACTGAAGAAGCTTTGTATTAAAGGTTGTCCGGTTACTGATGAGGGGATGGGGACTCTTGCAAAGGGATGCCCAAGCCTTGTCAAGGTGAAGGTGAAGAAGTGCAAGAATGTCACACTTGATTTTGCTGACCATCTTCGCAGTGCTCGCGGATCTCTTGCAGTGAATTTGGATATTGCAGGATCTGTGGAGCTGTTGGATGCAAGTGGTGCAAGTGATAGTGGGTTATTAGATAATGGGGCTGACCAAATGGCTGCTCTGGTTGATCAGATTGCAGCACTGAATCTCCCTTCAAGCAGCAGTAGCAGGTCGGCCTTCTCTAGAGCAAGGATTGGAATATTAGCTGGAAGGAGTTTCATGACATCTGCTTTTAGAAGATGGTCGTCGCACGGTAATGGAGGTGGTGGTGGTAGCAGCAGTGGCTCACATCAAACCTGAAAGGCTTAGATCAAGAAGTCATCATGCTTGGCATTGCTTTCTCAAGTAATTGCTGTTTGTTACTTGTCTTATTTATAAATTTTGGACTCTCTTGTTGTTACTGTATCATTATTGAGTTGTTTGATTCCATTACTTGGGTAATATACGTTTTACATTGTCATGAGCAAAAGCTCAAGGAGCCCTTATTTCGACTGATGTCCTCGTTCACCAACATTGCTCGTATTTTGTTTCTCTTTCTTTCAAGTCTTTTTCTTTTCCAGTTTTATGCTGTTAAAAGTTTCTTGATTTTAACTCAGGACATAGTCTCACAAAACATTTCAAAGGTTTCTTGATTTTAACTCAACGTGCTTATTTTGCAGGGAATACTTATCAAGAGTAGTATATAACAGACTCGTCACGTTTCACTTATCCATCAGGCACCAGGTGAGCAAGATTTTATATTGGAAATGCAATGCTGGAACAGTTTCAATGCTATATACTGCATAGTCTTGTTTACAAACTGTATACCCGTTCTTGCGTTTGTAACATGAAATCTTGGCCACTGTCAAAAGTTCCATGATTCAGTTCTAAAAGTTTTTTGATAAGTGCTGTATTAGTATGATTCAATTTGTGAATGCGATATCTTGTTGATAGGGTGGTGTTTTAAGTTAAAAACTTTGGATGATTTTGAATTAGTTTTCTGGATGTTTGGAATTTATAAGGTGTATGGTAAGTGATGAAGTTCTACAGGTTCTGTCGTTCACGACGGATAAATTTTGCTCTTGTCCAGATGCGGTTTCGAGTATTATTGTTGATGGCATTTGATGATTCTTTGATTGGCATGTGAATTGTGATACTGTAATATAGCTTTATAAATAAACCCGTATGAAAAGTTCGACGGTAACTGGTTGAAAATTCTAAAATGGAAGGAAAATGCATACGCTTGATTGATTAATGGCTTTTGAAAGCGATTTTAAAGTAAAATTTTTTTTGAAACGAAGATTATTTTTTATTTTTAAATAAAATTTTTGAATATTTATAAAGTGTATTAAAAATGTAAAATTGAAAAATTAAAAATAAATTCTTTGAAAAATTTTCCATTTAGAAGGGGTATAAAAGTATTTTTGATATTAAATAAATTCTATTTTTTTTTAAATAAAAATAATTTACGTTAGATCTATATATATAATATTAAAATATATTAGAATAAAATTAAAAAATTGTTTTTAAATAAGTAATGTCAAATGCTGTCTCAATATTTTAAAAATTTATAGTTAATGCATGTTTCCGATCGCTTATGTGCTCGCATGATCTCCTTTTTGGTTTTATATTTTAAAATTTATAATTATATGATAAAAGTTATTATATTTATATTAAGTTAAAATTAATATTTTGAAAATAATAAAATATTTTTAATTTGGTAATTTTAAGAAGATGTTTGGAGTGCTTTTAAAATAAATTTTCTTTTTAAGAAAATATAAACTTAAGTAATACTAAAATTTTACTAATGTAGATTTTTTATATTTAAAAAATTTATATAATATTTTATAAAATTATTAAATATATCACATGTTAGAATGAAAAACAGTACAAAAATTATATGTTAGACCTTAAATTGTTGGATCCTTTGCTTTAGACAACAGTTCTAAATAAGAAGCAAAGAATTTTGAAAAAGTTTATTTAAAGTGAACCATTTCATATTTTAATAAAATTTCTAAACAGCTAAAGGTTGACATCCATTTTCATATTTCATGAGATATGATAGAAAATTTTATTCCGACGTGTAGAATGGTTCATATTAAATCCAAGTAAATTTGACAGACCAATGGGGTGTATATTAGACTTTAAGAGCTTGATTCAAATACATCAAAATTTTTTTTAAATACATATTTTAATTCATTCTAAAATTTCCTTTTATTTTCATATTAAAATTTATTTTTACTAATATTTAATTTTAAATTTAACTTCATTTATTTAAATATTATTTCAAAATTTATTTTTATTGAATTTTATTTTTATAAAATTTAATTTTACGAAATTCAATTATCTGTATTTAAATATGCTCTAATTGGATAACAAAATCAGTCCATCAAATATTTTTCTTTCAAAATTAGGACTTCTCTTAAAAATTTGGGTGAAAATATTTGAGAGTGGTTATGAATTGAGTTTTTTAAAATAAAAAATATCTTAAAATAAATTTTTCGGTGAAAAAAACACACCATTACCCAATTCAACTCTTCTTTAATTTTCAGAAAGTTTTTATTATTGGTTGATATGTTGCTCTAGTTGGCTAACTACAACACTACTCAGAAATATTTAAGAATACTTATAAATAAAAAAATATTTTAAATGTTTTTTAAAAATAAATTTTATTTTTTTAATTTTAAAAAATAAGAAAATCTTACGATAATATTATTTTTTACATTGAAATTTTTTTATTAAAAACTTATAACATGCTATAAAAAATTATTAAAAAATATAAAATAAAAATTACTAAAATTTAATGTCAAACGGTTCCTCAAGCTATACTCTTCACTTTCTTTCTTTTTTCTATCTGAAATACAATTAAGTAAATAAAGCACGAAATATAGTTCAACTTTTAGTAAATAAATAATCCAGCTCTTTAAATTCCAACTAAAATGGTGAAATCTATACAATTCAAATCAATAGAAAAAGGGAAGAAAAACTTTTTTTTCTTCCAATCCCTTTCCAAAACAAAGAAATTTCAAATGCTATAGAGATATAGCTTATATATATTAATTATTTCTCATGTACAGAAAAAATTTATATATATATATATATAATAAAAAAGCCTATATAGCTAAGAATTAATTTAATAAAGAAAAGCTTGGAGTTTAAGGAACACTTTCTTCTAACACTTCATTTGAATGTCTTTTGAGAGCAACTGCAGAGCTGCTGTTGTTGTAGTTAAGACCGGATTTTTCACGTCGCCGGTGACCGTTATCGGATTTGTTGGGGTTAAAATTTCCTGATCTGTTCTTTCTTCGCGGGCACGATGACCGCGGTATGAACACACCCGTGCCTTTGCTTTCCTTTCTGTAAACCATTTCAAATCCGCATTGCGGAGCCATCACGTACTGCGGTACATGGTAGTATGACTGCAAAAAACCAGAATCCCCAAATTAATATATCATGACAGAATCAATTGATCCAAAAACTTAAACCTATAGATTTAAAAATTTTGAAATTAAAATTCGGTGTGCAAATGAAATTTGAAGTGATAACAGAAACATATAAAATATTCAAATTTAAAATTTGAAGAAAAAAGTGAAATTTGTAGTTTATTAAAAAATATTTTAAAATTTAGAAATATAAAAAAGTAAGTAATAAAAAAATTTATAATATAGAATTTCTATATATTTTTTAAAATATCATTATAAATTATTTTTAAAAAATAAAATAAAAGTTATTGAAACTTATTACTAAATGGTGACTATATTATTGATATCGGTATGCAGACTCCATAGTTATGTGTTCTGGAATTTGGGTCTGTAATTGCGTAAGTTACAGTAGTAGGCTTGGTTATGCAAATTCCAGCCGAGCATCAGACAGTTGTTAGAATCTCCTGCTTTAAAACAATTCAAGGAGTCCGCCTCACCGACCCAACTCTATCAACACAAGTCTCTACAGTGAGGATAGAATTTCACCGTCCGATTAACCGAGACAATATAATCCTTCACGTTGATTACTACTACGTCGCACCATGCGGTCGTTTATGCAGTCTCTCCTTGTAAAGAGAGAGACCCGTTTCTTTCTTATATTCTCACACCATCCATTGTTTCTTACCCGTCAGATTGAATCTACGCGGATCCAAGAAGCAAGGTGTTTTACTTATCCGCTAATTTCGCTAGCTGACTCGTTTCCTCTGCCGTCTCACAATCTAACCGTTACTTCTCATTTCACGACTCCAAACAAAATCTAACGGTTAGAATACGTAGTCGCATGGTGCGCCCATTTAGACACAAATCACTACAGTTATATTACTACACCATTCACCGGAGAGACAACTCGTTTAACTCAATCTTCCGACTTCCTGTACTGATCACAATCGCCCGCACTATATGCTATCATCTCTACCGTCCGTAAAAGTTATTAAAGCATGGGAATCAACCGCACAGAGCGAGAGTAAGGGGCGTTTGGGATTGCTTATAAAATAGAGCTTTTGTGAAATGAAGGATATTTTTGTCTTTTTTGAAAAACGAACTCTATTTTTTTTACTTCTAAAAAAATAATAAAAATATGCAATAAAAAGATCTCACTCCGTATAATTTTTCTATACTTTCTAAATTTTTAAATAAATTTTTTATATATTTATAAAATATGTATTAAAAAACGTAAAATGGAGAATTGAAAAATTGGGTTTGGGGAAAGCAAAGCCAAACACCCCCTAATTTTCACGGTTATGTCACTTCCTGCTTTCACTTGCAACTAAAGCGAAACCTTGCACCAAACTGAACCAAAAACTAATACTAATTCTACGATTCCACCCACTCTCTTCGCTCTCTCTAAAATTTTTCTAGAGAGAGAACAATTTTTTGATAGAAAGTTCAAAGAGCAGAGGTTTCAATTTCAACAACAATGAAGCAAATCAACTGCGGCAACGGTCGCCGGAGCAATAGTTTCCGAGCAGCAGCGGCGGCGGCTCTAGACTTCACTAACTCAGCTGCAGAAGGCAGCGCAACTACCCCTGCCGCCGTACTGAAATCTCCCTCCGCGGTCTTGTGGGCTGTTCTCCATGGTCTGTGCTGCATTATCTCTCTCATTTTAGGTTTCCGAATCTCTCGCTCGTTGTTTTTCCTTCTGTTTTCTCCTGCCGTGCTCAAAGCGACAACTACTACGACTACCGTGACTACTACAACGACTACCACGACTACAACTACAGTATCGATCCCGATTGTATCCGATCCGATTGCTACAGCGACAACAACTAGGGAGGAGTTGATGAAGAACGGGAGTTTTGCCACGTCAGAAAGCAGGGTTGTTGTTGGGCGGCACGGGATTTTGATCCGACCATGGCCGCACCCGGATCCGGTAGAGGTGATGCGGGCGCACACGATAATGGAGCGAGTTCAACGAGAGCAGAGATCGATGGCGGCGAAGGGAAGGGAAAGTAAGGCGGTCTTGGCGGTGACGCCGACGCACGTTAGAACGTTCCAGGCGGCCCATATGACCGGGCTGGCACACGCGCTTGCTCTCGTGCCGTATGAGGTGACGTGGGTCGTTGTTGAGGCTGGTGGTCCGACGAACGAGACAGCGGCAATAGCGAAACGGGCGGGTGTTCCGGTGATTCATGTACCGTTTGCGGCTGCGATGGGAGTGCCAGCCGGGTGGAAGGAAAGGCAACGGCTCGAATCGCAGATGCGGCTGCATGCTCTCCGGTGAGATATGTTTTCGTCAATCCATTGGTCTGCTGACTCTGCTCAGTTTTGTTCACCTGGTCTGGTTCGGAGTCCATCTGTTGTTTATTTTTATGTTGCTAGTCCATTCTCCACTTGTATCGATTTCCCTATTTTGTTGTGGGTGCCTGTGAGTAGTTGGCAATTTACTGTTTATTGGGCGTATGGAACAGGATAATCTGCGAAAGGAAACTTGATGCCATTGTAGTCTTCCTAGATGACAGCAATGTCCACAGCATGGAGATGTTTGATGAGATCCAGTCAGTGAAGTGGGTGGGTGCAATGTCAATTGGGATCCTTGCACACTCGGGGACAGCAACAGCAGAAAAGAAGGTAGCCAGTGAGGAGAAGGTTAACTTGCCTATCCCAGTGCAGGGCCCAGCATGCAACAGTTCAGGGCAGTTGGCCGGTTGGCACACCTTCAATTCACTGCCATATGAGGAGAATAGCGAGAAGTATGTAGGGGAGGGAGCGACCGTTCTGCCCCAGAGGCTGGAATGGGCTGGTTTTGTGCTGAATTCAAGGCTGTTATGGAAAGAAGCAGAGGGCAGACCAGAGTGGGTTCGTGATCTTGACTCAGTAGGGGAGAGTGGAGAGGAAATTGATAACCCCCTGGCGCTGCTAAAGGATGCATCATTTGTAGAGCCGTTGGGTAACTGCGGAAAGAAGGTTATGCTTTGGTGGTTAAGGGTGGAGGCACGTGCAGATAGCAAGCACCCTACAGGGTATTCTTGAACCTTATATTTTAGTTATCACATACTTAAATTCCTATGTTAGCTGAAGATAGGTTGTTAAATATATTTAGAAGAATCGTACTATAGAATACTTCGTTTTGTTATGATTTGCCAAATGTGCAAGTTGCTTTTATTGATATTGCCTTATTGGTTCTTAAAAGATGTTATATGTTTTCTTTGAATGATAACTTCAGTGCGGTTATTTTCTCATGTCAGCATAATCTCAAATTATCCTTAAGCATATAAACTCATAATGTTCTCTGAGACTGAGAGGCCTAATTTGGTTCTTTTATAAATTAAAATCAGGGCTCATATCTCCTACTTAGTTTGTACAATTATAAGCACAGTAGTCATTTTTTCGAGGAAATTGTGTTTATGTGCCTAGTTTAATATGTGTAGGCATTTGCAGTTGAATAGGTCTAATTTAAGGATTGTATGGTTATGCCATATGATGTCTAGTTTGAATTTCAAGTCATACTTGGAGTTGTCAAAGCAATACATCATGTTTCATACATTAGTCTTACTCTCATATCTGGTCAATTCTGTTAAAGATAATTGAAAAGAAGTTCTGAATGGAAATCTTCTAAAGAACTTCCGGAATATAGATAGGTCAAGTTGTTTGGCAGAAATCTTAGTCTTGTAAGGTTAGCTGTTGGTTGAATGAAGTGGTGCCCAAGAATTCTCCACCGTATTTCTGCACTTCAAATATTTCTTCATTTCTGAGCTTTTGGAGGTAAAAGGAGTCATTATTGTCCTATCATCTGAAGGATTAACCATGCGTAGATATATTTCTCTAGTTTGGGAGTTTTTTCATATGGTTTAAGATCTTGTGGAGGAATATTTGTGTGACATGTATGGTTTATTTCCAAGATAAATGATTGAATATTCATTATTGTATAAAGGAAGGTTCGAGGAAAATCAACAAGGATGGTGTGTGTTCTGTTTTTTTCATGTTTGTGACTGTTTATTGTTTGTCTTTGTGATCAAGAATTTACACAACCAGGCCAAAATGGTAGTGAAAGGTTACGATGACAGTTGAATGTCTGAAATTTAAAGCATCAACCCTTCCTTTCAGCAGTTATAGATGATGCATGATAGGAAGGGACAGAACAGAACACAGGAACCTAAAAGAAAGAGATAGTGTTGATTACTCATATGTCACTCCTCATAGAATATTTAGTTATTAGGTGCCAGGGGCTTTACTGAATAAATAGGTGGTTCAAAATCTTTTGTGAAGTATTTTTGTGATAGTACAAGGGCGAAGTAAACTCCAACATGGATGCACTTATATTGTACTCTCTCTTGGATGGCTAAAAGTAGCTTTGCTTCCTCACAAGAGAATATCTTGAATTCTCACATGTTGGTTATTGTCTGTTTACTTCTTGATATTTTATATGAATTAGATTTAAACAACTCATTCTAACTTCCTTCCATTCAAACTTGCTTTCTCTTTATTCAGTATGATTGTTTCCTGTCATACCCCATGCAGGTGGATAATAGACCCTCCGTTGGATGTCACTGTCCCAGCAAAGCGTACTCCCTGGCCTGATGTACCTCCTGAATTACCAACTGAAAAGGTTGCTGTTGAGGGTCATGTAGAGAAGCACCAATCAAAGACTGGTAGATCTTCTAGATCTAGGCATAGTTCGCGCAAGAGGAAGCATGACTCACGTATTGTTGATACACATGCTTCTGAAATGTTTGAAACTCAGGCAAATTGAGCTTTCATCATTTGGTATGTACATATACACACTCCTTATGAAGACATTTAACATAATCTCTAATGAAAGCATGCTGGCACAACATACATGTAATTCATCACGCAATTCTAATTTGTGAAACAACATTTAAAGGTGTAAGAAGCTTCACCGTGTTGTCATTTTGCATGTAGCAAATATTATAGACTCAAGTATTGACTGTAATGGTATACTCCGTTTTTTATAATTACTAGCAACAATGGCAAGACAAGTAATATCATAAGCAAATAATTCCCTAGATTTCAAGTATTTACATCTTCTGTTCTTCTTTTTCTTACTCCATTTTGTAAGTAGCTGACCGCAGAATAGCAAGTGAGGGGTTGACTGGAAATGGACTATATCGGGACTCTTTCATTACAAGCTAATATTCAACTTCGTGTTCCCTGTATCAGGAAACCACCTACAGCATGGCAATATTGCTAACTCAGAGCCGCAATCTATATTGTAACTAGAATTTTCACCTGGAATCGTCTGATTCCTTTGAGAAGCAAGCTATTTATGGCCACGAGGAGAACTCAGCAGGAATTGTAAGGAGAGTCTGGTTTGTTATTCAAACACCTCTCTGATGGTAACGCTTGCAATTATGGTGATGGGCAGGTAGACTGGTTCCATCTTCTGCTGTCTTTTTAGTACTTATCTAAAAGTCTGTTTCTCGTCATTCACTTTGTTCTTTAACATATATGGCAACGCATATTTCTATTTCTGTGATAGAAAGTTTCTACCATTCCATGTAATTTTTGTCAGGTGATCGATTTTGTGTTTATTCTTGTTCTGTGATAGAAAGCCCTGTTTGGGAGCGTTTATTTCGGCTTATACAATAAATAAGCCCATTTTGAGGGGCTTATAAAGGGCTTATTTGTAAGCCCCATAAGTGGCTTATCAGTGGGTGAATGTTTGGAAATTTTTAAGAAAGGGTTTTTTTTTGAACGAATGATATTTTAAAATTTTAAAATTAAATTTTATTGTTTTGATTAAAAATAAAATAAGTAATAATAAGATTTATATTGTAAATTTTTTTTAATTTTAAAAAATTATAAAATACTATAAAAATATTATTAGAAAATATAAAATCAAAAATTTAAATTAAGTGGATGAAAAGTAATTTTAAACAGCATCTAAGTTGACTTTTTTTTCTTTTAGGGACGTTTGTGGGTGTTATAAATAAAACGGTTTTAGAACAAAAAATATTTTAGAAATTTAAAAAGTTAAAAAAATATTTTTATAAAAATTATATATATATAATCTTTTGTATTTGTTATGTCTTTAAAGAAAATTTTAAAAATATTGTATAAAACTTTTAAAAATGTGATTATTTATTTAAATGATAATTACTTCAGATGGAACGGCATTTTCATGTTAACGAAATAAGCTATTTAAAGATAAATCGACAGCCCAGAGGAACAAATTACGATTTTGTTTCCGGCAAGTTGAGATAAACCATAATATTTTCAAAATCTTTTTTTTCTAAATAAAACCTTTTAAATTTAAAAGTATGAACATAATCAAAAATACGTTAAAGTTAAAAATAAGTTTATACGAAAAATTTTGCAAAATTAGTAACTATTACTGTTACTTATTTTCATAATATGAACTATATAAATATTTAATAATTTATTCATAAACTTTTCATATAAAGAAAATAAATCATAAATTTTTAGTGAAAAAGTATTAAATATTTTTTAAAAATATACTAGTAAAAATATAAATATACATGAAATTAAATTACAAAATATATATATATATATAAGGGAAGGAATAGGGGCATTCTAATTTTTATGCACACTACAGCGCACTTCATGGCCGTTTGTGGCCGTGGAGACCTCCAATTTCAATCTCTATCGTTGAATATGAAGAACTACGAGTCGCTAACATACTGACAAAACTGCATCCCGATCAGACTACGAATAGACTTTCATCCGATCACTTAATAATGATGACATAAATAGTAAAAGTTAACAAAATATATATATCTTTTTTTTTTAGTCATCTTGATCAAGTGACCGAATGAAGGTCTATTCGTAGTCCGATTGGGATGAAATTTTGTCAGTATGTTAGCGACTCGTAGTTCTTCATATCCAACGGTAGAGATTGAATTTTAAGATCTCCACGGCCACAAACGGCCATGGAGTGCGCTGGAGTGTGTATAAGGGTTGGAGTGCTCCTATTCTTTTCCGATATATATATATATATATATATATATATATATATATAGGGGAAGGATAGGGGCACTCTCTCTTTAGGGGTACTTCCGGGCACTCCCTCCCCGATTTATGGTTGGGGTAACCTCCAAATCTAATCTCCACCGTTGGATATGAAGAACTATGAGTTAGAAACATATCCATAAAATTTCAGCTCATACGAATTCACACCCATCCGATCACTTGATCAAGATGACGTAAATAATACAATATATATATTTTTAAATTTTTTTATTTTATGTCATCTTGATCAAATGACCGGAAGGGCGTGAATTCGTAGTCCGATTGAGCTGAAATTTTATGGATATGTTTCTAACTCATAGTTCTTCATATCCAACGGTGGAGATTAGATTTGGAGGTCACCTCGACCATAAACCGAGAGGGAGTGTCCGAGAGTGCTCCTAAGAAGGGAGTGCCCTTATCCCTCCATATATATATATATATATTAAGGAAGTTGGATGAAATAGAAATCAAAACTTTAAGAAAGTTTTTCCTCAAAATGAATATACTAAAAAATTCTGCAAAAAGTTTTCAATTGATTAGCACAAAGACTTTCACTTTTCAAAATCACCAAAGTGATAATGCAGCAAATAATTAAAAGGTTTTCTTTTTGTTTAGCTTGATGATTGATTAGTTTCTTGTTGTTATAGTTTAGGTGGACTATCAAATGAATATGACCCCTTTTATAGTTCTATATACATCAAATATTTATCAAAATATTCAAACAGACAATCAATATAAAAATATTTTTTGGATAAAAAAATAAATTACTCAATATTTTAACTAAGATGGCCAAGTTGTTCAAATTCTTTTATTCTAAAAAAAAAAAATGAGAGCTTATCCTTTCCCTGTGTAGTCACTGAAAGACTTGTTCTGCATATTGCAAAAACCTAATTTTCAAGATATCTTATCATGCTAGTTCAATTATTTCATTTGTAAGTCATAAGATATACTTGTTAGTTGTTAATCACCCTATAGATGATTATATTTTATTAATTTATCAGTACATATTGAAATATAATATAATTAATATAATACTAATTTTTCTTGCATCAGCTTATATTTTTTGATGAAATAATTTGTTTAACATAATATCAGAGCTCATTAATCCAAAAAAAAACACACACACAAAATAAAAACTATTTGTTGCTCTAATAAATTTATCAATTTAAAATGAAATGACAAATTTTCTTTTCCTTTCAAATAATTCTAATACATTTTTGTATCTTTTAGGTAGTGTAAAACAGTAGTTTATGTTGAGGTCTTGTGTACAAGAAAGAATCTCTATGACTTTCAGAAACTGCATAAACCACTCCATCTTTATAATTAAAAATTTTCACAATGTATATACTAGATTAAACTTTCTCTACAAGTAATTTTAAGTCAACTTCAAAACTTGTAATTCCATTTCATTTTTTTTTTTGAAGCATTTCCAAAATATAATTGAAGTACTTAAAAAAGCGAAACTAATTCTGAAGTTTGCGTACATTTAAGGCTATATTTGACGTACTTACCATTTGTTTATTCTAATTTTTTATTTTAATTTTTTAAAATTTTTACAATTTTTGAAAAATATATAAAAATTACATAAAAAATTTTATTATTATTTATTATTATATTTTTAGATTAAAAAATCTTTATTTAAAAATTTTTAATTTATTTTTTAATTTAGAAACTTTTTTTTTAAAAATACTTCTAAATATCTCTTAAGTTGCTCCATGCTAGAATTGAAAACTACACACTAGTTAAAGTATAAGGGCATATTTTAAATACATAAAATTGAGTTTCACGAAATTAAATTTTATAAAAGTAGAACTCGATAAAAAGTGAAGTTCATCTAAGCAAAATTCGAAGTGATATTTGAAACAAGTGAAATAAAATTTGAAATTAAATTTTGATAAAATTAGAGTTTGACGTGAAAGTAAAAATAAAATTTAGAATGATAATTGGATATCGTGTCGAATTCAAATTTTAAATTAAAATAGCCGAATTTGTTATATTTAAAACAAACCTAATTGAAATTATACATATAGCAAGAATTAGTATTCAATTCAGAACGCTAATCATAGCTAAATGATTAACAAAATTTGAAAAGAACGGTGACAAAATTGTTTTTCCCTGCCTTGTAAAATTCAATCTGGTTGCACAGACAGAGAAGCAAAAGCAAAGAATATCTATAATGTACAGCCAGAAACAGAATCAGAGCCGTTTAGTCCAGACAAACCGTTCAGATCAACGGTTCATATACCGTTCAGAGCCGTGCCGATTTTGTTCCGGGTCCACTGCACTGCTGTAGTAAGGATCGTGCCGCAACGAAACATCTAATAAGAGATTGCCACGTGGATTCAGCGTTTATATGTAGTGGTCACATGGAGATGTTTGAATGGACACATTAATCTTGGCAACCCCAAGAATCCATGAAACGAAACGGGAGCGACAAAGGGAAACGCGTTTCATGTACTTTAAAGTTGGCTATTAAAGAGAATTTAACAAATATTTTTTGAAAACTAGATATGATAAGAAGATGTTTGAGAGTTTATAAAATAAAGTTTTTTAAAAATAATTTATGATGTAAATTTTTTTTATATTTTATAAATTTATAAAATATTTTTTATATTTTAAAAATATTATTAAAATTATAAAATAAAAATTTTATTGTCGAATGATGTCTAAATATAATAAATAAACTCTAGTTATGATTGATCGAATAACCGTGATTCAATCAAATTCTACTTATTTAAAGTCCCTCTGGCAACAATCCAATAAATTTAGCATTGTGATTATTTTGATCAATGGAATAACTGTGATTCAATCAAATGATTGCCATTGCAAAAGATAAATACATAATTTATCTAAAAGTCATAGTTCGGATGTTGAAGGTTACATCATTTAATTAGAGGACTAGATTAAAAGAACGAATGCACACTATTATCATGTGTATGTTTTGCATATTTTTAATCATGATTGTTAATCAAGATAGATCTAACAGAAGATATATCTAATCTAATAGTCATAATAGATAGAATTAAGAAAAATAAACCTATTTTGATACGAAAATAATTATAATAGATTGTAAATTATCGATCCGAAACTAAAATCGATTCAGATATGCAAATAAATCGTTCGTACAAATTATCCGTTTTGATCTATTTTGATCCGGACTGATCCGGACGATCTGCATGCTAATTTATCCTGATTGAATGAAAAAATGATAATTCTCAAAGAATCTAAAAAAGCACGATGGAGGATTAGGCGATATAGGGAAAGGAGTTCTTCATCTTAGTGTCTATCAAATTCTTCTTCTATTGGTGCTACTTCTTGATGTTGTTATTGGAGTTATTGCCGCCGCTGATATTCGGTAGGGTCACGATAGGAGTTCAATGATGATGCCGTCGTCAAATGAATGAATGCCACTCCTCTCAACCCTTTGCTCAATGAGTTCAACTTTGATCACGATTGGAGTTCAATGATGTTCGGTAGGATCGTGAGCGATTCCGCTCAGATCAGCCCCATATTTTAGCCGGATGTTTGAGATCAACTTAATAAACGCCACCTAAAATTCAAAGCATCAGCGTTCAAATATACTAGAGAAGACAACCTTGATGATGCAATAATCTAACCAATACGAAACATACATTTCATTACAAAACGTGAGCCTAAACAATTATTTCATTGCTATGTATTTCTTACTATTTGAAATAGTGTAATATATTTGAGATATATATAGCTGATCATGATCTTTGAATCTTAGCAAAATCCAACACCATTTTTTTTTTTTAACTCCTATTTTCAGCAATTGTGTTCTTCAGAGCTATGTGGCCGCTTTTTCGTAACAAAAGCTCTTGTTTCCTACTTAATTTTTTATCTCTTTGTAGTTAATTGCTCCACCACACCGGTTCTCTTCTCAACTCTATCTCTGTTGTAATTGATTTATCCATTATTTTTTTCTTTTCAGTCATCGAAATTTTCTCAGATCTTAACGCCTCTCAATTTTGTAGAAATATAAAAGATCATGAGTTTATATTCAAATTCAAGTTTTTCTTTGATTGGAGATCATCATAGAAGATATTTGGGTGGAACTATTAGAGATCATCCAACATATTACATTGATGAGTGGACATATAAACTTGGTAATATTGATTCAACAGATCGACCCGTTGATTTGACGAGTTAATCCAAAAATGGTGGACTCATAACAGTTTTTTAGATCGATCTCCGGATCGATTGAACCAATAATGGTTCTACTTCTAGGTTGCATATTGCATTGAATAATAATAATTGACCGTAGAGTTGTTGTGGACTATACACTTCCGTAAACATAACAAATTACGAAATAATAAGCGTGTGATTCTCATGGTTATCGTATTCTCAAATCTTATTGATTTTTTATTAAATAGATGAAATGTATAATCAAGTCCCAAGCATCTAATGTATCTAACTCATTAATTAATAAGCACTATAAAAACATGAACAATGAATCTCTAACTGACGCTTATCTAATTTAACATCTCAATGCTTGTATTAACAAATTAGAAAATATTTTTTAATTTGATATATTGTGCGTATTGGTTACAAAGATATTGGATTTTTAGGGTTTACAGAAAGTATATTAATATTTTGGATATAAATTATTTAAAAAGAAAAACCGATCTAAAAAATCTATAAAATCTTGTTAAGAAAAATCAAGCGTTTCCCGTTTGAACATTCGCATTTCCCCAATTTCCTCGCTCGTTTCCTTCCCTCGTAAAGAAAACCTAAACCTCTTTACATCAACTCTCATCACATGTTCATTATCTATTAGTAATTTTCTACCCAACCCCTTACTATTCTATTATTCCAACTTTACCCCTTCCCACTTCCTATAAATATACCCATACCTACTGTGCAGTAGTCTCCGTTCCCTTTCTCTTCTGCTCTTCACTTTTCTCTCTATTTACCATCTCTACCACTACCACCGCCATGTTTCACAGCTCCGCCGCCTCCGTTCTTCTTCTTCTCTTTGCCGTAGCCGGCGTCGCTGCCGCTGCTGATTCAATCATCTCGATCCCTGAGAGAAGCGAAGAAGAAGTTCGGCTTCTCTACGAAGGGTGGCTTGTGAAGCACGGTAAGAACTACAACGCGCTCGGTGAGAAGGAGAGAAGGTTTGAGATATTCAAAGACAACCTTCGTTACATCGACGAGCACAACGCCGCCGCCGATGCGGGGATTCATTCCTTCAGGTTAGGGTTGAATCGGTTCGCCGACCTTAGGAACGAAGAGTACCGTGCTGGATTCCTTGGAATCCGTGATGGTGGTAGAAGGATTAAGAGATCTGGAGAAGGAAATGATCGGTATCGGCTTCGTGACGGCGATAAGTTGCCGGAGTCCATTGATTGGAGGAAGAAAGGCGCCGTCGCTGATGTGAAGGATCAAGGAAGCTGCGGTGAGTTCTTTTTTTCGAACGAGCACCGTGCTTAAGTACTTATTACCATATAATTTGAACTTCTCATTAAAAATCTTTTATGATATATTATTTTTAGATAATATAAATTCATTTTTCAAAAAAAGTTTTAAAAAATTTCTTTTGGAGAAGTTTTTTTATTTTAACTACTTCCAAACGTCCCATGTATGTTAGAAGCTTTATTGCGATTTCGCTCCTCGCGGCAGAGGTTAATCGTCGGTAATCTCTGAGGTTCATTGCGAACATCACCGTTTTAGCCCTGCTTTTGAATAACAGTGAGTTCATGTAACTGCCGGAGTTTTTTGTTTTTTTTTTGTTTTTGGTTAGTGATGGCTCTCCGATCTTTTTTAGTTTTAGGGTCGCTTCGCAAAGTTTTTTATTTTATTTAATTTTTCATGTTCAATATATATTAAAATTTTCAAATAATTTTTTTTAATAACTTTAAAGAAAGTTTTACTTTATTTATAAAATTTTTAAAATAAATATTTTTCAATATTTTAAATTTTAAGTACTTCACAGCCCCTTGGCTTTCCTATTTAATGGGGGTGATTTTTTTCCTTCTGAAAGTTTGATGACAGTTTTGTCCTTGGGAAAATATCAACCTTTTGATGGTCCTTTTTCTGTATTAAGGGGTACTTAGGTAGGATCTTCTTGGTGACTGACTGCTAACTCTTGCGGTACCGGAAAAAGCAAATGCCTGTATTCTCCACTAGTTGAAGAACATGACATGTTGACTATTTGTTGAAGGGTATCGTGGTCTAGTTAAATACATCCTCAAGTAGGCTAGCTTCAAATTTGGATAGTTATGCTTTACTTCTTAAGTTCTTTTTAATGCGTCTCAGTTGACGAATAGCAGTGCCAGATGTAAACAATCATGAATTTGGTTTAAGATTTTTCATATTCTTTGCGTGACACTTCCCTTTCCTGGCTAACCACCTATAGATCTTCTGATGATGGTTTTGTCCCTTGGTCGTCGAGTAGCAGTTCAGTTGGCAAGGGTGTTTTTTAGCCCATCTTTATTTGACACAAGGGATAAAACAGTAGAATTGGAACTTGGGGAACGCAATAGGCTTAAGATTCCAAACTTTTAGGTAACAGAAAGAATAGAAGTTTTTTGTCACGTTGTAAGCGGTGTCTCGGCTGGTGGAAGAGTTGGAATACTGAGATGTGGTTAGACGTCAAGATATTGACAAAAATGGGTCATGCTGTTTGTTTTTATTGTATCCTTCATTGTTTATGGGCCAGTGTTTTATTGTTGTTTTCTAGAGAACCGATACCTGTCTAGGTATATTTAGTTAGGCAAGTATGGAATGGTATTCTGACCTCAAATTAAATGGGTTTTGAAGCTTGATTGAGTTGATTTTCTTCTAACTGTTGTTTTTAGCTGGCTGATGGGTTATTTGGTCAAGCCAATTTCTTTCTGGACCAATTGAATCTAAGCATCACTAATCGCTAACGTTGATAATGTAAGAATCTCCTTTTCCTGATGAAGTCAAGAAACCCATTCATTTCTGCAGTTGTGCTCAGACTATGAATTTACTCACTTTTCAAACACTCTAACTACAAAGAAAATCAACCTTACAAATAGGATTATTGTCTGTACATAATTTGAACTATCCAAGAAAAAGATGAGGAAGTTTTCATTTGACATGGTTGTTTAGGAAGTTGCTGGGCTTTTTCCACAATTGCTGCTGTTGAGGGGATCAACCAGATTGTTACTGGGGACCTAATCACCCTATCAGAACAAGAGCTTGTTGATTGTGACACCTCCTACAACCAAGGATGCAATGGTGGTTTGATGGATTATGCCTTTCAGTTCATAATCGACAATGGTGGTATTGACACCGAGACGGACTATCCTTACAAGGAACGTGATCAACGGTGTGATCCGTACAGAGTATGTGTAGGCTTGATATTTATCTTCTTTTCCAGTTATGCTATGTCATTGGTGGTGGATTCTCATGGAGCTAGATTATTCTTTCATGTCTGTGCTGCAGAAGAATGCAAAGGTTGTGACCATTGACTCATATGAGGATGTTCCTGTGAATGATGAGAAGGCTTTGCAGAAGGCTGTTGTCAACCAACCTGTTAGTGTTGCCATTGAGGCAGGTGGAAGGGCTTTCCAGTTATACCAGTCGGTGAGTATTTGTACATCAATAGCATTTGAAAATTCAGAGCATAGTGACTTTTGCATACTATTCTAATGAAGCTCATAAACAGTCCATGTTTTGCTGGATGAACTGGAATAACTTATCCATTGAGTTATATGCTATGTACAACTATAACAAGCAAAAAGATAGGAACTTAGCTATGTACTTCTAAGAGTAATCTATAATTCTTGTTTTTAAGTAGCGTATTGGTGACTGTTAGATGGTAGTTGACATTATTACTAGTAATCTATTGATTAGACAGTAACCTATTAATTTGCAGTGGTCTGGTGTGTGCCTGCCTGTGCCTTTTACTCAGCTTGTTAAAATGATTGATTGAAATGCGATTAACGGGTACTTACTAATCAATTTATGAATTGTTTTAGGGAATATTTACTGGAACTTGTGGGACCGAACTGGATCATGGTGTGGCTGCTGTTGGCTATGGTTCTGAGAACGGCAAGGATTATTGGATTGTGAGGAACTCATGGGGTGCGCAATGGGGCGAGTCCGGCTACATCAGGATGGAACGCAACATAGCACATGCCGCTGGAAAGTGCGGTATTGCTATGGAAGCATCGTACCCAATCAAGAAGGGGCAAAACCCTCCCAACCCTGGCCCTTCTCCTCCTTCCCCAGTGAAACCTCCGGCAGTCTGCGACACCTACTACAGCTGCCCTGAGAGCACCACTTGCTGCTGCATGTACGAGTATGGACGCTCTTGCTTTGCCTGGGGTTGCTGTCCTCTGGAGGGAGCTACTTGCTGTGATGACCACTACAGCTGCTGCCCCCATGACTACCCTGTTTGTAATGTCCAAGCCGGAACCTGTCTCACGGTATGATTTTCATATTTGTCATGTTCTAAATTAAATGTTCAGTTAGAGATTTTCCTTTTTCTGGAATCCAAATTCTAAATTTTGCGAATTCCTATGAGCAGAGCAAAAACAACCCTCTTGGCATAAAAGCTTTGGCACGCACTCCTGCAAAGCCGTACTGGTCTTTCTCTGGAGCTGACGGCAAGAAGAGTAGCGCGTGAGGAAGTCATTTGTCAGTTGGTCGATGATGGTGTAGAGCGCCGATCAGGAAGAGAGTAGTAATTGCTACACTGCGCTCTCCTCAATATATAGCTCAATAGCGTACTTATTGGCAGCGGAGCTGATATGTACATAGATTTAATTTCAATTCCGTACTTGCATAAAAAATTCTAAACAATATCTTACTAAAATGGGAATTATTTTTACTTTCGGAATCATTGTAAATCATATATATGTAGCTATCTAAGATAATTTGTGTAATGCAAAGTTTACTCGGAAAGATTCAGAAAATAGTTCAGGGTTTCTCAATGTGCATTGTTTTTATGCTGAAATTTATTAGTTTTCCGAAACTAGCAAATGCTTTGAATAAATCACGGAAGTATATGTAATTCTGATTGTTGTAACAAGGAGAGTAAATTATTTGCAGTAAAGGCGTAAAATTTACTGAGAAGTAAAGTTTGAAGTGAAAATTTGGAACGAGGAATGTGGAACTGGAACAAGCCCTACGTCGAATGTTCTGAAAGTGTAGCAATCAATAAATAAAAAGTTTGGTCACCAAAAAAATGTCCAAACCCTTCAATACAGTACGTAAACAGAGTAAACTCGTATGTTTTCAGGAGCGAGAATGTGGGCAAATTCTAGCAGAACTCTGATAGATTGTTGGTGAACCACCCAACAAACAAAAGAAGAACGAAAACAAGCTTGACGAAACAATATTGCTTCTCTTTATAAAATTATCGCCATAGAACTAATTAGGAAATGAAAAGAAAAGAACTTTTGTAACTTTTTCAAGGGGATAGTATATAAATTGAAAACCTCGAACCATGCATGTTAGAGTAACTGCTGTATGTCTGAGCCGGTTCTGTGGAGCTTCTGCGAAACGAGCAGATGATGAAGGCAGCTGCCGGGTTTGCACAAGAACGGATAGTATATACCCAGACAAACTGTAAAAGCTCCGAGTGCTATTCAACAACAAGTGGCCATACCTTGCAGAAGCTGCACAAACGGGGTGGTGCAAGACAGAGGAAGAGGAATGGGGACACCTGCTGTGAATAGCTACACGGAATTTCTTGTCTTTATATATAGCAATGATATTGAGATGCGGGGATTTCTAAAACAGCAGCCACTGCTTTCAGACCGGTTCCAATATCAATGACGAGTTCAAAGGCGGCGGTTATTGGATGATGATAGATGATAGCTTGCATGCTGTGAAGCATTATGGAAGAAAACATTGAGAGTGACAATACAGTTAAGTAGATGAACAAATCTGAGCTAGTGTTTGCCATGGTTGATTTCTTGAGCAAAAGAGAGATACAAAATCATATAGATGTTGGAATAACAGATTGATAGAAAGAAAGAAAGGTACTGACAACTCGTGTTAATTATTCATGGAAGAGTTTTTCAATGGAGGAATTAAAGTGGTGTCTGATAGAGCAACAGAAAGAAGAATATTGCAACTTTGAAAGAAGGAATAGAAAATATAGTGGTTGAGTTTTGTCATCTTGCAATCACAGTGAGCACATTGTTGCATTAACTGAATTTCATCTCAAAGTATCTGATCATCAAAATGGAAAAAACAGCCTTTTGTTTTTTGATGTATTTTTTTTTCAGATTGATGTTTCCATATTTCTCTTCAAAAACAGTGATGTTTTCAGATAGATTTGACAGGGTCATTGTAATCATCCGTCATCGGCAAAACCTGTGGATACGGATGCTCTTCGTCCCTGTTTCTTCGTGTTCCAGCAGAAGTCCTCACGCCAGAACTCATATGAAGTGCTTCTAAAATATATATATATAAAGATTAAATTTTTTTAACTAAAATAATAATAAATACTAAAAAATTTTATATAAAATTTTTTTAAATTTAAAAACTTTAAATCCATTCTCTAGAATATGATAAGAAATTTATTTAAAAATATTAAATAAAAAATTAGTATTGAAAGCGGGAAGAAGTAATGACAAAACACTCCTTAGTTTATCAAATACTTATTTTTTTTCAAAAAGATATCTCATATTTTAATAATAGTTTATAACTTTTGCAGAACTTTTTAAAATTATAAAAGCATAAAAAATATATTCTACAATCATTCAACGTAATTTTTTTAATAAAAATCAAGCTTATTATTTTAAAATTTTCAAAACATATTTTATTTTGAAATAAAATAAAAATCAAGCAGCACTTCAAAACGTCCCTATAGACTCACAGATAAAGCCTGCAACAGTTAGAAGTCTGCAAGAGTTCGAGTTCAACTTAACAACATCACAAGCACTTAATACCAGTACCTTTTCAAACGAGAACATAGGATTTTATTTAAGTAAAATGATGCTCTTGCATGGTACCATCAAAGAGATGTACACTTAACTGATTCTTACAGTAATCCATAAGCTCAAACTAGGTAAAAGAACAACCTCACTCCTCTATATAAAACTTCTGTTGATGCCTCCATCTCTGCTTCAAATGATTTGAATAAGCACTCTAGCATGGTAGCACCAAGATCAACTGCAGCAAGAGGTTGAGGACTTGCATGATGCTGCTCAAACTCGATACACGAAGGAGTTATCCAAATACAATTTAAAGGCATAGAAGTGTAGTAAGATGATGGATGATCAATATATATCTGTACTAACTACACCAGTACATCAGATGCTCATCTTTGCGATGATTGCTAACAAGGCCTCCACACTTCAGGCAGATGAAGCTGCTCCCATCTGCAAATGCATCTAGCATGACCTGCTTCCTGCCACTCTTTGCCAGTATGGAAGTATCACTTGGATCTGGTGAAATAATGTAGCCAACTGGATTCTGAAGTTGCAGAGATGGATTAAGCCCTAGAGGCTGGGCCTCATCGATCACACACTGAGCAAACAAGGAAGCCAACTCATCTGCAGTAGTGTTCGCATGGATTTTGTTCCGATAGAGGTCACGTGCACGATTCAGAGTATGCAAAACGGCTTGTTCTCCACCTTCTGATCTCATAGCCATTAGCACCTGTTTTAATGATTTAGTCAGCTCTCACAAGCAGAACATCGTATTAGTAGGTATGCATGCAGCAACAATCTATTATACATTAGAATCAAGACAAAGGAAAGTAAAATCAAGGATCCACAGTAGGAGTCTCCTAAATTATCTGCACTGTTTTTGGTTGCAATGAGAAATAGCTACCAGATGAGAAAATGGATCAAATCTGCTGCAAGAAATTAATAGAAGGAATAAGTCGAGGATATAGACCTGAGCACACAAAACTTAAGGCCAAAAATGCTTAGATTCCCAGAAAAATCCCATTCGGAAAATCCCACTCTTGTGAGGCTATGACTGACCCCAAAGTGTAGGTTACAAATGGTGACGTTCCAACACCTAGCATTCCCACTATATATCGTGTTCACTTTATAACATCAACAGTTGCACACTTGAAAAAGGACATCATCCAGACACCATGTCAGCTCAACAGTCAGTGTCCAATGCAGTAAACAAGGCAAACGAATGCCACATATATCTCTTCTCCTTTATGGCTCTGCAACGCATAAAGTTTCCATTCTATTTTAAAGTGACTTTCTTACCATGCTGTCACATCTGTGGCAGATCTACAAGGAAATTTGCATTATATAATGTTGCATTTGCTTTCAATTTCATTCAGGTTACATCGACATCAACTTAGTCCAGTTCTTTGCACGGCATTCGAGCTACCCTATTCTATAGTTAGTACTTACTAGCCTTTATTACAAGATGATCTTCTTCCTTATTCTATTACAACGGAAAAAAGAGCTGTTAATCTGTTGACCAGACTTGAGGAAGCAAATGGAATATGCATTAGCTTGGAACTTTTTTAGACGGCGAACAGCAAACTAAATAGCACCACCACAAAAGACCATCAAAACTGAAAAATAAACATCTTGCAACACCCAAACTTAAAATAGATAAATAAATACATAAATAAAGGAAAGGCAAAAGAAAGGCACGGTTGTAAAAATTTCTTGAAACTACAGATCACCATAGAACCCTAAGGGCAATTTTAACAGATAACTCATGGAAGAAGTTAACTCATAATCATAGCCCTAGCAAGGAGGAATTTAGTTCATAATTTTCAGATCTAACAAAACATCCTATCTAGAACCACATCCTCAAACTAGAAAGGGAGAAAGTGAAAATATAACTGCTTGGAAAAGCAAGGCCAGGCAATTTCTTTTAGCTTTATCTCATCCAGCAAAGATGTTCTAAGAAGCGGCATTCCATATTCTTAAATATTTACACTAGGCTGCCACAAGCTATTGCTATAATATTTGATTCAGACAGCCGATGTAAGTTCCTTACTGACATTTAAGAATGTAGCCAAATAGACGTTCTTGCACCCAGATGAAAACTGAAATTTCTAACTCGGACTAGAATCGGATGGACCTAAACCTCCAGGTTAAAGTATCTGTCTATGTTCACTAAGTTTACTACATCAACACCCTAACTAAGAGCTGTAGAGCATTAGCTTACATACATATATATACATCAACTTTCAACCATATCGGGAAAACTTACAAAGCTTAGCCACCACATGTAAGATAACTTCACCAAGATCCACCATAAAATTTCACAGAAGGAATGAAATAGGTGAGTAGGTATCCAAGACTGTTGCACTTCCTAAGGACAGAGCTACCTATTTCTATCACAAGCAAGGCTTGTCGACCCAATTATGAAGCTGCGTTACACTCTTCCTACAACGTTCTATCTGCTCGTACAACCCACCGACCAAATATAGATTCCAGCAGTAGACAGTAGCGACTTAGAAGTGGGACTTAGAAGTAATATTAACATAAACACACCCCGCCGGAAACACTTTGGAATGATCAACTGAAGTGGGACTCTTGAAAGCAAAGATTTCGAATAAATTTAAAATTTCACAAATGTTAATTTAACCAATAACGATTACAAATCTCCAAAATTTACATACAACCATTCGCATTTCACAGAAAATAACGAATTTCATAAAGAGAGAGAAAAAAAAAGAAGTAAAAATCATTCTAAACAAGGAATCAACGCATCATGAAACTTTCAATTCTAACCAATCTCATTTCACACACTAAATATAACCGAACAAAATCGATGAAAAACACTCCAAAAGCTTACTGCTTGGAGAGCATGAGAAGGCTGGCCCTGCTGAACAAGCTGGCGAGCAAGGGCGAGAAGATTCCAAGAGCCGGTGCCAGCAGGCTGCTGTGGCGAACGAGTAGGAGGCGCCGCCTCTATCTTTTCCCTGGAGATTCCCATATCGGCATCCCTCGGTTCCATTTTGTTTCTCCGGTGGCTTCAAGTTCGCGTTCAGTTTCTTGAAATGAGCAACCGAAATTCCGGGAGAATTCCAGTACGTTCCTCCGTGCCTCTCTGCAGCGCAAAAAAAAGAAACGAAAAACAAAAACAAAACAAAACAAAAATAACAACAAGGCCCAATCATAATTAAAAGCCCAACACTTAAAGCCCATGTCACTATAAAACAAGGAGACTTGTCGTAGTAAGCCCATTACTCAAAATGTGGCCGAACCCAATTATAATTATGTGATCTTCTTCAACAAGGGGAAATAATTGCAGAAGTGGATATAAAATGTGATTTTCAAACTTTCCCTTTTTGTGATAATCTTCACATTCATTTAAATATCATTAGATCATTAAGGTCCAATGGAAGCTATCTATATTATATATACCATATAATATAGAAGAAGGCTTGCAAGTTCTTCTCGTAACTTTAAATTCTAAAGATAAGGGCCACATCTATCTTGGGTAAAATCTGAAAACAAAGAAACAAAGAAATGAAATTAAAAAAGAGAGTGATCCTCATAGCAGCCCTCGTGCAAAAAGGTTATTGCCTAAGGTAGGTAAACAAAGAGAGTGAAAAAAGATTAAATATTATGCAATTAGAATTTTTCTCAATTGACAATGAGAAAAATAAGTCTAAATTTTGATCAATATTATATTAAAATTATTGATAAATAGTATTGAATTAAATTTTTATTGACATGGAACATGTCTACGAAAAAGATGGAACATGCCTGCAAGACTCCATTTGTCTTCAAATTCAAAGAAAGAGGGGCAGGTGTTGTGTTTAAGGACTCTATTAACTAAGAAAAACTCCTTTGGTCCACCTTGTACTGACTTGAATGTGCACTGAAAGAAAACACGTTGTTGCATTACTGTAATAGAATCCAGCTAGCAATAAGTAATTAATAGTTCATTACTTTGTTAATTTACAAGAGATATGTTAGTTACTTAGTGACTAAAACAAGCTTCTCTATGTACTGTTCTTTAAGTTTAACGTGTTTTAAGTTTTTCTTAAATTCGAAGCTTGTGAATTTTATTTATCAGCTTAAAATATTAAACAAGTAGTGACTTTATAAGCACAGCATGGTACATCAGAGCAAAGGAAATATGTCTTTCCATGCAGCTGAGAAGAAAAACGTATGAAAAGCTCATACACAACTGAAAAATTAGTTGCGTTTTAGTTCACCAGTGACCTATATATGTAGGTGCATGCAAATTTTAATTAGTTGGTAGATAGATATTGATGCCTACAGATTTTTCACCCCTTACCAAATCCACTGTTTAAGTCCACATGCATGAATATGAGATAAGATGTCTAATCTCTGTCTTAAGCTTTTGAAAGATAATAGCACCTTAACAATAACTTTAAAAAATGAATTTATGTATAACAAGATCAAGAATGTTTTCATCATGCATGTTAATGGGTTAATCAGAGATAATCAAGCTTCTTTTTATGTATATATAAGCTTTCTTTTCATCCATAGAGATTATTAAAGAAAAGTTTAGTCCCACGTTAGTTATTAATAGTTCTGGAGATGATATTCATAAAAATTTTGGGCTCACTCTTTTCAGAAGAATTCTAAATTCGTCACATGATATCAGAGCGGATTGGACCGGATCAACTCAAAATATGGGTTAAATCTAATTTTATTATCCATATCTATTTAGGACCTTCATGGTCGCTTTATTTCAGGGCAAAATTAGCCCGCTTCATTTCAGGGCAGATATTCCGTTTCATTCAAATGACAATTATCCGCTGCATTATAGAACAAATAATCTATTTCATTTCAGATCAGCCGCTTTATCTAATTCATTATAGGGCACGTAGCTTATATCAGTTCAATTTAAATATAAAAAAAAATTTCTTAAAGAAAAATTTAGTCTCACATTATTTATCAATGATCTTGAGATGATATTTATAAAGATTTAAGGCTCATTCTTCTCCTCGTAAATTGGTTTTGAGAATAATTTTAAAATTCGCGACGGAGATTAAATTAGGCATTGGATCTCTTTTCTTTCTTTCTTTGGATGGGTCTTTCTCTTTTGGTTCCAAAGCAATTGCCTTTTTCTTTTGAGAAAGACAATCATTGTGTTGTATAGGAGCAACATGGAAGAAAGAAGCTCCTTTCACTTTATGTATGTATGCATGTTAGCTAGCTACGCAATTAGCTCTACTGCGATTTCCATTAACGTATGTATGTGTATATAAAGGTGTCAACGACAATAACAACTACGTCTTATCCTGGTTGATGCAGTCGACCAAATGAATTCTTTTCATATGCTTTATTGGATCTTCAATCAGGTTAACGACAAGTAAATCATGTGTGTATGTAGGAGTCAAAGCTTGAATACTACTGATGTTAATCCTGCTGTTGTTAAATGTTGAAATTTCTTCTTTGGAAAAGAATTTGTTCCATGATCATCATGATAAGATTGAATGAGCATGCTGAGCAAATTCCTAAAATTCGAATTTTTATGAAGACCAAGGTCTTTCCGTCTTTCTTTCTATCACTGGGGAAGTGTGAATCTATAAATGTATAGCACTAGCAATTAAGAATAACATTGGAGTTGGGTGTTAACAGATCAACAGCTGTGTCGTTCAGATTTTGCCAAACACCAACGACCACCACTTCAACAGTTTACACATTTCACAAATTCACAGACTCATAAAAGAAGAAGAAGAAGGAAGTGAAGGGTGTTGTAGGAAAGAGTGGTGTAGAAGAAATCTCTTCTCTTCTATTCTTCTTCTACCACCACCACTACTCATTCTGCAATACTTTTTTTTTTCAAGTTTCCTTTATAAGTGTTGCAGTCAGTTTAGAGGCAAGAAAGATTGTTGTGGTAGTTGTTATTTCTCTTTCACCTTCAGTTGCTTTCTATGCTCTTACAAACCTGAGAAGCCATATTTTCTCTGACACCTAATAACCACATTCCGTTTCTTTTATTCTTTCTTTTGAATTCTAACTTTTTAATTTCTTTTGTTGTAATGAGATTGCCATAACTCACACTTTCCCTTTGAATTCCATGATTTGTTTGTTTGGTTGTGGGGATTTTGTGGGCATGCATTTATAAAATCTCGATCTTGTTGATGACACATCAAGGGTTCAGGTGAATTCACATTAGCAAGAACTGTTCTCCTTCTCGAATTCCTCAATTTCTTTGTGAGACGGTTTTTGTTCTTAAATACCTAGATAAAAAAACTCAGTCTTGTGGTTGAATTGGTAGTATCCAAAGAATGTCCTCTTGAATTCTTCTGTTTCTTTGTTGGGTTGGAGGAATTTTTGGTGTTGCATTTATAAAAACTCAAATTTTTTTGGTCAAAACAGAGCTTCTTGGTGACTTCACAGTTCACAGAGTACGACGTCTTGAATTTCTTCATTTTATTGTTGGATTGTAGAGATGTGTTATGGTACATTATTAAAATTTATATCCTAGTTCAAGCGAAGTTTGTAATCTCCCAGAGTTTTCCCTTTGGAATTGCCTCATCCCTTGTTGAGAAACTGGGATAAATTGTCCTACATTTGTCGAAGTTCTCTCTTACTACGCACTTCTCAAGGAATCAAGTACTGTTTTCTCCTGAATTGCTTGATTTCTAATTGGGTACTGAGATTTATAGTCACACACTGGTGAAAAGATCAATTTTTGCCGAGTAATTATTGAGATTGAAGAGAATTCTATAGTTACCAAATGGTGATGGAGAATGGTGGAGGGGAGGATTGCTGTGTGAAGGTTGCAGTGCACATAAGACCGCTCATCGGCAATGAACAACTGCAGGGGTGTAAAGATTGTGTCAATGTTGTTCCTGGGAAGCCCCAGGTATTGTCATTATTGTTTCACCATTTTTCTAACTTTTGTAGTTTTTGTTGCTGCATTGTGTGAGGATTTAGTAGTGTGAATTTTATGTAGCAGCTGGTTGTTGTTTTTCTCTTGTTTGCTGTTAGGAGACTGGAGACATGTCTGTGCATTTCTTCTATGTAGTTATTTGTGACAAAATTTGAAAGCATGGATTTTTTTACTTTGAGTTAGCAGTGTTTAGGATGAAACAGAACCGATCTATATAGTTCTAGTCTGTTCTCTTCTTTGTTGACGCTTTATCAAATGCTTGTAGTTATTCCATGTTTCAATAGTCTAAGCTCACTGTTGAACTTCTGTTAATACTTGCGTAAGTTGCCTGAATGAATGAACATATGCCTATTGACTGCAATAATCTGAGATTTAAAGATTTTTAAGTAGTTCGTAAACCATACTTATTGTAATGCTTTTGTCTACATGTAGGTGCAAATTGGAAATCATTCCTTCACTTTTGATCATGTTTATGGGAGTAATGGTTCTCCATTGTCCTCTATGTTTGATGAATGTGTTGCTCCACTTGTTGATGGTCTATTTCAAGGTTATAATGCAACCGTTCTTGCATATGGTCAGGTTAAGTATCATGAAAACTCATGTTTCTTATGATTTCCACTTGAAAATAAAAGATCTTTAGCATTATTTTTCTTAGAGTCAATTATCAGACATTAGTCATCTGCTGCAGACAGGCTCAGGGAAAACATATACCATGGGAACAGGGGGCAAGGATGGTTCCCAGACAGGACTGATTCATCAGGTTATGAGTATTTTGTTCAAAAAGATTGAGAAATTGAAGAATCAATCTGAATTCCAGCTGCGTGTCTCTTTCATTGAGGTAATTGAAGCCGCTTGTTCTTGTATCCATCTTTCACTGCAACTTTTTCAACTTCTAAGCTATGACAGCTAGGAAATGTTTAGTCCCTTAACAACAATTATTCTTATAAATATGGGAATAATTTTGACTACTTCGTAGATTTTTAAGGAAGAAGTAAGAGACTTGCTAGATTCAACACCAGTCACAAAACTCGAGGCTGCCAATGGTCAGCAAGGCAAAGTGACAGTTCCTGGGAAACCACCATTACAAATACGTGAATCATCTAATGGAATGATAACTCTCTCTGGTTCTACTGAAATTGATGTGTGCACACAAAAGGAAATGGCTGCATGTTTGGAGCAAGGTTCCTTAAACCGTGCAACTGGAAGTACAAATATGAATAATCAGTCCAGGTGAAGATAACCGCCTTTTATACCATCTATCACTTCATTGACTGCGTCGAGAGAAAGGAGAACTTGCATAACAACTGTTTAAGACATATCTCTTGGTGATATCTTCAGAAATTTATGACTCCTTCATGCAAACTTAAAAAATACTTCATGCTTAGATCAGAATGTTCAGATCAAGAAGTAATATAGGAGACGTCATAATGTAGCACTTCATGTTTGGCACTGGTTCATTTCATCCATCTGAATATTCTGGTTTATCCCATATGATATTGCAGCCGATCCCATGCAATCATCACAATTTCATTGGAGCAAATGCGTAAGCTTGATTCAAGTTTTACAACCAATGGTAGTACAAATGAGGAGATGAGGGAAGATTATCTATGTGCGAAGTTTCATTTGGTAGATCTGGCTGGATCAGAGAGGGCAAAGCGAACTGGTTCTGATGGTCAGCGCTTCAAGGAAGGTACACAGGCCGCCAATAACCTTTATATGATAAAACTAAAAGGACATTGGAATTCCTAATACAAACTTATGTCGCCCAGGAGTTCACATAAACAAGGGCTTACTGGCACTTGGCAATGTTATAAGTGCACTTGGGGATGAGAAAAAGCGGAAAGAGGTTGTTCATGTTCCTTATCGTGACAGCAAACTGACACGACTCTTGCAAGTGAGTTTTTTTTCTTATAATTTGTTCAAGCAACTTTTAATGAAATTTCTTCTGCTGGAGTTATCAGTTTTATTTGTTTCTGACAGGACTCTCTTGGAGGAAATAGCAGGACGGTAATGATTGGTAATGATTCTTTCCTCTTGGGTTGGTCTTCAAGCAACATATAAGAGTTAAAGAATTATGCTTGTGGAGTTTCGAAGACCTCCCATCTTGCTTATATGGTACTTGTACTGGCGGCATTAAGCAGAATGCTATGCTTTCAGCATATTTCTAACAAAACTGATGCATGAAAAAGTTTCTTTTTTTTGTCATATTGACTCTAAGCATTTGCCTTGCGATTGAGACAGTTGTTGTTCTTATTGTATTTGTACAATTCATTTCTACTTTTAATCATGAGTGGAAGAACTTGATTAAGTTATGCAATTGGGTTCCCCCTCACCTTTTTTGGTTGTTTATCCTAATCTGTTTTGCAGCCTGTATCAGCCCTGCAGACATTAATGCCGAGGAAACACTCAATACACTAAAATATGCCAATCGTGCTAGAAATATCCAGAATAAGCCAATTGTATGTTTTCATCTGAAAATGAACCTCTTGTCCAATTTATCTTCCATGCAGATACAGCCTGTTTAATCCAATTTATATTTTCAGGTTAATCGGAATCCAGTATCTGATGAGATGCGAAAAATGCAACAGCAGCTTGAATACTTGCAGGCAGAGCTACTCTATACCCGTGGGGGTGGACATTCATCTGACAAAATTCAGGTGTGCATATTGTTCCCATGTGTACTTGATTTGTTCTAAGACATTAGCAGATACATCATGATGCACCATTGAATTTGCTTGAGAAGGTCCTCAAAGAAAGAATTACTTGGCTTGAAGCTGCTAATGAAGACCTCACTAGGGAGCTACAAGTCTACCGTAGTCAGTATACCACCATGGACCAGTGTGAAGCAGAATCTCAAGTATATATCTTCCTGTTCTTTGTCATCCTACAATACAAAAGCTTCAGTTCTTTTTAGCATGCAAGATCATGGCTTGTATTTTCTTTTCAGAATGGTGAAGGATGTTTCGTAAAAACAGAAGGTCAAAAGAGAAGTTTGCAGAGTACAGAAACATATGATGTCCACATGACTGAAGCTATGAGAGGTAATGATTTTTCTGATGATGTTGTTGTTTTCCTTCTTTAGGAAATCTTTAGCTTTCAAAGTTTCAGGTGACTCAGGTAGAATTATGCATTTTGTTATAGTTTATGTTGCAACTAGCTTATCTACTTCACCTTAAGAAATGGTTGCTTTTTGTCATTAGGTAATAACTACGACGAAGAAGAGGAAAAGGAATGGGAACACAACATTTTGCAAGATAGTATGGGGAAGGAATTGAATGAGTTGAATAGACGTCTCCAGCAGAAAGAGGTAATATTTTACTGAAGTATGTGGCATACTGATCAGTTCAGCAACTTTGAGTTAGTCCCTACGATTTTTCTAATTGTAGCATGCAAATCTCTGTTTCCTATACGTGTTCTAAGACTTATAATCCTTTATTCACAGAATGAGATGAAAATGTTTGGAGCTGTTGACACTCTTGCCCTCAAGCAACATTTTGGAAAAAAGCTAATGGAACTAGAAGAGGAGAAGAGAATGGTGCAGGCATGATAGCACTCCTGTTGAAGCTTAGCATAGATACTTAAAAATTCATTGCCACAAATTATCTAAAATTTTTGTTACTGGAAATTAAATTTCAGCAAGAGAGAGACCGACTGATGGTCGAAGTGGAAAGCCTTGCCGCCATCTCATATGGACAAGCTCACAAATCATCAGACATCCATAATCAGAAATTAAAGGCACTTGAAGCACAGGTGAATTGGTGATTCTGGTTTTCTGCAGATAGAAAATGTTTTTGTTGTCTCCTCATTTCTAACTTGTACTCCAGATTATGGACCTCAAGAAAAAACAAGAAAACCAAGTTCAGCTTTTGAAAGAAAAGCAGAAGAGTGAAGAAGCAGCCAAAAAGCTGCAGGAAGATATCCAATGCATTAAGCAACAAAAGGTTCTATGACTATGTCAATAATTGGATTTTATTCATTCAAACCCCATTTTCGAGAATTTTTAACAATTGCTTCATCCTCATAGCTGATAATTTCAATGATTTAGGTCCAGTTGCAACACAAGATACACAAAGAAGCAGAACAGTTCAGGCTGTGGAAGGCATCTCGTGAGAAGGAACTCTTACAGGTGCTTCACTAGCTCAACTCTATTTTTGTTGTCAATACTATACAGTGTGTATCCATGGCTTGGATCTTGTGTTTGTCAATTAATTAATGCTCTGTAAGAACATATTGAATGGTCTTCTGTCTCGCTGCGGCTAAGTCACCATTCTCATTCTTCTGTAAGAATTTTCAAAGATGTGCTTAAATAGTTGCATTGCATGACATTTTTTGCTCAAACAGTTAAAGAAGGAGGGTCAAAGGAATGAGTATGAATGACATAAGCTTCAAACCTTGAACCAGAGACAAAAGATGGTAATCCTTGTTAGCAGCTCCTTTTTTCCAATTCCCTTTTCTTGGCAAACTTATTGGATCTTATGGAATCAATAATTTTGATAGTGTCCTATTCTGACTAAGCTGTCAAACCAATGTCAGCAACAAGTTTATGTGAAAAAACTTTTGGTAGAAATCTGAGGTATTTTCATGCAGGTTCTCCAGAGAAAGACAGAGGAGGCTGCTATGGCTACCAAAAGGTTGAAAGAGCTGCTTGAAGCCCGCAAATTGTCACCACGTGAACAACATGGTAGTTCAAATTCCTTTAAATATACATCTTGTAAAAGTTCATCTTTGCAACTTCTTATCTGAGATACTCGAACTTTCCATGTAATTATATCCTGAAACTGTGACTTAATATGTTAATGCTTTGATCATGTTTGTCTTGCAGTCCATGTAAATGGGAATTCTTCACCTGTGCTGGTAAATGGTTTTCTACTTACAAAGTTGATATATCATGTATAGTATATTCTGCTAAATGTCATTGTAAACTTGTAATGTGAAGAACACGTCAATAAAATGCTGAATATCTACCATATTTCAGATGAACGAGAAGTCCTTGCAACGCTGGTTAGATCATGAACTTGAGGTCATTGTGAATGTGCATGATGTCCGCTGCGAATATGATAAGCAAAGTCAACTGTAAGGAATTGAAATTAGAGCCTTAAAGACTTTCAATTTCTTTTTCAATTCGGTTTGCTATAATGTGTCAGAGACATTTCCGCCAATTTAAAGTTTTTTTTCCCTTTCTTTAGGAGAGCTGCACTAGCTGAGGAGCTTGCAGTTTTGAAACAAGCAGAAGCATGTAATGGGAGCGTTAGTCCTACAAGAGGAAAAAATGGATTAACTAGGTAGAGAACTTTTCATCTAAACTAGCCACGTAGCAATATTTTGCATATGTGATGCCATAATCGTTCACATTGAGGAACGCGCTCCTCAAGTTAAAAGCTAAGAGTCTATTATCTTCATTGTTATTTTCATATTACAGAGTACCACATATGTCTCCAGATGCCAGAGCATCACGAATAGCTTCACTTGAGAATATGGTGGCAATTTCGTCAAACACCCTTGTAGCTATGGCTTCTCAGCTTTCTGAAGCTGAGGAAAGGGAAAGGACGATTTCAGTGCGTGGACGTTGGAATCAGCTAAGGTCAATGGGCGAGACCAAAAGTTTGCTTCAGTATATGTTCAATATTGCTGCAGGTTCAAGGTGATTATGTGAAAGCATAAACTAAATGGTTTCCCCTATTCATCTACTTCAATTCAAGTTGATTACATGACTATCACTATATGAATAGAATGGAGAGAAGATTAAATCATCTGAAACTTAAGCTCCAGACGAAAGTGTTTTTTGCCCCGTGATGATTGCTAAGGCATGTCGAACCTGTTTTTGGCCAGGTGCCAATTAAGAGACAAGGATGCTGAGATCAATGAGCTAAAAGAGCAGTTGAAGGAGGTTCTTTCCATATTCCAGCACACTGAGGCACGAAGAAAGGAAGTAGAAAAGCAACTAAAGATGCAAGAACACAAACTTTCAACTTTGTCTTCCTCGCCATCACATGTAAGCCTGTTAATTTAAAATTTTGTTAACTTACAAATAACAGTAATTATTATAAAATAGTAAAATACAAAATAATTCTGAAAAGGATTGCTGATGAAGTAATTGCCTCACTATAATGTTGCAACAAAAATGCTCTATTCAAAATTATGCAGGAAACATCGAATGGTTCGCTTAAGCATGGTGTTGACGAGAGCAGTACTCCACTATCTCCAATCCCAGTTCCGGCCCAGAAGCAGCTCAAATACACTGCTGGCATAGCAAACAGCTCAATTCAGGAGAATGAAAAGTTCAATGAAATGCCAAGAAAGGTCCACTCTTTTTTCTTTCGCACCTTAACAAAATCTAACATCTTAGTTTTATATACTTAAATATTTCTAGTACTTAAATTCAGATGATTCCAATTGGACAACTATCGAGAGGAAAAAGGTTACCAATGGCAGGACAGCCAGGTAAACTTTGGAGGTGGAAACGTAGTCACCATCAGTGGATTCTACAGTTTAAGTGGAAATGGCAGAAGCCATGGCGATTGTCTGAATTGATCCATTATAGCGACAAAACAATGATGAGAATAAAGCAACGTAACACTCCAATTATTTGAAAACTTACGTGAAAGAAGTTATCACACATGCAATGTCGAAGGACCAACGAAGTAAGATCAATCCAAGTAAGACCAAGGATGTCGAAGACAACATGTAATAGGTATACCATCAAGCTGCTTCTGAACGTCTATTCGATAACATGGTAACTACAGTAAATCTTCGAGGGCAAAAAGTTTCAGCATCATCATTATGTTTGTGACTGGAGTTTTTTCAGTCCACATGTGTTCGTGAAGGAGAAGATCGGATACTGAAGTACATAGAGTGTCTGCTTGTTTTATTCTCGGGAAAACCAAGTAATGCACCGTCTATGAAGTGATTGTAGATAGGTCAGGTAAGGTCTCGAAGTTTTTATCTCCAGGAGTTATTAGTTTGATAAACAAGCAAATCACGTAATTGTTTTTTCATTTTCTTGGAATTTTTGTTTTCTTCCTACGTTGTATAATGTGTTCTTTCAATTGTTTCGATTCGCTTAATATTTCTTGTACATAGAAGTTTGCAGTAGTAACTGTGAAGTTTGCTGAGCTCTATGCGTTTTTGTTTGTCTGCTCCAAATACAATGAAGTACAGTGACATATAAGATTCTAACTGAAAAGAGCTGCTTACATTGATAAATAAATAATAGAGGACCAATTTGGCAATATTATTCTAGAAAGTTGTGGACCGTCCATTAGTAAAAAGTATATTTGTGGACTGATAATGCAGAAAAGGAAATTATCAAAAAACCCCACTCTAAAAATGAAAAATAAAATTTTCGCCGCCTGATCCCGAGAAAGAACAAATTAATCGCCGCCTGATCTCGAGAGAACAGAAAAAATGGTGGAGAACAAAAACCGGCGATTAGAGAAGAATCAACACGAATTTTGCAGAATCTTTTTTCAATCAGATAACTGGTTATAGATTTTTTTAAGACTTTTTGTTGTTTCTTCAATTTGGTTCGATCTAAGAACCTGGAAAATCAAATTGTGAGTAGATTATAAATCAATTTCAATTCTAAGCTTGGTGCACTGGGATTGAAAATACTCAAAATAGTCGAGTTACAGGAGATGGAAATTGTTTCATTAGGTACTTTGAAAATTCTTTTGGATGGGACACTACCCGCAATATCTGCTAAACCGAAAGAACTTCAGTCACTACTAAAGCTGGATCTAAGACCAATATCTAAAACCATTCAATACCATGACTTAGAACATTCAATGTTTCATAAGTGCAAATGAAGAAACCTCATCAAAGGCAATGTTAGAAATAATAACAAAACTGAATAAGAATACTCTATAAGGAAGAGTTGAACTGAAATCCTTCAGACAGACTAAACTCACTAACACAAACAAAATACCAGAGAACTGAACCCACCTAAATAACACTCCATACTACCAAAACTACCGCCAGAGTAACAAGCTAGCTACCAAAATCAAGCAATCCCCCAAAAGTAATTCTCTAATAGACAGGTAACCAGATTATTATTCTAAGGAAAGAGCACTGCAGTGCCACTCATGATAGACTGATTGATTATGCAGTATGACTCCAATTCTAAGCCACCATGCCGTTGCTTATAGAGAGCTTGGCCAGCTGATCAGTCGGTGTGCCAGGCTGTTGGGAGTGCTGAGCCACATTCCTCAATACCTCCATTGCTTCTGCTACTTTTGCTTTCAATGCCTCTGGGGACTCCAGCAAATGCAGCACCTCAGTCTGGTCCATTTCCAAGAGCATTCCTGTAACTTTTGCTGCCATCTCGTGCTCCAGTTGTTCCACCAGCGGATACAAGCTCTCACCAAGCATCTAAACAAAAAGATTAAAAACAACTTTTAACATTAAAAAGAGAGTATCATGTTATATGAGAGACCCCTGAATACTACTACTTCAATGCAAATATATACCGTTCTTTGATCATTTGGGTTTGCATTAGCAAGCGCTGAAGTCAATGTGCTGATAGGAATGGGACCTGAAATTCCACCATCCCTTATTGGAATACTTCCCATTTCATATGGGACTGAGATCATGCTTCCAGCAACACCAGGAATAGGAGCATCAGCCATGTTGCGACCAGGAGGGAAGCGATACATTCTTGCCCGGGGAACCATCTGTTTGAAAATGGGGGAAAAAAACGGTTTTCAACAGCTCACAAGAACGTAAAAAGAAAAATCATTGAACAAAATAATATGCAACCTGCTGCTGAAGCATCGACATAGGCTGCAGTGGCTGTTGCGCAGGTCCTCCATTGCGTCTTCCAGTTGGTCGTTGGCCCTGATGACCTTGTTGAACCAGCGGCATGAAGAAGTTGGGCATAGGAGAAACTCCTGGCCTCATACCAGGGACAATCTGCTGCTGAAAGCCAAAACCAGGCTTTTGGGGGGAAAAAAATGTACCACTAGTTAGAGCTGAAGATAAATTCCTTATGTTACACACAAATACAACTACTTTGGTGTTGTATTTATTCAGAACAGAAGGGCACCAAGCCGATTCATTTAGCAGTAAAGACACAGTATATGTACTAACTTGCGAAGGAACGAGTGCTGCAGGTGGTTGGCCATAGAATAGCTGCTGTCCAATACCAGGGGCACCAGTAGGGTACAGAGGCACACGAGGTCCAACAGGTGGCAATGCAACAGGACGCATTTGAGAGAACTGGTGAGAGAACTGGGCCTATAAAATTTGCAATTATAAATAATAGACTATGCACAGAATTTTTTCCATTATATATATGGAAAAGTAAGTCTACCAAATGCTAGGCGCATTATATTTAAATACGCCACAGAAATACCAAGGGAAAATGTTAGTAATGTTAACTTTCACACCCCATCACAAAGATGAAGGAGACCTGCCTGAACGAGCAGATGCCCTAAAATGTCATCTCACACAAAAAGCAAGCAATGACCAAGAACATTTGCGTGGAATTTTTTAAATTGACTAAGCATGGAATGAATGAGTCAGTAGCAGCAATCTCCACAAATTACCTGCAATCTAGCTCTGCGAGCCTCTTTGCGTTGTGCGACTGCGACATATAGAGGTTTACCCTTTACCATCTTTCCATTCATTGAAGCAATCTAAGGGTGGTCAAAGAAGAGGATAGAATAATGTCAAGCTCACAATGTCTCCAAACAGATTCCCAGAGTAATTTAAGGTGCATATCAACTTACAGCTCGAGAAGCGTCTTCTGCAGTTGCAAAAGCAACAAATCCAGATCCTTTACTTGTACCATTACCATCGCGCATCACCTGCAAAAATATTGAAACAAATGTATAAGGATTTGAGTAACTTAAAGCACTAAAAGAATATGAGAAAATACCTTGCATGAAGTTATTGTGCCAAAGCCAGTGAATAACTCTCTCAGTTCCTCGTCATCAATGCTGTCATCCAGATTCTTTAGGTACAAGTTAGTACCTTGACTTTTATCAGCAGACTCCCTCATGCTTTGCTCATGTTTCTGTTTCAGTTCCATCTCTCTTTCAGATTTTTTCTGTGCCTTTCCAACATACCACTCCTTATCATTAAACTTCTTTCCATTTAATTCTTGGACAGCCCGAGCAGCATCATCTGGATTCTCAAAATTGACAAACCCAAAGCATTTTGATTTACCATCCCTCTCCCTCATTACAACCACGCTAGTTGTTTTCCCAAAGGCACCAAAAGTTTTTGTTAAATCATCCTCTGTGGTGGAATCAGACAAGTTCTTGACGAAAACATTGTTGAATTTAACTTCATTTGCAGTATTCTCCCTTTCCTGCCTCCGAAGAAAAGGTCCAACATAGACTTTTTTATCATTCAATAGCATACCATTTAGTTTCTCTATCGCAGTCAGTGCAGCTTCCTCTTGATCATACTGAACAAACCCATAACCTTTTGATTGCCCAGAAACGTCCGTTGAAACTTTGCATGAAAGTATGTTACCAAATGCAGAAAATGTTTCATGAAGAGCCTTGTTGTCTATTCCCTTGTCCAAATTCTGAATCAAACATTTTATAAAAACAGTCATAAGAATACTACATTTAACAAATTAAATGAGAAACCAAACTGGTCCAAGATAAAGGAAGCAAAAAGTTCTTTAAGAAACAGGAATTAAGTAAATACCTTAATAAATATATTTGCTGACCCGCTTTTGCGGGCACTAGGATCGCGATTTGAGTACATCAACCGAATAGGTTTTCCATTGATAAGTGTAAAGTTCAACGCTTCCAAGGCCCTTGCAGCTGCAAAATTTTATTTTAAACCAACACAACAAAATAGAGCAAAAATTAGCATTCTAGAAAAAGAAATAGAAAAGTTATCTTTGAAGGTTCACCTTAAAGTAAGCATAGTTTAATCAAGCGAAAACCACAAGACATATGCAATAGATTTTCAAAAACTAGTATGACAATCACCTTATCATCACACCTGTCTTTGTGTATTTCACAGCAACAAAAATATAATCTAGTGAAAATAAATGCAGAAATGACTCAATGTGTCAGTGTCAAAAACTACAAACAACTTGTCCATGCTCTATGAAGAAACTGAACAATAAAAAAGATTCAAACCGCTCAGATTAGCCTATGCTTCAAAAAAAAGGTGGTGAAAACATTCCATTAAAACTCTCAACAGCAAAAATATCTGATCGCATTAAACCAATAAACCAACAATGCTTGCAGAACATGGTACAATATGCTAGCATTAGAACCAAACTACATCATCAATCTACAATCAATAATGCAGTGAAAATAAATAACCAATTGCTATCATTAAAAAAAAACAAACAAGCCATTAAAAGATAGTCCTCTGACAATCAAATTGTTAAAAGAAAAACCATCTTTAAAAAATCAAGCAACGCAACAAACATGAATCAGAAAATCTAATTAATAAAAGAACAAAAAGCTATAAAATTTAAAGTTGCAACGATTAAATTATCAAAGGGACTTTAACACCAAAAAATGCAACAAACACGTACAATTTTCCAAGTTATAGAAATTACTTCTTAACAATCGTATTGTTCAAGAAATAAATTTAAGAAATTTAACAATGCTGAGAGAAAGTTAAGTTAACAATACCATCAACATGATTGGTGTAATTAACATAAGCATAACCAAGCGATCGACGGGAAGTAATATCACGGCAAACTCTGACAGAAACCACCGGTCCAATCTGACTGAACACATCAAATAACTGCGCATCACTCACATTGTGATCTAAATCACCAACGTAAACCGAAGTCGAAGGAAACTGATTCACTCCGCCACCGCCGACTCCAGTACTCGCCACCGCCGCATTGCTCCCATTCACCGCCGCCTCATTGTTTCCGTTCGCTGCAGCCGGTTGCGGTGGTGGAACTTGAACTTGCGCCATCTTCCAAAACCTCTAACAACAAATTCTCACTCCCCCCTTTTCTATGATCAAACAAAAAATATCACTCCTAGAACAATTCTAGGAGAAACAGATAGAAGAACCAATGAATTGATTGAAAAATTTTGGATAATTGATAGATAATCGATCAAAAACAGAGGATGATTTCTGGAATTGGAGGGAAAAAAATTTTTTTTTTGAGATTTTTGGAGTAGTGAGAATTTTATTTTTTAGGGTTTGAAGAGAGAAGGGCAGCAGCGCTGTGACCCACCGCAAAGAACCACTGCTGTTCGGTTACGAAGTATTTAAAGCGCGCCGGGAATTTCTGATCTAAACCCTAAACCATTTCAAAAGCGTAGTAAATCTAGTGTTGAAACTAAACTACTCAACATTCTTTTCCAAGCAATAATACCACGTTGTGATAAAGTGCTACTTCTAATGACGTGTCACTCAGTCAATGGTTAGATATTTTGGGAACCACCTTAATTCTGCTGATATGTCAAATATAAATTTTTTATGTTTTAAACATGTAGTACAAAGTACAGAACAAGGAATTATAACCACTGAAAATTAACACATTGAAAAAAAGTTTCTCTACTTCCATTTCACTAAAGAAGGTTCGAATTTTTTTTTTTCAGGTGGTGCAGAGAAAAATGTTGGGGTAGGAATTCTAAGACTAAGCAAGATAGACGCGAATCAGTAAAGTAGGAAAAAGGTTTTCGGTGAATCTAATTCTCTTTCGTGAAATGTAGACTAGATGCTGCGCAAGATCCAAACAAATCAAATCAAATTCACGGAAAGCATTTGGGCCTACACTTACTACCATACATAGGCCTCATAGGCTTTGCATTTAAAATGGGCCATGGAGGGGTTTGTTATGTGCACAGGCTTTGGGAAAGAGAACGTCTTGAAAACTTTTATGAAATAAGTTTTTTAAAAATTAAAAGAATTATTAGAAATATTTGAAAAAAATATTTTTTTATTTAAACACTAATAAAAAATAATATTATGTTATATTATATTAATTTTTTATATTTTATAAATATTTAAATAAATTTTAAATGATGAAAAATTATTAAAAATATATTAAAATAGTTAGAATAAAACACTTTTTACAGAATTTGTAAACTGTTTGGCATTCTATTCTACAAAAATTATTTATTTATTTTTCATTTATATTTTTGAATAAATTTTTTATAATATTCTATAGAATTTATATTAAATTTTATAAAATATAAAAAATTTTAATATAATAAAATTTTATTATTACCTATTATTATTATTTTTTAAATTAAAATAGTATAACTCATCTATTAAATATAATAAAAATATTTTTTATTTAAAACAAATTTAGTTTATAAGCAGTTCAGAATGTGTTCCCCAAGACTCGCTACCAAATGAGCTCCAAATACCTATCAACAACGTGACCTAATTAGACTCCAGCTGTGTTCTTTGTTATAAGAAAATAAATATTCTAACTTGTTTGAAAATTAATATTTTATAAAAATAAATTATTATAAAAAATTTCAGAAATACTTTGTTAATTTTTTTTAAAAAAAAGGTTACTTTCAAAATATAAAGAAAGCACGCCTTCGATATTATATTTTCTACCGAATAATTTCTTATAAAAAAATAATATTGACTCAGTCCAGAATTAAGATATTTGTATGCAAACGAGCGCGATACCGATATCTCAACTCTAATGGAAATTCGGAATAACAATTACTTATTTTTTTAATTACTTATTCATTTTCCATAATAGGAAAGTAAGATTCTTTCTTTTTTTTTTTTTTTTTTCTGTGTAGGGATTGTGGCAAACAAGTTTATTTAGGTAAAGAGAAAATTTTCAAACATGAAATTAGATTGATTAAGAAAACTTCAGGGTTCTTTGAAATCAAAATGTTGATTTCCTTGTTTGTGTGTTTACGTTTTCTTCAGTTGGATTTGATACTGCTCATGCTGCTGCAAGGTGCCTCTGTATAAGCGTTCTCTTAATTCTTCTGCAATTTCTGGTTTTTTTTTAATAAATTTTTTTTATTGTTTTGGTTTCTCAACACTGAAGTTTGTAAAGATTCATTCATATGCAGGGCTTATGATCAAGCAGCAATCAAGTTCCGGGAGTTGATGCAGATATAAATTTCAAGTTAGAAGACTACAAGGATGATATGAAACAGGTCAGGCATTTCATTCATGAAAGAAAAAATATTTTTATCTTTAAAACAAATTAATAGAGAATATAGTTTTAAGTGATTGTGAAATGATCGTTGATTGATCGAAAAACAGATGAACAGTTTCTCGAAAGAGGAATTCGTGCATTTGCTCCGACGGCAAAGCACTGGGACTCATAAGATGATGAGCTCTAAATTTAAAGGAGTTGCTATCAACAAATGCGGAAGATGGGAAGCAAGTAAGGTTCAGTTCTTAGGGAAAAGGTAGTAAATTTTGGCACTAATTCTCATAAATTCTCGTCGAATTCATTTGATTTTTTTTTCTTTTTCGTGAATAACGACACAGAAGAAGAAGCTACTGTACTACAAAAGCTCTAAAGCTTTGTTTTCCTTCTGATTTCGAAATATCACTGAATCAGTCTCGGAAATGAAAGTACAGGGCATTTGATAAAACAATGATCAAGTTCACCGGAGAAAAATCTTCGAAATTTTTCAATGAGATCAAGTCATGTGCTGCTGGTGCTGCAATAATAAATCATGCTCTTGAGCTCAGCCTAGGCAACTCAACCTCCGGTAACGCGTCTCTGTAATCTCCGTTCAACAAATTCACAACCACAGATGTTCCTACGCTGCTGCAACACGAATATATATAATCTAAATTCGTTTCAAAGCTTAAAATATGCATTCCACTTTTGGGAATAAATACGATGAAGTTCGATGCAAATTAGGATAATATTCTCCGGTAAAGCTGCAGCATCATCAGGATTCATCTGCAGTCTGACGGATTCCTGAGGAACATTTTCGTTGGAGTTTTTCGATTTTTTATTTTTCTTCTCCCGATTGATTTTTGTCCAAGATGGAGTTGCCAGAGTCTTACTCAACTCCATATAAATATTTATTGGAGTGTTTTATTTTCAACTGATAAGTCGCAAATCGCGGCACGATGGGTATGTTGTTTTTCTTGCGTTAAGTGTTGTGGTATGGAGTCGATGATGTAATTGAAAATTTGAAATCAAAAAATTTGTTTTTCCTTCAATTTTTTAACACTCAGCATGTTTGAAGTGCTCACTAAATAAAATTATTTTTAAGTAAAAATTATTTTTTATTTTTTTCAAAATTATAACTTTTTTATTAAAATAAAATATAAATATTTATATAAAAAATTTTATCATGTAAAATTTTTTATATTTTTAAAATATTAAATAAATTTTATATATATTATAAAAAACATTTGAAAATATCTGAATTAAAAGCTTTTCAAACGTAATGAAATGGTCAGCCAAACAGTGCCTTAGTCATAATAATCTATATTAAAGTTTTAGAGATAAATTGATATTTTAAAATATTTAGAAGTGCTTATTGAAAAAAAAAATTAAAATATGTTTAATACATTATTTTATAAATATTTTAAAATTAAAAACTATATAGATAATCATTTCATAACCTATATTTTATCTGTATCTTTCAAATTTTAATAAATTATTTCTAAAAAATTATACATAATTTTTAAAATAGAGTTTTTCAAATAAAATTTTAAAGTATTTTAAAATATTTATCAACAATTAATAAAATAAATATAAAAATTTATTTGAAAGTTTCATTTAATGATAGAAAATCACTTCTGGATCATGCTCTATGCTCTAACTTATAACTATTCTTTAAAAACTGAAAAAACTTCCTTTTTCTTTTAATGAAAGAACTCAAGCCAGGAGATCCTCACTTCTCATTAACTCTACCGTGAAGAGTCAATTATCTAACCAAGATACAGCTAATGGAAAGTTGTTTAAGAGAGCGTTTGGTGCTTTCTTAAAAAATAATTTTCTAATTTATATATTCTTTAATATATTTTTTATAAATATTAAAAAAATATTTAAAAATTTGAAAAGTATATAAAAAATTATATTTATAAGTTTTTTTATAAATAAAAATATCTTTTTTAAAGGAATATTTCAATTTTACAAATACTAACAAACGCTTCCTAAAATAAAATAGACCAATGCTAAAGTAGCCCATATATGGACCAGCCCAAATACCAGCTAGGCAGGTTAACAAGTCCACCTATAAGTTTGCGAAAATAAATTTTATAAAACTAAAATTCAGTAAAAAATAAAATTTAATAGATAATTAAAAATAAAATTAGATTGATAATTATAATATATAAAGTAGAGTTATGTGAAAGTAAAAATATATTATAATGGTAACTCATGAAATGACTCAACTAAAAATTTGAAAATGGAAAGTGGAGTTTGGTGCAATTGAAGCATGCACTTATTGTATAGCAAATAATCTACGCCACGTTATCTTTCATACAGAAATTAACAAACAAACAACGTTGAATCCTTCATCAAGCACCATACTTGGCCTTGTAGTCTTGCCAGAGCTGATCAACACTCTTTCCAAGCAGCTGAACGAAGAAATCATCGCTGTATCCATCTTTCATCTTCGCATTCAACGCAGCAACAAACCCATCGCTCAAACTGTTGCAGTAATCCAAGAAGTAAGCAGTAACATCGTAGCCTTGGTCCCATCTATCTCCTTGCCCTGGTTTCACCCAGTGACCGTCAGCCGGCGCATAACCGGCTTTCAATCTCACGTAATCAGCAATACCTTCTATCAACCCTCCGTTAGCGTTGCCGTTTCCGTTCCATTGCCAGACGTGCGTGTCTTCATGGTAAAGAACTCCTGTGATCTCCGTCTTAACGTCGCCGGAGAAGTCTGCTATGTAAGTTGCTCTGGCATGGATTTCATCTCCAGCAGTGTACGCAACACTGCTTCCTAACTGGTAGTTGCTGTCGATGAACAAACTCACTTGCTGCACGTTCTTTCTATCGGATTCGGATTGCTGGTTGAACGTAGACCAGATGAAGGATGAAGCGTCGGAGAGGACTTGTTTGCTGTAGTCTAGACCGATTTCACGGTCGAAACGGTCACCCCCCGGCGTGCCGGCGGCGTTGTTGGTAGCGAAGAAGTCGACGGCTGTTGCTGGTGGGAGGAGTGTAGCTGTAGATGTTAGGAAGATGGTGATGAGAAGGGTTAGAAACTCCATGTCTATTTATTTTGATGTATTATGAACAGCTTTGTATTCAACTTGTAGGAACATGGCTCAAGTAGGTCTTGCTTTTATAGAGGAAGAGTGGAAGACTTTTACTTGGTTTGAATTTTATACCACGAAGAAAAGATAGCAGCCTTTAGAAGATTTTTGAATTTGCATTTTTTGTTTGTTGAATTTAATGATTTGACTCAGTAATCGTTTGACATTTTATTTCACTTGATTTTAAAAATCTTACTTTATTATATATTTTTTAATAAAATTTTTATAATATTAGATAAACTTTATATAAAAATAAAAAATATAAAAAAATCCTATATTATAAATTATTATTATTATTATTATTTTATTTTTAAAATAGAATAGAAATAATTTTTACTTTAAAAAATTTTTATTTTAAAATTACTTCCAAACGTACCTCAGAGACTCAGACGTTGGGAATTGGATTGTAGCTGTTTCCAACTTAGGAGTAGTTAGGTCGAGTTTTTTTCAACTATTTTATTTTTAAAATTTTTTATTATTTTAAATAGTATAAATAAATTACAGATCACATAATGTTATATATGCTAAAATATTTTTTTTAAATAAATAAATAAATTTATTTTTAAAGAATTCATAATAATATTTTTTTAAAAAAATTATTTATTTAAACATTTTTAAAATAACTCCTTACGGAAATATACAGTGTGTTCCCATAACTAATTTTTCATAAAAAATTTCTTTTAATAATTTTTTATATTTTAAAAATTATTTATTCCTGAAAACTTACTTTTAAAAAAAAAGTTTCTGCATATAAAAAAAATACAGTCAAACAGCTTCAGAAAGTGTTGCTGTATAGGAAGAGTGGAAAACTTTGAAGTCAATGTGGAACTTTCCAATTTTTCTTCGTTTGCTTTTATTTTGGTGATACTTGGACCACAAGAAAATAAAGCAGCCTACAAGCAGGGGTGGCAATATACCAAAAAATTCAATTCGAAATCGACATATTTAATTAAGGTTATGGTTGAAAAAATATGATCCGTATAAATATATGAGTTGGGTTAGGATTGAACGAATTTGATCCGATTATTAAATAGGTCGACCCGTGTTAACCCGAAATTGATCCATCAATCCGAAATATTACCTTTTGGAAGAACAATTTTTAATTTTTTTTTATCATATAATAAAATATTGGCAATAAAAATAATCAATAATAGTTATTTACAAACTATTAAATTATATTATATTTATAATTAATTTTTTATTTTTATACCTTAGTAAAATAGTGTAAGATGAAAATTATAATATTATCGAAAGTATTATTATTTAGATATTTAATGACGAATTTAGATTTCGTATAAAGATTTTTATGAAAATTTTGTTAGATACATATATTTATTAAAATTTTTATCGAAATTATTAATATGTATTTATAATCATAAATTTCAGCTGTTATCATATTTTTAAAAAATAAAAAAATATAGTTTTTTATATTATAAGAATCGATGAAGATATTAAGGAATACATATTTTATCGGACATAATTATATCTTGTCAGTAAAAATATCGTCCACTTTCATTCGAACTGATCTTATAATTTCACTGAAGTTTAAAATATATAATTAACAATTAATAATTTTAATTATTAAATAGGTCGACCCGAATTTAATCCGGTTATTAATAAGTTGGGTTAGGATTGACAATTTTGACCCGTATAAATTTATGAGTTGGATTAGGATTGAATAAATTTGACCCGATTATTAAATAGGTCGATTCGAAACTGACCCACTAACTCATATTGCCATCCCTACCTACAAAGACTAAAATTTAAAATTTTCTTAATTTCACTCAAAATTCATCCGAACGAAAAATATCTTTTTTATCAATTCAATATCATTCTGACGAGTTAGATCTTGTAACTAGATAGTTTATTTGAGTTTTAATTTGATGCTTCTACGTTATAAAAATAATTATATGATACTTTTGCAGTCATATTTCTATGTATTTATTGTTTGTGACGAAAATAATATATTTACATAAATGATTCAAAAATATTTTTTATAAAAAAATGACTTTTTATATTTTTCATTTAACATGAATTTTTATATCAACTATTATAAATTCATTTCATAACAAAATAATTTTTAATAATTTATTTCTTAATAAACTCACTTCTAACCAAATAACACGCCCCTAAGCACTTATTGCAGTGAAAAAATTCGATATCTCGAGTAAAAATAAGTTTAAAATATTAAATTAAAAATTAAAATTTAATAAAAATAAACTTTATATTAATAATAAATTTTTAAATTAAATTTTTAAAAAATGATAGAAAAAATATATTATAATATTTATTTTATATTAAAAATAAAATTAAATGATAGATAAACAGGGACTTAATAAAAAATAAAGTCAATTCAAATATGAATAATCTTTAAAGTGCGTTTGTATGAGCATTTTATCGACGTTTTTTTTAAATTTTTAATTCTATATTTTTCAATACATATTTTATAAATATTTAGAAAATTTATTTAAAAATTTAAAGTATAAAAATTTTTATATAATGAAATCTTTTTATTACATATTTGTTATTATTTTTTAAAATAAAAATAATATTTTTTTTTAAAATAAAATATTTTTATCTTAAACAAAATTTATTTTATAAAGACTCGCGAATGTCTAATGCTTTTCATTTACGGCCCAGGATCAGCCGATGCAAGGCCTATGAATCTAGCCCGGCCCATAAGCGGAGTTTTCGCTTTCGTCGTTTTATTAATAAACCGAGCAAGAAGAATCAAAATTAATTGGCGCGAAATATTATTTTATATTTATCCTCTCTATATCTATCTATCTAAATTTATCTAAGAGACAACGACAATGAATTCATTTCATTCGAATTGAACAGTGCGAACAGTTAGTTAAAATCTAAGATCTAAATCCATGGATCTCGCTCTATGTTCTTCTAAATCTCTTCTATCAATCCAATCTCCCAACACCGCCGTCCGCCGTAGTAGTAGCTGCAGCAGCAATGGCTTCTCGCGATTAGGTGCCGCACTGATTCTTCGTAGTGGAGCCCGATTCGCCGGTGGTGGAGCTAGATTTAAGTGTTCGTTAGCTGGCGGCAGCGCTGCTGCGATGGCGCACGATGCTGCTTCTGCTGGGCTAGTGCTTGCTGGGGCGTATGGCCTTGTGCGCACCTTCAAGAAGCTTACTGATAGACATATCATCGATAAGGTAATATACGTGATTTTTAGGAACTCGTTTTTCGCTAACATTCGAGTTAGTTTGGTTAACGAAGTTCGATAAGTAGTAGTAATAAGTTTATGGCTAGTTTCTTCGTGAATTTATTGTTTGCAACTTCCAGTGATGAGCTTGAATTCATTTTGATGCTGGAGAATAGAATGTGTAGTAATTTATGTTTGCGGATAGAAATTGTGTTGATTTGATTGCATATGCTTCATTATAAGCATGCTTTGCACTTTGGCTTAACAGTTGATTTATGGCATTTTGTTGAAGTTAGACTCTTGGCCTGGTGAATCAGTATTTAGTAATTCTTAAAAGCTCTTTATTTATTTATTTATTTTATTCTTAGAAGTTGGCTTTGTTAATACCAAGCTAACACTTCCAGTTGATTTGTGGTGTTCATAATTAAAGCTGAAGCTGATGTTTCCTTGAGAACTGAGCTTGCTTTTATAGAACCAGACAAACTGGGGAAGCCTTGTTCCCTTTATATATCTCCAGTGCAGCAATATGGACTGTTCACAGAATTTGTTAAATATAATCAACAACATAAAAATCCTGCTGATGAAACTTGTTCTGTGTGTGTAATTTCTCATTCAAATTCAGGGATGATACTGTTATATGTAATGCTTGAGAAGCATATGCTATAGGCAAGACCTTTGTTATTCTCAATGGAAGAATGCTCCTTACTCTTTGTAGGAGATGCTTGTGCTGTTTTGTTGCTTTAGAGCAAATTTTCGAGTTTTATGTTTTATATAGTTTAGCCTTGCACGACTGCTTACTAGCTTCTTATTTTTTTAATAGAACTTGAGTAGAAAGATTGTCCATGTTTTATCCGGACTGCTCTTCATGTCATCCTGGCCATTGTTCAGGTATTCTTATCTCCTTACGTATTGTTTCATTCTTAGTGTTTGTAGTTACTCTTAGTCACCCCCTTGTTTCAGCTTCTAATATGAATTCAACATTGCTTGCAGTCCATCAGCAGAGGCTCGATTTTTCGCGGCAGTTGTTCCTCTTGTAAATTGTGTGAGGCTTATAATCTATGGCCTTTCTCTTGTTAAAGACGAGGATCTGATAAAATCAGTTACTCGAGAAGGAAAACCTGAGTATATTTCACCTAATTTTTCCACTCTTGCTCTCCTTGCAATAGGGAAAAATTAAAAGGAATATTAGAGCATTACTTCTTTTTTGTGGGCAGGGAATTGCTCAGGGGTCCTTTGTATTACGTTTTGGTGTTGGTGTTTTGTGCTGTGGTTTTTTGGCGAGAGTCTCCTATTGGGGTCGTGTCAGTAGCTACAATGAGCGGTGGAGATGGTAAATTCCGTTCAACTTCCATAAGAACCATGTACCATTTGCTTTCTTCTGACTAAATATACACAGGATTTGCTGATATTCTTGGAAGGAGATTTGGAACAGTGAAGCTTCCTTACAATAAGAGGAAGAGCTGGATCGGAAGCATTTCCATGTATACATTTGGCTTCCTTTTCTCCATTGGGTATGACGTTTTGCTTTTAGAAATTTTCATTCTTGTTTCTAAAATTCTAATAAGTCCTAATAGTTTCTTCTGCTATGTTTTTCTTGTAGGATGCTTTACTACTTTTCATGTTTCGGGCTTATCCATATGGACTGGAGTCAAGCAGTCCAGAAAGTTGCTCTCATTTCATTGGTAGCTACAATGGTGGAATCTCTACCAATAACGGATTCTCTAGATGATAACTTAGCAGTTCCCTTGTCAAGTATGTTCACAGCCTTTCTGGTTTTCCGCAGATGATCTCAAGATCGAGTTGATTTTTCCATCTGTCTTCTCATAGTTGTACTATGTAGTATGTACACAGCTCTCCGGATCGTCGGTGATTCATATTATTGTGTTAAATTTAAACTCTGAGTGGCTGCATCTGACTGGAGAAACACTCCGACCATTTTTGAACAAGTCATTCGTGAGTGGTTATCATTGCTCTCGGTACACGAGTATATTGCATTAGCCTGTACAGAGGATTCAGCAATGGCTTTTTTTTTGTGAACATTCTTCAGATGTTGTAGAAACTAAGTATGGGGAGTTTTTGTACGGAGTTCTGAGTGCATGCTTTTACATCCTTCACCACATTCGTAGTAGCATTACACTCCTAAGTCTATCGATTTGTTATACTAGAAAATAGACGTAAAGATCTAAGTCTCACTATATACCAGAATTACAAATTTAAATGCTATACATCACATCTAACTTTCCTTTCTAGTAATGCTGTATACTTGGTATTCCATTTTAGTCATAATAAGATATCAGTATAAAAGATAGTGAAATAATTTTCAGTACAGATAACTGATTAATCAAAGCAATATTAATAGAACGCAAAATACTATTAAAAATTGTAAAAAATAATTGCGAGACTAAAATGTGTTTCAAATGTCCGAAATTTTTAGTTCTTTTTGTCAGATTGGAGTTCCAGTTAATTCATATGTTTTAATGTGTTATAGCACTTATAGGAACTTAGACTTCTAAATAGAATTGAAATATATAAATTTCAATTTCAACCCATTCAAACAAATAATTGAAACGTAAAAATTGAACTCTATTTTTAACTCATTTTATAAGAAACTTTATTTTTTATTTTTTATTTTCGCAAAATTTAGTTACGTGTATTTAAAACAAGCTCTAACTCTTACTCTAGTCTGATCATGCTATTAAGACTTGGTCAACTAGAGAAAATTAACTAATACCAGTCAATTATCATTTATTTATTTATTTTTAGATCATATTTAGTGCTACAAATTAGAATGTGAGTGCTATATAATAAAAATAAGAACACTGCGTTACATTTTACATTTAGCGTGTTTATCAAAAGTAAGTTTTATAAAATAAAATATGTAAAAATGAATTTATTAAAAATGGGTAGAGCAGTGAAAGTCGTCCATTTTAAAACAAATTAAAGTAGAATAATGGGATCTAAATTAATTTGATGAGAAAAAATAAGTTTCGACGTCCTTAGTTCTTACCATTCAACGTGGGCTTCCATTCCAGCCTATTTACTGCAGTGGGCTTCACAAATTCTGGCCAGACAGGGCCAGCCCCGATAGGAAGATAAAAAATGAACGAAAAAGAAAATCTGCAGACATAAGAGAAGAAGCAGAGAGTCACCAGCAAACAAAATCTAATCCAAAAACCGAAAGCAACGATCACGACCAACGGCAGCATGCCGGCAGCAGCAGCAGCAGCAGTGATGGGAACGAGAGCTGGAAGCGGCGGAGTGGTTGCCTGCAGTAGGGCAGGAGGACCGTGCGCTTCCGCCTTGCGCGCGTTCCTCGTTCGTCGCCATTTCAGTAGCAGAGCTGGTACTGTCAGATGCTCGTCTTCGGTTTCGTCTCCTGCACCTTCGGTCTCTACTGCCACATCTTACGGTACTGAATCAATAAGTCACATCTTTTTTTCATTTCGCGCGCATTTCCGAACAGCTTGTGGCTGTGTTGTGTTGTTTACACAAGTTGCAAACTAAGCTCGGTTCGTGTATATTGGTTAATGGAGTTGAATATTGCGATTTTCAAACATGTTGTGGGATGGGTGTTGTTTCTATGAACGAATGTTGGACTACGTTTAAGGAGTGCATTGGATAATATTTAGTATTGGGGTCAAATCAATTGTCTTGCACTGTTTTTTTGTTCCCTCTCAAAATTGCAGCAAACACTTACCTTTTAGTTAACGAATTCTCCCTTGCACTTATAATACCAACTTGCAAAAGGAATTTCAATCAATTTCCTTGTACAATGACCTTTTTGTAGCAAAAGTAAAGTATATTTCTTTTAAGTACATTATGCTTATGTCTACAGTTAAGATGGTCAGCAAAATTCTTTACAATTTGCAATGCAGATCATGTTTTTTTCATCGAAGATGTTGCTGTCACAAGACCACCTGAACACCTATCTTCTTTGCTGAATGTGCTTCAAACTAGAGGTAAGAATCAAATGCTAAATTATTGCTCTAATTTTTTTCCTCTCTTTTTTTGTTTAGGTCTTAGCTTATTGATCTTGAGCATGAGTTAACAAGTTTACAGCAAATGATTTTTATTTGTATGAGTGAACGAAATTATAATATTGAGGTAGTCACTTTTATAGCATATATCATGCAGGATAGTAGGTAGCATTAGGTGATTCTTGTCATGAAGAGTAGTTCTGGTTCAACTGTTAAGCTTAAGATTAGGATTCATCCTGGAGCAATTCTTTGGTCTCTTTCTTGTAAGCATTATTTTGATAGCTAATTCTTTCTAACAGGTGAAACTGTTATATCTCCTGCTGCAAAGGAAGGTCTGCTTCCCCTTATCATTCCTCTAGCCGAAAGACCATCAGGTTACCTGCTTCATTATCTTTTTTACATATTGGTTAGAATAACAATGTCGAGTGCATGTTGTTTATAATGTTCGAGTACCCAATGTTAGTGATTCTTTTCTGAAACGTTGGCAGGTTCTCTGACTTCTCTACTCCGTTGGCCAACAGCTCCACCTGGGTAAATTTCTGCTACTAATTTTTCAATCAATAAACTTTTCTATATAGTATACAAATTGATCTATTAGTTATATATGCCAATTTATTCTTTGAATTGGATACTTTGGCTTATTTCTGCATGGGTATTCTCGTAGGATGGACATGCCTGTTGTTGAAGTTCATAAGCATGGAGTTTGGCTTTTGGCGAAGAATGTAAGAATACTAGGCAAAAGATACCATGATTTATTGATAGGATGAGATAGTTGCATTAACTCTAGTCGTCGTTATGTGAAAAAGGCTGAAGTAAATTATGTTCATGCACCATACTCTTTTTGTCCCAAAGGAAACTTACAGCTTAAGGTCACACTAACTAGTAACAGTTATTTAATGCAATTTTGTGTATTGTTCTTTTTGTATTAGTTTGAACTAGTATAGGCAAGACTTTGCTTTGTCATACTTGATTTACCTTTCTAGGTTGATCAATATATTCATAGAATTCTGGTTGAGGAAGATGCACAAAGTTCAGATGGAAGCTTTGACCAGCTATTTGAAGCTTCTTCTGAGGCTGGCAGGAAACTTTACAGAAAGGGTGACCTTAAGGAGTCAGAAATTTCTAATATTGATACCTATATATTGAAGAAGGTAAATGACCTCAAAGACATGTCAATAACCTGCAAGATCTGAACTTGATAGTCTTTTATTTATTTATTTATTATTTATTATTTTTGTTGTCTTTCTAGGTGGGCCTGTTTCCAGATGTTATAGAGCGGAAAGTAGGACGACATTTGGAGAAAGGTGACCAGGTGCCATCCAGTGCTTTCTATTTTAAGCTCTATTATGCAATCAATAAGGTTTATCCAATGTTATAAGCTTGTCATTTGAAGGTTGCGGCTCTTGTTACTGGAGAGTTCTATACAAGGAACCACTTCCCTGGTTTTGGCCGGCCTTTTGTGTTTAATGCAGAGATTCTACTGAAGTTAGTAAAAGTCCTAACTCAAAGATGTTTCTTGCTATTATTCAGAGAGTATGCTCTTATCATTATGATGGCTTATTGAGCTAGTAAAACTGTTGCTTTTTGGTTAAATCTTACCAGGGTTGGGCGTAAAAATGAGGCTAAAGATGCTGCCAGAGGAGCACTTAAGTCACCTTGGTGGACTCTGGGCTGTAGATACCAAGTATGAAAGTCAACCTTATTGCCAGGATTTACCATAGTGGCTTCTATGTTGTCACTTCGATCAATTAAACTATTTCTGCCTCTCCTAAGCAGGAAGTTGCTGAGGTTGCGCAGTGGGAAGATGAGCAAATCGAGTATATAAAGGAGAAGGTAACTGAAGAGGGTAGGCAAGAAGACCTTAAAAAAGGAAAAGAACCTGCCCAGGTAAACATTCATAGGGTTTTTAAGTTTTCATGGTTCAGAGTAGGTGATATATAGAAGGTTCTTGATCCATATAAATAATCTATGTAATGTATTCTAAAAGATAGATGCTTTTTGCGTGCTTAGGTGGCTCTTGATGAGGCTGCATTTTTGTTGGATTTAGCTTCTATTGATGGAACCTGGGACGAAAGTTTAGTTCGAGTAGCTCAATGTTATGAGGAAGCTGGTCTTTCTGATATGTCCAAATTCATTCTGTTCAAAGACTGATAATTACTTTCACAGAAGCAGGACAACTTTTAACCAGCCAGCTGTTGTATAACTCCATCTACTTCAGGCGAGAAAATCTTCAACAGAGTAATCATTGGCGCATTTCTACAGTTACCTGGCTAGCATGCATCATAGTGAAAGTTATAACTTCGAAGATATTTTAAAAGGAAATTTTTATCAAATGAAAGATATTTTATAAATTTTTAGAAAACAAATTTTTTAGTTTACGTAAAAAATAATAATAATAAATAATAAAAATTTTATTATATAAAATTTTTTATAAAATATTTATTGAAAATTGTAAAATAAATAGTTAGAGTGTAAAAGAATTGAAAAGTTTAATCAAACTGTCTATACAATCAATAAAGACTTTAGGCGAGATTTAGTTTGTGTCTGAGTTTTGTGAAAATTGAATTTAGTAAAAAATAAATTAAAGATGGTTACGTGAGTTTGTAGAAAGAAAATTGATCTTCCAAGTTTTCTGTTTAATTTATTCATCCGGAATGTGATATGCATTGAAAACCAGATCTCAATACACTGCGGAAGCTACTGTTTTGTTCTACTATATTGACTTGATACATCAATAAATAAATTGCCAATGTCTGTGGTTCTAACTTAATCTGATTTGACTATAGTACCTTTATGTATTTCATATATATTATGTGTACACATATTTTGGAGGAATAAGAAAATATACCTGTATTTCTTTATGGTATCAAGAGCAGAAAATATACCCTAGCTGCGCCGCGCCGCGCCGCCGGCACTACCTCACCGAATTCCGACCTCCCACCAGACCAGACTAGACTCAACCTCACCGGCACTGTCGCCGTTATCAGCAACGAAGATCCCCTACGTCGTCTTCGGGTCTGCCATCGCCGCCGTAGCCATTGATCAGCCATACCTGATCGGCCGACTCCCTCGCAGATCCAACGCCGGAACAATTGGAGATTTGATCTCCCGATCCCCCTTGGCAGAACCATCTCCTCCGATCTTCCTCTTTGTCGGTCTGATCTCCACCGGTCAGAACCAGATCTCCTATGCCGTCTTCGTCGGGCAGAACCAGATCCTGCCCTCGGCTCTTCACAGCGAACCTAGAGGACTCCACCGCAGGTATTGATTCAAACTCTGTTCTAGAGGACAGATCCTGCCCTTGGCTTTGTTCTAGAGGACTTCACCGCAGGCATTGACTCAAACTCTGTTCTAGCGAACCTAGAGGACTTCGCAGCGAACCAGATCCTGCCCTCGGCTCATTCATTCAACAATTGCAAATGGTACAGCAGGATATTACCTCTGTTCTAGAAGACTTCACCGTCCGAATGTCACATGCATTGACTCAAACTCAAATCCAAAATCCAAACACAAACTATGATATGCCTTCCGGACAGATTAGCATCAAATTAGATGGCACCAATTATGCTTTATGGTTTCAAGTTGCTGAGATGTATATATTCTCTAAAGACAAATTAGAATATATTAATAGAGATCTTCCACAGCCTTTATCTACCGATCCAACATTCAGAAAATGGAGGACTAAAAATTCAACTGTAAAAAGATGGTTGATCAACTCGATGGAATCTAGTCTGATTGGTAATTTCATTCGATTTCCTACAGCCAAAGCAGTATGGGATGCAATTGCTACAATTTATTTTGATGGTACTGACACTTCTCAAGTGTATGACCTTAAAAGATGAGTGAGTCAAACAAGACAGACTGGAGGATCTATTGAAGCTTATTACAATACTTTACAGGGCTTGTGGCGGGAGATTGATTTTCGACGTCCTAATCCAATGGAGTGTGATGTAGATATACAAAAGTATAACCTTATACTACAGAAGGATAGGGTCTACACATTTCTTGACGGATTGGATGATCGTCTTGATAAAGTCCAAAGTGACGTGCTTCAAATTCGACCATTTTCAACAGTGGAGCAGGCATATGCACATGTTAGAAGAGAAGACTCAAGACAAGCTGTTATGATGACGGGAACAGAAGCTCCAACTGGCGCGGTTATGGTGTCTAAGGTGGATCTAAATCACCTATACTTCAAATGACACCTACGAGTAATATGCCCCAGACTGGGCCTATTGTAGGAAAGCCAAGTGGTATTTCAAGAACCAAAACACAGCCGGAAGGAGGCTGCACACATTGTGGGAAGACAAAACATATCCGTGACAATTGTTTTAAATTACATGGGTACCCAGACTGGTGGAACGAGTTCAAAGCAAAAAAGCAACGTGATACTGTTGCTAATAGTAGTACCGGTCGAGTTGCTATGGTAACTACAGAATCTCAACTATCATTCATCTCACAGGTTGACCCTCCAAGCACCTTGAATTCTAATACCTCGTCCACTACCAAAGACCCAGGTACATGCAATCACACTTTTCTTGGCCCTACTACTCACAATGACTATCAGGGATGGATAGTTGACTTGGGAGCAACTGATCATATGACATATGACTCTCGTGATCTCATCAAAACTACTAAGCCAAGACGAAACTGCATCTCTAGTGCTAATGGAGTTCTATCTCCAGTCACAGGAGCCGGAACTGTAGCTATATCGCCCTCTCTCTCATTACCCAACACATTACTTGTTCCATCTCTTTCTAATAAATTATTATCTGTGGGACAATTTACTGAGGAGTTGAATTATTGTGTACTAATGTATCCCCAATTTTGCCTCTTCAGAATATTCTCAGCAAGGAGATTATTGGTCATGGTACTAAAAGAGGGGGGTTGTATTATGTTGATGATTTCAGTCTTGGCAAAGCATATCACATGCAACATTCATCAGCAGGAAAATCAGAGCAAATTTGGCTGTGGCATCGTCGGTTGGGCCATCTTTTCTTTAGCTATTTGAAATTTCTACTACCACATTTTTTTTTTTCAAATGTGAATGATTCAAACTTTAAATGCAATGCTTGCATCTTAGCTAAGAGTCATCGTACTTTTTATCCTCTGAGCTCAAGTAGGAGCACGATTCTTTTTGCTATAATTCATTCTGATATTTGAGGACCTGCACCTGTGCACACTTCTTCTGGATTTCGTTGGTTTGTGACTTTTATTGATGATTGTACCCGCATGATCTGGCTTTATTTACTTAAGCATAAGCATGATGTGTTTGAGATATTTCGGTACTTTCATCGTATGGTTCAGACTCAGTTTTCTGCCAAGATTCAGATTCTTCGCTCCGATAATGGAGGGGAATATGTTAATAGTGATTTTCATAATTATTTTCAGAAGTTTGGCATCATTCATGAAACAACATGTCCCCAAACACCACAACAAAATGGTGTTGCAGAAAGAAAGAACAAGCATATTTTAGAAACTACAAGAGCTATTATGTTCGGAGCACATGTCCCTCAACAGTATTGGGGAGATGCAGTTGTTTTTTCACTGTCTACTTACTAAATCGTATGCCTTCTAGAGTACTTGATTTTAAAACTCCATTCCAAGCTTTGTCTCATCATGTTTCATTACCATCGATCTTGATGCTTTCGCCTCGTGTTTTTGGATGTGTTGTATTTGTGCACTTACATAAAAATCAACGGACTAAACTTGATCCGTGTGCTGTTCGCTGTATCTTTCTGGGATATGCTACACATCAAAAAGGATATAGATGCTATCACCCTCCCACGAAACGCACCTATATCACAATGGATGTTACTTTCTTGGAGTGTGATATGTATTTTTCTTCTACGATATCCACTTCTCCTCTTCAGAGGAAGACACAATATGAAGAGCAGAATTGGAACATGTGGCCAGGATTCGAAGATGATATTATCTCGACAGCAATTGTACCTACTCCACAAATTGTGCAAGAAACAGAACAAAAAGAAGGAGATAACTGCAATGATGTAGCTCAACCTGAAAACCCCCCTCATTCTTCACTATTAGAAGAAAGCCCCTCTCATCTCTTAGTACAAGAAGACCAGTCTCCAGAGAATATCCTCGAGGTAAGTTCTCCTCCTACTTCATCTTCTGATCGCATGATGGATATTTCTACTGGTTACAAATTATCTTTCAGGCAGAATCGGGGTGTTCCTCCAGATAGGTATTCACCAGATTTTGAGGGAAAGAAATCAAAATATCACATTGCTAATTATGTCTCTTCTAAGAAGTTATCGGAACGAGTAAAGATCTTTGTTAAACACCTATCCACCTGCAAGGTTCCAAATGGAGTACAAGAAGCATTGAAGGATTCTAGATGGACTCGGGCAACACAGGAGGAGATGAAAGCACTACAGAAGAATGAGATGTGGACTCTTGTTCAATTACCAGAGGGAAAGAAACCAGTGGGATGCAAATGGGTATTCTTAATTAAACACAAAGCAGACGGATCCATTGAAAGATACAAAGCCAGACTTGTGGCAAAAGGATATACACAGACATACAGTGTAGATTATCAGGAAACATTCTCACCTGTGGCCAAATTAAATACGGTCAGAGTTTTACTATCTCTTGTTGCAAATTTAAATTGGCCATTACATGAATTTGATGTAAAGAATGCGTTTCTCCATGATGACCTTAAGGAAGAAGTATATATGAAGATTCCACCAGAATATATTGTATCTTCTCAGACTGGAATAGTGTGTAAACTACAGAAGGCACTATACGGATTAAAGCAATCTCCCCGTGCATGGTTCGGACGATTCAGTATGGCAATGGAATAGAGTGGATTCAAGCAAAGCAATTCCGATCATATACTATTTTTTAAAACATTGACACGGGAAGGTAACATCTTTAATAATTTATGTTGATGATATGATAATAACAGCAGATGATGTGGAGGAAATGTCTACACTACAAAAGTATTTAGCCACTGAGTTTGAAATGAAGGACTTAGGAGGGCTAAAATATTTTTTGGGTATTGAAGTGGCTCGATCAAAAAAAGGTATCTTCTTATCTCAAAGAAAGTATGTGCTGGACCTATTATCTGAAATAGGTATGCTCGATTGTAAACCAGCTGACACTCCAATTATTCAGAATCACAATTTAGGAGAGTATCCGGATTATGTGCCCACCGACAAGGAGAGATATCAAAGGTTAGTTGGAAAATTAATTTACTTATCATACACACGACCTGATATTGCCTACGCAGTAAGTATGGTAAGTCAATTCATGCATTGTCCTAGCGAAGATCATATGAATGCAGTGGTTAGAATTCTTCGCTATTTGGGATCTGCTCCAGGAAAAGGCCTTATGTTCTTAAGAAATAATCATTTTGAAATTGAAGGATATACAGATGCTAATTGGGCAGGAAGTATTACCGACAGAAAATCTACATCAGGCTATTTTATCTTTGTAGGAGAAAATTTGGTCATTTGGAGAAGTAAGAAACAAAAAGTAGTTGCATTATCCAGTGCAGAAGCTGAATTTAGAGGGATGACCAAAGGTTTATGTGAATTGCTGTGGTTGAAGAAGCTGCTTACAGAAATTGGCTATCCACCAACTTCTGTGATGAAGCTATTTTGTGATAATAAAGCAGCCATTAATATTACTCATAATCCAGTACAACATGATCGAACCAAACATGTTGAGGTAGATCGTCATTTTATCAAACAGAAATTAGAGGATAAGACGATTCAGTTTCCATTTGTGAAATCTGAAGACCAACTGGCTGATGTACTTACAAAGGCCATCTCTAGTAAGATATTTTTCAACTCACTTGACAAGTTGGGCATGAGAGATATCTATGCACCAATTTGAAGGGGAGTGTTGAAGTGAGTTGATTTGATTATAATACCCTTATGTATTTTATATATATTATGTGTACACATTTTTGGAGGAATAAGAAAATATACCTGTATTTCTTCAATAAGTATCCACGTTCTTTCAGAATCTCAGCTCCAACTCTAATAATCTAATTGTTGAGTTAATTGATATTTGTAAGAAATTTAGAGACTATAGAAAAGAAGTGCTTCTAAAAATCACTTATGAGGTGCTTTGGAGAAGCGTTTCTAAAATTTATTATATGTATATATAATAAATTTTATTATTTTTATATTAAAAAATCAAATTTAATTATAAAATATCTATAATAAATTTTCATAAATTTATTTTAAATACTACTAAATGTCTCCAAACTCATTTATTTGTCAAGAGATTTTCGTTTTTACTGAATAGGACTATTCAGTTCAGTTTATCAAAAAAATAATTTTTTAATTTTTAATTTTATATTTTTTAATAGATATTTTATAAATATTAAAAAATTTATTTAAAAAATTAAGAAAAATTTTACGTAATAAATCTTTTTATTATATATTTTATTTTTTATAAAGATAAAAAAGTAAAATTTATTTTTAAAAATAATAAAAATATTTTTTCTTTAAAAAAAAATTATTTCAAAAATACTTACGTACGTTTCCTTAATATTTTTATCGATATATAACAAAGATAAGGGTGATTACTATAATGATCCATATAAAAGAACTGCCGAAAGTCGAAACTACAGTTATGTATGGACGCATGATCAATGATGAAATAAAAAAATCATATAAAACAAGTGTTCCTACGCTTGAAAACGAGCAATTTGCATAAATTTTTTTCATTCTTTATGAATTGAAGGGGTGATGTAGCAGAGCATTCTCAACAGATGTCAGGACATCTGGTATTCATTCGGCCTTAAATGAGTATGTGCCAACTTTATGGTTCCTTCTCCCCTTTCAATTGAGTTAGAATTGAATTCTGTGAGGTTAAATGAATCGAGTGTTTAATAGTGCTTACCAAAAAAAAAATCTTAAAAAAAAATTTGTTTAAGAGTGGATGAACGTGAAGTAAAGACGTGTGCTTTCTACCAGCTGCAACAGGTTGAAATCCACCAAGACAGTGCAGCTACCGTGAAAACAAAGCGACAACCAACCCACTCGCTATCAATGACTGTTGACGAGCGGTAACCACAGCAGATCACATAAGAAACCAAATGAGTGTAAGATTTTTCTCAAACATTGATCGAAGTATTTCTCCTCGATTTAAGATACAGAAATTTCATATAATCTCGTACGTGATAATCGTTCATACGCAACTTTTTAATTGTTTATATATATATATATAACGTACATAGATGATTACAGAAGAAAGAACAGAATGAGTCACTCAACAAGTAGGGTTGGTAGATTGAAAACATAATAAAATCTACTTAAAAAACATTTTTTTTGGGGTAATTAATTAAGACAGACGGCGGCAAATGGTGATTCCATCTCCAACGGGAAGCTGGCAAATCTCAATACGGGGATCGGCGGCGAGGGCTTTGTTGAGCTCGAGAACGAAGGGCAGGTAATACCTTACGTATTTACGCAAAGGTGCGTCCGGCGGGGCGACCATTGCTCCGTTCCACAAAGTGTTATCGTATCCAATTACACCTCCTACCTTCACAAGCTCGATCAATCTCTTGTGGTAGTTCAAGTAGTTGTCCTTGTCGGCGTCAACAAACACAAAGTCAAAGAACCCTTTGTTCTTCTCCTGTTAATTCCTTGTAATTAGTTAATTAGATCACCTAATGACTGTAAGAATTAATTAATGAGAAACAAATTTCTTTCTTTTTTTAATTTTATTTCATATGATTGATGAAAAGAAAATAATGATAAAGCTTACATCTTTAAGCATCTCGTCGAGAACAGGCAACGCAGGTCCTTCGCGGAAGTCAATCTTGTGCGCGACACCGGCCTTCTCGATCGCCGGTAACCCGAGATCGTAGTTCTCCCTATTGATGTCCATGGCAATTATCTGATCATAATTAATAAAAATGTTTCAAAAATACTTAAATTACGGTCTTGTTTAATTAATCGGTCACGTAAGTATAGTAATTAAGATACCTTGCCGTCTTCAGGGATAGCAAGGGCAGTGGCAAGGAGGGAGTAGCCGGTATAGACACCGATTTCCATCGTGTTTTTTGCGCCGATGAGCTTGAGTAGTAAACTGAGGAACTGACCTTCGTCGGCGGATGTCGACATAATATTCCTACAGTACAAATACGTATCGTAACAAATTATTATGTAACGTACGTATATGTATCAAATAAAGGAATTGTAACAAGTTATTTACCATGGGTGCTTAGCAGTGATATCTCTAAGCTCCTTCATGGGCTCAGGCTCTCTAGGGTACACACTGGTTTCCAGTATGTACTGCAACACAACAGTAGAAGAAATAAGGAATCATATATAATTGAGAAATAAGTAACTGTATTTATTGTGGATGAAATTTTTTGCTTACCTGATAGAGAGCATCGTTCATGAGAAGACTCTTGTGGCCAACTTCTTGGTGTCTAGAAACCTGCGATCCGCCATTATTGTTCTCCTCTGCTTTCTTCTCCGCTCCGTTATTGCTTACCACTGTTGCCATATATTGCTTCTGTATGAAATAAACCTCTTCTTCTTCTTCTTTCAGTTTTCGAGTAATCGAAACCAAGAAAGGTTAATACTGATGAGCGGTGAAGATCTTTTCTTCTTCGTCTTCCTTCTTCACCTGAGTTTGAAGATGTTGTAGTAGTAGTGCTTAAATAGTTGTGATGGAGTCGCAGTTTGTTGAGGGCAATGATGGAATTTACTATTAATTATTTCCATATTATATTTTTATTTGGTTGGGGTTTCGCGAGGTGCACGTAGAAAGAGTTTCGGGTTCGGATTTTAGTTGGGGTATGGATTCGGGTTTGGGTTTGGGCCCACGAAGGAGGAGTGGAGTTGGTGAGAGGATCGTTGAGTGCTGGGGGCTTTTCGGCTGGTCTAGAATGGAACTGTGGGTCCCACACACCAACCACGCACTCCGCTTTCCTGGAAACGTACTCCACGATTTTTTGCCCTTTTTTTTTCTCCAGTATAAAAATGGAATACATGTTAAAACATGTTGAGGGCATGTGTTACTTGATTTGAAGGTAGAGTTTTCAAAAGCAAGTTATTTAAAAGATAATAAGTAAAAATGAATTTGAATTTTGTATTTTATTAATTAAAAATAAGTTTTAAAATAAAAATTTTAATGTGAAAACATAATTATTGTGATACAACTTAAATATCTAAAAAAATCAAGTAGAACTACAGCTAAAAAAGTAAACTAAAATTCTCAACTTGCATGTCTTTTGTTATTTATACTTGCAACAGTTATAATTAAATAAACTACACCAACTCTTCCACTTAGAAGTACTACTATAATTGAATTCAAATACTAGACCCCGTTCGAATTCCATTTCTTCGACATTATTTTTTAATTTTTTAATATATATTTTATAAATATTTAAAAAATTAGTTTAAAATTCAAAATTATAAATTTTTTTAATTTTTTTATTATATATTTTTATTATTTTTTTTAAAATAAAAATATTTTCTATTTTATAAAAATTTTATTTTATAATTACTTTCAAAACGCATCCTAAAAATTTTCTAATAGACTAAAAATTTTGTTTTTTTTTAAAAATTTGCGTTTGAAAAAGTCATTATTTATTTTTTTTTTTTTTTTTTTTTATTTTACGTTTTTCAATACATATTTTGAAAATATATAAAAAATTTATTTAAAAATTTAGAAAGTGTAGAAAAATTTTACGGAATAAGATCTTTTTATTGCATATTTTTATTATTTTTTGAAAGTAAAAAAAATATAGCTCATTTTTAAAAAAAATAAAAATATTTTTTATTTTAAAAAAGTTTTATTTCATAAGCACTCTCAAACGCCTTCTAAAACACCTAAATGACAAAAGATCTATTTGGCGCCCGAGCATCTTTGTATGCACCCGGGTGCACCAAAGTCATCGTTTAAAAGATGATCCGGAACAGCTTTGGTGCCAATGACACTATTTCAATAGTGTTTTGGCACCCATTGCTTAACCGAGTGCAGTACTGCCATGCACTATCTTGGTTGTCCTCGAGGTATGCACCTAGGACACTTCCTTCGGTCGGTTGCCGACCGACAGCTCCGGTGAGACATGGTCCTAACTTCTTCTCTTATATTTCCAAGTTATTCTCTGTTTCTTTTTTACTGCTGTCCGCCGTATCATATTGGAAGTAAAAAATTTTCCGTGAAAAACTAAGTTTAATTTTTATATTTATTTTTCATTAAAAGTAAAATTTTTGGTAAACAGATTGAGTTCAAAACATATGTAAAACATGCACTTAGTAGTTTTGCTATAATTTTATTTTGTTGTTTTTGTTGGAAAGCATAATTAACACGCAGTTATTACGTATGCTACGAGTAAAAAACTCTTACGTATTATAAATTAGTAATAAATATAAGTAAGAATAATGAATATATAGATAATAATACCTAAATAGTAACGATGATTCAATTTATACAGATTTCTAATGCGAAGTTTAGTTCTAGAGTTTGAAGTCTTATTTCCTTCTACTTTTACCTAAATCATGATTATGTAGAAAATTAAATGATGCTTTAATTTTCTTTATTATTAACGTTTTCTAATTTTTGTTAGTTGATCTTCTTCATGACCCGTTACCAAATATTAGTAGATAAGAATTCATCAAACCATCTCAATCCCAAAAAAATTAGTTGAGCGAAATATATAATTCATAATGAAATATGGATTATATATACCATGAAGAGATATACACTTTCTTTCTTTTACACCTACTTTTAAAATTTTAGATTTAACAATTTGATTAAATAATTAGACGACCACGATTCATTTGTAATTTATAAAATATATATTTATTCTTCAGTATTGCAATCTTTTAATTAAATCACAAAATTCTGATAATTTGATGAAATAGTTGGATTAGTTAGGTGGAATGTTTTTGTTGATAAATAAAAGAGCGTTTCGCAAAACGTTCTTAAAAAAAATTAATTTATTATATCTGTTAATATATTTTTATAATTTTTTTAAAAATTATTTAAAAATTTTAAAATATAAATATTTACATTAAAATTTTTATTATTTTTTAAATAAAACTTATTTTTAAAAAAATAAAAATATTTTACATTCTAAAAAAATTTATTTGTACGATAGTGTAAGCAAATTACGATCAGAAAAAAAAGTTTTGTTTGTTTTCTGCGAAGACGGTGTTTGGAATATGTCACTGTCTATCTATGACAAATTAATCACTTATTATTATTATTATTTTAAAAGAAACAAAAAAGTATCAATCAGAAAATAGAAATGTTGGATTTTTCTTGAGTTTTGAGATTACTGAATAATAATGATAATAATAGTAGTAAGAGGGTTGGTAAATGAGACCACAAAAACTGTTCTAGATACTTATTTATATTTTTTAAATAACTTTTATAATATTTTATTAAATTTATTAAAAATTTAGAATGTATAAAAATATTCACCTATAGCTGCATGTATCCATCTGTAAGGATACGATCTTCATCCGCTCGTTGAGTTATGAAATGTTTGCAAGTGTTTAAAATAATAAAAAATTAAAATTAAAATTTTAAATTAGATTTGATTTTTTATTTAATAATAAAAATATATTTATAAAAGTTTTATTATGTATATATTTTTAAAAATAAATATTGTAGAATTGTAAAAATAATTACATAAAAATTTAATAAATAGTGCTAAGTGTTAACAAATTTGTTTTTATCGTTTATGGTCTAATACCATCATCAATTTTTAAAAAGTATTTGAAAGTACTTTTGAAATAAAAATTTTATAAAATATAAAAAAATAAGTTCTATTTTCTAATTTAAGAATATAAAAATATATAATATAATTTTATTACGTAAAATTTTTATATATTTTTAAATTTTTTAATAAATTTTTAAATAATTATAAAAGCATATATTAAAAAATTAAAATATAAAATTAAAAATTGATATTGGAATAAAAAACGTCAAACACTTTCTAAATCAAACTTATTTCAGAAACCGAAAAATAATATATCTTGTGTAGTATTTTTAATGAAAATTTTCACTTCAGCTTTTAGCTTTATGAAGTAGCAGGGTAGTTGAATTTTGAGAAGAAAATAATACTGAAAAATTGATAAGAGAAAGAAAGACCGTCATAACTTTGATAAAGCTAGCTATGTTTCTTTCCTAACATATAGCTCAAATTTCAATCATTTCAATTTCTCCAACTTAAAGCTACATTTTTTGTATCAAATTAAATTTAACTTTTTATATTTTAATTATTTCAAATTTATAAAACTTATTTTTAAATTTTTTTTGAACTTAATTTTATCTAATTTTGTTTTACGAAACTCAATTACTATCAATTAAAATACACCTCATCATAAAAATAAATTTTTAGACATCTTTTTAATAATTATTATAAAAAGGAATAATAATAAAATACACTTTTAGACAGAAACACCATTCCAATTTCCAACTGTTCATTATATTAAATGCCTAGACTACCATTTTCCAATAATCACCGAAAGGTCTTCGAAAATAATATAATAATAATTGAAGCTAAGAATCTAAACAACTGGCAGGGCTATCTTAGAAGGTATGAATTTGTCAACAAAACAAAAAAAAAGCTTTTTTCTAGTAGGCGGGTGGTAGGCAGATGAGAAGGAGGTCATCCATCCTAACTTCTGATAGCTCTGGTTGGTAGGAGCAGACTTTACCCTCTGTTCAATCATGCTTTCTTATAATTGTTTTTAATTATTTCGCAATATTTATTCACTACTTATTAAAATTATTTTTTAATATTAATGAAGTGTTATAATATTTCAATTAAAACATATTTGAACAGTATAAATAAATTATACCATACTATATATATGACAGAGATAGAAACGTAGTTATTTTTAGGGACATCTATAGAGCACACTCATTTAAAACTATTCAAATTCAATATTCACTATTTGGTATGAAAAAATATATGTCAAAATTTTTTGTGATAAATTTATAGCTTAATCTAATCATGTACGATTTTCATTCGATATTGATCAAGATTACATAAATATATATATATTATCTCTTGATCAAGAGGTTAAAAAGAAGTTGATTTATTATCCTATTGCGATAAAATTTTTTCACAAAGATCTTGATATATATTACTTCATATCTAAAGGTGAAGTTTAAATATAGAATAATTTAAATAAAAAGTGCTCTATGAACAGTCTCTAAAAGTGAGATTATATATATCATATATATATATATAATAAGAATATATAATTATTATTTTTTAAAATGAAATATTAAACTTATTATTTATAAAAATTTTAAACAAAACTTCTTTAAAGAAAACTTGTTTTTTAAGCACACCAAACGTCTACTTCATCAACAACATTATTTGGTTTGACATTTTCTGTTGTCTTCTGCTTTAATTCCTCCAATTTGCATGGTTTACCAAACCACATCACAACAACTTGCCCTTTGAGAAAATTATAATATATACATAACTTTGATCAAAACTTAGAAGTAGAAACATTTCAGTAAAATAATCCTTAGCCTTTTTCTTTTAAAGGCTAGAATCTAGAGTCAGAAACACAGTTGAGTATATTTTCATATATATAAGAACAGAAAACATAATTGAATATTTACAAAGCTGAATCTATAAAAAATAACTTTTTAATCTTAAATTTTTGTTCTACTAATCTGCATCTATCTAACTCCTATATGATTATTTTTATCAGATTCTAACTCAAACATGAAATCAACACATACTTTATAATTTGCCTAACATTATAAACTAATTCCTTATTCTTCTAAATTAAAAAATTATTCCATTACTTGTGCCTACGGTTTTCCAGCTTTGCATAAGAATGAATGATTCAAACCCTCTTACATTACTTGCATATATTATTCACAAAGCCAAGAAGGTGAGAACCGTCTAAAAACCTAATTCTGCAGAACCATTCTTCAATATACCTGACCAGAAGAAACCAGTTCTGAGACTCTTAGAAAGACCAACACCAGTTCACACCTCAGTAGCCAAGAAAATTCTTCTAACATAGTGCTTATAAACTATAAACATATCCAATACCAACTTCCTACCAGCTCGAAAACGCGTTTCTTGGACTTAAATATCTGTTGCCAACTCTATATTCCCTAAGATGATATTTAATATTACTTATATAATAAAAATTTTCTGAAACAAAAAAATATTATTTTTTATAAAAAAAACTCTATTATTTATCTAAAAAATATAATAATAAATAATAGTAAAATTTTACCATATAAATTTTTTAAATAAATTTTATAAAATGTTATAAAAAATTTATTAAAAATATGAAACAAAAAATTATTTTGAAATGAAAATAAACGCTCCTCTTTTTAAAATATTATAAAGAATACTAGCTCCTTCTTTTTAAATTTTTTAAAAATATGAGTAATTATATGTTATGAAATGTTGGACCTAACTTCTCTTACTTTTTCGATCAGCTTTTCTTTAAAACAAAATTTCTTTTTTTTCAGCTATTCCAAACTAATCTAAATCATAGAGAGCGCATTTGCCGTAGCGTTTCAAAAATTATTTTTTAATTTTTTTAATTTTATATTTTTTAATACATATTTTATAAATATTTAAAAAATTTATTTAAAAATTTAGAAAGCGTAAAAAAATTTTACGTAATAAAATCTTTTTATTATATATTTTTATTATTTTTTTAAAAATAAAAAATAAAACTTATTTTAAAAAAAATAAAAATATCTTTAGTTTTAAAAAAATTTTATTTTATAAACAATGCACCAAAACGCACAATAGAAAACACAACCCAGTTAAACACGCCATCGCCTAAGATTGTAACGTAAGATTTCCACGGTATGAATCATCATCACATATGATAACCTTGTAAAGCTTCCAACCAACCAAGTCCACCGAATCCACTCTATGTAAATAAAGTTAGTCAACCAGAAAGTGTTTGTTCCATTAAGGCCATTAGTAGAAAGAATAGGTAACCTGTGACCTTCCAACTCCGCATACTCAGTAGGTGGACAACTACTGGCAATCCATGAGAATCTGAGCGAGGCAAAATACGTCGCAAGCAATTTGGAATCTCACAATTTGCAGCTGCAGCAAAGCAACCAAACAATTAGCAAGAATTAGCGCCGTTTTAGCATTGCATTGCTTATAAACTCCAAACTTTTTATTTCATTTTTTTAATATATTTTTTATAATATTTTATAAATTTTTTTATAATTATAAAATAAAAATATATATATCATAAAATTTTATTATTACTTATTATCATTTTTTAAATTAAAAATACTCATTTAAAAAAAATATTTTTTATTTATAATTTTTTTTTCAAAAACACTCCTAAGTGCTTATGCTAAAATTTATTTTGATTTTTTATTGTTTAAATTTTTATTTTGTTTAAAAATTTAAAATTTAAAATATAGATAAAATTATATATCTAATTTTAATATATAATTTTTATTTTTTAAAAATAAAATATCAGACTTATTTTTCAAAAAATTTTAAATATTAAATTTTTTCTTTATATTAAGCACTACTAAACGTCTCCAAAAGCATGTGGCTAAAAGAAATCCAACAGGGGTGGTCTGCCGATCACCACCACCAGATCTTCAACAGGCTCCTAAAACGTACGAGTCCAGAAACAGCATTTCCTAGCGAAATCCGCAAAATATTAGGCTCCTACCAGCAACACCAGAAACCACATCTAAGCAACTACGCATCCGTTATAAGCATTTTGTTTCACTAAGAATAGGCTTTAATCAAATAAATATTTCAAAGGGACTTTTGACTTTTAGCAAACATCTCCCAGTGCGTTGAGTCAATATTAGACAACAAATACAGAGGTTGGCATTTCAGAACTCACCCTCCAATCTAATTAAAAAATGCTGAAGCCCCTATAACCAGGACCATCTCACGTATTTAGAGCGGTCTCTTTACAAATCGGACATACGTTCTTATGCATCAGCCACTGCTTGATGCAAGGTGTGTGGAACTCATGCCCACAATCCAGTTTTCCAAGCTCCTCCCCTTCAGCATAGTCTTCCTGTCAAATATGCAAAGGCTATTCAGATGAAAACAGGATGAAGTAGGGATATAATAGACATTGATAGTAAATTCCGAACTCCATGAATCTCTAACCATAAAGATCCAGCTTGTACCTGGCAGATGCAGCAAGGCTCAATTTCTTGAGAAGCTTCGCCCATCGGAGATGAGTATTGATGCTGATCGAGGTGATTCATGATTGTCTCTTCACTCAATCCAGTGCTCACATTGCCTATACGCTCTTCCAATGCTAATAATTCCTGGAGGAAAAAGACTACAAACTTATAGTTCCTTCAACAAAAACCATGAATAAGAATCATAGACAGCTACAAACCTCGTAGGACATGTTGTCTACATCAAGCCGCATGTCTCTGTGCCTATCGTGCAAATCAGCCGCCCCAAAAAATACAGCACAATCAAACAAGAAGACATCCTGTCCGATCAAAACTCACAAATATCAATTAACAACTACAACAATAACAATAACAATAACAATAACAATAACAACAACAAAAACAAACTCAGCATGTATCCCACTTGAGTGGCCATCGGCTACATGAATTCGTTCTTTCCATTCCGTTCGAGTATAAACCAGATTGAGCAAAAGATCTCATTCATCTAAATCCTTCACCACCACTCTAGGCCAAGTTAATTTTGGTCTATCCTTTTTTCTCCTTAAGTGTTCTAATGAAATCGCATCACTCTTTTGCCCTACAACATCTTTAGGTCTACACAAGACATGTCCGAACCACTTAAATATACCTTCCCTTAACTTGTCATAAATCGGCGCGACAGTTGATTGTTGGAGCAACAGTTGCTTGTTAGCCTATATTCTCATTTTGTATTTCGTATTTTGTCCACTCTCATCTCATAAACATCAAATTCTCAGCAGAAATTAGAACCCATCATAGTACTTGAAAAGTTTAATCAGTATGAAATGCATTTCCCTATGACCACAAAACCAGAAGGAATTTGAATCCATGAGGTAAGTACAATGCTAACATCATAAAATTTGGGATTTTTCAGCATGAATGGTTAAATTAAACACCTCATCTCAATTTCAATGGTCATCAATAACCCATCCTTGCCCCCATCTAACCACAAAATGATAACTGAAGAATAATAAAAAAGCATAACTGAACAGTTTTATGCTTTGGCTTCAATCTCAGACAGAAAATAAATGCCGGTGTCATATGTAGCCCCTTATTAAACAACAAGAGTGAAACTAACCTCAAAGCGCAAGCTGTCCCCTCTGCGCATAATACTTAGTGCATTTCGTATGTGCTGCATAAACAAAGGACATGTTAGAACTTTCAGTATATAACTGTGATGCTACAAATATGAAATGGGAAAGCAAGAAGCAGAAACTATTTCTATGCACCCTAACAAGCCATTTCGAGCACATGGAAAGTAAACCCCTAAATTACTCTACTAGATGAATGAATTCCAATCTAAAAGGGACATTAGTAAGTGTTAGAATCAGCAAACACATAACAACCTAAGATTCGATAAATTAGAATTAAGTTGCAGCACAAAACCTAATCACTAATTAAAAGATGTAAGGGGTGTTCTATTGGGACTCTCCTCCATTCAGTGGCATGATAACATATAAGATTTGTTTGGAATCAACTTCACTGAATACAGGCCACTATATTCAACGGCTAAAATTTCTAGACTTAGTTACTTAAAAAATTGACAGCCATGCTGCTTTGACCTCAAGATTCGAAGGCACAACCCAACCTCTTCTCTTTTTTTTTGGGGGTGGGTTGGCACAATGATTAATCACTACAGAGCTTTACAAAAGTTGTTTTATAATTGCACCACAAAGAAGAAAGAGTATAAAGTAGCCAGAGAAGACGAAAGGACATGTGAAATAAGTCACTCAATTTCCTAAAAATGGTTAAACAAGCAAATTTCATACATGGGTTTACAATTAACCAATGGTTGATGAAAACTGCATGTACACATTCACTACAATCTGAACAACTCTTTAACCAGGCTGATGTCATGCAATACAATCTGCACAAATTTTAAAGAGGTTCATGACATGCAAAATATTTATTGAATACAATAAGAGCCAAGAGTAGCACAGACCTAGACCATACAATTCAGTGACTGTAGACGTTAATCAACTTAACTAGTAAGATCTTCTCTAATTGATTGAGAGTCATAGTGAACCTTGTGCAAGCAAGGGACAACAGGAGTCAGAAAGATGAGCAATGCATCAGGCTACATAAGCAAAAGTGCTCAGAACCATCTGAAGTAGGATTTTAGTCTTAGAAGATCATTTCATTCAAAAGTACACATCTGTTGATTTCCCGCAACAAATGGATGGCCAAATGATCCCAAAGAAAAAACGTTTGTGTTTAATCCATAATTCACCAAAATCACAATTAAAAGAAAAACTAAGAGCAATGTAGACTGAGAAAATAAGCACTTAATATTAATGTATGATGTGAGACAAAGAATTGAATTCGAAAGCTTACCTCTGACAATATCCTTCGTCTGCCTGATAAAGTCCTAAATGTCAATGGAATACCTTGAATGCCATCGTTTTGCCTATCTGCCACAGCTGATGATCTCAACAAAGCTTGCTGCTGATCATGGAGGACAGCTGAATGCTGATGCCCTATCTGATCAATTAACGAAGAATGACCACTATGTTGCAAATTTAAACTACTGCTCTGACTGCCAAGTTCAAAAGAACTGGAAGTAAAGGAAGACCTGCGAGCACCCTCCGACCCTCTCCAATGATGGCGGGAAACAGTACTGTGCTGTGGAATCCAGGTTGTTGCAAGTGGAGGATGGAGGCCTGCCCTGTTGGTTGATGAAGCTTGCATCAATGGATCTGAATTTCCTCCTGCATTACTGCTCTCACCTGAAAAATTCAAAGCTCTTCTATTTATTGATGGCCTTACATCACAAGCAGGAGCATAAATGGGGTCTTCTGCAGTATTATTCATCAGAATGCTCCTTGAGAGAGAAGTATGTTCTCCAGCTGCAACTGACGTACTTGAAGAGCTTCCTGCTCCTGACCTAAACCCAGCATTCCAAGGTGAAAATTGCACATTATCAGTAAAGCCAGGGACTACCGGCAAGTTAGGCTGATTATATGAACTTGGACCGGTAACAAGAGTCCTAGGTTCAACTGGTTGATTAATAGGAATGAATGGAGAGTACAGCCGGGTGGATGGCCAGACAGAGTGTCCACTACTGCTCCCTGGCATGCAAAAATTTGGTGGTGGTGTTTCTTGTTGTTGTGCATGCGTAACCCTCATTCTAAAGTTCCTGCGAGAGCTTTCTGCATTTCCTGCTGCGTTTACAGAAAGACGGTGGTCTGAACCTATTTCCCTGCTGGCATTACCAAATATTTGGTTATGCTGCTCGTCAGGTGGGAAAAGACCTGATTGATAAACAGGTGAGAGAAACGAATCAGGATAAGAAGCAGTGACGTGCAACGAGCTTGTTTCACCTCTGTGAAAAAGAGATGCACTTCCACTTGTTGAAGGCTGTCCAGAGAACCCCTCAATGTTTTTTCTCTTGCAGGAGGACCTTCTAGCACTAAAAGAACTTTCTGTTCTGCCACTGCCTTCTTCAGAAGAAAACCTACCATGTCCAGAAGAATGTTCAAACATATTGGACGAGTTGCTTGATGAAGGAATATGCTCAGTTCGGTAAAGTGCTGGAGCACATGGTAGACACAAGCCAGTCTGGTCACTCCAGCACGCATTTTGATTGGAACTTTCAGGAGCATCGTTATTATTGTTTAAGTTTATGTTTCCCAAAGAAAGCATGCTAGCAGCTTCCCGTTGCCTTTCTTCTGTCATATGCTCACCGACGTTCATTGTGAGAGAGGATGTCCACGCGTGTCCCATTTTGGTTTCATCATGGCTGATAGGATTATGTAGCTGCACAGAACCACTAGTTCCACTTGAATTCCAGAGGTTTAAACTCAAACTTTCTTGAGAAGCAGTATTCACATATGGCATTGCTGAATTAGAAGAAGGTAGTACATAACGCTGAGTCTCTATAGGACCTATGAGTGTGTTATTCCAGAACACTTCTTGCTCCATGGTAGGATTTCTAGGACTAGGAGAGTTGAGTTCAATTGTATCTTGAAGAGATTCAAAGCCCGTCCTTTGCCCTTGCATTCCCACCAATCCTCCTTTTGAAATACAAAATTATGATATACTTCAATATACCACCCAATTTTGAGTGGTGAAGCCTGCAGACGGGAAATATTAACAGAAATTTAAAAGTCTCCATGATTGAAGAATTCCATTTTATTGTTACGACATCACATTTGACACAAAACTAACTAAATTCAGCTTCAAATTTACATGCAAAAAAAAGAATAATAAACTGTTCTAAATTTTCTCAAGAATATAATTATATAAGAGGTTGAAGCCAAAAGCTGGTAATCAATATCCAATTAGTTTATAGCTTGTTCCAAGGCATTTGGATTTCCTGTGGTCCATGTCTATTATGAGATAATTGTAACCTGCCAAAGTGGGACACTCCTGATAAGCTTGAATTCATTAGGCAAGGGTGCCCAATCAAATAGGAACGCTTGTCATTCCTGACCATGTCCAAGAACAAAGCTTAAATTAAGTTTGAGCCTGATCAGTCAGAACAAACTATTTGAGCTTGAATATCATGTTCATAATGCATGATATTGTACCCTGACGTAACATTGGGTAACATCACTTGAAAGTTGTAACTAACTGAAGCTTGATTGAACTCAAGAGAGTCGCCCCATATCTTCAGAACAGTAGTTTCAAAAAAATGCATAGAAAATCGACAATTCAAGATGGAAGTAAAAGATAAGGGATAGGGGAGAGGGAGAGACCGCACCCAACTTCTTGTGACATCCTTTAACATCATGGTGGAATAACTATGAAAGGTGGAAAGCATCATGGAAACAAGGCAACTGATTGTTGGCATCCTAAAACATAGTCAGTTTCTTCCTTTCTCCATAATGTACATACCCGCATCTGCCATTTATCTAAGGTCTATGCAACTAGATTCTTGACATCCTAAAACATAGTGAGTTATTTCCTTTCTCTATAATGTACATGCGCACTTAAAACTGCCATTCCTCTAAGGTCCTTCAAAAATCTACTTCCTAATGCATCAGCCATTTACATTGAAACTTTAAAATATACGTCAAATTCAACACGGTTTTCTTTTCTTCGGCAGCAGAAATGATCAATCTAGGAATAAAGGCGTCCTTTCTATTGTGTGTGTAGATATACAGATCAAGGCGTCCTCAAACAATGCCAAGCATATAAAAAATAATTGGCAACTTTGTCTGCAACTCATGCCTAAGTAATCAAATGGTAAACTCACTAACATAGAACTCGCAATGTTTGATAAGCACTTGTTGAAATCATAAGTAATTTAAGTGAAAGCAGAAGATTTGATGCTTCTCGAAACATTCTCGTATATCGGCATTTTCACTTAGCAACATGTACCTAAATGGGATCATCATTCATTTTAACATCACAATCAAGCAATAGTAATGAATAATACAGCATCTAAGACATGCAAATTTGGTCATGGTACCAAATTAGTTTACATGCTACGGTTCAAATGTTCAGCTACACCGCAGCAGATGCGTCAAAAGTTTTTTTTAAATCACCGAATCAAAGTGCCGTAACCAGAATACTTTAAGAAACGTTTAGCCACAAAGGAAAGACAGGACTTTGCAAAAATTGATGAAACTAAATATACTTGAGAAAAAGATGAACTCCTAAATCGTTCAGCTCAAATTTCAACCAAAAAATAACATAACTAGAAAAAGAAAAAAAAAAACTTAGAACAGTAAACCAAAGCCTGAGCACAAGCACAAAAAAAAACCAAAATAAGATCCAAAAATAGCTCCATGAAAGCTCACCAGCACCAAACAAAATCCCACACCAAAACTCTTCTTAAGATCTTCTCGTCACCAAAACAACAAACCAAAACAACAAATCAAGCAGCTGATCAGCTCATGAAGAATAAGAAAACATAAATTTCCGGGCAAAACCAGATCTAAACAAGCACAAACTCTTACCTGGAAAAAAATCCACCAATCACCTATCGAAGAAAGAAGTGTAGATCGATCGAAGCCGTCACAAAAACAGATGAATTCTTCAAAAATATTCCGGTAATTCTTAGAATGAATCCGAGAATTGAATGAATGAATCGGGAAGAGAGGGAGATGAGGGGCTGCTTCCGAGCTGTCTTCTAAATTTCCGCCCGGAGAATTAATTGTTATGTTTTAATTAATTAGAAAGATAGAAACGGGAACACCAACAAACAACAGACAAACGCACCATCCCCCTTAACACTTGGCCCAAGGATTTTATTCCTTCTAAATTTTAAATTGAAAAAAATTTGAATTAATCAGTTGATTAATTGGTTCACTAGCTAATTAAGAATTCTTTTGCAATTTGATCTGGTGATTATAATTTTAGTAATTTTATGACCCTGTTATCTCTGTGATTATAATGTTCAAACCATGATGGAAGGTGCATCTTCTTTTAAATATTTTCTTGAGTACATCGTTAATGGAGTGCGTTTATTTTGAAATTTAATTTATTTTCTAAAATGAATTTAAAAAATTAATTAAAAATTATATAAATTTTATATTAATAGTAATTTTAAAATTAAATTTAAAAAATTAATAAAAAATATTTTTATTTTTATATTAAAAATAAATTTAAAAATAAAGTTTAGAGAAAAGTAAACGCGCCGGGTGCATCTTGTTACAACTCATTCACTTTTACTATAAAATTATTTCTAATTTACTTCTAATTATATAAAAATATATTAAATTACTTCTAATTTTTTAAATAAAAAATAAAATGAAGTCAAACTTTTTTATAGTAACTTATTTTTAAATAATTCAATTTTAATTTAAAAGGAACACCCACATTTGGAGAAGTGTATATTTCTTTACTTTGCTAAACCCTAAAATATTTGCACAATTTGTGTAATCAGTAGTATTTTTAAAATTGATTTTTCTGAAAAAATAATATTTTTATTTCTTAAAAAATAAGTTTTAGTTTTAAAAAATAATAAAAATATATAATAAAAAATCTTACTACGTATAATTTTTTTATATTTTCTAAATTTTTAAACAAATTTTTAAATATTTATAAAATATATATTTAAAAATATAAAATTAAAAATTAAAAAATTACTTTTATAGTAAGCTAAACTAAATCGCACCCTTCATAAAAGATATATAAAAACTGATTGCATTCTTATACAATTTTGAAAGTAACTTTTTAAATATAAATTCCAAACAGTGAATTGATAAAAATGAGTTCGATTCGAGTATTTTGTTTTATTTACAAGTTAATTTTAAAAATGATTTTTCATATTTGGTTATTTATGAAAATAGAAATTAAAAGTTACTATCATTTATTCTTTGAAAATGAGTTTTGAAAAAAATTAAATAAGTAAAAAATTTGAATTTTGTTCAATCATAAATAATTTTAAAATATAAAAGTGAGTGAAAATAAATTTTTTGCTAAATTAATGTATGCCCATCTTTGCAAATCTTTATTCTCTCACCAAGTACTAAATTTTGTTCCACGCTTTTAGATTGCATTCTTTTGCAAATCGAAATCATTTTTTTTTAATTTATTTTTTATTACAAAAAATATAATAATTTATTTTTAATTTATTTTTTATTATAAAAAAATATATCACTTTCAATAATATTATTTTTAAAATTTTATTTTTAAAATCAAAAGAAACGCACTCTTTAGCCGTGAATTCACGTTAGCAAATTCCCTTTGTAAACCTTGATTTCCACAATTTTCAAATCCGGAAAGATCGTAAGGACCTGAAATTACTAAAGAAGTTATAGAGAGCTCTTATTTGCCAAATGATAATGAATAGTGATTAATTAATTATAAAGGTAAGTAGTGAATTTAACTAACATGAGAAATGGCATTCAGCGTTTAAATTTAATTAAACCTGTTTTGCTAACACTCTTCCTAGTTCCTAGAAACCAAATTTGTTCCCGTTTCTAGATTTTATTATTAATTATTTTTACATTACCTTTCGTTTTCACTCGTATTTCTACTAGTAATTTATCTAAAATTCTCGGAGATCTAGATTATTTATGGAATATATTTAATATGCAATAGTATTATGTTATACATAATTTAATTAATAATTCTGCAATACATAATATTTATTATTATTATTGTTATTATTATTATATAGTAATACTGGAAATTTTAGAGACATTCAATACATATTTGTGATTTTGTTAGACCGAAGAAAATATGTAAGGTACATATTGTTTTAGAGATTATTTTAGATATTAGTTGTAGTAGTAATAATTCTTGACGGATTAAGAAAATATTTAGGAGTAATTATAAAATAACTTTTTTAAAATAAAAATATTTTGTCATATCTTGATAAATAAATTCTATTATTTTGATTTTAAAAACCAATCTTACTATATAAAATATTTTTTATTTTTAAATTTTTAAATAAACTATATAGAATATTATAAAATTTTAATTAAAAATTAAGAATGAAATGCTAAACAGTTTTGAGGCCCATCAAGGAAGCCACAAAGTAGCGGCTCGGGAAGGTGGCGGTCACGTCCGCAATAATATTAGCCCCGGCCCATGAGCAGCCCTTTATTAGACATGTGACAAAGGCCAGATTATTTGGAATTGGCGGGAACGTTTGAAAAAACTTTTTAAATATTTATTATTTCAAATAAATATTTATATTTTTTAATAAATTATTTTTTTATATAATTTTTTAAAATTAAAATAAATAAAATATATTCAAATTCATTTTTATATTTTGTTAATAAAAAATATCAATTTATTTTTTGAAATTTTCTTATAATATTATTTATTCTAAGAAAATTTTCTTTTAATTTTTTTTTGAAATTTTAAAGAAAATTTTCTTTAAATGTCTAAAACTTTAAAGAAAATTTCAAAAATTCTAAAATCTAATTTCGAAAATTTTCTTCATAACACAGTACCATTTATTTCCGGCATGAACGAAAATACTGTCTAAAATGAAATAAACTATAAAACATTATAAAATCTAATGTAGCTAACTCTACTCTGACATAATTGTTATTGTTGTTATCCTGCAATGCTGTTCTTAATTTGCAATTGAAAATATGCAAGCTACTGGTCGTGTATACATAAGACGGCCAGTGATTATTACGGCATGCTTAGAATTGTTTATCAATCCTAATAAATTTATTTTTAATTCAATAAAGTTTTATACAATTTTTTAGAAATATTTTTTAAAATACAATAAAATATAGATTATAAATAATTATATATATATATTTTTTATTTTTAAAATATTTATAAACTAATATATCTTAAAAAAATTTAGAAAAGTTTTTTTTAATAAGCACTCCAAAATACTTCCTTAGTAAAAACAAGTTTGGCAAACTTTTGAAATACTTATTATTTTGATAAATATTTTATATATTTGTAAAAATTTTTAAATATTTAATAAATTCTTTTGAAATTTTAAAAAGTATAAGAAATTTTATATATAATTTTATTATTTACTAAAATAAAAAAATTAAACTCATTTTAAAAAAAATAAAATTTTTTTATTATAAAACGATTTTATTTTATAAGTATTTAAAAAATCTCACCAAATTTGATATGGCTTTTAAAAAAGCTTTCTCATTTTTTAAGCCTACAAAATTTCCATAAATTACAAAACCTTTCTTTGAAAGTTTGAAAGTCATAAATAAATTTTTTTTTAGTTTATTTTTCAGCTATGCCAATGTGCACTAGAAAGAAATTAAAATCTGACAATTAAAATTAAGGCAAGTAAATTGCCTGCATTAAGCTAGTTCTTTAGTTTTGGGTTGATGCTTTTTAATTCCACTACATGATTTAAAAAAAGGAAAAATTAACAAAGGTACCCAATAAAAGGGGAGCAAAGCATGTTGGTCAAGTACCTACTTCAATGTAAATCGATAAAATTGAAAAAAAAAAAACACAAATTAGATGGAAAAATAATTAGCTTTGGATAGTCTTGGGCAGCTAAATCAATATCTTTCTTTTTTTTCCCTCATGAATTGATGAAAGATGAAGATAAATAACAGAAGACCATCTATTTGTTTACTAAAAAATTCATAAACAAGATAGAAAATCCCAAAATAATTGTAAACAGATCACTTATAAAGAAAAAGATAAAATAATTATCAAAATCTTTATGCTTAATTAATATTTGCATAGAGACTTACTTAAAAAGAAAAAAGAAAGAAACTAGAAAGCATGCATGTACAACAAACAACTAAAATTTCTACTGTGATTGATCACACACTCTTTGAAGGAGAACAAACAACGCAGACAGCTACCGGAACCGTCACCTGAAAACCTTCATATATACTACGCACAAACATATCTAACTTAACCAACTCCGGCAAGCTATACATATATTCATTACCACCCATGAGGAAAGAGAGCAGAAGAAGCAGAAGAACAAGCAGCGACTAATTAAATTCTATTAAGCTTCGTAACGAACATCGGATGAGAACTTGTTCTTGATCCATTTGAAACTGCTCCTTACAGAATCCTTGATCTTGCCTTCCACTGTAAACAGATTATATGCAGCAACTCTTCTCTTCCTCTTCATCTCTGGATCTGTTTTCGCGCTGGGACCGTTGAAGCTATACGAATTCGATCTATCTTCATACCCCAATCTGCAAGATGAGTGTTTCGGGTAAGAATAAGACCTGCTCTTCTCCATTGAAAATGTTGTTTTTTGCAAGATGCACGCAAGGTGTTTGAGTGTATGCGTCTGTGAGTTTTAAGCTTTATACATTGAACGAGCGAGTGGTTAGTAGAAACAAACGATGGTTCTAGTTTTGGTTAAGGGAATATATGATTATATAGTGGAATGATGGGGATGCGCAGACAGAAGGTTATGGAGTTTTAATGAAAGGGAGGCTATTATCATGGCAACATCATGCAAATCCAAATCGTTGTAGGGACATTTTTTAAATGTTTAGTCCAACATGTGTGATGTTGGCTTTCATAATTAAACTCACTTTTTAGCAAGTTTTTTGGTTTTAATTTTGATTCATATTTTCCAAAATATAATTGTGTATTGAAGATTTGAGATGTTAGTGTCATTAAGAATTGTATTTTCATATTTTTACTGCTATAAAGTGTAATCATAATCTTATTTGAGCCTTTGTAGAAAAATTAAAGCTTATTAAGTTGCAAATTGAATTGAAAAACTAAATATCTCTAATATTTAGGTTTTTGGTAAAGAAATAGAATTCTAGAAGTAGATATTAAAAATTCTACTAAAGTGGCAAGAAGATAAACATCTCTCATTTAATACTAATAAAGCATGATTAGCTAGTAAAGTTAGTGGAGACAGTAAACAAACTAAAAGATTAATAAGATAAAAGAGATAGCAAACTGAAAAAAAAAACAATACTTGAAATGCTTAAATAAAAATTAAAAAAAAAATTATTAAACCTTTTTTTAATAAACAATATAAATTGTATACATGTAAGTTTAATTTGATGATTTATAATTAAATTATTAAATTTTATAAAAAATTATAAAAAATTTATTAAAATTAGAAATTAAAATAAAATTTTGCTATCCGTGAGAACCACTGTGACGACACCATAAGAGTGGCTTGCAAAGCAATGGGATTATTGATTGATTTTGAAAAGCACTTTTGCAAAAGCAGTTGTTGTTTGATTCATTGCACATGGTTTGAAGACCCCACTAACACGATAAACATTGTCGCTCGTTCTCTTTTGTAAGTACAAGGGCTTGTTTTTTTATTTATAATATATTCTAAAATAAATTTTTAATTAATTGTTTATTTTTAATAATATTTAATTTGAATTATTTTTAGAAAACTTAAAAAATATATTTAATATTACTTGTCAATTTTAATAAGGCCATTTTTAACTCTAAAAAAATTATACATAAATTTTTTGAAATTTTTTAAATTAAAAAAATATAAATAATATAGACTATACAATAATTATATATATAATTTTATATTAAAAAAGTTTAAAAATAATATATTTAAAATTTATTTTTAAAAACTTAATTTTTAATAAGTACTTTTAAATATTTTTTAATAAAATACTAACCATGGTTTGAATCATGAAGTTGGGTTGCGGTGATGTCTCCATTTGTGTTCGTATGAGACCATATTCTGTAACATCTTGTCAATATTGTGGCCAACTTATGCCCTACATCCCGTGCCTACTTGCTTTCTCACGTTATATGCTGCTAAGATTTAATTAGATCATGTAAATTTGAAAATAATTTTGAAGACGTTTCTAATTTTTTTTTGTATCTCATATATATTGACGGTCTAATATGGATTATTAGAGTGATTTGATAATATTGACTATACTTACTAGTTTTTGCTCACGGTCTAGAAGTAATGGGGCCGTTTTAGAACACTTAAAGTAATAATTTTTTAACAAAATTTCTAAAAAAGATTTTTAAGAAATAAGTTAAGTTTTTTAAATAAAACTAAAATTATGTCTTATAATTATTATATTAAAAATTTCATAAAAATTATTAAAAAATTATAATTTAAATAAATAGTAAAATAAAATGAAAAATAATGCAAGTTTGTCTGATATTTTCTATTTTAATTTTTGGATTATTATGGCGTATTTACTAACTCTATATTTATTTTTTAAAAATTTATTTTTAATATAAAGAAATAAATAAATATTAAAATTTTATCAAAAGATTTTTTTAAATTTAATTTTAAAACTAACTATTAATATAAAATTAATATAAAAATTTAACATATTAAAAAATTTAATTTAATTTTTTTAAATTCACTTTCCATACTTTCAATTTTAAATTCACCTACTAAATAAACACGGGTTTAGAAATAGAGGCGAATTTGCATGCTACAGCTGCTAATATGAGTATATAACATTTAACGGATCGCTAAATGTTAAATATTTGATATAGAAACGTAATGAGCTGCATTTGCAAACCGTCTTTTAGACTTTTAAATGCATGCCAAACCACAAAAGTAAACTTGAAACTACAAAGGCCTATTTTGCAAAACATCATACTCCAATTTTGATTAATGTCACGAATAATCTTAATCGTATTTGTTTAAGGCATATTCGCGAAATCAAGTTCTGCGTACTTGCAATTTCATGCCACTTTCAAAGTTTGCCAACCCGTATTGTTAAAGTAAAAATTTAGAGAAAAGGAAAGAAACGTTTCACTAAACACATACGACTGTATTTGCAGATTCATGTCACTGACAAAATATTGAAGTTTCTCAATCCCTGTACTAACCCGTATTGTTAAAGTAAAAATTTAGAGAAAAGGAAAGAAACGTTTCACTAAACACATACGACTGTATTTGCAGATTCATGTCACTGACAAAATATTGAAATTTCTCAATCCCTGTATTGAAAACAACAAAAACGGATAACCTAATTTGCAAATAACATTCACTCTTTTAAGATCATTAAAAAAGAGCGATCGAGTGTTTTTAAAAATTATTTTTTCAATAAAAAATACTTTTTCTATTTTGATAATAAATTTTATTTTATTATTTATAAAAAAAATAAAGTTTTATTATAAAATTTTTTTATAAAATTTTATAAAAAATTATTAAAAATTAAAAATTAAAATAAATTTTTGGTAACGCACTATCAAACGGCAAACGCCTCAAGTCTGATTAGAACTTGTAGGATTCCCACATGCTAGAGTGATAATACTTAAAATGGTGGCCTTATTGAAAAATAATAAAACCGGTTTTGCATGTGCATCTCGTTACTAAAGTCATTAGAAATTTAGAATTAATGAACTCCTATATGTTAAACTGAAATAGTGGAAGTTTAAGGGAAGCTTTAAATTAGTTGAGAAGAATTAAGAAATTAAATAATTATCATTAGAAGTTTCCAAATACGAAAGTGTTTGGGGGATGATATGTAAAATCCTTTCTTGCATTATGAAAAAAGAACCATCTGATAAACGTGATGCGATGGAAATAAATCACACCCGTCTATTGTAAGCAATGAAAATGTCCGCTGTTTTCTTAGTAACTGGGCACAATTATAACAATCCAGCAAAGCTGAAAACAGATAAATAAATTATATTAAAAAAAAGCAAGCCCAAAGGCGGTGCAGCAACTTATCTAACCCGACTATATAAAACCCAACAAGTCCACAAGCACGCCAGTCCATCTCTCGCCACCACTAGTACAATACCCACAAAAAAAAAAAAGAATCCCAAAATTCTAACCAAAGATTGGCGAGTTCAATTCAATCTTCTGTTTTTGTTTCTAATCTAACCATTCTCTTTCTGTAGTAGTAGTTGTTGTTGGGAGAAATCCAAAAGATGCTTGCTTCGGCGGCGCCGCCTTGTTACATCCCAACCTTTCATCATCCCGCTGGTGTTGCTGAACGAAGGTCGAGCTCCATCAACGCCGCCACTGGTGCTGTTTGTTTGGGAGTTGGTGGCAGCATTGGGGTTAACTCCGCCACGGAACGGTTCAGGTGGAGAGTTAGTAGTAGTAGTGGCTCGGTTGTTTGTATGGCGCCGGAGGAAGAGAAGATTACCCGTCGCTCTCCGCTCGATTTCCCAATCGTAAGCACCTAAAGTTTTTCCAAATTTCTCATTCTTAATGAAATATTTGGTATAGTTTTTATTTTAGTGATGTTTTATTGCTATTGACATTCATAATTATCATAAATATTGTTATTGTTAGTCGAGAATTCTTCTGTTTTGCTGTCATTGCTGTTCTGTGCGGATTTTGTTGATGTTGCTTCTGTTGAATTGTTTCTCTTTGTGATTTTTTTGGTGTACGTGGATGTTTATACTACTGCTGTTGTTAATATGCTAGGATATTACGGCAATCCAGGGATGTATTGAATTCAATTTCTGGTTGTATAAGACATGAAAATAGAATCACTTGAAGTCGCATGGGATTGATTCATTTCTATAGGTTGAGTGACTTGAGTCACTAGATAAAGTAGTTCCTCTAGATGTGGAACTCTAAGCTTGTAAGAGCTCAAATACCAGTAGATTTTTTAAAATAAAACCAGCTGCTTTAAAAATTTAGTGTTGTCGAATATGGCTTTTGGGACATGCAGAGTAGTTTCTCCGAAATTCATGGTCTTTAGAGTCTTATGTGCCTCACATTGACATTAAAATGGAGAGATACCCCAAAGACATAAAAAAAAACACATTTGACAATTGATTGGTGAATGTCTTCAAGGTATGGTTTAAATGTCTGAGTTTGATTTTTGCATTAGTGTCTAATTTATTAATTGACTGCAGATGATAGAAACACCTTTGGATCAATTCCCTTAGGCTAATCAATTCTACACCACAGTAGGTGGCTGGCAGAAGTCTTATTCATTGTAGTAATGATTAAACGACTATGATGATGTTTGGCTAAGCTTATAATCTCCTTTTCACTCTAACTTTTCATTTCACGTTTTTCAATAAAACTTCTAAATATTCTACATAAATTTTTTAATAATTTAGAAAATACAGAAAAATTCTACGTCGTAGAATTTATTATTATTTTTTAATTTTTTTTTTGAGGTAAAAAAACAGTGCTTGTTTTTCAAAATTTTCAAAATACACTCTTCAAAAATATTTATTTTCAATAAGCATTTCCATATATATCCCTGCTCTAAGCAACTGTAGTATCCAACAAGTTTGTGTGAGTTTGTCTTTGAGTAGTTATTATCAGTTCAAGATTACAAGGATTATGCAGTTATTCTGGTACTCCCATGCTACTTTTATTAAAAGCTAATTTTAACAAGCGAATAAGTCGGTGTGACGAGCTTGTTTGTTCCTGCTCATCTCATTTGGTGATTAGTGCTCTGACCTCACTTTTGATCATTCAGTTTTTCAGTATCATCATTGTATGTCTATACTAATTATACTAATTTGATACTAATGTAAACTACAGGAATGGGAAAGACCAAAGCCTGGAAGGAGACCTGATATATTTCCCAAGTTCAGTCCCATGAAGACTCCATTGCCACCTCCTATTGGAGACCCTCCAGAGGAGGATGAAGATGAAGAGGAAGAGAAGAAAGAGGAAGGAGAAGAAGAAACTGAGAAAGAGGAGGAGCCTGAGAAACCGCCCAAAGAGATTTAGATATTTATAGATCAATCTGAACTTATGTGCATATTTTTGCTATAGTAGAGAGTTAAATAGATGTAAGCATCCATCTTCTATGACTTGGTTTGATCCAGTTATTTGTTGAACCAAGTAGTTACTAAGTATTTGAATGGAACTACAAATGTAGTTTCAGTTGTGAATCTTGCGACACACTGTTCTTAATGTCTGTCTTCTTAATGTCAATATCTGCATTTCTTTTTTGAAGTTCCGAAGGTTGTTACTTGGTAGCAGGTCTATCTTGGGATGTATAGCTTGTAACATGTTTCTTTACATTCATGATAATATGTTGCAACAAAAGCTGCTACTTTGTGAATCTCATGTTGTTGATCAATATATGCAGTGTTTCGTTTCCAGTACGTACACGATCTATAAAATACAACAGAAATGCAATAGTAGAGGGAAGAACTTACGTGGCTGCCATAGCAGTTGTGAAGCACTTCATGGGACTTTTTCTTTTGGTATGTTTCAAATTAGTGAAATTCCACTTTCTTCTGCCAGAACTAGAATTTTACTAATTTTTTATATTTCAATTGCAAATATAACTGGAAACTCGAATTCTCAGTTATACACAAATGGAACTCAAGTTTCACTACATTTTTTTTTCAAATTCACTTCCAACCCACTTTAAAAATCAATTAAAACATAAAAATTAAACTCCACTTTCAACTTATTTTTTAAAAAATTTCATTTTCTATTTTCACTTTCATGTAACTCAGTTACGGACATTTACCCATTTGTGGGTATAAAAACCAAATTTAAACAAAGAGGACACCAGCAAGCAATTCAAGACAAAAGCAGGTGAAGCTATTAACTCACGGAACCAGGGTTCTAAGTGAACTTCCCACAACGTCATGCAAGTCAGTTCACAAGTGCAAGTTCAAAGGAATCTATTTTGTTTGGAAGTTACAATATTCACAAACACTGCATGACGAAGCTCACTACAACTTCAAATATACCACCAACAAACAATATGAGCAAGCACACCATGTTTCAGAACAACTGGCCATTACAAATTCAACATATCTTCAAACACTTCCATTTCATCAAATCATCCATTGACATTAGGTCATTCACGGATTCATAGATGCGATAAGACAAACTACTGTTATACTTAAAACTAGACGAAGAAGTGAAGATCCAACACATCAAGTCTGATTGGAGTACCACAAGAAATGGTTTCATTTCTTTCCACTCTTCTTTAATCCTGCACCTCCAAAGGACCCCTTCTGGGCTGCCTTGGCTCTTAATTCCCTCAATGCCTGCTCAAAAAAGTCAGCTATTAGTCATTATCGACAAAACCAGTATGCAGGATTTCCAAGAAGCTCTCAAAGACTCATTCAATTAAGATAATGCAAATTAGTAAAAACCCCCCACCTTCTCCTCTTCCTTCTTCTTCTGAAGGTTGGCTTTGTCAGCCTGCAACGCCATCAAACGAGTAAGACTGGAAACCAGATAATAATTGTCTTCAAATTAAATTACACATCACAAAAGCAAGAAACAATGAAGCCAACAAATTACAGACTTAAACCAACAAACCACTTAATCTATGTACATCAAACAACAACAAGGTCTTAGCTAATTAGGTAGAATAACCTGCTTCAACCTTTTAACACAATTTCATAATCAATGTAAGTCACACAAAACGTATGATCATATGATTGGAGAGAACGAGGTATTTAATTTTAGAACAATTCCTCTTTGAGCCATCACTAATTCCTTCCAATATATTAAGCTAACCCTCAAGTCAGCTTCAATTAAGAAAGCGAAACAACTAATCAATCATAGCTACAGGACTACCAGCTTATCCTTAATCCTATCGTCCAAAATCACAAAGGTCAAAATCCAATAGACATACAATCAATATATTCATATTTAAATCTTGCCATATAAATAGAGCAAAAGTAACGGTATGTAGGATTAAGACGATTACCAAATAAAGTTCTCGATTTTATGATCCTTTCAGCAGAGTAGAACATCAGTTATTTCCACAGAAAAACTTCAAAAGAATCATAACATACTTATAGACATGGAAATAAAATTGGATTCACTTCCTCCTGTATAGTAGTATTAAAATAATTTCTGTTTCACGAAAAATCAACATTGATTAATTGGAAACTGGAAAAAGCGTAATCTCGCCAAAACTTCATAATAAGGAGATATACAATTATAGTTTTTTTTAAATAAAAAATGACCACGATAATCTATTTCAACATTATTAGATAATAATAATAACATAAAAGCATGAGAGATCAAAAAAAGAAGAAGAAGATAAAACAGACCTCATCGTACTCCTTCTCACCCTTGGGCGCTTTCAGAGGCTTCAGCTTTCCACCTGAAGACCAAAATTCATCAATAAAAACTGTTAACAATAAAATCATCAAACAAATAAACAAACAAGGATGAATATTAACATAAACTTCTAACCTAGAAACTAAATTCTCACCTTGCTTCGAAGACATGGTGAATGATTGATTGATTAATTAATTAACCCTAACTTGATCGCAGGAGGAAAGAGAGGAAGAGGGAAGCCCTCAAAAATAAAACTCTTCTGTTTTTGTTTTTATAAACTATTAATTTGCATAATCAGTCCTTTAAAATATTCTTGCAGAAAATTTTTTTGCACAATAATAACTAGTTTACAAATAAAGTTCGTAAATATGAAGTCCTTGAAAATACCATTTTGATGAATAAAGTTTTCAAAACAGTCCACAAAAATTCATTTTATATAAGAAATAAAAAGAAGTTTTTGTAACATATTCTTTCAAAATTTCTTTGGAGATTTTAAAAAATAATTATTGTTATAATTATATATTTATATATTTAATGATGTATAATATATTTATATTTAGATTAAAAATTTTTTTAACTATTCTAGAAATCTTTTGAAAAAAAGTTTAAATGGAGACGAAAATGGTGTTCAAATGAAGAGAAAACTAAATCCTAATAGCTCTATTTTAAGAATGTTGGGCTTCTTTAATGCTAAGGGTAGTTATTTACAATCGTTTACCAAACTGATCTTTCTCTCTCTTTCTCTAAAATTCTTTCTTGGCTTTAATAAAATAAGGATATCTTTTTCGAAGATATCGAATTTGGAGAGTAAAGAGTAAAGAATTGAAAATTCTTTCTCGAAACTTTCAATTAAAATGGAAGAAGAAATTGAAGAGGAGCAGGTGATGAGTGAAGTCCACCGTGGTTGCCCATGCCATCCCAATTTTAGCGAACCCTTTGTTTCCCAATTCAAATTCTTCATTCCATCACCAAACAGGTTTGTAGAAAATTTCTTTCAATTGATTATTGAAAGCTGTTCTACTGATTCTACATGTTATAATGCTTTTCAACATCGCAGAATTAAAAATTTGAAAGTAATATCAAAGGATAAGGTTGGGATTGTAGTTTTTGCAAGCTATGCTTATTTGAAATCAGCTCATAATGTATTGGAACTTTTGAACTAGATTCATAGTACAATGTAAACTTGTTTTAGAAAACTGCGACGAAATTAGAATTCTTCTCAAAATCAATTGATTATTAGAAGAGTGAGTCTAAGTATTTATGAATATCATCTCAAGACTATTGATAAGTAATGTGGGACTAAACCATTCTTTAACAAAAACAATTATAGATTGGACTGGTTGGTTTGTTGAATCTTGAGAAATTTATTGTTGTAGTGTACATCTTTTATTTCATCTAGGTTAGTGTTTTTTCTTTTTTGGTACATGCACTCAAAGGAAGTGGTAGCTCTTTGAGAAGTTATTGCTATAGTGTCCTGTACATGCACAATCTATAAAATACAACAGTTTGCAGGAGGGGAAATTGGTAACCGAAGCTAGAGTTTGTGTAGGGATGTAGCATTGTTGCAAATCAAGAAAAGAAAATTCATGTAAGCTTCCAGACAAATAGTTCTGTCTAGAATTACAAATGGTTCATTTGTTCAGATAAGCCAAGTGGTAACACAAGCTTTTGGTATTATGAAGGTGATTGCAGTGAAAATTCCCCTAGGCAGGTGTTTATGTTTGATGAAGATGGCGATATTGTTGTAACTCGACATAAGAGTTGGTAAGATCAAAGCTGTCTTCATATCAAACATATAGTTATTTTGTCGCATCTTAGTACAGCAATTCTTCTTTCATGTTAAATCGATTAGCATATACTGAGACTAATGCCCTTATCACTTGAGAAACTTACACCTGAACTCCTGCTTTAGGCATTGCGGGCATCAGACTTCAGTAGTTGCGTTAAACATGTCCTGCCTTACAAATTTTCTTCTATTGTGTCATAGAAGCTCAGTGTAAGGGTGGTCTAGGTAACTACAGAAAAGTGGAAGGCTAGACTGAATAAATAAAAAGTTGTTACAGCCAATGTGCACCTCAACTATGACGCAATTAACTTCAAAGAAATTTAATTTTCGATCTGGGAGCTTAATTTGGAAGAGCCGAAGAGGGACGGCCTTCACAAGCTGTAACATGCGATTCTGAGTGTACACAGAGGTAGGCTTTCTCCTATTCAATATTTCAATCTCACACACAACTTCTGGACATGTATTGTTGTTTTTGCAAGAGAGATTTGGCTTTTCCTTTTACATTCGCCTTGCTTGCATATGTCAAAGCAGTATGCCAATGTATGATTGCATATCATCCTCCTCAGAGTACTCTTGGACCCAATCAGATATTAGTAATATTGAAGAAGCTGAGTGAATATCAGTGTTTTTAGCAGCTGATGTGATTTATGGTGAGGAGCTGACTGGCTCATTATTTAATTTCTGGAAAAGTTAATGTCTCGATGTTCTGAAAAGGAATACTGCAGGCAATATCTAATAATAAACAAGAAAAAGAAATACGAACTTCTTCAACCCTTTCTAACTGGTACTGGTGTTAGGTTTGTTCTTGGCTTTGCAGAAAAGGTGTAATTCACCCTCAAAGACCTTGACGTTTTGGTAATGGATATGTACACTTCCAAAGTTTCTTAAGGGATAAAGGTAAGTACTATGACCTGTTATTCATTGCTAAATATGCTCCAGATTTTAGATTTCACATTTTATTGCTATCTCTATTCTTCTTGCATAATGCTCCAATATTGATGGCAAGACAGTTCCCTGCTTCCTGGGCCGATAACTTGCACTACCTAGGCTTTCAGAAGTCATGAACATCCTCCTTCCTAGGCCTTATACTCTTCACAGCAGACTCAGCAACGCACAAGAACACCATGAACATCGAAAGGCTAAAGACATCTTCGACAACAACCTTTTCTTCTGTAGTAGATATAAAAGCTAATGTAACATGCTCCAATTTTTTCTCTTCCTTGCAACTATAGATGGCTGTAAATTGTTTTTTTATATTTTGGGTCAGCTACACTTTCTTAGTTGGTATTGATTCTGAAACTATGATTATTGAAACAAGCGTCTTTGAATTAATTGCAAATTCAGCCCTCAACATTCACTTTTAACCACAGCGTGTTTTCTTCTGAGAAAGTTCAGATTGAGGAATTAAATTTACATAAATACCTGATTGGATTTTTGCACTATAAGGTCCAAGATGAAGTTAGTTATTCATATAAAGTAACCGAAAGTACAATTTAGTGACTTGATTATGCAATAAACTATTTCTTTCTTCATTCTAACGCGCTATAAAGTGCCAGAGAGTTCCACCTCCTGGTGTCATCTTTAGATCGAGTTTCAGTATAGAGAGAGAGAGAGCGGCGATGGGAGACGAGACGGCGTTGGAGACCGCGGCAGAGGCGGGAAGAGAGGAGACGGAGGAGGGAGAGATCGTTGGTGAAGAATCGGTGGATGAAGTGGCGGCGGTAGGGGAGGAAGAAGATTTAGCGTCCTCGGTAGCGGAGGGAGGTAGCGGCGATGTGAATGAGCCGCATCTGCTTGAGCACCGGTGGACCTTCTGGTTCGATAATCCTTCGGCGAAATCGAAGCAGGCTACCTGGGGAAGCTCGATCCGTCCCATATATACCTTCTCCACTGTCGAAGAATTCTGGGGGTAATTTGTTTCTGTTTAATTAATTTTTCTGTGATTTGGTTCGATATTTTAGGTTTGAATTGGTTAAGTAGCAACCTGTGATAATTGATTATTCCTTCTCCGTGTGCTTACCTTATATTCACAATTGATGAATTTTGTGGTTAGTTCTCCTTTATGTAAATCATTCTTCACTAATGAAGCTTATTGTGGATGAAATTTTGGTTTTGGTTTTGTTTGCCTTACTCTTACTGGCTTTTAGGTTGAAACTACTAGTACGTTAGTGATGATTGCTTCTCCGAACTATTAAGGGTATTTATGCCACTAAGTAAATGGTAGTTAGTGCTCTCGTTATCATCGACTCCTTTGATTTGGTTTACCTCTGCTCTGTTACTGTTTGTCTCTGTGATAAATGTTATGAGATAATGTTTAAGTGAAGAACTGAATTGAGAGGCTTACAATTATATGTCAAATAAGTATGGGTGACTTCTGGTTTTAAGATTGGCATATGCTTCGTCCCCTCTTTATATTTCTCTCTGCAGCATTATTCTTGTTGTTTTAAGTTTAACCATTGTGTCATTGCCCATATATTTACTTTTCTCATCATTCCATTGTACCCTTCAAACTGTTAGGGTGATCAGTCTATATTTCGGTTGTGTCAATTTTTCTGCTGTTTTTCAGCTTTGATGGGATATATTGGAGGTTAGAAATAGAAAGGTTACACAATGGTGGCAAGTGTTTCTCATGGTCCTTTCTGTGGTATGCTAATCTAAAAACATGTTTAGGTGACAGTGTCATTTAGGAAGGGATGCAACTTATTTCATAAAATTTTTTGGAGAAGCGTCATAAGTCATCACCATCGATCTAGACAATAGAAATCTGAGAACTTGAGATATGCTTCTGGCTTTGACATTAAATCACCGGTAAAATAAATGGTAATGCTTTTGGTAATTTGTTGACAACTTTCTTAGCAATTATATTATCTAATATTACATGTTTATAGGAGAGAGGTTGCATTCCTTTGAAATCATGCTTTGCATGCTTTTTTTGTCATAATTATTGAAGCGTATGCGGTAGTATGCAGTAGCATAACTGCAATTACTTATAAGGCTGATTCTTGTTTGCTTTGTTTTTTAGTTTGTTTTATCGAAGCCGTTTTTCTCATTTCATGCATTCCGAACCAAAATAGCACTTGGGACATATTTTTTGATGTTACAAATCTTAAAGAATATGTTTGTATTGTTTCTGAAAATTCTAAAGGCGTTTTATCTTCCAAAATGTCAAGCGCATGAGTGCACATTAATGTTCCCCCTCCATTCTCGTGTGAGAAACTAAATCTTCTCTGACCTATGTTTTCCCAGCCTTTACAATAACATTCATCAACCTAGTAAGCTGGCTGTTGGGGCAGACTTCTACTGTTTCAAGTTCAATATAGAGCCAAAGTGGGAAGACCCTGTCTGTGCAAATGGAGGGAAATGGACCATAAATTGTTCAAGGGGAAAGTCTGATACATGGTGGCTGTACACGGTATGTTATAGTTCACACTTGAGGCTTTCTTTTGAAGAGCAGAATCAGCCAATTGAAAGTTTTTGAATGCCAGCCTTCTTTTTTCCCCACTTCCTGTGTAGCTATTGGCAATGATTGGGGAGCAGTTTGACAATGGTGATGATATTTGCGGGGCAGTTGTGAATGTGCGTCAAAGGCAGGAAAAAATATCTATTTGGACAAAAAACGGCCATAACCAAGCTGTGCAGGTTAGTATTATATGGTCGAGTTCAGTTCCAGCTATACTTGTCACAGTATTTGCATTGCTAAATGTAGGAATTTAATTTTCCTTGATTTCGTATCCATGCTTTCAAAAGTTCAAATCTCTGGTACAGGAGAGCATTGGGAAGCAGTGGAAGGAATTCCTTGACTACAAAGAGTCGATTGGTTTTATACTCCATGTGAGATAGCCCTAACTTATATTCTTCCTGATTTAGTGCCTTACCAATTGATATGCCTTGTGCTTTTTTCGAGTTGTCTTTCCAATTGATGTGCCTTTTACTTTGATCTCATTTTTCTTATGGAAATACTTCATAAATCGAAATAAGCAAGTAACAGTAATAGCAATAAAAGAAGTCTTCTTTAAACTATCTAAGGTTAGCTACTATTCAATGACATCTTGAAGCCAGATAATCCAAAAATATTCTTTATGAAGAAGTTCAATAATATCTTACAACCCCCATGGCCATAAAATTTCTTCTAGTTTCTTCCAAAAAAAGAAAAAGAACTACTAGCATTTATCATGTCATTTACCATAGCGTATTGAAATGGTCTTTACCTACTCATCAATCTTTCCACCATGCATTTCTTGATCCAAATTTGGATTATTGGACAATTTAGCTTCGTCTGTCCTTTATGCAAATACTTAATTGCTCTGAGAATCAACATGTAATTAATGCACTCCTCTAACACTTCCCTTTTCACTTTTCAGGACGATGCAAAGAAACTTGATAGAGCTGCCAAAAGTCGCTACCAAGTATAATAAGATCAGTTTCTTAGCAGAATAGCGGAGTGACTTGCTTTCTTGGCTTTTTGAGGTTCTGAAGATTTTATTCAGATGAACTTGCAAGCAGAAATATATGTAGAAAATTCTTCTGGAAAGTTCAGATCTGTCTTTTGTTTATACAATGAGCTAAGTGCACTCTTAAAAATATCTTCAGCTACTGTAGTGCTTTATTCTGTTTACCTGTCAATTCACTTGTGATCAATGTACCAGTCCATTTTGAATGTGAAAAACAAGTATTGATCGATAATGGGTAGTCTAGAGAGTCAGATGCTCATGGTTGTACAAGATTGCAGCTTTTTACCGAAGTGTTTTTGGTGTGATTGATAAATACAAATACGAAGTTACAAACAAGCTCTGGGAGGACGCCCCCGGTACTCCACCCAAAGATTCTCAGCAAAAATGATTGTGAAGTTGCTGCTGGTCCAAAACTAATAAGTTAAACAGGCCACCTTTTCATCATCCTTCAACAAACAAGCAAATGCTTACACATCCCTATTCAAGAATCTCGAGATAATGAAGGTATAGTTAAAGTATCGGACAAATTGGCACGAACCATAAGAACTACACAATGAATAAAGAAATAACGAAGTTGCATCACCATGAGCTGTTCCATACTTGACAGACCATACGGACACATACTTGCACGAACCATAAGAGTAATACACGGAATAACAAAGTTACATACTTGCCAGACCAAACCAGACCACACCAGACAAACAGGTACTTCCATAGACTACCTAGTAGCAAAGAGAACACAAACAGTGGCACACTGCATCATAAAGCTAAGACAAGCATAATGCTGCTACGACACAACCCTTTCTAAACCAATAGGAAATCATGCCATCCCACCACGGAGACGCAGGACCAGATGAAGAGTGCTCTCCTTCTGAATGTTGTAATCTGCAAGGGTGCGGCCATCCTCAAGTTGCTTTCCTGCAAAGATGAGCCTCTGCTGGTCCGGAGGAATACCTTCTTTGTCCTGAATTTTTGCCTTCACGTTATCGATGGTGTCAGAGCTCTCCACCTCCAGAGTGATGGTCTTACCAGTTAAGGTCTTGACGAAGATCTGCATACCACCGCGCAGACGCAAGACCAGATGCAATGTAGACTCCTTCTGAATGTTGTAGTCTGCAAGGGTACGACCATCCTCGAGTTGCTTTCCAGCAAAAATCAATCTTTGCTGATCCGGTGGAATTCCCTCCTTGTCCTGGATTTTTGCCTTGACATTGTCAATAGTGTCGGAACTCTCTACTTCCAGAGTAATGGTTTTTCCAGTGAGGGTCTTGACAAAGATTTGCATACCACCGCGCAGACGAAGGACCAAATGGAGAGTAGACTCCTTCTGGATGTTGTAATCTGCCAACGTACGACCATCCTCTAGCTGCTTTCCAGCAAAAATCAACCTCTGCTGGTCAGGGGGGATTCCCTCCTTGTCCTGAATCTTTGCTTTAACATTGTCAATGGTGTCTGAGCTCTCAACCTCTAAAGTGATAGTCTTCCCCGTCAGAGTCTTCACAAAGATCTGCATACCACCACGAAGGCGGAGCACCAGGTGAAGTGTAGACTCCTTCTGAATGTTGTAGTCTGCCAAGGTGCGACCATCCTCAAGCTGCTTGCCCGCAAATATAAGCCTCTGCTGATCCGGGGGGATCCCTTCCTTATCCTGGATCTTTGCCTTCACATTATCAATGGTGTCTGAGCTCTCAACTTCCAAGGTGATGGTTTTCCCTGTAAGAGTTTTCACAAAGATCTGCATCCCACCACGGAGACGCAGTACAAGATGTAGGGTGGACTCCTTCTGAATATTATAATCAGCCAAGGTCCTGCCATCCTCAAGCTGCTTGCCAGCAAAAATGAGCCTCTGCTGATCCCGGGAATACCCTCCTTATCCTGAATTTTTGCCTTCACGTTGTCAATAGTGTCAGAGCTCTCAACCTCCAAGGTGATGGTCTTCCCTGTCAGGGTCTTCACAAAAATTTGCATGCCACCACGCAGACGGAGGACGAGATGGAGAGTAGATTCCTTCTGGATGTTGTAATCAGCCAGAGTACGACCATCCTCCAGTTGCTTTCCAGCAAAGATCAACCTCTGCTGGTCTGGGGGGATTCCCTCCTTGTCTTGGATCTTAGCCTTGACATTGTCAATCGTATCTGAGCTTTCGACTTCAAGGGTGATGGTCTTTCCAGTAAGGGTCTTAACGAAGATCTGCATCTGTAAAACATACATAATAGTGAGTACCTAAAGTGTCCAATAATATTAAGCAACATATAGCAGAAACAGTTACAATTGAATGGAGACTACAAACTCTGGAGTTTTATTGTCTGTAAGAAATTCATGAGTAAAAAAAGTGTGAAACAGATCAGGAAGCATGCAAAAACTTTAAATCAACAAACTAGTATCACTACTTCACTCCTATAGTTATCTATGCAGAACTCTACTCTCTTACATATTTGATTCTGCAAGAACGTTTTTATATGCACTTTTAGCAAAGTTCAGTATATCTCAGTCAACGAAAACTGATATCATTCACAGGCAACATGAAAAATATCGATCGCCCATCATGTCCTATATAATTATGACACAAGTTCTACAGAGTTCTCGCTAGATACATAAAACACAAACAATAATGCTCAACTAGATAAATTAAAACTATAGTAACATACCTAACAAGTAATGATTGCAAAAAATCATCGAATGATCATGACATAATCACAGATCTATCAACCTAACTATCAAATCAGATCGATTCGAACAGATATCTGTTAACCAATCTGCTTATGATCGATTACTACGAAGGACCTAATAATCAAGCTGCTACAGGATCATCGATCAATTACAACAAGCACAAAAGGACCTAAGAATCGAAAATACCGCAGCATCACCAATCAGTTAGAGCAAAACAGAAAATCTACCAATCAAACTACTGACCACAAAATCATCGATCATAGCAAGAACATAGAGATACATGAAATCAAAAATAAAAAAGAAGAGAAACCTTAGACGAACCTTAAGAGAGAGCGACGACGACCAGAGCGTTGCGATTAGGTTTCTACTCAGGGGTGAGAAATTGTTGCGATGTGAAATACGATTATACAAGGGCTTGGTCCATTATATAGGCAGAGAGGAGGCCGACTGGGTCACTTGACCGTTGCGATTGTGACATATGTTTTAGTTAAGACCGTTCAATTGTTTAGCGGTGTAGTTGGTAATCGGTCTTTCAACCACTAGCGAGAATGAAAGTTTTGGTAGGCCCACGAAATTTTAAGAAACAGTTATTTTAATTCTCTATGTTAATACCGTAATGCCCCTGAACGGCAGACGAACGATTTCAAAGGATGCCATTTTCTAGACATGGCAGAATCGTTAATAATAGCAAGGTCAGTGGCAAATCAACATAGAAGAACAAGTTGGCCAACTTGATTAATTTCGTCAATATATAGATGTTGACTGGATTTTTATCTGCATAAGAAATTTGATTAGGTTGATATCTTACGGTAGGGACATCATAAATAAAATAAGTTGATCTTCATCTAGAGTCTATGGGCATTATCTTTATTGAGCTAGAAAGATAAAACTAAACCAGGAGTTATTAAAAACTTTTCAATAAAAAATTATTTTATTTTATTTAAAAATAATTTTTTTATTTTACAAAATTAAAAAAAAACCTAAACCAGGAGTTATAAATTTTTATGAATTATGATATAAATTTTTTTATATTTTTATATTTTAAATAAATTCTACATAATATTTAAAAATATGTTAAAATTTATTAAATTAAAAATTGATAAATGCTTCTTATAAGCTCTTTCAGACGCAATCTAAAACCGACTAATCTTAACAGCACAAAATTATCCAGTTTTTTCTAGAAACTCCGGTCCCGTAGTATACCCTTCCAGGACTTGGTCGTCCACAGCTTAACAAGAAAATTATTAAGTATTCTTCATTGACAATTCCATATCACCACCTTGGCCAATTACAAAAGTCTACATCACCATCAGCAACTGTTCCAATTTATGAGAACTTGGGAGACTTTCCTGATACATTCAACTCAATAGAAAAATCTTCCCCACAACTTAAACTGTTAGATCTACAAAAAACTAAAAAAAAAAAGAATACAGTCATAGTTCAAATGTGAAGGCTCTAGTTAAGCAGACTAGTATACAGCAAAGAGTACCCGGTCCAAAGGAAAATTCTATAGGATATGGAATTACATTGAGATATCATAACGGAGCTCAAGTTCTACACATGCATGGTGTCAGAGGGTTTTCCCAGAGATCGTAGTTTGGAAAGGTCTCTTCTGGTAGGCCAGTTCGTGTTTGATGGGTGATCACAACATCTTCCACGAAAGTTGCCCAACCCATATAAGGATCACCAAAGGATTTTGACATGACGCCCTTGTCAGGTTTTATTGATTTTTGCCGGTGCCCCATGTACCTCCTAGCTCCTATTATGAGCTTTGCAAAATTCCCTCCATGTGTCATCACAAATACGTCCGATTTCAAGCAGACCAAGAAATCTAAGGCAGCCAGGCTGGTTACATGTTTCCTGAATCCATCCAATTCTTCTTTGCTAGCTAGTTCCTCCTTGGTGACCTGTGACAAGGATGGTAGACCGTAGACCAATGTATGTCATCAGGAATAGTGAGGGAACTTTATACTATACAATGAAAAAAATGACTACGGACCAAAGAAATGAGATGAGAGCTTATTCTATTAAAGATACCTAAAATCTATATATAACAATACTGTAAGATAATGCACATTGGTAATCTCAATGTTATAGCACATAATATATGTTATAGCACATAGTTTATCAGACATAAATAGATCAAAGAACAAAACAGACTTTAAAAAAGCTCAGCTCCATAATGTCAGTGGTTTTGCATGTGGTAACCGAAAAGAAAAAGGTAACCGAGACAAGAAAGGAAGTAGGCTACTTTATGGCAATCAGTAAACATGCTCTTAAAGAGACTGACCAAATTCGGAAACATGTTTCTCAGAGGAGCCATTCTGTTCTGACCACCATACACTTGCCCAGAAGCAACATAAATTTGTGTCTCCTTTGGATAACCCATAGCCCGCAATATTACAGCTACCTCGCCAGGTTCGAGAGGGCAACGCCCCTCCTTCCTCTTTTGCAGGGCCAGCTGCCACAAATGAGAACCATTCTGCACAGAAGAAGTATCTAGTAAGAAGATGAATTAATTCACAAGAAGCTTGCATTTACCTAAACTATGTGAGGCTATACAAATCTTGATTACCAGGCATGTCATTAGTTACCTTGTATCTCCTTGGCCATTCTTTCTGCCTATATGCTGCCATCATGGCTTTCTCCTCTCTTGTCCCAACAAAATCACAGAAAGAAAGACCTACCATTCCCTTTTCAAATCGTAGATGCAGTGCCCTGAAAGGATAAAAAGACCGTAATTTAGGCCAATACCATCGCTAAGAGAAAATATATGCATGATCAAGAAGTTGCAAAGCAAAGAAGAACTGAGAAGAGCCAACTAATGGCATTACATGTAACGTTTCTGATTTGCAGTCCGGTTCCGCATCCTGGAAGCTAACAGATCAGCCATTTCTTCAATTTCAGGTAAGAATTTTAAAGCATGATAATTCACCCTGCATCTAAGCCTGTTGATTTCTGGTGGGACATTATCATACCTGAAATTGCAAGAAAATGCATTTTATGTCGACAAATACCAAGTATTTAAATGGAGGATAGGGTCGTGTGGAGAAAATATGAAAGGTGGTGAATCCATCAATTGTAGCTTACCCCAAGCGATCAACAAAAGGCTTCAGAGCCATTATTTTCTTCTCTTTGATTCTTGGTAGCACATTGTCGATGTAAAATTGTGCTGAAGCATACTTTGGGATGTTTTTGACAGTCCGCCTGCAAATTTTGAATGTTCAGTTTAACCTAAGGGCGCAAATGGTTTCGAACGTGCTAGCTAATTCATGTGCTAGATAATTCATCTTCTTCGAATTTATTATGACAATCTAGGTAACTATGAATATTATTGTTACATAGTATTAGTAAAAACAAAAATGCATCCATGTTGTCTCCAGCAGCCTCTTCTGAAAATTCAAATAGAATAGTGAATTATTCTCTAGAACCTCCATTGTACCACAATCCACTTACCAACTTAATCAGGTTCATGTTGAGTATGCTATGCTCTCAGCTCATTTGAAACAGCATGGACAAATAACCTTCCCTAAAGCCATTATTATGTGCCAGCCTTCTTATAATAATTAAGCATATTTTAATTTACTTTGCCCAAAACACCCTGCAATGGTGATGACACAAAGTTAATAATCGTATTATTACTCAGTATCTAATTTTAATGTATTCTGTATTAGTATTATCAGACTATCAGTGGAATACTAAACATCCTTAAATAAAAAGACACCAGAATACCTTGCCACATGAGAAAGCCAACACAAAGTGATGTTTTGGAGGAATAAGGCATTTCGTTCCAAAAACAAAATCGATTAATTGAGAGGGTAAAGCACTAGCAAAGAGTAAAAGACCTTATGCTAGTGAAAAGCTCCGATTTGTCCTCGAACCAATCAGGAATGTCACGAACGATACGCACATCATCCTTTAGGTACTCAATAAAATGGTCTACATCGAAGATGTCCTCAAATTTCCTGAGGAAAGTTTATTTTGTTAGTGTAGTCACTCTATCAACTTGGCAATAAGCTACCTAAAATGGCATCAGCATATGCAGGTAAAGCTTCATAGCAACAGTCAGAAAACCTTCTCATTATAGTTCAATAGAAGAATCAAGAGTGTGACGAGTGTCTTGCTCTATTGCTGCATTGCTCTATCAGTAGAAATTTGACAAAAATACTATGTAGCTATGAGTAGAAAAAATTGCATTTTGATGAGCATTTCAATTAGAAAAAGGATAAAGATTAGCATAATATGGAAGAACTGATATTAACATATACCCCTAAAGAAAGAATCTAAAACAAGATTGCACCCTAACAAAAATTAAGATAGGTACTGTATATGCAGATACTGACGTTTGATCTTTCCAGATTTGATCTTGCTTCAGCACTGGTAAGATTAAAGTCGCATTCATTATTTTAGCCACAGCAACAGCATTACATATCTGCAATGGACCATCAACTTGTCAGAGAACTAAGAGAGGAACAACCAAAAATGTGTAAGGTACTCCGTCTTTCCTAATTTACAAATATGCTAAGGTGTAGAAAGATTAGAACCTAATCAAACGTGCTATTTCTGTAAGTGACAGCAATGGAACGATGTAGAAGAGATGAAGAAATGAGAAATAAATTAACGGCTGAAGAAGACTAAAAGGGGAAAAAGGAAATGCCAACCGATAAGCAAAAGATACAAGCAGGAGGACACCGCAATGAAGGCTTGATGGAAACAGAAGAAGATACACCAGCAACTTATGCAAAATAAACAAGGAGGGAGGCATACATACAGCTATCCTTTGTTGATTTAGTCCACCCTCGGCATGAATAAACACATAACCATTTGTTTCATTCTCTGGAGGCAGATCTGAAATAGTAAGATATAAAAAGTAAATGTATTACAACATATTAGGTATACAATATATAACGAAGTTCAGATACAGTTCCCAGCATTTCTACATGAAAAGTGTATGCAATAAAGAAATGAGTACTAAATAAACAAGTGAGATGAAAACAAAATGAGTATGTTTTATAAACCAGGGTGTCATAGCGCGAGGAAGTAACCACAGATGAGTGCAAGAGGTAGAAGCTTTAGATTGTATCTCGTCAATCTTGGGAAGATATTTACGCTTGTCTTTATTAGCAAAACACCTACCACTTCTGTGATGCTCAATCAATACATTAATGTGAAATAGGAAGGAACAAATACGGTGGTTGCTTACTTGCCTGATATCCCATTCCCACGTCGCTCAGCACATGACTTCCATGAAGTGGTTGACGAATAAGAATTCTCCCACAAAGAAGGTGACTCCTTCACCTAGAAACACAACAGAAGAGTGTTAACACTCCAACTAAATAAACAAAATCCAAAATCCTGCAATGAGCTTGTGAAAAAGAGCTTACCCGTGGACAATGAAGAACAATTCCCTCTTTTGTGCATAGATACGGCTCATTCTATATACAAGGAGAAAACCAGTTAGCTGAATTGCAGTAGTAAACTATGAAAAACTCTTCATTCATATTTAGATCCTCCTATTCCTAGACAACAAAGAAAGAGAACAAAAATCAATCATCGCTATCAGTTTCATGATCCCAGAATCTTCATTATATGAACAGCTTAAGCTCTCGACACATAAGTTGCATGACTAAACAAATTCTCCTGCTGCTAGGCTGAACTTTTCACTGAATTTTACAAATTAAGAGTTCGAATTTAGGGATCGCGTATACGTGGTAAAGATCTCAACTAGACCAGGTTAATTCGTTCCTGAAATCGAATGAGATAGAAAATGAAACTAACCAGGTGAGACCAGAGAGACCGAAGAGAGAATATCGCGGCGAAAGCAAGGAGAGCAATAGCAACAACGAGAAACTTCTTATAAGAAGAATAAGAAGAAGAAGACGAGAAGTGTCGGTAACGGTCGCCGGAAGCAGGGGAGACAAGGGGAACAGAATCATCGATGACGTCATCGTGTTTCTTCGGCGATATCGAAGAGGCAACGGCGGCGGCGGAGGGAGAAGAAGCGGCGGAAGAAACCCGATTCCCCATCGACAGCGAGTGCCGGAGCTCAGCCATCGAGAGAGAGAGAAAGAAGCTAGTTGATCACTGATTATAGATCTCGCTTCACTTCTCTCTAGGTGGGACCTGTTGGACCACAGCAACGGTGTTGTTTAATCTAGACTGAACAGTGACAATGAAGAGTGTTTTGCTGAAACGCACTTGTGTTTAAGCTATTTATATTTTAGGAATTCTGAATAGAAAAACTATTAGAGCTTTTTTGAAAAAATTTATGAAATAAATTTTTTTAAAATAAGTATTTTTATTGTATTTTAATAAATATATTACTATTTTGATCTCAAAAAATAATAATAATAAATTTTATTATGTAAAATTTTTTTTATTTTTTAATAAAATTTTTAAATATTTATAAAAGATATATTAAATAAAAAATAAAAAATTAATTTTGAGAATGTGTCTTCCAAACAGCAAAAGAAATGCTCCGGGAAAGTCCTTGTTTCTGGAAATTTGGAAATTACACCTAAATAGGAGTAGAGTGGTCCATTAAAGCCCAATATGTCCAAGCCCGTTAAAGCCCGACCGTCATAGTTTACGCAAATCCAACAATGACGATGGTACATATGGAGCGTATATCAATATTAATAGTTAATACTCTCCGAGCACAAAAGAAAAAATTTTATCTAACTATTTAATTTACCAATTTAGTACAAAAATTTAACTACTTATTTACATTTATTTTTAAAAACTTACTTTTAAGAAACTCGTTTTAACGCAGACATCATAGTCAGGTTGTCTTGACTACATTCGTATCTGCGGTTGCTTGTATTTTTAAATTATTTTTTATCAATAATTATTGTGATATTTTTTAAATAAAATTAAATATAAAAATATATATTTCAATTTCGTTTGAAATAAAATTAATATAAAATAAAATATATTTTTAAATCTATTATGGGGTATTTAAAACATGCAGTTATCACAATGCTATGTCGCTCTTATACGGTATTTTTGTTGAAAATTCTAATGTACCTGAGATTGAACGGGCACCTTGATTTGATAATATGAATATTTTTTGGTGTGAAATAAGCTGTTTAATTTCCAGCGAGATAGCTAAACTAACACCTTCTATCCATTAATAAATAATAACTTATTAACAAAGGTAGCTACCTAAACTAACACAAGCTGGACAAACCTGTTTCCAACTCTAATAAATGCAAATTTTAAAAACGTTTTGACATTCTATTTGAATAAACCATTATTTCAAATAAAATTTCATATTTTAAATAAAATTTTTACAAAATTATATATATTTATAAAATTTAAAAATATAACTATAAAATATATAATAATTTTATTTTAAATAAATTAGATTTATTTTCTAGAATTGTAATATGCTTATTTTATTTTTATTTCACAAGTACTGTGAAGTGCCGAAATATATTTTTTATTTTATTCGTTACGCAATCCAGTAAAGCTCTGTTTCTCGTGCACCCACTCCTTGAACTGTCACCGGCTATTAGTTTGAAACTAAACTCACATTATTAATATAAAATATGTTTTTATTTTATTAAAGTAATGATTACAATATTATTAAATTAGTTTATATTCTTATCTCTGACATCACTCCTTGAATAAAGAAGAACAATCGTTACTTCCTTCCAAACCAGCCGACGATTCAAAAGTATTACATTTTTAATAATCTAATATATATTTCATTCTAATTTTACATCTAAAACATAACGAAGAACGTGAGCTCACCGCAACAATAGAGAGCTGCTAATATTGAAATGTTGGCCGTGATATTTGAATAGTTTATGATGTTCTTTTATGTTTGTATTAAAAGTTAAAAATAAAATAATTCTAAAATATTATAATGTAAAATTGAAAATATTTTTTACAAGTTTATTATAATATTAATAAAATAAAAATATTAAAAATATTAAAAAGTACTGTGAAACAGTGCCGTCGCGAGTACCAGAGGGAAAAAAAACCACGCTTCTCTCTTCTTGGTTCTTTTTTTCTCTTCTCTAGACTTATCGAACTCGTTTCTCTATATTTTCCGTTTCGTTTGCAGCAGTTACAAATCGCAGCAATGTTCTTTTAAGTGTTGATTCAAACTGGGTTCATGTTTTTTCTCTGCCATTTTGGTTCTTTGTTGTGAAAGAAGGAATAAAGAAAGTAGCGGCTTTGTGACGGAAGGTTTTTGTAGAGAGATGGAAGAGAAGAGAATTGTTTAGATCTGTTCTGAAGATTGTGATTGATCCATGGGCCTCTTCTCATTTTGCTGCAGGATTAGTTCAGATCGGTATCCACTGTTCTTAATCTCTTAACATTTTTTTTTCTCTGTTTAGTTTGATTTTTTTCTGCTTCCGAGGTGTTTGATGGAGAAAATAAGATATGGGTTTGAAGTTTTTATTCAGTTAGATTTTGGATGAGGTTTTACTCTAGTTCAGATTGGTACAAGCTTTCGAGCTCTTGCTTTTTGTTGTTTTTGTTACAATCGGAAAGTTTTGAACTTCATTGCGTGAAGGTTTAATGGGGAAGTCAATACATGAGTTTTGGTTTAGCGTTTGTGAATATGAGAAAGATTTGATGGAAAGTGGTGTGCGCAGGAGGGAGGAGGGAAGGAAAAAGTCTACAACATGGAGGATTTTCTCTCTCAAAGAGCTTCAATCTGCTACAAACAACTTCAACTATGATAACAAGCTCGGCGAAGGCGGGTTCGGTAGTGTCTACTGGGGACAGCTATGGGATGGTTCTCAGGTATTGAGTTCAACAAGTTTCTGTTTAAGAAGAATTTTATTCTATTCTTCTGTGTAAAATATGCTTTCGGTTTATTTACCTTGATGCTAATTAAAACTTCTCATCTATGTGACACAATTATTTATTAATCCTTTGGTAATGAGGCTGTTAAGAGTGTAAGCATTTTTGAGTGTGGTGCATGAAGAGCTAGCTGGGAAACTAAGCAGTTCTGGGGCACTGTAATGGGCAAAAGAAAGAAGAGCATTGGGCCATTCTGTTCTTGTCATGCCTACTTAGTTTTCTAGTAATGAGGAACTACGAACTGTTCATAAGGTTATTTTTTCAATTGTTCAATGATTTCTTGAAAGAACTATCTTTTCTTTTTCTTTTCTAGTTGTATAGACATTATTAGCTTTTAACTAGTAATCACAGTATGGTTTCATTTTCTGCTTACACATGCAACCAGACTGTCAGAAGTCTTTAGGCTCTATACAAGCATAGACCTGCATGTGTACCCCTTTGTTTGGGCCTTTCAGATAATTTTATTTTGCATGTAGATTGCAGTTAAAAGGTTGAAACTATGGAGCAGCAAAGCTGAAATGGAATTCGCAGTTGAAGTTAAGATTCTTGGAAGCGTGAGGCACAAGAATCTGTTGAGTTTGCGGGGGTACTGTGCTGAGGGACAAGAGCGCCTCATAGTCTCTGATTACATGCCAAACTTGAGCTTGCACTCTCATCTCCATGGTCAGCATTCAGCGGAGTGCCTTTTGGACTGGGGAAGAAGATTAAAAATTGCAATTGGAATTGCTGAAGGGGTTGCGTAAGTTTGACATTAAGAGTTTCTTTTGGGCCTTGCTTAAGGGTGATCAGACACATCTCTAATTAGCTGTTATATTATGCAGATATCTTCACGACCATGCAACACCTCATATAATTCACAGAGACATCAAAGCAAGCAATGTACTACTGAACTCCAATTTTGAGGCACTAGTAGCTGATTTTGGTTTTGCGAAACTAATACCAGATGGAGCTACACATGTCACCACAAAGGTCAAGGGCACGCTTGGGTATCTTGCCCCTGAGTATGCCATGCTTGGGCAGGCCAATGAGAGTTGTGATGTGTATAGCTTGGGCATTCTTCTTTTAGAGCTTGCCAGTGGAAGGAAACCCATCAACCTGTCAGACCCTACACAGAATCAGTCAATTGTAGATTGGGCACTTCCCTTGGCCAAAGAGAGGAAATTTGAAGAAATTCCTGACCCGAAACTTGAAGGGAAGTATGTAGAAGCGGAACTAAAGAGGATGGTGATTGTGGGACTTGCTTGCACCCAAACTCGGCCCGATAAAAGACCTACCGTGCTCGAGGTGGTGGAACTACTAAAGGGAGAGTCGAAGGAGAAGCTGGAGAAAGTAGAAAACGATGACTTGCTCAAACTGGAACCACTTGCCAGCCAAGAAACTAGCAGTCGTGATAGTTCGGATTCTATATCAGAGGATAAGGACTCCGATTCTGATCCGAAACAAGAGTTTGGTTCCATAGTTGAAGTAGCAGAGCATGTTAGCTAGAGTTGGATTTCTGTCAGCTGAAGATAAAGATGGAAGCTTGAAGCCTCTTGTGAATTGTTTGGCTGTTTTTACAGAGAACAAAAGTTTGCATGCAACTAGCCAAACCTTTTCAAGGTGTTTTGTGGATCTGAAATTCAGAAAAATGAAATTACTTGGTTTTAGCTACACCGTTGTTCCTGGCTTGAATTCTGGAATGAGTTGTTTCATTGATGTTTGGCTTGTATAGTCTCCGTGGGAGGTTTGGGGGTTTTGGTTTGAAATGGTTTCCTACGGTTGCCTTTGTGTTTCACTTTTTAAATTGCTGATCGGTAACTGTCAAGAGAATGGTGTGTCATGAACTTGTTTTACCCGCTTGTTTCCATTACATAACTGGTTTCTTGAACTACTTGCTGGAGTTTGTTGCAAGCATGAGATTAATATATGTCCGTGCAAAGAAGGTGATCTCCAATAACTTGAGTGTCTTATATTATAATTTAAAGCTTCACCTAACCTGCAAAGTAATTGTCTGATAAAGGTATTAATAACGATAAATCATTGTTGATGGCTTGCAACAGGGTTGCTTTTTTTTTTCCCTGATCTTGATGGTTGACCTACTAGCAAAGGCTTATACCAACAAAATTATGTCCAACTTCAAAATCAACAGAATCAGAACATACTTTCATAAACTTTCAGAAGATCGATTATTATAAAAAAATAAAGAACTATTAAAGTTTAGAAGATTTGACTCTATCGTTCTAACAAACAGTTGCCGTATTTGAAAATGACGACATACTTCTTGTTCAATCGTCTTTCTCTTCTTTTGCGTGTTGAAATAATTTGGCTAATTCTGAAAATTACGCTCCTTCAAAATTATTTATCTCTTATATTTTATTATTTTTACTTTTTCTCAACATCAAAATCTCTATTCTTAATTTTGTGGAAAAAAGTTTAATTCAGCACGAATCCCAACTAACTTAACATCTCAAATGCATAGTTATCAAACTCGATCCGTCCGAGTCGATCCGAAAACTATTAATCCGGACGATAAACCGGTCCGGATTTGAAAAAATATCGTTTATGTAATCGACCTGTTTCGATCCGCTTCAACCCGATCGATCCGTCTGCTCGGATCAAATCGGGTTGAAAAAAATTTTTAAAAATTTAATTTAAAAATTTTAAATTGATGATATATTTAATATAAAAATAATTATTATATAGTCCTATGTTGAAAAATGATATATAGTTTAGATTTAGCATTTGGATTTAATAATGCAAAAAATATAATTGATTATTTCTTATTTGTAAATATCAAATATTAGTGATTTTTAAATTTTTTATATTGTAAAATATTTAGATTTAAATATGTATACCTAAAAAAGTTAGTTATATATCTTTTATGATTTATCTATTTTATGGTTTTATTTTTTTCTAATCTCCTAATTTATTTAAAAATTTCTATTTATAAATTTTACTTGTTATTATTATTATTGGTGATGTCAATTATGGTGGCAATACTTTAATTTTATTGTAATTATTATTGCTGTTGTTGTTGATAGTAATGATATAATAAAAATACTTTAATCTTTTGTTATGATTGCTATACCTATTATTATTAGTAGTGTCATTAGCAATAAATTTCTTACTATAATTATTATTATTAGTTAAAAATACTTTAATATTATTGATCCAACGGTTCAATCCGAGAATCGTGATCCGAACAGTTTTTAGATTCGATGTCCGGTTCAGTTTTTACAGCTATGCTCAAATGTTTGTACCTTGCAATTATTGTTTTATTTTAATTAAATCATAAAAACATGTTAAAAACCGTCAATTCAATTCCTTTTACAAATATTTGACTTACGGATAAAATCTTGCACTATCCCACGCCGTGAGTATTCGACTATATTCAAGCCAATTGCTTTGTGATGATGATTTCTATTCTCTTCAGATTCTATTTTCGTTTCTTTACCACCAATGACCTTTCTTTCTTTTCCTTCAAAATCTCTCCATTAGAAATTTACTAAAGAACTCCAAACAACTCTCTCACAGGTTTCGCATTCATTCTCTGAAACAGTTGTTCAATTTGTTGCAACCTTCGTTTCACTTTTTCCTTTGTTTTCTGGATTTTTTCGTTTGTTTTCTCCACTAGAAATTGCTTTGTTCCTTCTTCAAATTTTTGTTGGGTGATTCACTGTTCTTATTGCTTGCAATATTGTACTAGACTGAGTTGAATTTGCTATACACAGTTGTTTCTTCTAAGCTTTCGGTAATTGTCGCGAAAAGTTATTAACAAGCCATACTGAGAAAGGCAGGGACTGCCATGTTGAATTCGATCGCCAGAATATCGTTGAAGTGTTTCTACTGGTGATTACAGTATGATCGAAGAAAAGGTTTGGACGAGTTTTGATAGGTTCAAAGAATGAGAGAAGAGTATGACAAATTGGACAGGCATGAGATGAGTGCATGGGAGTGCTGTGACCTGCTCAATGAGTTTGTTGATGAGAGGGATCCTGACCTGCTCGCTGACTGCGGATGTCATTAGGAAGAACTACCCCAAAGAGCTGAGATACTGGTTTCTCCTATGACGTCTTTCGAATATCAGTAACTGAATTTTTTAAAAGTGAAAAATAAAAAATAAAATTTTTAAAAAAATAAAATTTAACTTAAAATTCAGTATTTATATTTCAATAGTTTTTAAAAGTGTGTTTAAGATTGAAACATATAATTGCATTAGAAAGTATATAAATAAAAAAGTTAGAACTGAAGTTTCGCATGTAGAAATAGAGTTCTGAGTTTATTGTGTAATTGAAACATATAAATTATTCAGAACTCAAAATTTGACCAAAAAATAAAGTTATAGGTGTTTAAAATACTCAAGATGCACTGTTCCATGTTACATTAGGCGGAAATTTACTGAAAGTAAATTCGTAAAATAATATGTACGTAGTAATCAAATTTAAAAGATAGTGACTTTTTGATGGTTCAGATCTAGGGAAGTTCTTCTACATACAAAGTTTGGCCAGCTTCCTCAATGGGCTGTTTTCGGTTAAGGAATCAGCAGTAATTTTGTTTTAAATTTTCTTTCATCTCACCTTGTTCAATCTGTAAACTTCTAGTAATATCTGTAGGAGATAGGTTCCCGTTTGGTTGTGCTTTCGACAAATCAAGTATTCATTTAAAGGTGAAAAGACTATTAGGCGTCTTTTTGGCGTTACTTATTAGAGTGCTTTTATTTCATTTCATTTTTTATATTTTTTTATAAATTTTTTACAATATTTTATAAAATTATTTAAAAATATAAAAATATAAAAGCTCTAATCGTAAAATTTTATTTTTACTTATTTTTATTTTTTAAATAAAAAATAAGAATTATTTTTCAAAATATAAAAAGCCTTTGTTTTAAATTTTTTATATTTTATAAATACTCTTAAATATCTCCTAACTTTTGTATGATTTCTCCATATGTATATGCTCTTGAGAATTGCTGTTTTGATAGTTGAACACTATTACTGCAGTTCGAAGCAAATTCAGACTACGAAAATTTCCAAGTACAAGACCAAGTAGGGATGGGAGTCTATTCAGAAGGATGCGGACTTGGTAATGTACTGAAAAAATGGGGACATGTACATGGTATGACTTTATTCACCGATGCTTATCTCGCTTTCGATAAGTTTAAACTTAGTTAACGTGTGAACAAAAAATGACACAAGCAATGTGGCATCCACATTTTCTTAGATATCAAAATCTTCTCCTGACATTTCCTCAATGTTTTACATTCGAAGACGCCAATCTGCAATCCCTTTGTGGAACATATCCTTCATCCTTCAATTGCTCCGTTAATCCATTGAGAACCACATAGATTTCAGCGGACTGTTTATGAGATTTATCGGAAGTAACAAACTTGTGGACCTCGCTTCCACTGACCTCAATCCAACTGTAACCTGGGGACTTCTTCACACCACTATCCTTCATTGCTGCCCTCACCTGAGCAACATCAGCCCACCTTGAAGCACCAGCATAGATGTTTGACAACAACACCCAGTATCCTGAATGCTGAGGATCCAGCTCGATCAGCTTATTGGCAGCTATCTCAGCCAGCTCAATATTCCCATGTATCCTACAGGCACTAAGCAAAGCACTCCAAATGCAATCATCAGGCTCTATAGGCATGTCTTTGATAAATTGGTAAGCCCTGTTAAGCTGACCTGCTCTACCGAAGTTATCTACTATACAAGCATAATGATCCAAGTCTGGGATAATTGCATAATCCCTACTCATCATCTCGAAGAAATGCAAACCCTCATCAAGCAACCCCGCATGGCTACAAGCTGATAGGAGCGAGATGAAGGTCACCCTATTAGGTTTCCATCCTTTATCTCTCATCTTATCAAATAGAACAAAGGCTTGTTGAGGATGGTCACTGAAGCAATAACATGAGATGATGGTGTTCCATGATATGCTATCCATCTCATCCATCTCATCAAACACCTGCCTGGCCTCTTCTATACACCCACATTTGCCATAAGTATCCATAAGAGCATTTTGAACAACCATGAAAAATTGGGCAAACCCACTTTTAATCATGAGCCCATGCATAGCCATTGCTTGTTGGAGATGTGATGAGTTGCCGCAACCATTAAGGATAGCACTAAATGAGAACTCATCAGGCCTGACACCCTCAGCAAGCATGCGCTGGAACAACTGAAATGCAAAGGCAAAATCATCAGTAAGAGCAACACTTGAAAGCAGAGTGTTCCAAGAAATAACATCTTTCTCAGGAGCCCGCTCGAATACTTTCAAGCATGATTCCATGTCCCCTCTCTTAGCATACATGGCCATGAGAGCATTACCTACTGAGGTACTTGCCTCCAGCTCTCTTCTATAAGCATAAGCATGGATTTCCACTCCATGTTTTGTTTCTGAACTGCATACGGGGAGGAGTAAGGTCAATAGGACTTTTGACACGGGCCGGGCCTCTTCACCTAATTCACTGGCCATCTCCCGAAAAAGATCAAAAGCTTCATCTTTCCGGCCACTGTCAAGAAATCCTGAAATCACTGCAACCCACAACTGCGTCGTCTTGAAGTTAACCCTCTCGAACAGACGAGTAGCCTCTGAGAGGCATCCATGGAAAGCATAGCCTCCTGCAATTGCAGTCCACAACCTATCTTCGTCAATCGAATCAATTTGTGCCACAAGTAAACACCTCAATACAAGCCCATGAAATTCCCTAACTGCTTCTAAAGACGGCAATCGAGGTATCACTGGAAGCAAAGTATTGAAAGTTGCGGTACTGGGTATCACCGTTCCTGAATTCACCATTTCCACGAACACCTCCAACGAAAGCTCCGCATCATCAAGCCGAACGCAACCTGCAATCACCGAGTTCCAGCTGCTAATACCAACTACAACACCAGACTCTTCCATTGACCTCAACATCTCAATAGCTTCTAAAACCAATCCATTCTGTGCAAAAGCAGATAGCATAGTGTTCCACGCCACAACATTACTCTGCGGCATTCGGTCGAACAGGTTACAAGCTTCACTCAGAGACGCCCATTTCGCATATACATCGAGCAAAGCCGTAGCACAATACACATTAGAACCAAATACCATTTTTTTTACCAGAAAAGCATGAATCTGTCGCGCAAGATGAAGCAACCCAAGAAGTGAAGCCGAGCGGAGGACGTGTGGAATAGTAAACTCGTTTGGGGTAAAATCAAATCTTCGAAGCATTGTATCGAACAGTTGGAGAGCATGCTGTGGAAGTCCAGCTGAAGAGTGAGAAGAAATGAGAACGTTGAAATCTCGAAGCGTCAGTGAGTGAAGTTGGAGAAGGAGAGAGCGAGCGGAAGAGAGATGGCCGGAGGAAGAGTAGAGTTGGAGTAGTTGAGAAGAGAGTGACGGATCGCCGGAAAGAAGGTTTAGCCGGAGAGCACGGGCATGGATGGCCGCGGTAGTTAGGGAAGATGGACGGTGATGATTTGTTTGTGGGTATAACAGAGGGTGGAGAGATGGAAACGTGGTGAGAGACATGGCAGTCGTGCTCAAGCTTGTGGTTAGTTATGGAAATTAAAAATTCTAAGTCAATTTCATTGGTGCACAACGATCCATTGCTGCACCACAACAGATTTTTATACCAACGTTGGCATGATAGTTAACGGCTGTCTCAAAATTTTGAGCGACAAAGTTAACGAGAGACGAAGAAAATAAAGATAAACATTTACCCATAGAACTTAGCTATAAAGGCAACCATATCCCGTTGAGTACATCATAACATATGCTACCAGTCCAATCAAAGTCGAAGGAAAACTCACAAAACAGCTTCATCTTATAAGGATATAGATTACAGGAAGCGCTTGGCACTATGCAGATATCTTAAAGCAATTCCAGATAGTTGGAATCCACATTGAAGTTAGAACTCCCATCTTTTCTTCACTCTGAACATTAAGGCTGGGTTTCTATTATGATCATCTTGTGGAACTTAAAAGCATGAGTACGTAGTACGGTTTGAAAGTGATTATAAAATATTTTTTTTAAAATAAAAAATATTTTAATTTATTTTAAAAAATATTTTTTTAAAAAAATATAAAATAAGTAATAATAAGATTTCATAATACAAAATTTTTTTATATTTTTTAAAATTTTAAATAAATTTTATAAAACTTTATTTAAAAACTTGAATGAAAACGTAGCAGTTAACATGTATCACAGCATGCTAGTCATAGAGGACTATACACAAGTAACACAAGTTCGAAACATGCTTTAAAAATCTGGGAACCAAAATGTTCATAAATTTTGTCCGACTGCAGCAGGGAACTCAAATGATTGCATGCTATCCTCTTCTACTTTCCAGTTGGATTCATTGTTGCCCATATGATTAGGAATATGGGTGAACTATACAATACAAATGTGGTTATGTCATACTAGCAGATCAAGTGAGAAGCAGCAGTCGTATTGGGAATGTCACCAGCATGCATGGAACAGACACATTCTTACTACATGAAGGGCGCGTTTACTTACCTTTAAACTTACCAAAATGAATAGGCATAATTGAGCTGAAAAATCTCTCTTATAAAAGAAATTGTAGCATTGTTCTTGTTGATTCAAATAGCAGTTATTTATGTTTTAGCGAAAACTAAAGAGTTCTTTAAAACAAAATAAAATGACCTGATAACATTTTACAGCAGGATGATTTAGAGTATTCTCAGATACTACTCTAATATTTCTGTATTTTTTACAAGAAATTGAAAAAGAAAACTGTTCATTTAATTTTTCAAATAAATCCATTGACAAAAGTGTCCGTGTATTCAATTTCCTCTACCTTCTTGTACAATGATCCCAAAGTGAGAAAAACACCTGTTAGTATCAAAGAAGTTGTTCTTCTAGTGGCAATGCTGATTTTACTTGTGGTCATATGAGTTGTGATGTTGTTCTTCACTAGCTTAAGCAAGGTTACCTAGAAGAAATACCAGAAGTCATCCGTTGATAACGCCCTTAAGAACCTTTTTCTTTAAGTCAGTATGAATTGCGCAGCTTCTTTGCGTTGATCTCCGTTTCAAGTCTCTATGGTTCTTCTTCTAACCACTTTCCTTCAGATTCTAAGGGCTCCATGACTATGACAGCACCATTAGAAAGACCAACTGCGAACTGATTGGAATATGAAGTATGGGCAGCAGTAGCTGTCGGGTACACGTCACTAAGAGGACAAAGATAAATAAAAATCAGGATCTTAGATGTACGCGAAGATGATAACTGTCTCATAGTTGATAAGTAATAAATAGTACCCTCCTTGTAAAGGCATGTAGGCTGCAGGGTTAATTCGAGACCTCATTTGAAGCTTTTCATCAAACACACCCACACTTCTGTCTGTGAAGCTAACATATATGATATGGCTATCGCAAGAGTATGTTGCATGCGTAATCGATCCATCTTGTGGTTTCCACTGTGATACAGAAACAAAAAAGGAGTAATCGCCAAATGTTGCAAATATGCTTGTACTGTGGTGGCACAGAAAGGTAAGACCGCATTAACCCACCAAAATGCATGCTCTACTTTGAATAAAACAAAATACACAAGCACAAGCCAGCACCAATTTACCTGTTCAATGCATTTCAGCTTTGTCGGTTCAAAAATACCTAGTTGTGTTCCATGCACAGCCAAAAATTGTTTCTGATTTTGGTGGAATTGAACTTTTGTATCTGATAAAGGTCCTGTAAGGTGCTCCGAAGGTATTTGCAGAAACCTACAAGCTTGCTGTTCCCATGTATCAACTCCCCAAACACATAGCTGAAGTGAATAAAAAGGGTCACAAATAGCATAACTTCATAGACAACAGTTTCAGGAGACACCTTTAAACCAACTATTGAGTGCCTCATGATTAAAATGAATATTCCACAATTCATAGTGGCATGTTCTTAATGCCACTACACTGGTTAAACAGAGATAATAACTTTGATTTCTTGATACATACCTGGGCATCAGCTCCTGATGAGACAAGTACATTGAGAACGGTAGAGAAGGCAAGACCAGTTACTCTCGTCTGATGCCCTCTCAGCATGGTCGTAACCTGGTGATCATACATAGTGCAACCAAGCTTATCAATTTGTCATGTCAAGTATCTCTACCAAACTGCCCATCACTTTGAAAGCAAATCAACCTCATCAAATTGAGCATTGTAGATTTTGATTGAGGAATCATCCATGCCTACAACGATGAAGTTATTATCTTGTGGAAGGAAGGCAAAGCATGTGGCTGCTGGCGGTGGATGCATGAATGTTGTCATTAACTGGAACCAATAATATCCTTTAAATCATGACAATGTCGGAGAAGTATGTATGGATATTTACAAATTGAGAGGTGTATAAATATACGATGCTAGATAACCTTGAAGGAAGGCAAAGAGAAAAGGTAACTTTTGCTGCCTGATGCTGAAGCAACGTAACCATCATTCTTAGATATTGCAAAACACTGAACAGTTTCCTCTTGACTTTCATCATATGTTTTGTTTGAAAGTATGTCCTCACTTGAGGTCTGGCTCTGCCATGGTGGAACACTAGTACTAGCCTGGCAACATAAACATTTCATGTAGCTTCAGTGTCCGCAGAACCAACACAAGTTATGGAACTAATCAAACTTTGAGAAAATTTCTTTCTTTTGATAACTACTTTTTCCAAAGCAAATAAAACAGCACCTTGCCAAAGGGATTACTGTCAGTCTTTTGCCATCTCCAGAGCTTGTAAGCCGCACCAGATACCATTGCCAAAATGGCAACCCCTGACTTAGTATAAATAAGTCCAGAGACCTAAGAAACCAAAGCACACATTAGAGTTAGACCCATTTAAAGGCCAGTAATATCCAGGTATTTATAGTACAAATCTGCTAATAACAAAAACCAGGATGCATTACATCTTGAGATAAAGTAAGGTCCAAACCTTTGCAGGCACAGAATCATCTGAAAGAGTCAGAGAAAGGCATTGAGAAGGCTTTTTGATTACTCTGACCTTCGGAAGCTTGGTTCCTTCCATATCATTCACATTTCTACCTTCTACATTTACTGATCTATGATTGTCTCCATCCTGATGCAATAAGAAAATATTGAAATCTGCCAGCATTAGGTAATTTTGTAAAGAAAAGCATCCAGCAGACAGCTGGAATTAATAGTATTTAAGGAAAAAAGAGACATGCCAGGCATGTATCCAGTGGTTAGACTAAATAAAGGCCAGCAGTATATCTAGGAAAAGTTTTATAGTACAAATATAGTAGTAACGAAACTCAGGATGTATGACATCTTGAAATAAGTTAATGTTCAGACGTTTGCAGGCATAGAATCATCAGGAAGACCCAGAGAAAGCCATTGAGAAGGCAAATCGATTTTTCTGATACTGTGAAGCTTGGATCCTTCCGTCTCATTCGGGGTTCTAACTTGTACATTTACTTGTCCTTTATTGTCTCCATCCTGATGCAATAAGAAAATATCATGAATTTTCCAGCATTAGGTAGTTTTCTTTTAAAAAGCATCTAGCAGACTGCTGGAGTTAATATTATTTTAGATAAAGGAAGAGATATATGCCGGTGTAAAGACTTTTGCAAGAAAAAGGTAGCTCCCAGTGAAGAACCTCAATAAGCAACCTCAAGAGTACTTACATTAGCAACAGCAATAACAGCAGTAGCTGTAGAAGCATTCAGAAGAGCACAAAAATGTTCTTATACTAGCCGAAGCAGTATGTACTTAGCACATAGTCAGACAAGATATAAACTTGAAAACAGAAAGCCACTGCCGTTCAGCCAAATATTTTTCATGAAAGTAACAACTCAAGATGCAGAGACAGTTTAAAAAAAGGCAGGCGAGGAAAGGCAGGAGACATGATGATTTACCTCGTCAATTCTGGCCAAAGCACGTCGCTCAATCGGATGTTCTCGGTTGCTTATTCGATGCCTTATCAAATGCATGCTTGGAGCTGGACTTGTAGGGCGTCTTAACTGATTTGCTACTGCAACGAGCCAAAAATAACAACTAAAGAACGAGAAGAGTACCAAGTCTATAAGCAGGCTGGGTTGAAAAAATAAGCTCCAAAAGAAGCCATAGATATGTAGTGAATCCTTATAGATCATCTACCCTTTGCCTTAAAAAGCAATGTAGCTCAAAAAAGTTATCCGTAAAAAGAAGAATGCCAGTCAACGAAAAGTTGCTTATTTTGGACAGAGTGCCAAGCTAGTGTCCTGGATTTGACATGCTACTCTTCAAGTACCAAAATGAACCAATTTGCTAGCATCATCGACAGAAAGAACGATAACCTCAACTTGCTAAGGATTATCTCAAAAGAAATGCAGCTAAAACATCATTCTGTACCTGAATTTTGAGGCGAGTTTGGTCTTGAAAGGCCACCCAAGACTGCTAAATTCGGCGCAAAAGGATATCCTGCCCAACTAATGGAGGAAGAAAGGGTAGCTGCTGCTCGCTGAAATGGCATGAGAGAGGAGAAAGAACAGCAAATGTATCAAGTGAACCTGCTAGGTTTTATAAATCACTTAACCTTTATTAGATACAACTAAACTTAGGTCCACATACTGCATTTGGGCCTAGCTGTTGGAAGTCACCTCCAAGTCTTGGAACGACATGGGATCCATTCACATGATTTGCTGGATGGCATATATGGTCATAGAATAGCGATCCAGTAAATGTATTTTCATCCGGATACCGACACTGTAAGTGTTGCCAATTCAAACTGGCAAAACCAAACACAAACAGTTAATTCTAGGATAACCGGACAAAATTAGGTTTTGGTAAAAATAGGCAGAGATCAAAATTCCAAAAGGTTCGGTCTCCAATTAGAGTATATTCTGAAGTCATTAAGACTAGCAGTCTACCTATGATTAAGAAGCACCCGCATTCTAGAGTTATGGAATTCAGGGAAGTGCGTCTTGTCATTCAATAACGGGTTTGCTTTAATTTGTCTCTTCATTTCGCGGACTAAGAGAGCCCTTGTCTTTTCAGTGCCGCTATAGGCACTCAGTTGCGAATGCTCCCTGCAACAACGAAATTATCATCGATTTCTAGTAGTAAGGTTCAAAAGTACACGCGTAAACAGTCGCATTACCTACCTTAAATTCTCTAAAGCTAGCAGCGCTACCATCTCGTCATATACCTCCTTGTTCCAACTCTTGAAGACCTGCAATTCCTTCATTACAATTTCAAAAGCCTTCCACTTATCCCCGCTGCAAACCAAAAAATTATCAAATAAATCAAAAGAGAAACCAAAAAAGGAAAAGCAAAAATCAGAAATCGGGCAAGAAAACCTGTCAAGTGCCTCTAAGTACTTCTGTTTCCGGAGCTCGAAGATTAATTTGGTAGAGAAACGGTTATCACCTATCTCGGTGAATCCTGATAGGTATTTCTCGGCCTCTTCCCATTTCCCAGCCATTATCAACTCGTTAAAGTACTCCACATTGAAATACAATCCAGACTCTTGTTCCAACCTTAAACCCCAACAACAAAAGAAGAACAAATTAAACATATCAACATTTCGTTTCTAGAAACCTTAGAATCTAAACAAAAACAAGATAGAAACAGCACATGAGTCAAAATGTTCCAATCAAAATTCTAATCAAAGCATGAATAACACCGTGAAAACTGTGAACTGGAGCGATCAGCAAAAACAGAACACATCAACATATAACATTCTCAATAGAAACTATAAAAAAACAACTACAATTTGATCGAAACAATTCAGGAGAACCTGTGCACGGTCTCGTGGTACTTCTCATCGCTGAGGTGCTTGAGAATAAGAAACACTAGATCGCGGTTGAGGGGAGTCAACCTCCCCTGTGGAGGAGACATCGCCAGTGATATCACCGGCGAGGTTTCCGACAAAGTTCCTCAGAGAAAATTATAGCGATTTGAATCAAAGGTCCAAAGCAGAAAGGAAGAAGAAGAAATGCAAAAGACCTGTAAGAATCTGAACAGTAGCGGCTCACTGGGTTTATATAGGCACATGATAAGCAACTTAGAGTTTGATAAGCGCTCTAGATTTAGCTAATTTAGAAACTGATATGTCAACAGGCTTATCGTGATGCAGCCGGGACTGATTCATATGACCAACTGATTTTGCATTAAGATGATTGTTAGATTAGACAGGATAATTAAGTGAGGTTATCAAGAAGAAAGCATTACATGAGAGTGTCAGTTGTCGATAGATTTTTATTTAATCACAATAACAATCAGAGAGCTTTCCATTAAAATATGCCTAAAATATATTAAAAAACTTGCTAACCCAAACTAGGTAGTAACTAGTAAGCAAAATGGCATTGTTTGTTTAATGAATTTTCGCTAAATATTATGGTTCAATAATAATTTTATAGTACATTGGTGTTGTTCTTTTTCTTCAAAGATATACTCATCTTTACGGCTCTTACTATTAATTTTTGCAGTTACGAGAAAGTTATTATAATAGTGCGAAATTTAAAATTATTCTCAAAACTAATTAGTTATAAAAAAAATAACTCTAAATTTTTAAAAATATTATTTTTAAATTATTGATAATTAACATGAAACTAAATATTTTTTAATATTTATTCTCTAGTAAAGTATTTTTTATTTTTTATAAATTAAACTGATACAAGCTATCTATTCTGTAATAAATTAAATACAACGGACTATCTATTCTAAAATAAAATAAATTATTTACTATAAAATATAGTGGACAATTATTTTTTGAATAAAACGGATTATCTGTTTTGAAATAAAATGAACTATTTTTGTCATAAAATAAAACGGATCAAAAAAATCTTGAATAGATATAGATAATAAAATTAAATTTAACCTATATTTTAGATCTATTCGGCTCAATCCGTTCTGATATTATGTGCTGAATTTAAAAAAAATTTCAAAACTAATTAATTATAAAAAAATAAATCTAAATTTTTATAAATATTATATCAAACTATTGATAAATAATATAAAATTAAATATTTCTTAACAATAACAATCATCTAACGATACAAATTATAGTATTAACAATAGAATTTAATAAAAATATCTATTATTTTACAATATAATATCAAAGCTTCATGGTATGAAAAAATATAAACTAATTGAGTCAAATCAAACTATAAGAAAACATAAACACATAGATGAATCACGCAGCATAATAACGGTGCAACGCTGCCATTATAATTTATTTTTATCAAAGAAATTATCGAAACATTTAACAAAATAGAAAATTTGAAACTTATAACGTTAAATTCAAAGTGTTCTTGATTTCATTGTAGGCCTCAGGGGATGTTTTGAAGCGCACTCCTATCGTCCCAATTTTTTTAAGCTTTTGATTTATTAATTTTAAATTTGTAAATAAGTTGTTATATATTTGTGTAAGTTTAACTTTTCTATTTTTTAAATAACAAAACAATTTTATTTTGACAATATTTAAAATAAATTTTGAAATAAAAAATTTATAAACACTTCTGAACGTCTTAATGTTTGTTCCGAGCTTAAAAGGCTTTTAATAGGCCAGAAACAAATTAAATACAAAAAATTGAAATAGTCAGTATTCATAAGCTAATTTTAATAAAGTATTTATAAACTAAAGATTTTTTTACTGTTTGATAATTCACTTCGGTGTTGAAAGTACATTTAAAAAAATTCTTAATAATTATTTTTGTTTTTAAATAAAAAAATATTTATAAACTATTATAAAAAATTTATTAAAAATATGAAATTAAAAATTACAATAAAAATAATTAAAGTACTTCCAAATACCACTTTGCTTGCATTTTTGAGAACTGAAAATGTTAAATATTTTGTTGTTAGAATCATCAACGACTAACACGTTTTGGGAATGCTTATTAGTTCCAAACAATTTTTTTATTTAAAAAAATTATATACATAATTTTTAAAAAAACAAAAAATAAAAGACATGAATGAATTATAAATATGAAGTAACCAGGAGTATATTTATTTTAAAATATTTAAAATATTAATGTTTATAATTTTTTAATTATAAAATTATATTTTTAAAAATTCTTTTTTCTAAACACTCTCAAACGTCTATAACTATTTTGATACTAAATATTCTGTTACAATTAATATCATCTAGTTAATCCTATATGCATGTTTGGTCGTTGCTTATCAGATACCTTTTAATTTAGATTTTTATTTTTAATATAGTTTTTATGATATATATATATATAATTGAAAAATTATATATTATACTATTTATATATATTATTATTATTAAACTAAAAACAGTCAAATTTCTTTTTAAATATGTCAAAATAAATTATTTAAGAAAAAATTTATTTTAAATAACTCCAAACGATCTCTATAGTATATATAACAAGTACAAGCAGGTACATAAAACCATCGGGCATATCCTACTTGTTGAAATATTTGAGCAGCTACTGATTTTTGGGCTAAAACAATGTTTCTAGTAGTAACCTGTTATTTTCCTAATAGCAAACTGACATAACAAAATTTTATTTTTATTTAATCCCTGATACTTTTAATATTAGCATACAAACCTTCACGGCTGTATATAATTCTTCCGCCGATATCTCGAATAGCCGCCGCCTGATTTCACGTTTAAGCTAGCCCCCTTCACCAAGCTTAAGCTCTTACTAGTAAACTCTTCAACGAGAAGAGAAGTGCTCGTTTACCGACTCCTTTAATTTATATTTTTTAATTCATTTTTAATATAAATAAATTTAATATAAATAAATTATTGTTAATGAAAATTTTAATAGTTAAAAATTAATTTTCTATAATATATAATAAATTATTATTATATATGTTAATTTTTAATTTATTTGAAAAAAATGAGTTTACGCTAAATTAAACACGCACGAAACCTTCTCTGCTCAAGCGGAGCGAGAGCGGCGGAGAACGAAAGCTAAGCAAGCGAGAGAGCTCAGAGAAAGAGATAGAAGCAAAAAAAATGCCGACAGGTGCCGAAATCGAAATCTAGATACTCGATTCTTCGGTTCCTGTATTCATTTCAATGATTCGATTCTGTTCATTGGAAATTTTAGTTGATTGATTGGATTAGTTTTTCCATTGGTTTTTCCGTTTATTGAATTCGTTTCGTGTTGAGTTGAAGAAAGAGTGTTGGTTATTATGAACACAATGATTGTGTTTTATCTCGAGCTAGTTTCAGTGCGAGTGTTGGATTCAGTGGTTGAATTCTCTTTGTTTTTTTTTATGGTAATCGATTGGATTAGTTTTGAATTACTAGAACGTTGAGTTTTTTGGGTCTGTTTTGACAGAGAAGGGAATTGTTGAGATGATTGCGGGTATCTCGAGCTAGTTAATGTTAATTAGAACTCAATATGAGATTCGAGCTCCATGATTCGATCCTGTTGAGTTTACATAGGATTCAATCTGTAATGCTTACTTTAATTTAGGATCAGCTAGAATTCCACAGGAAGAGTTCCGTTTTTCATCTTTGCAATATGATTCAGCTGCAATACAAGGAATTGGGAATTATGAAGACTTTTATTTATAATAAGTTGTGTGCAATTAGATTATTCTTCTATATCTATTATCACTGAGCATTTTAAACCTTGGTATTCTTTGTTGATCCAGAGGAGATGGCTAACTAGAAAAGCTTGCAGCAAGATTGCTGTCTCTTCAGCTCGTATTACTTAACATATTACATCTATAGTGGCATTATTATTTCATTACTTTGTATTATCTAGCTCTTTTGGTACTGTGTATGTTGTTCTGGCAATGTTTGTAAATCCCTACTGATTGAGCTTGTGAATTTATGCATCAGTGAGTGTGAAGTGGCAAAAGGAAGTCTTCCCTGCTGTAGAAATTGACACCAGCCAACCTCCGTATGTTTTTAAAGTCCAGCTGTATGATCTAACCGGTGTGCCCCCTGAGCGGCAGAAGATTATGGTTAAGGGTGGCCTCTTAAAGGTATGAGAGGCCTTTTCACCTTATATAATCTTTTAGAAAATATAGCATAGCTGCTGTTCCTTTATCATTAACGATTAATCAGTGACATGTCTACATTGAGTAGGATGATGCAGATTGGGCCACCATAGGATTGAAGGAGGTTAGTTGGATCTTGTGTTCAAGTTTCTTAGTCATAATGTTTTCCCGTATTAGCTGCTATGACTTATGACTTGGAGTATGTAGGGTCAAAGGCTTATGATGATGGGAACTGCAGAGGAAGCTGTGAAAGCTCCAGAGAAAGGTCCTGTATTTATGGAAGACCTCCCGGAGGAGGAGCAAGTTGTTGCACTGGTAAAATCCTTCTTCTATGTCTAGGATATGTTGGAATTGATCCTGCAAGTACAGGGCCAATTTAAGAGTCAGATTGGCTTCTGTTAAGACCTAAAGACTAAGCAACTTTAGCTGCTAAATATGTGATGCTTCTTTTGGCAGGGTCATGGTGCTGGTCTATTTAATCTTGGAAACACTTGCTACATGAATTCTACATTGCAGTGCCTTCATTCAGTTCCAGAGTTGAAGTCAGCATTGGTAGGGTAAGTAAATTTTCTTTTGGGTATCTTTTATTAATGTGGTATTATAATAAAGCAAACTGAAGGTGCTATACCACCTAACTGGCGGAGCTTTCTGCTATGACCTCAACCTTCTGCTTTACCCTGGCTTTAACCAGTAATGCAAGTGGTATCCATCTGGCAGGACTTCTGCATGTCTATTTAATTATTTTTAATTTTCTTATAACTGGCAGTTATTTGAACTCTGGAGGAAATACAGAACTAGATCAGTATTCACATCTCTTGACTGTTGCGACGCGCGACCTTTTCAATGACCTCGATCGCAATGTCAAGCCTGTTGCACCATTGCAGTTTCTTTCGGTTTGTTCTTTTCAACCTATATTTTCTCCTTGCCTGACTTTCTATAGAGTGTAATTCTGTAGTGGAAAAAACATTATTGCTATCATTAGTGATTTTGGATAGTTGTATTATTATGGTGGATGTGCTATAAAGCTTCATGATGATAATTCAATTATCCTTTTCTAATTGCTTTTCATGATTATGGAGAGTCAACTGGGTCTGTCCATTCTTAGCTCCATCTATGAAATGATTTCATGGACAATGTCATATATCTTTCCTACAATATTGGATTTAGTTGAAGTCATTATGTGTTTTGTTGAGTTAAAGATGCATGAGGAAGGTGGCGTTATCTGTTCGTTCCTTGTAGCCTTTTTCGCTGTGCCCTCTTACAAACCAACAAAGACAGAAGTAATTCACTTTACTGCTTCTGTGCACCGAGTTTGATACTTGTCACAAACACAAAAACACTATTAGCTGAAGTTCATGAAATAATGAACTCAACTAAAAAATAAGAGCTATGACTGATGGGATGTTTATCCTTATGTTTATGTTTATCTATTTTCTACATTTCAAGCTGTAAACCTCATTAGAGCAGGGATGTCCTGCTTTTATTTTTGTCCATATGCTATGTACTTTATCCTGGGAATTGAGGTCTCTCCCAAACCTTCCTAATTGTTTTGGTTAACCTTTGTGTGCAGGTTCTTCGCAAAAAGTATCCCCAATTTGCACAGCAGCAAAATGGCGTTTACATGCAACAGGTTTCTTGTTGCTCTGGTTTTTGTCATGTTCTAGTTTCACCACCAATTATTGATTTTAGTCCTTATTATTTAAAATTTAGGATGCTGAAGAGTGTTGGACACAGCTTATGTATACACTTTCACAATCGCTCATATCATCTGAATCAAGGTATGCAAAGATGTTGTTGTAGTATGTTATCATAGAAAAACTGACGGGTACATGCTATTGTCTGCTACTTTTATACCACAATTTCATGACATGACCCTAGAAATTACTTCTATGGGCGTCTTTTTATGTGCGTGTCGCAATCGTTACATAGCAAGTCATTTTATGGAGATTGTAGTTGATTGCTTCCACAGCATCATTTTTTTCTTGTGGTCATTCATGTCGTACTTTTCTATCTGTAGGTGTATTTGTCTGAGATGCTTGTGATAGTCTGGTTTCTTCATGTTTAATGCACATATGTATATTAAAAAGTGCTGAAGTTAATACCTAGCGCTGTATCTTGTTATGTTCCGCAATTGTATTGATAATGTAGGTACACGATTACTTATCGCAGCTTTTTCTGTAATGCTTTATTACATATTGGATTTTATATAGTCAACTTTATTTCCAGATCTTGATTTAGATGTATGTACTTTTTTATATTTTTGTTGCAGCAAAGAATCTTCTGTGGTGAAGAAACTCTTTGGGATAGACCTTGTAAGCAGGTACAAAGATCTTGTTCTACCTTGTTGGCACTTCATTATTTTGTAATTAAAATTGTGTTTTCCATCTATTTTGTATTGTCTATTAGTTTTTCCTTTGCAGGTCCATGATCTGACCTTTGTCTGTCATCGCTGTCATACTTAAAGTCTAAATATTGTTTTCAATATTTTGATTCCATGCTTTCTTCTCAGTTTCTGTTTCTTCTCTCTGAAATCTTATTTCTAAGTGTTTGACAATCCGATCCCTTTGTTTCCAGGATCCAGTGTGCTGAAAGTGGTGAAGAGAGCTTTGAGACAGAGTCGGTGTATGCACTGAAGTGCCATATTTCTCAAGAAGTGAACCATCTGCATGAGGGTCTTAAACATGTAGCTACTTCTATCTATCAGAATCTTTTTCTCAAGATTCTGGGACTTGCTATTGTTTGTCTGTATGCATTAGCCAAATTATATATAGAACCTTTTAATGAACTTTATGCTAAACTTTATTGTGTGACATCATCCATAGCCACATTAAGACATGGTTTTTAGGAATTGTTTTGGGTAAATTCTTTCAGTGAAGACTTAATCTGTACTTGTTCACAGATGCAGGCAGTTGCTCAATTGAGCATGAGAACTTAATTTGTGTGCCCTTTACACTGTTCATGATGTCTAAAATGTGTCAAAAATACCCATTAGATGTTAAATGAGAAACTGTAGTCAGTTTACTTGTATATGTGTCTGAGGTTGTCTTTTTTATTGTGTTTTTCTACTCAGTTGAAGTCTTAATTTGCTAACTTCGTCTGAAGTGTGTTCTATTGTCTGATTCCCAACTTCTAACCTGTTAAGGGTCTCAAATCGGATTTAGAGAAAGTTTCTCCTGCTCTTGGAAGAAGTGCTACATATTTGAAGGAGTCGCTTATCAGTGATTTACCCAGGCAAGAACCTGCTTTCCACGTCTTAAGCTCTTATTATGATAATCTTTTTCCTTACTGAAGCTGCTAGTTTTACTTAGGTATTTAACTGTTCAGTTTGTGCGGTTTTTCTGGAAGAGGGAGTCAAATCAGAAGGCAAAAATCCTTCGGGTAATTACTAAATTACATCTATGTTATGGATCATTGTTACATATTTGAGACACAGCATCTGTTCTAAATTCTAACTGAAGGTTCTCTTTGAAAACCTCCAAAGAAGTGCTTTTCATCTCTCTTTGTGGCATCAATTTCACAGTTAATTTACAAGATTTTAAGTGGACTAACCCTTTGCTCTGTTACAGAAAGTGGATTATCCTTTGGAACTTGATGTATATGACTTCTGTTCAGATGAGCTGAAGCAAAAGCTGCAAGCACCTCGCCAGGTTAGTCATGAACCACTCATAGTTTGTGCATTTGTTTAGTGGATGCTTTATGGACTTCTTTCTATCTGAGAAGTATTTCATGTATCTATTTTATCAACATCATGAATTAGATGTTGAGAGAATTGGAAAATGAGAAGCTTGGTTTGAAGGTCAAGGATAAAGAAAGCACCTCTGAAGATAAGGATGTGAACATTGTAGAGGTATGGCGTTCCTATTTTCAACAAAGCAATGTACTTTCTTGACAGATAATTTGATTCAAAATATCGTGTGAATTTACCTGCTGATAATGGACTCTTCCTCCGGAGAATAGAGTTCAATGGTTGATGGTGCTGAAAGTTCTAGCAAGAATACTCCTGAAGAAGGTGACCTACTTCCTTCCCTCTTTAATTTGATTTCTCGGTTATGTCATTGCAAGTTGCTAATTACATTGCATTATTTCTAAGTGGTTTTCATTCCAGTACTTTAGTGGAAGCATGCTCTTTGAAATTGAATCGTCATTATGCACCAGTTTTACATCTTGTTCCATCAACTATGTAACTATGCAACATCATTCTGTGCATTAGATATAAAGTGAAACTTTTTTCATTCCTGTTGCCACCATTCTCCCTGATGACTTCAGAACTTGGATGCATATACTAAAATATGTTAGGTGAAAGTTAATGGAAAAGCTGGTAGTTTCACTAAAGTTTCAACTACCACCTTTCTACTAAGAGAGACACCATTTTAAGTGTTGACTAGAGTTATAGGAGTAACAACTCTGTATCTACCTACGCATTAGATAATATTGGATGGTGTTTGGATCTTCTAAATGGAGCTTGTTTATGTTAACTTTTCAAGTTTAGTAACCATATAAATGCAAATACAGTAGTAACATTTAAGCCTTGTACACTCTTTGACGATGTGCAGCACGTGCATTTTTTGTTAAAGGCTAAGTTCATGCTCTACTACTAGTTCCCTCCCACAGATTAATACCTAATATTTTTTTTAAGTACTTATACAAGTACAGTGCACAATATGGCTCAACAGAAGAGAATTTCAATTGGGCTCCCTAGTATCAAATTTCACCTGAAGCCATTAGTTGCCTCAAGCATATGGCTGCCAAGACTGGCTCGCATACTGAACTTTCAAAATCCCAACTAGTCATGATTACAACTTTAGTATGGTAGATCTCTCTCAGATAGAGTTAAAAGTTTCTTGTCTAAAATTTGTACCTCTCTCAAGTTCAACTTTTAGGAAAACAGAACTAACTTAACAAGAAGTTGTGGTGCTGAGCTTGTCTGATGCATGTAAGGAATAGAACTTTGGGGGCTGAAAATGGAACTTCCACCACTATATAGCAGTGTTCTATGCTGCATGCAACTTTTTGACAACTTTGCTGTTATTTTGTTACATTTTGAGTGCTCATAATTTAGGAGAGGCTTATTACTGGTCAAAGAAACTTCAAACTTCTCATGCAAAGGTTCTTTTCCTTTTTATTCGAAATGCTTTGATGGAGTACTTTTACTAACATAATCTGTTGTTGACAGAATTTCAGGCCTACATATTGTCTGGTTTTGGTAGTTGTAGCTTTTTTCTTCTACTGCTGTAAGACACATCATATTTGATAATTTAACTGCCAAAAATTGCAGCTGGTTCCTCTGAAAAGAAGCCACAATTGACTGGGATTTATGACCTGGTTGCGGTTTTGACCCACAAGGGGAGGAGTGCGGACTCTGGTCACTACGTTGCTTGGGTCAAGCAAGAAAGTGGTAAAGATTTCTTCGACATGACTTTCTCCATTTAAAATTGGTGGCTTACATCCAGTATGGTCTAAAGTAACTCTCATGATATGGTTCAGGTAAATGGATTGAATATGATGATGATAATCCAATCCCACAAAGAGAAGAAGATATCTCAAAGCTCTCTGGTGGAGGTAAGAACCCTTAATGCAGATATCCAGATTTTGTAGAGTTCTTCTAACTAGTGTTTGGCATCTTTTCACTGGTAGTTGCAACAGAAATGAAGGCCGTATTCTATTATCAAACAAGTTATTAAGCTACATGTATGGACTTCCTACCATGATTTGAAGATATTGGACGTCGATACGGCATGCTCTAGACTTCAGTAAAACAATCTAACACAGTAATGATGCAAAAGATTCTAATTTTTAAATAATCTGATCAGTTTCTTAACTCGTAAGAATATCTAGGTATACACACATTGTAGATATTGCATGTCATCAGGTTCAATGATGCAATAGGTCTCTTGCAATCATGCACGAGAGTCCTGTGATGTAAATCTGACCAGTTTCTTGAAGCTCATGATCACGATTCACTCCAGGCTTTAAACGTATTAGTTTTGAACATTTAGGATGTTATTTTTCAGTTGCTAAGCTTATACTGTTTAAAGTAATAGACTTGTTGTTCATTAGCTTTCTTGCCAAATGAATTGTATTGGCTATTTAGTAACTGTATATGATTTTGTGAAACCTTCATGATTGATAATGTACAATCTTAAGATGTCATATGCCTGCTGGTTTGTGTAGTGTTTTTGCAAGAAGATTTCTTGATTATTAATGCTACAGATTTCTTAATGTATTCTTAATTGTGTTATGGCAGGTGACTGGCACATGGCTTATATATGTATGTATAAGGCTCGAGTTATCTGAGCACAGATTGGGCTTGAAGCACCCTTTTGTAGCGATTGTAGATTCATGAGCTAAAATTTTTACAGCCTGTGCACTGAAGTATTCATAATCTAGCTTGATAGAAACTAGTTTTGATGTGAGGCTGTTGTTATAAGATTGGTGTATGATGTTATTATTGCTTGTTATATATTTTCGCTAGTCAACCCCTGAGATCATGTAAAGTGCAACACTCATCGATAACATCCTACACTTGAGACATGCGAATTCATACAATGGTGACTGCAGATTCTAACATTCTGTATGCATATTGCACTCGCTACACTGGGAATTCCAAATAAGAAAACATTTAAATCCAAAGATTATGAAAGATTCATCGAGACTAGTAAGTAAATTCACTGAGATTGACCTAAATTTCGTTCCAACTTCCAACCAAATGGTCCTCATCTTCGAGAAATGGGAAAGGAAGTTTAACTTTTGTAAAAGATACTAGTACGACAGTGTCTACATTACAGATTCCAGGGATTTGTAAGGTCTAAATTCAATTAAGGAGTAGAAGTGTAGAACCACACAAGCACTATCCACTGAAATAGCGAATCAAACAAAATGACGAGCACACTGGCCATAGACAGTTTTCCCTACATTTCAATGCTTTCTTAATGATTCTGAACCGAATAACCAAAGATGTGTTCTCGCTAGATAGGCAAGAAATGCGTATTATATCATCCAACCATGCCACTGTAAGAGGCAAGAAATAAACATACAGAACGCATACAGAACAAAAAGCTCATCAAATCATGCAAAATTCCTTGTACATATATCAGACAACACATCTAAATGTAGCACATGACAATTAGACAACAGAATAAATAGTATGTTCACTCCAACCTACTCCAAACAAAAGCACATGGAGTGTTCTGAATTACAGTTTTAGAATTTCTAAATATAACAAGATCCCATGTACTTTCCAATAAACGCTAACAGAAACAACAATCAACTCTAAGTCTGCCGCCATGGGCACTCCAGCATGGTCTTCAATTGAACAGTACTCAATCAAGATCCTTAAGATGGCACTGCGATTCAAAAGAAGAATACTAAGAGCAAATACAAAAATCTTGTGATGGTAAAAAAACTCGCATACAAGCAAGAAAACCAATCGTAGCAATTTCCAAACTCAAGCAAACTCAGAAGAGTTTTGAAAGGAACTAAAACATGCAAGACTTTATACTTCATCACTGGGGAAATATGGGCAACTCAAAATACTGACAATATGCGACAACAATTGAACACCATAAGACCCAAACATTGGTTGCACCACATGCAAGATACGAGAGAACTATAAGCTCAAACTCACTATTAAGTCATCGAAGTGCAGCATTTAATGAAAACATCTAAACTGCTATCTATCAATAAGTTAGATTCTAAAACTACAGTCAGTATGATTAAGTTTACAACAACTCCAAACAAACTGAAAACACCACCCCTTACATATCTAAAAGTCCAGCACACAGTTGGCAACAGCATAAAGACCCTTTTCTCATAAGCACATAGGTACTTACTGTATGTTGAGGTGTCAATCTGCTCTGGAAGTTCCTTTATATCAACCTCAAACCTCTCTTGGACCTTCATACCATTTAAGGTTACCATAAGCAAACTGGCATCTTAGATAAGTGGCAAACTTATAAGGGAAAAATATGCACCTTATTAAGAATTTCCGAGTCCGAAGATGATGAGACAAATGTGATAGCAAGGCCTTTTGTTCCAAAACGACCAGCACGGCCAACCTGCAAAATTAATCATCCAAGCTATATTCTCAGGTTATCCAGCATAAAAAGTAAACAGAAGCACAATGATGTGCAACGGAAGAATACCCTGTGCAAGTAAGTATCAGCAGAATCAGGCATGTCATAGTTTATCACAATGTTGACACGTTCGATATCAATACCCCTTCCAACAAGATCAGTTGCAACAAGTATCCTTTTATGCCCTTCCTTGAAACCTTTGTACCTTGTCAGCCTGATAGATTCCACGACAAACGTTAAGATATGTAAACAGTAAGTTAAAAACTAGTGATGTTTTATATTTATTCGACCAAGGGTGCAGCCAGACTTGCAATAAAGATACTTTAAATACAGTAACACATATACCAACCAAATATATCAATTAATAACCAAAATAATGAACAAACCACTGGTTTGAGTTCTTGGAACTAACCGTTCTTCCTGAGACATTCCAGAGTGGATGCAGATTGATGGGAAGTTGCATTCAACCAATAGCTTGTTCAGCTCTGCAGCTCTGCTGACGCTTTTCACGAAGATAACAACCTGGTTGAAGTCCAGCGCATCCAAGAGATCATTCAATTTGCGATTCTTCTCCAATTCAGTCAACTTGATGTAGTGCTTCAAGGTGGCAAACAAATTATGTCAGGAAAACTCAAGATTATAAATTCAGAACTAGATTTCAGTTTCGATGAAATACCTGTACTAGACCGTGTAGAGTCAGCTTTGCTTCATCATCCACATATATTTCCATAGGCTGAAACGTAAGAAATGTCAGATTAAAGATTAGCAGCTTCTCCTCAAGGTAACTGAATCCAGAACCAAATGAATGATTTGTGATGAACTGTCGTGCTGAACGCAGTAGAGACTAGTCCATCTTAATTCCCATCTTACAAGTGCTGCATGTGTCTCAGTAACATCTTACTAAGACGTGCCAATGCATGTAACTGCACCACTTCCAAAAAAAGGACTCCTGCCTTCACTCTGATAGCATGAGCAAAACACAGAATGCAGGCCACCGAACAATACAGAGGTTGTTGCAAAATGGTACTAGGACGACACAACCTTCAGCAGCACCCAAAGCCAACATGGAGACATTAAGATAAGACATCATACCAACCTCACCACAATCCCTCCCAACATTCACACTTCCAAAAGACAAAACACAAAGAACCAACTGCTCTACTGACACCTCTCCAAACAATTAAGTGAAAAATAAAAAATAAAAAATGAGTAACCACGATGGAAATATAAAATAACAAATGCAACAGTAATAATTAAAAATGGGAGAGTGTGAGAAAGAGTGTTCATGAGAGAGAGGAAGACTGTTAAAAGTCAATAGAGCTAGATGCAGAACATTACATCTTGCATAAACTTCTTGCAAACAGGGCGAATCTCTTTGCTTAGTGTTGCCGAGAACATCATGACCTGCTTATCATGCGGTGTCATCTTAAATATCTCCTGGACATCCCTCCGCATATCTGCAACACACAAAATCAAATAAAACAAGACGCCCAAAATAAAACAACCCTAGAAATAAAATCATTATGTTACTAGAGATGATATCATGCAATCATACCAAGAGATTCGAGCATCTTATCACACTCATCCAAAATGAAGTGTCTAACATTCTTCAGTGATAAGTCCTTATCCCGTGCAAGAGCCAATATTCTTCCTGGTGTTCCAACAACAATATGCGGACACTCATTCTTCAAAAGATCCTTGTGTTTTGTAATGTGCACTCCTCCATAGAAAACAGCAACCTTAATATCAGGCAAGTATGTGCTGAACCTCTCAAATTCATGGCAAATCTGCAATCATTGTAGTATAGCAATCACATGAGATCAATGCCAGAATACCAAAATCCAAATCAATAGCAATTTACCAAATTATTGCTTTTAAAATTAATTGCCAAAAAAATAATAATAATAACTGTACAAAAAGAGAAGGTAAAACACAGAATAGAAGAGCAAACCTGATATGCTAATTCTCTAGTGTGGCACAGAACAAGTGCTGCAACTTGACCAGCAACAGGTTCAATCTGCTGGAGAGTAGAGAGGACAAAAACAGCAGTTTTACCCATTCCGGACTTGGCTTGGCAGATTACATCCATCCCCAAGATTGCTTGTGGGATACATTCGTGTTGCACTGATGAAGAACCAAACAAAATTGGAGCGTAGCACCCCATAAGTAAAAGTAACTTGGATCCTTTTAAGGGAAATGCTTACAAGATCTCCTCCAAAATAGCTGAGATAGAAGTAGAGTTTACCTGGTCATGAAAAGGACAGAAAACAATTGTCAAGAGAAAGAATTACAACAGAAACTTAGATGGTTGACATTTTTCAATTTCTTCTGGTCCTCGCAACTAAATTTATTCGAGCAAGTTCATTACATGATCAAAACCATTTTATACTATATTAGTTTCTACAGAAAGAAATTGTTTGCAATGCAAACAATTAACTAGGTCAAACATATTGAAACTAAAAAGTGCTGATTTTCAGATATATGGTAAAACTAGAAGTACTACGATAATCAACTCCACTAAATGTAATACTCCATTCACACGCAAGAAACATAAGATTCGCTACTACAAGCATTAGAAATTCATTACGACTGATAAGAATAAAGTATCCTGCCTTCAGAAGGATGTTCAAATCCGGAATCAACAATTGCTCGGAGAAGCTCTGGCTTCAAAAGAAAATCTCTGAACCCTGAACTATGGATTCCAACATAACCCCTGCACAAGCCACCAGCCATGTCAATATTATATGAATGCATCTACTTGAGATCCAACATTACACAAAAATGTAATGGGTTTCATTTGAATGAATGATTAAATCATTATTCAAAGGAGAGTTCTTGATGTCAGAAAATAATAACTATGGCTACATAAGTACAAGGGTTGACTGGCTCAAGTTGACTAACTTCTAATCTACTGCAGTCAATTACACTAAAAGAGAAAGCAATGAGTATTTTCTGCTAATTGTTAACAAATGAAGCAGTTCGATACTAAAAGGTATGTTTTTAGCAAAAGTATATGCTAATTGAATGCATGATTCACACAATTCAACAGGATCATTGACTGACCATGTATTCTAACAAACTTCTAAACAGCAGCAAGAAGCAAGATCTAAGAATCTAAAACAAAATAATCAATGACTCCGACTTACTTCTTCGCTCCATCTGCGGCGCCCTTGGCGGCAGCGGAATCGTTCGCCTTCTCCTCCTCCTCCTCGTAGTCGAGAAGCTCTTCCTCATACTCGTTGTTTTCCCTAACTTCTCCCATCTCTACTCCACCAACACAAATCCAATCCAAATCAAACAAAATCCAGAACAAATCAAACAAAAACCCCAATCAAATCTTCAAAGAAGAAAAGCTTACTCGAATCCGTGATACTGGAAAGTTAAGTGCGAATTCTTGAAGATTGAAGCAGGCAGGCGACTGCAAGACAAACAACTTGATAAGACTGCGAGAGATGTAAAATCTCTACTCTAGGGTTTTCTAGATCGGTTTGAAATTGGGAAAATTGAATTCCTAGGGTTTCCTAAAACCTAATTTTAGGGTTTTTTGGACCTTCTTGATAGTTGCGGGCGGAGCAGAACGAGAACTTTCTTCCTCAAATCTCTCTCTCAGCCTCTGCTAGGGTTTCTGGGAGAAGCAAAGCAAGGACTAGATTACTCTCCACACAGGTTTATATATGTAGGTAACATTATTGTAAAATCCGACAATTATTCCGAATCTGTAGCGATAAGCACATTCATGCTCTAACGTAAATACTACAAACTATATGGGTGTCTAAATGGTGTGACTTATCAGAAATTTTATCGGAATAAATATTCGTGAAGCAAGTTTATTTATCTAAGATGCCAGGCTGGGCCGCGTGATTGAACGGGCTAGTTTCACGGCAGACGGATAGGTCCACGGATACGAGGGATCAAACGAGCGAGCCCTTTTGGGTTGATATGAATATAAGACGCACCGTGAAGAATTGTCCTTACTACCGTTCGATGTAGCTGTTTGATTAGATCTACAAGATTAAACGGCTGATGATGACGCTCAGGAAGGAGGTTGACCGGTGTGACAAGAAAACAAGTCGCTGCGTACGTGGTCAGAAATTTCTCTAGACAAGCCTGGCCCATGGCCCGTAATTAGGTCCAAATAAACTTAGGTTGTAATTTAAATACATACGAGTGATAAAATTTAATAATAAAATAAAATTTTATATAAAATAAAACAAAATTTAAAGTGATAATTAAAATAGGTAAAATAACTCATTTGAATGAGAAATAAAATTTGATAGCATACAACCTCTAAACAGTAAACAATATATTTGAATGCGACAGCCTATTCCAAAAAGTAAATCGTTTATTACGGCTTATCAGTAAATAACAACAACAGCAATTAAATTATTATATCACTTTAAAAAGATAATTATGTGAGTTTGGCGCGGCTTATAAAAAATTGCTTATCAATTTTTTTTTATTTCATATTTTTAATATATATTTTATAAATATATAAAAAATTTATTTAAATATTTAAAAAATATAAAAAAATTTACAAAATAAAAATTTTTTATTATATATTTTTATTATTTTTTTAAAAATTAAAAAAATAAAACTCAATTTTTAAAAAGAACTAAAATATTTTTTATTTTAAAAAAATTTTATTTCATAAGCAATCCCAAACGCCTCTTAGAGTATGATTCTTTGCTGCAAACATACTAGTTCAATTCTTAAAAGAAATGACCAAAATTAAAATAAAATGAAAATTTGCCATATCGATCCCATGATATGATATTCATTCGATGGCATCTTATATTGTACATTAACATTGATGTGGCACATACAACACATACAAATTAGCAACTAGTTGGGAGTTCGTAATGAGCTTGATTTTCGCCCTAGACCAACTTGAAGCGGATTCAACTTGAGGGTCCAAAATATTATCTGGTTAGACTTCCTGGATGCTTAAGCTGGCCTGTCTCATTTCTCTGCCAAGTAGTGCTCGAGCATATCTTCTTCGTCATCTGTGATTTCACACGACAAAATGAAATCACTATTAGTTAGCATAAATAAATTGATCGTACTTTTTTAGATAGTGCTGACATTCTGATAATTTGATGAATTCTTTAAGGTAATGCAATTTACAAGGAAAAGGTATCACCTTCGAAGTCATCATCAAAATCAATGTCCTCTTCCTCTTCCTCGGAATCCTCAGCAACAGTAGTTGCGCCTTTCTGAAAATATAAATTGCACGTAAAATGATATCTAAAGATTTCTTTCCAAAGGAAAGATGAATTAACTTATAACTATTATATATGTCCGATTCCGTGAGAAGCATCATGAAGCAATCTATACAGCAAGATCTCCATAAATGAGGAATAAAATCATGGAAATTTATTCTGCATATCAAAATAAGCAAGCACAAGCATAAACAATACCGTTGCAGCTCTTCCACTCTCAAACCACTGCCTTCCAGTCATTTTCTTCTCCTTAGGTGCAGCAAGTGCTGCTTCTGGCATCAGTCTGAATAATCAAAAACAAAAAGTCAATAACCATTCCCGTTGGAAATCACATTAAGGTGATAAGGCTGTACATCCAGTTCCATTTTCAAACTTGCACATGACAAAATTATATAAGAAGATGATGTATTAGCGCCGCCCATTTTACATTGTAGAGTTTTAAAATATCTGAAAATTCATGTGTGCCACGAGACCAAGTATGAATATCACAGCAGATTATAGTCAAATAAGAATTAACTTTAAAGAAAAAGACAATTAGAATATGAAGGACAAAATACAGAAACCCTGGACAGGTCAAATCAATCAACTTCATCAAAGAAACAAGCTAGATCCAAATAAACCAGGTATGCCTCTCCTAAGGGAACTCCAAGTTCTATCAACCATGACAACACAATATCCTGTTTCCTCAGTGCTCAGGATGTCAGTAGTTAGTAGTGTCTTAAATACTAAGGCATAATTCTGTAGCATGCTGCCCTTTGAAGAGAGTACTAACTCCGAGCAATGCATTTAAGAAAATTATACTTGGCTCTTTCAAGTGCTAGTTCTGCTTCAAATCGTTCTCTCCAAGCAAGAAATGTTTCAACTGTAACTGCTTCACCATGGGGGACAATTACCTGTAAAGTCAATGGAAATATCACTTTAGTTACCCAAAGATGCAGATTAAACATAAGCTGCAAACAAAAAAGTCGTTAAATAATTAGCTTGCTAATATATATATATCAGTAAGCTGGATAATTAATCAGGACAGATGAAAATATGACTTGCACAGACAGTCATTAAATCTGTTTCCACTAATCGCATTTAGTCATTCATGCTTACCTCTTCTTTAGCAGTATCAGACTCATCGGGCTCATCAGCAACATCATTCTGCCCATACTTTTCAGTTAACCATTCTTTCGCTGATGTAACAAGTGTATAAATCATTGCCATACCAAGATTTTCAGAAGCCTGCAAACCAAAATTTCTATAGCCTCAAACAACTGAACAGATATTCGAGATTAAACATGTACTAAGTGGAAAGATTTAATATGGAGCTAAAAACAAATCAGCGAGGTTGATGTGCCATAAATGACTTCTGTTTGTCAACTTGTGATCTAACCATCTTGAACATTTGACAGCAAGATGACCCATGCTAGTTACAAAAGAATAAAAAGGTTCATACATAACAAGTGAGCTTCATCCAGGAAACCTAGTGGTAGTACTCGAATGACCCCAAGTTCAGAATTGGCAATCACTCAATCCAAAGATGGAAACTTTGCAACAAAGAGCCCAAAAAAGAGGCAAACACCAAAGGCAAAGAATTTGATCTCCAACGTGTTACAGTTAATTGGATTTACCCTTATTAATAATGAAATCAACATAACATTTGTGGAAACTAGTACCAAAGTTCAGCTCGAATGCTTGATTTCCCCGACATTATTAAACAAGCTGAGCATATGAATACAATTCACGAGCTTGGCATAGGACATGCTACGTTCTTCCTTATATTATCAGTCAATCTAACAACAATGCTCATAGTTTACTTCTTGGAAATACCATAGTTCTTGCATCATCACAAGTAAGGTGTTTTCATCTTCCCTGTTGCGAAGGAACATAATCATGACATCCTTTTGTTGATCAACTTTTTGAAAGTCCTTAGACGAGCAAGTCCAAACTTCTAGATGAGTGAAGTAAGTCGCAACTTCTTAAAGATCAGCTCCAACTTATCCTAAGCGTACGAGTTATGGGTTAGGGTGCGTGAGATCTGATTGGCATAAGACATTGCCAACTTAAACAAAAGTAGAGATCATGAAAGCAATAAGATACAGAACCAAAATAACATGATCGATTAGCAGTTCAGTCAAACATACGTTTCTCAAATACTTACCAAGTTATCAGTTAGGCTAACGAGAAAGATACAGAAGTTATGTTTAAAGAGTCTGCAGAAGTTAAATTATTCCCAAATGATCATTTCAAAAATACCTCCTGCTGAAGTTTTTCCTTTAAAACTGTCAAATCTTCAGGTTTTAATCCACGTATACTGCAATAAATGAGGGCATGTTAGAAAAGGGAAGAACGATTTCCGCAACCTCACATATGCATGTAGTTGCAATATGATTCACTTACCAACCTTTTAACATTCAAAAGTGGTGGTTCATCAGGATAACTTTCTGTGTGGGAGAAGATCAAAGCTAATTGAACTGTCAAAGGAATCAAACAAATATGAGAATCAATGTCCAATGCAACAAGTAAGGACGGCAATTACAATTGGTTCAAAGCAATAATGTCAACTAATGTTCCTCAAATACTCCAGAGATGCAAATACATGATCAGGGAAGTGTCACAAACCTGGAGTACTACTGGATTCATCAAAATCTTCTTCCTATCAGCAGATGACAGATAATGAGTGCTCATAGAAATTTAATGAAATAAAAATAAAAAAAATTTAAAAGAAGTCCAGAGTCTGGTTTCAGTAAAGCAAGTATGTCTAAAGCTGCAATATATTTCAGGTGTAGTCGATATACCCCATAACAAACTGAACTCTAACAATATCCGTGACTAGAATCACCCTTAGAAACATCAACATGAATCAGCTTCATCCAAGATTCAACCAGTAAACAAGCTACTGTGCTGAGTACTTTAGTGATTACTCTGATTAGTTGATTCTCCTAATTTCACAAAAAACTGCTTCCTTCAACTCATATTTGCAGTGACTTACTAAAAGGAAGCAATCTTGTTGCAGCTGACTGTTTCTAAAACAAAATGTCTTCCTTTCTAGTACAAATCTAACCAAAACTTTCAAAAACTTTGGAAAATAGAAACTAAATTCACTAGCTTCCCACTGATAACATTGTCGAAGATGTTCAATATAAACTCGACAGCTGCAATCAAACACAATTAGCAATTACATCGAATACCTGCGGCGACAAAACTATCTGGAAGCATTTGTTATTGGTGGTGATCCCACTATCAACTGGATCGATCTCTACATGTTCAACAAATCAAAATCACAATAACTAAGCAAACAAACAAAATAAATAAATAAATAAATCAACAATAAAAATAAATACTAAAGCGTGCCTGAGAAATCGTCCATGAGGATTGCTTGCAACGCTTCGACCTCCATCTCCTGCTCCTGCGGGCAGTCTGCAGCAGCCAGTAGCACAAGCTCTCGTTTAATTTTTTTAATTAAAAAACAAATAATAGAAACCAAAATTGTATCAAAATCGTCAAAAAAAATCAAACAAAATTCCTTTTTAAAAATAGAAAAGCTTGTACTGACTAATTGCGTCCTTACCTGCCATGATTGAGAATTTGAGCCCGCTAGATCTTCGATCAGTAAAACAGTCGAAGCTTTTGTGCTGTGTTTTTAACAACAGCAGAGAAAACAACACGGCGGCGTGGGAGCGAAGACAGCGAGCTCTTTTTTGGTGACCAGGAAATTTTCTAAATAAACACTTCAATCATTTGAATTACAAATCACTTCGATCAAGGGCGTGTTCGTATCGGAGTTTCGGTAAAATGAAAAAGTAAACAATTAAGTTTCTTAAAAAATAAATTAAAAGTAAAATTTAATTTTATATTTTAATTATTTTTATATATGAATATAAAATTAAAGATGAAACTATATTATGAGGTACAAATAAGCAAGTCAAAATTAAAATTTTGTATATAAAATTGAAGTTATTTGTGTAGAACTAAAATTTTTAATATTTTATACAAATAAAATATATAATTTACTTAAAATTTCAATTTTGACATAAAAAACTGAAACCGGACGATTGACAGACACGCTCTAAACTGCACTAGTTGGCCTGGGCTACTGTGCCAGACTTATCAAATACATTTTTTCATCTAAAAACATTATAAAATAAATTAATTTTAAAATAAATGTACTATTTATTTAATACATAAGCTATTCGTGATTATATTCAGGACGTTTAAACGCCCGTAATTTCACTTTTTCCCACTAAATTTTGAGTTCCGAAGAGTTCATATATTTCAATTACACAAAAAATTTAGAACTCTACTTTCACATGCAGAACTTCAGTTCTAATTTTCTTATTTGCACACTTCTAATATAATTATATCTTTTAATTTTTAATACACTTTCAAAATTAATAGAAACATAAATACTTAACTTTATTTTTAAAAAAACTCTATTTTCTGTTTTTTACTTTCACGAAACTCAATTACAGACATTTGAAATACGCCCCAGCTAATCACTTCAGCGAAGGAATGTTCTCCTTCGGCTGCTTCTTCGAGGCTTCAAGCTGCACCGATAACGTTCTTCATAAATACCCCTTTGGTTTTACTTTAGGACTTGTTTATCAACCCACTAAATTATTTTTAAAAAAAATTATTTTTAATATAAATAAATATTTTAAAATTTTTTATTTTATTAAAAAGTAATTTTTAAAATTTTAATAAAATAAATCTAAAGTTTATTTTTATAAAATATTTTGAATTTTTAAATTTATTTTAAAATTTACTTTAAAAAATGAGTTTATCTAAAAAATAAACACAATTTTATTACAAATCAATTCGATTAAATTGGGCCGGCTGTACTGGGCCCGACAGAATAGAGCCCAATAATGCTTCTCCTCTTCCTCCTCCAGTCCTGCTTCTTCTTCTCCTCTAGCCACACAGTGGATAAAAGGGGAAGGCGAAGAAGAAGAAGCCTAGTTCAGTGCTGGTCTCAGATACCCAGAAGCGAACGCAAGCGCCGTTTTTTTCCTTTTGTTTATTCTTTCTTTCTTGTTCACTCTAGTTCATTCTTCACCATTCTAGATTTGCTTTCTTTTCTCCGGCGAGGTCAACGCCGCCGACGACCGGAGACACATCCGGATTCTGTTATAGAATAATAAATATGCTGCTGATTAATTTGGTGAATGATTGGGCGCTCTGTAGTAATGAAGATTGTCGTTTCAGGTAATAGATTGTTCTTTCAAAATTTTGAAGTTAGATTGTAGATCTGGATGCTTTGGTACTGAATTTATTATTGTTTGGAAGATAGAGTTGGTTTATATGGGAAATGTAGGAACAGAATGCTGATTTAGTGTTGTTAGCAAATGTTGCATTCTAAGTGTTTGATAATATGTCAACAAAAGAAAGCGTTATCGACTCAACCAGGTTGTTAGGTTTTGTGTATGTTATTAATCCATTTGTTCCTTTTGTTCATCTATTCCTTCCTAGATCAGGTGATTCAGGTTTTTGTCACCATAATATATCAAATTGTTGTTGGCCCTGGGGGGCGGGGGCAGGGTCGGATCCATGGTTAAAGATTTGGGTTGGGTAATGCATGAAATCGTGCTCATGAAAATGCATTAGCCCACATGCATACTCAAAATCACATTGTCTGGTCTAGTTCCTATACTTCAGTGCGTAAAACTTAAACTCAATATTTAACTCAAAGGGAGAGTCTAAACCTCGATCAACATATGGAATTAAAGTTAGATTACGAAAGATATGCTTCAGAACTCAGAAGTTGGAAAAGAATACT